>BSBM01000305.1:24846428-25495714 GCA_027924585.1 Larix kaempferi
GTAATCTTGTTCTACATTTTTATATAAAATCTCTTACTCGTTATTGTAAAAAAAAAAACTCGTTACTTAAAGCCATTAAGGCACAAAAGCTAGAGTGGTCATGTGACAAATAACCAAACTAAGCATCAAACTACATCCCGTGAGATCTGGAAAATATGCATGGGAAATCCTGAATTGAGAATATTGTTAACACACTTTTGGTACAATGATTTCAAAATTTGATAATCTAATGCAATTTTTGCAATGCCTTTCATTGGATGAAACCTTAGTTTTGGAAATCGTCAAATGGGATATGTTGTGAGCTATGGGACTAATTCGATGTCATGAGTCCAATGAAACTTATTATGTGTCATTCCATGGATGATTTACCTTTCATTGTGATTTGTAACTTTCTATCCACAACCACTAAGGGACAAAAGCTAGAGTGGTCCCAAGGGAAAAAGGAAAGTGTGTTTGGGAAATCCCAAAGTGAGCATGTTCTCCACATGCTTCCACATGACACCATATGAAGAACTATATGGCTAAAATCCCTTATAATTGATTTTATATTTGTTATGCACTTCTAAGGTTCATGTTGTGGACAACACGCTTCGCATTAAAGTAGATATTCTTCACACCCTCAAGGAAAATTTGGTTATGGATCAAAACAAAATTAAACAATAAGTATATCAACATTTCTTTGAGCATTCCTTTGAATTGGGAGATCATGTGTTTCTTTGACTCCAACCTTATAAACAAACCTCCCTCAACACTCAACTCCACTAGAAGCTCACTCTAAAGACCTATGGACCCTACAAAAACCTCCAATTCATTAGATAGGTAGCCTACAATCTTTATTTTCTAGATCACTCCAAGATTCACCCAATATTTCATGTCTCTTTCCTTGAAAAAGTGGTGGGTTCTAATTGTAAAGTGAAAATCAGATTACTGGAATTGGATGAGGAAGGATCCATTTGGATCCAATTGGTAGTAGCCTTGGCTTCCAACGAAAGTCAATTGTCCATGTGTACAATCAAAGAAATTTTGATCTAGTGGAAATACATGACACCATAAGATGCCACATGGGAACGAACATGGATTTTGCATCAATTTCTGCACCTTCAGCCTTGAGGAGAACACAACTTTTGAAGGGGGAGGGCATGTCAGGGTCCTACCCTATCCTCCTTACTTTAGGTGTTATTCAAGTAATGTATGCGCCCATATTTTTTGAATAAGTACTAGTAGTTAGTGGTCAACAATCAATGTAAAAAGGGTCTCTCTATTAATTAAGGCCTGCTAGGAAGTTGGTACTTATTAAATATTTGATTATGTCAAGTTGTTATGGTTTTGGGTCTTGGAAGCCTATTTAAAGAGCTAGAAGGCTATGAATTATTTTGTCAAGAATTATTGTATTTGAGCCTTGCTCAGGTGAATGGTCACCCAATCGTAAGAGCCATGTGAACATTACTTCTATCTTTTTTTTGTAATACAAGAATAAATTATGTTGCATTCGTCTTGCCCAATTATTTTGTTCTATAATATTGAGTTTCTGGAAATTGTTTATCTATGTTTATCTTACTATTGATCTTATTTGTAGGGTAAATTACACTGCACTTTTTTCCTCTAGAATTTACTTGGAGAGTCCTTCAGCCACCAAAATGAACATAAGAGGAGAAAGTGGACAACCTTGCATGAGCCCTTTCTCAGGCCTGAATAAATTCGAGGATGCACCTTTAATAAAAAAGGTGAATGAGACAATAAACAAGCAACTCATAAACCAACTAATAAAATGGACCCCACATCCCAAACGAGTCATTAACATCATTATGTAGATCCAACTCACTCTCTCATTTGCTTTAGGTAGGCCATTCTTTAGGGTTATTTCCTTCATTTTTTTCCCAATTTAATACTATGCAAAGCTTTCTATGCTACCCCTATGGCCTCACAAATTTTCCTATCCTCCAAAAAACCAAATTGTTGATATGAGATTATTGAGGACAATAGAATTTTGACTCTCCTTGCTATTATTTTTGGTATAATCTTGTAAATACTATTGCAAAGGAATATGCGCCTAAAATCCTCAAAGGATAGAGGATTGTCTGATTTGGAATCAAAGAAATAAAACTTGTGTTGACTCTTGAGTGGTGGAAGCATCCTCCCTTCTGTTCTAGACACCTCTATGACTTTAATCAAATCATCTCCCAGAAGATATAGAAGTCTAAGGGCTAATTCCACTTGCCAACCATCTATCCCAAGGCTTTTGAAAACTATGGATAAACTCCAACAATTCCTCCTTGGAGAAGGATTCCATGGGCATATTTTCCCCCTCCTCATCCACAAAACTAGAAATATTTGTGTAACTTATTATTAGTATCTCTAGTAAAGTATCCATTTCATTTTTTTTGAACAAATTCTTATGGTGATTGACTTCCTCTGAATAAATTTATTCAAATTTCCTAACCTCTAACCCATCCGGTTTGTTTATTATCCAAATTGTATTTTAATTCCCTTTATCCCTAGCATAGTGATGGAAGAACTTGGTATTTTTGTCTCCATCCTGGAGCGATATAGCTCTACTTTTTATCCTACACAAATGTTCTTTTTCACCCAGTAATTTCCTTCTCTGAGTTTCCAAAGAGCACAATTCAAGTTTCGAATTCTCTAATAGGAACCCCCCCACCCTGAAAATCATAAATATGCTCCAATATTTCTTCAATTTGCATGAGGGTCTCCTCATCCTTCCTTATTTTTTGAAAAATTCCCACCCCTTTGTGGCCTCCTTTATATTTTTCAGATTATCATTGGGATGTATCACTATAGAGTAAGGGAGGGTAATGTTAAGAGGAGTCCAAAGAGACTTATCTAAATTTAATAACCCTTCTTCTTATAACTAGATCAATTTAAATTTAACGGGCTATGATGGTTTTGTCCCTACTCCCATAAGCTCTAAAACAACAACGAATTGATCTAATTCCCCTCTAGAACTGACCCATTTCCTTAGCATCAAATAATCCTCTACGACATCTTGTGAGACTAAGAACCTATCAACCCTTTTGGCTATTCTACTCTCCCTAGCTCTCATGTTACTTCAGGTGGATTTTAACTTAACATGCTCAAAATCAACAAGGTCTACATCCCTTTATGTTTAACAAAAAAATTATAGTGGATTTGGTTGAGAGCTTGGCCCCAAAATTTCAAATATACCAATCGAAAATATCGGATCTCCCCCAACTATCAAGTTTTTAAAACATAGGAAAATTGCATTGAAATGGTAGGTAAATCAATGTTTCAATCCCTTAGTTTGGACCATTCTTCAAAAGGTTGACCCAATAAGGTACCCTTTTCCCATAGGGAACATATACATTTACAACCAAAATATCCCGATTCAATTCTCGCAAGAAAAGTTCCAATCCAAGACTCGAGACAAACACCCAATTATTAGAAAGGGACACAATCCTATCCTTTCATACCACACCATTCCCCCCTCACCAACCTTTGACATCTAGAGAATAGAAATACCAATTTTTTAGCAAAGAATTTTGGGAGTAATCAATATGAGCCCCACCCCCCATCATCTCCTGAAGTAAAATCAAGTTTGGGTTTTGCTTCTCCACAACCCTTTTTAAGGCCAACCTTTTAGGGACACTAGAAAGTCCCTTGACATTTAGAGAGAGAATGATCTTTTTGGAAACTTGGATGTGATTTTGATATGTCTAAGGACCCTAGTAATGTATAGTTGTCTTCCAACAACTATATCACTAGCTACTTCTCTTGGGATTTGAATGTGCATGACTTCCTTGCCCTACCCTACCCCTTCAAAAGACTATTGTCGAATTTTCCCAACCCTCCTACTACGAATCCTATACAAATTTGAGCTACTCCAGGTCAAGGTCTTAAGTTATATATTCCAACTTCCCTTCCCTTCCTCCTCAATGTCTAGAGAGACTTTGGAATGGTCCCCAAGGGGTTTAATGAAAGGGACCTAGGTATGATAACAATTCATGTCTAGAACTGATATGTGGTCTGATAAAATGGCTCATAGGGCCCCCTTGACGTCCCCTGAGACCCTTATCCTCTTTTAAGAACATGGAGGAGGTCCCGCCACACAAACCAACACCACCCCTTAAGAGTGAATTCTCAAAGAAATTGGATAAGGAGCCTAACCACTTACCCACAAAATTTGCTCCAACTTGAGAGGCTCTCTAGATTGACTCAACCTCACTTGAGGTCACCCATGTACTATAGATAGTTCAGTAACTTCACTCACTTAATCATGAAAACCAACAAGCACGACACCAATACCATATGAGGTAAAGTTCACCCTCATCCAAGATATTTGAAAATATTTATTGTTGAAATCACCATCCTATTAAAACCGACAGACAAAGTACTACTGCTCAACTTCTTCCATTGATGGGCCCTTTTCATTCAATACTTGATATTCTTGTTATGGGATTTCCTCCTTTCTAACCCATATTTTTTGGTAAAAGGCAGTGAACTATCCTGAACTATATGTCCATGGGAATGGAGCCAGTTCCATCTGTATGGAACCTTCTCATAATCAAGAGGTTGTGAAAAAGATGAATTCCCTCTTTGTAGTTCAATACTATCTGGGAGGTTGTATTTAAGATCCATAAGCACTAGAATATGAGAAACTACCCTTACCCTAGAGACCTCATAAGAATTATTTTCTTTCAAGAATACACCAATCACATTTCCAATCCCCTTGAAAAAATTTGAAGCCCATAACACTTAATTTAAACTAGGTGTTGTGCATGATTTATACCTTATAGTGAGGAGAGACACTACCAACTTGGGCTGGGTGATAGGTAAATACATTCATTATATTGCATTTAGTTCCTACAAATGAAAAAGATCAAGATATCAAAAGATGTACCTTTTATCGACGGCTGGTCCTAGCTTTTGCTTGATCTTCCACTTGATGAACCTGCAACACAAAGGATACCTTCCTTAGCGTATCTTGACTGCAATAATTATGATGAAATTGAAAGCAATTAAACATCAACTACAATTAGATAATAAACCAAATGAACATACAATCCAATAGACATTTGATTTGGGACATGAAGTGTATTTCCACCTTTTTATTGTCAAAGAAACATGAATCAGTACAAATATACTTGATCGATGAAGCTGCTTCTGCAACTGAGTCCTGGGCTCCTGCTCTTCACAATGACTTGGGAATTCCTCCAGTGTAACAACACTCAAAGCATTCTTTCTAGGTTCCTCTCTCATGGATCCTCCTTGTATTTACGGGACAAGGTAGGCAGTTGGAATCGAGAGGTGGTTGAATCGGGAGGTTGGGGAAGTTGCAGAACCAACTTCAACTAATCCCAATTCGTAATCTTAGTATATTTTTTGATTTCATCTTAAGATGTGTGCGAGTTTCATACAACAATAGTAGCGCACATAGAGCAACTTTTGTGCTTTACAACAAGCATTTGCAACTTTAAGGATATGTGCGCGGGTTGTCTGTTATAAGAGTAGTGCACATTTAGGATATGTGCGCGGGTTTCTAGTTATAAGAGTAGCGCACATTTAGGATATGTGCGCGGATTTCCAGTTATAAGAGTAGCACACATCCACTGAAATATACAGAAAAAATATATTTTCAGCTGAAGATGTAAGATCTCAGTATCAAATCATCCAAGGTCAACCTAGCTCTTCCATCCATAGTGTCCTTTTGTGTGATCAATAGAGCAGTGTGATCACGGATGGAGAAGTGTAGATTTGACCTGTAACAGATGCCCCCTAATGTGTGAGGTCAGAGGGAAATGATGGCCGAAATACATTATAATTCCAAGTCAAAGGAGTAGCAAGAAACCACAGGACCAAGTCACAAAAGTACCTGAAAACAACGATCAAGGTCAACGAGCAATTACAATCTTGACATCATATAGATGTTCGGTGTGATACAACATGATATCCAACACATAAATGGGATATGCATATATAGCATGGCCACTGAAATACAAGCGTGGATCCATGTCAAAATGAGAGATCATAGCCATAACAACAAACTGGATCTATGTCTCATGAAGAGCCAAAATGAGTGAGGCTCAGTCTTGCGTAGCTTGGGTGATAACATAAATATGGTGATGCTATCAAAGTCCCAAGGTCTTCATCCAAACAACCCAAGGTACAAACCCTAACCATGTGAATGAATGAGCTGAGGTCGAACATGGGGGGTATTGTTTGATTACCGATCATTGATGTATACCGTTAACAAATGCGAGGGCTTCCATCGATAATGATAATGGGGTCCAAGGTGCCTAGTATGTTCCAACAAGTGTGAATAAGTGGACTTGAAGTCGAACACTTGAGGAACCTGTCGAATAAGAGACATTGATGTATTCCCATTATTCAACAGCGAGGGAAACTACCACTGATGACTGCAATCCCTAAGGTACTAACCAAAACTCTAAAATTCGTTCCCAGAGCATAATGAGCTGAAGTTGATGGGAAGAAGTCCGTTGGAAGGGAGGCCTTAATACATCCTCCATCATCCAACACGAGGAACACTCAAAAGGCATGAGTTGATGTGGAGTAAGACAAGTAACAAAATGAAACAAATTGACACCAGGATGGCCAACACATGAAGTCAAGGTAAACTGCAAAATGGACGACACAGGCTGTATCCTTGAACAGTGAGCATGACACAAAGTGACTTAGGCAGTTTTTAAACATGAGGGAAAGGTGATATAAGCCTGCAATGTAGGAGACATTAACAGACCCTCCATATGGTTGGAAGAATAACCAATCGGGGGAGTAAAAACTCGGAGATCAGGTTCACCTTAAGGTCAAAGACTAAAACCAAACTGAAATGATTGACTCAAATAGGTGCCGTGTTCAAGGACATGACTGACTTAATTGCCTTCGAAATTGAAAAAGATGTGATATACCCTTCTTATCCCTTATTCTTTTTGGTAAAAGAATGTCCTTCTTGTTGTTTTAATGAGTCCAAGAAAGAAAACCCAATAAGTCCAACCATGTAAAAAGTTTAACGAGCCCATGGAGGAAGACTCAGGACCTTCTTCATTGTTTACAGAGTTCGAAGAATAGATAGAAGAATACTCTATAATACTGATCTCTGGATTTTAATATCGAGCCGAGATCTGTTCTTGCTCGCTGGTGTTTTCAATTTTAAGGAGTCTGAAAAACTTAAACAATAACTCCATACACCTACCCATGGATTTTAATATCGAGCCCGAGTTGGTATATGCTCGCCGATGTTTTCTTGTTTATAGAGTCTGAAAAACTTAAGCAATCCTTTATATACCCTCTCGTGGATTTCACATCGAGCTCGAGTAGGTGAGTGCTCGCTTGGTGTTTTCATATTTCGAGAGCCTGAAAACCCTAAAGAAGGCTCCAAAAGTCCTTTTTCGTACAGTTAGTCTCCTCCCCCGAAAAAGTCTAAAACGATGAGAGAAGAACTCTTCTAGCCACGGATGACTAGAGTATTCCTTTTTCGTAAGTAATCCGCAAAAGTATGGAAAAGGGTTAAACTTTTACTTAAGCGAATGTCGCTTCAAATCCTTTAACGAGTTTGAAAAGACAACTATACTCGACAATCTTGTCATATTTAAAGAGTCCAACAAGAGCGTGAAAAAACTCTATAAAAATCTTTTTCGTAAAGTTTTAACGAGCCCAAAAAAGTAAACTCGTGACCTCCTTACTGTTTTTAACGACCTCAAAGGAGATATGGAAGAATGCCATAACTTCTTACTGTTTTTAACGAGCTTGAAGTGAAGGTGGAAAAATGCTCGTAGCCTCCTTACTGTTTTTAACGAGCTCGAAGAAAAGGTGGAAGAATGCTCGTAGCCTCCTTACTATTTTTAACGAGCTCGAAGGAAATGTGGAAGAATGCTCTTTGGTGGATCAATGTCCAAATGAATGGCAGAATGCATTATAGACTCTAGGAAAACTTTATCAGAAGGAATTATATTATCCCAAATGGAACACATATCTAAACATTCAGATGGAGTCATCACTTGGTCAATTGCCGAGACCTAGTACCGAGAAGGTAAGCATGAATTCAAAGGCTTCTTCTCAGTAGCATTAGACTCAAGGAACAATATGCCACATAATTTGATTGTGACATGGAAGTGCCTAATGATGACGGACATACTTGGTCTATAGTTGGGTAATAAGAGGGATCAACAAATGTAAGCTGATCGATAGGGACAATGCTTTTGTTGTGAGGAAAATGCATCACACGAAAGAGTGTAGACACCACAGCCTTCATAGCATATACGTAATCACGCCCGAGGATCATATCAAAATCCATAGGGTCCTTTAAAACCATAAAAGCAACTAAGATTGTTTTTCCACTCAAAGTAACAGGTACCTGAGGGAGGAATTCCAATGGTTCACTAGGTCTTTTGTCGAAGGTCAATGGCCAATTAACAGCTATAACAAGGTTAGGGAAACCTAAATCTCTCCAAGCATAAGGGGATAAGATACTAACAGGGGCTGCTTCATCTACAATACATCGTTGAACCACATGGTTGTCGATATCAACCTTTATCTGGAAAGGTGAAGAAGAAGGAATGCGAGGCCCAGTTAGACTATTCCAATCAAAGGAAATGATTCCAGAGCTTGGTAGGGGTTCACTCGGCACAGATGAAGGAAGTGCCCCCCATTTCAGAAACATCCAAACTGGTAATGCAGAAGACTTCAGGGACAGGTGCATTAGTCTCCGAAGGACTGATGGGATCGGTTGAAGATTGCATCGATTCAATCACTTCACTCTCTGAAGGAAGAGTGGGGTTGACCAAAGATTGCATTGGTTCAACCACTTCATCAACCAAAGGTTGATCCAGTTGTTGGGAATCTATAGACAATTCAGGAGCAGAGGATCCTTCAAACATGGACCACACTCTCCGTACCTCTGGAATAGTAGGGCATAGGTGAGTAAGGTGATCTCCCTTACAAAGTTTACAAAGGAACTTTGGCTTCCGTCCTATAAGCTTAGACTCCTTTACAACAACATTGCTCTCAGCATGACTAGCATTGGCTGACAGCTTGCCCCTAGCATGACTTGTAGTGGCTAGTTGCTCAAAAGAAAAATACTTTTGAACTAAGTACCACACTCTTTACACTTCTGGAAGTACAGGGCACAAATAGGTCAGGTGGTCTCCCTCGCAAAACTTACAAGGGAACTTAAGCTTCTGTTTATTAGGCTTGTCAACAATGTCAACTTTCTCAGCATGAATTGCAGTGGATGATGCAGTGTCTCTAGTATGACTCACAGTAACTGGTGACTTGTCATTAATATGACCATTAGTGATCAATGACGTGTCCTCAACATGACTAACAATGGTTGAAGACATACTTTCAGTATGATTTGCAGTGACTGAATGAGTTCCCCCAACATGACCTCCAGAGGTTAGGTGGGTGCCCCCAGCATGACTTCTAGAGGCTGGGTGGGTGGGTTCAGTATGATTTACAGTGTCTGAATGAGTTCCCCCAACATGACCTCCAGAGGTTGCGTGGGTGCCCCTAGCATGACATCTAGAGGCTGGTTTCATAGGTTCAGTATGATTTACAGTTACTGAAAGTTTTCCCCCAACATGACCTCCAGAGGTTGGGTGGGTGCCCCCAACATGAATTCTAGAGGTTGGGTGGCTGCCCCCTTGCTTTGGCATCTTCTTCCTATTCTTCCTCTATCTATTCCTTTTAGACTACTGGTTACTAGTATTACTACTTTCACCACATGAGGTAGAAGGAGCAGGAGAAGATGTTACTGGAGAAGCAGGCATAGGGTTATGATGCTCTTGATGTGAGGTGCTTACTTGAGAAGCATCAGGAGCATGCAAGGCATTCGGAGTGGAAAACAACCAAACCGGTAGCCCTATAGTGAATCCTGAAAGATTCAAGGTAGCCATTAAGGGAGTACCAATGTTCCCAATGAATGGAAAAGCACAAGGATCCCCTTGAACAGGGGTCCCTTGATTGGTGCTCACCGGGATGCTATCCATAATCTCCGACTCAACGGGCCGAAAATATCTAAGACAACTAAAAACAAGCAACATAAAGAGCACACCACTAAAAGGTCCTAGGTAATCCAAACCAGGAAAATAGATGCCTTCCGGAGGAAAGTCTGGGATGATTAGGGCCCATAACTAACCAACGAAGGATGAAGAATAGTTACCTGGGGTCCACATACAGGTGCTCTGGGTGCAAGCGTTTGAATCACCAAACCGCCTTCCCAAATTTCTATAGAGGCTTTCCTCCCACGTTTGTCCTAGGTACAATAGAAATAGCCTTATGTCGTCACCTGTGTAGAGCCCTAGAGTCTGGATACTAAGTTTACCACCAATACGAAATAACCCGGGGGGACAGTCGTCAGCCTAGTCGAAACGCATGGGCAGGGTAGCAAAGCTCGAAATACAAAAGCACTTTAAAAAGCACTAGTGGACCCCCGTACGCGAGTCAACTCTGGTTTATGGTTAATGGGAAAGTGAGGGGGTATCCTCAACAATTCCAATCGCCCACGGCCTCGTGCTTAACTCTGGTTTGAGTAGAGCATCCCAAGACTATTTGATAGAGGTGGATTTACCTAATAGATAGTCATACTACGATTGTTGAGTAATGAAGCCGATTTCGGGTGGTTTAAGGTGATTTAAACCCGAAATCCTAAGCTAAGCTAGTTGATGATGTGTATACCTAAAGAGAAAAATGTTGCGAGTTAGTTTTATTAATATTTATTTTTAAGGGCTACTTTTTACTCAAAGGTTGTAGTGGAGTGTGTGGTGTGGTTGTGATTGAAATAAAGAGTGCGTAAAAGTAAACAACTTTCACTAAACTTTCTCATTCATTGTTTTCCAAAACTAAAGATATTTTTGATTTTTTTTTTCTTTTAAATTTTCAAAGCAAAACAAAATTTATGCTACTTCGAAAAGAAATGATAAACCTTACAGTTATGCTACCAATTTTCAAATTTTAACTTTTCTCTTTTTCAAAGAAACTGAAATCAGAAAATGGAACAAGTAAGATCTAAAAGCGGTGCCGGTAAAGATAAGAGAATAATGGCTTAAAAAATCAAAACAGAAACTGAGAAAGACTCGACCTACCAAGTTGTTTCGAAACGAAAAAACTCTAGACTTGGCACTGAATGTAAAAAGAAAAAGGAAAAAGATGCATGTAGCGGAAAGGCAGACCAATAAGGCTGCTCCTAAGCATCAGAACCCAGTAAAACACCAACCAAGTAGACATAGTAGGCAAGCAAACCAAAAATCACTTTACCACTACACAAACTGAAAAGAAAAGCTAAGAAGGCTTCAAGCAAATCAAACTGATCTGAACAGAAGTTCAGAAGGCATCAAATCATCAAAACTTTCCAAAAGCACCCAACTGGGGTCAAACCCTAGCAGAACAGTCAAGTAGATTCAGAAAGGCTTAAACAAGTAGAAGGACACCTAAACATTACTTGAAGTGAACTAAAAGGACTCTTGAGAGGTTACACAAGACCCATAAAAGACACAAGGGTGTCTCAACATCAGTAGAGAGGCAAAGCAAAAGAAAGAATAGACCCAACATTCAAAAATCAAACCCTACAGAAAAAGGGTCAAACTTACAGGAATGTGCGCTACTGTATACACTAACAACCTGCGCACACATCAGAAAATGCTCTACTTTATACACTAGCAACCCGCACACACATCAGAAAATGATCTACTTTATACACTAGCAACCCACGCACACATCAGAAAGCATGCAGGTTAAGTGCGCTACTGTGTGGTACAGAAACTAGCGCACACTAGGAAAGATGCACTACTGTGTAGTGGACAAAGCAGCATTCATGACATAAAATGCGCTACTGTGAGTACAGTAAACCAACGCACAGGGTCTGAAATCAGACAAAAAGGATTTGCAACAATAGACTGAGATTAATCGAAACAGAAAGAATAGGAAACAATGACCTCTAAGACCGCTCAGAGAACAAATAGACTGAAATAGACTGGAAGAAAACCTAACTAGGTCTCCTAGAGTAGAAAAACTACCAGTTACTCCCCAGCGGAGTCGCTAGTCTATTGTTCAGGATTTATACCTTATAGTGAGGAGAGACACTACCAACTTGGGCTGGGTGATAGGTAAATACATTCATTATATTGCATTTAGTTCCTACAAATGAAAGAGATCAAGATATCGAAAGATGTACCTTTTATCGACGGCTGGTCCTAGCTTTCGCTTGATCTTCCACTTGATGAACCTACAACACAAAGGATACCTTCCTCAGCGTATCTTGACTGCAATAATTATGATGAAATTGAAAGCAATTAAACATCCACTACAATCAGATAATAAACCAAATGAACATACAGTCCAATAGACATTCGATTTGGGACAGGAAGGGTATTTCCACCTTTTTATTGTCAAAGAAACATGAATCAGTACAAATATACTTGATCGATCAAGATGCTTCTGCAACTGAGTCTTGGGCTCCTGCTCTTCACAATGACTTGGGAATTTCTCCATCATAACAACACTCAAAGCATTCTTTCTAGGTTCCTCTCTCATGGATCCTCCTTGTATTTATGGGACAAGGTAGGCAGTTGGAATCGAGAGGTGGTTGAATCAGAGGTTGGGGAAGTTGCAGAACCAACTTCAACTAATCCCAATTCGTAATATTAATATATTTTTTGATTTCATCTTAAGATGTGCGCGAGTTTCATACAACAATAGTAGCGCACAGAGAGCAAATTTTGTGCTTTACAACAAGCGTTTGCAACTTTCAGGATATGTGCATGGGTTGTTTGTTATAAGAGTAGCGCACATTTAGGATATGTGCACGGGTTTCCAGTTATAAGAGTAGTGCACATCCATTGAAATATGCAGAAAAAATATATTTTCAACTGAAGATGTAAGATCTCAGTATCAAATCATCCAAGTTCAACCTAGCTCTTCCATCTATAGTGTCCTTTTGTGTGATCAACAGAGCAATGTGATCATGGACGGAGAAGTGCATATTTGACCTATAACACCAGGCAACTGAACCTAAATAGGTTGTACATCAACTTTTCCTTTCTAACATTAAAAAAGGGGTCCAAGCCTGTGATAGTATAGGAGAATTATCCCATTACAATACACATGTTAGAACCCTTCTCACACCCACCTCATTTTATAAAGTAAATGAGAGCCAACTATGGACTATAAGACATGCATTTGGAAGATATCCAATGAAAGAGTCCCATAATGCTTTTATCCATTTCCCCATAGACTTATCACAAACCTCCCCTGAAATCAATCGATTATAGTATACCCTGCTATCGTCACCATTCACTAAGCTGAATCCCCTCACCTAAAAATAGGTTTATGGTATATTTCATGATTTTTACACAACACCTCTTGTGACTTCCATTCTTACCCTGATCTTGGCATGAGAAACCCATTGCATCCTTATCTTCCGACACTACCTCAGGCAAACCAGCCTTGAATGTTCCACTCTCTTCACACTTAGCACCACAAAACTCCTTTACCCCGTAGTCAACTTCTAATTAAAATCCCTTTCTTTTCCTACAATAAGGATCCCACACTGGCTCCTTTCAGCTTAATTGGGATCCTTGGGCATAAAAGATTCTTGTTACTATTGACGAAGGGAGTTTATTTGTAGAAACCATCCTTTGCCAAAAACCTCTTTGATTGGGCCTTCACCAAGATCTCCTTGGATAAGAAGTAGTCCCCCCAACCCAACATAGGACCCTCCTACCTTTAGACCATGATATACGCACCTTTGAGACTCAAAAGAAACCAAATTCCACACATTTAGATAATCCCCTTGATGTTGCACATCAATATACCTCTCAACCCTCAAGAACCTTCTAGTAATTTTGGGATATGTCAAAGGCACATATCCCCTAGTGCCAACAATCGCAGGGCATAATGAGCTAGCTACATCCCTCAATGGCCTACCATCCACAATGGCAAGCAGATGTAGGTGCAATATATGACCTGCCACATAATTCTCATTTTCCTTTCTGATAGAGCTTGCTATCGATGCATGAACCAAACCCCTACCCACAAACCCTAAGTCTAAAATATTAAGAAGAATCCCCCAATAAATTATTGCATAAAGAATAAGAAACTTCTCGTGTCCTGTTCGAATAGACCTTTGAGGATTTCCATATTTGAACCCCTTCAAGGGGGTCCAGAAAGAAATTGACAAGCTCTTCCTCTCATCCTTGAGAAACCCTAGAAAATTTCTCCATCAACCTCCTCTTAAACAAAAAAATGAACACATTGACACACACACACACACACACACACATTTTCCCTTCAAAATAAAACAAACCAAAGATAGGTTGGCCCTAATATTTTGTTTTTCTTGGATAGGTCGGCCCTAGTATTTCATTGGTAACATGTATCCACCCTTTACAGAAAATTGAAACATTTTGGCCTCTGTGGATGCACTTTTGTAGCTTGAGTGTTTTCTTCTATGGTAGCATTAAAAACCTGCTAATAGAAACACACACTGAACTCCATTCTCATACAATTTCTAGCACAAATAGACCTCTAGGATCTTGATCGAGCTAGAATATGATAATTAACTCTATTGTCATGAAATGAGTTTTGGTAAGAAAATTTGAAACTTTAGTGAGATACATCACTCCATTAATAAATTTTAATAATGGTGTAATCCCTTTTATCAAAACCTTGTCTGCAATTTGTCATAGATCTTTCACTTTCCTATGTTGCAAATGTTATAGTTCAAAAGAGTACAAACACAACGATTAAAGAAAGAAATAAAATTGTATTACAAATACTTTTCTTGAAATTCTAGATTCAACACGTTGGAAACCTTATGACTTCAAATTTTATGTAAAATGTTGCTATGTTGGTATTCAAGAATTCCGTTATATAATATTAACTAGCAAGCCATATTAATATTAATAATATGGTTTATATATGCTGATCGACGTATATCAACCATGGCCAAATATTTAAATGTGGTTGATATATGCCAATCGATGTATATAAACCATATTATTAATATTAATATGGCTTGCTAGTTTACGGTCAACATGTGGGGAATAATTGTCAATTTATTATTATTATAATAATTGTTTTATAAAAATAAAATATTTTAAAAAATAATAATAAGGATTGTTGAGTTTTTATTATTATAATAATTAGCAAGACATTTTAATTAATAATAATAAACAATGCTTTCCCGTAGGGGTGTAGCTAAACTGACGATTCGCTTGATACAAAGGACATGTTGTAAATGGAATAAATGGAGGTCTCTAGTTCAAATCACCCTGGCTTACCCATGCCCCATGCTTGCGGGCTGTTGTGGGGCACCTAGGGGTATAGTGGTAGCGAGATTGGATCCTTGGACCCTGTGTCACGCGAGTACTAGCCCAGTCCCCAGTTGCTGATTCCCCTAGTACAAAAAAAATAATAATAAACAGTGCTTAACCAATAATTATAATAATAATCAATGGTCAACCATTGGTTGACCAATGGTCAGCCAATTCGTTGACGTAAACCATTTAGTTGGCCATTGGTTGATTAATGGTCACTAATGGTCTACCAATAGTCAACCATGGTCAACCACTGGTCAGCCAATGTTAACCATGGTTAACCATTAGTTAAATAATGTCAGCTAATTGCCAACCATTGGTCAACCATGGTCAACAATTGGTTCACCATTGGTAAACCGTCGTCAAGCATTGGTTCACCATTGGTCAACCAATGGAAACCAATGGTCAATCATTAGTTGACCATTTGTTAACCATTGGTTGATTATGGGGGACCATGGCTGACTATGGTTGACATTGGTTAATTATTGGTTGACCATGGTTGACTATTGTTTGACCATTGATTGACTATTGGTTGACCATTGGTTAACTATTGGTTGACCATGGATGATTATGGTTAACTATTGGTTGACCATGGATTATTATGGTTAACTATTGGTTGATGATGTTTACTATGGTTGACTATTGGTTTCCTATGGTTGATTATTGGTTTCGTGTGGAGAAAGATTGTTGAGTTTTTATTTATATATTAATTGTTATTATAAAAATAAAATAATTAAAAAATAATAATAAGGATTGTTGATTTTTTTATTATAATATCGTAAATGTGAAAGTTTCATATGTTGCAAAGATACGTTTTAAAAGTTACTAAAAGATGTCATAGTGTTGTGATTTTAAATATAACCAATGCATTGTAAGTGTAGTGTTTAAATTCACATTCAATGTGTAATGAGATCAACATTCGTAGTCAAAATGTTACAATATTAAGATTCTATATGTTAGAGGTGTAGTCAAAATGTTACAATATTAAGATTCTATATGTTAGAGGTGAAATGGTTAAATGCATTTTGTATGTGTAGTGAGATGAATGTTACTAGTTATTACAATGTTAAGATTCTATTTGATAAAGGTGAAAATGTTACTAGTTAAGATTCTATATGTTACAATTTTATATAAAACAAATACGTGAATGGTTGTTCGATATTTACATAAACTAATACATTTGCATTAATACCGAATGGAAAACGTTGATAAATATCACAATTCAACCTATCTGTCACTAAATAAAATCCGTAAAAAATAATAATTATATATGTTTTGTAATTTTTATTCAAAATGTAAAATTAAATCAATATCTGGTAATTTCAACTCAAGTACATGGCAATATAGTTTGAATTACACTTAATGAACCTAACATTACACATATAAAATCTACTTATAAAATATGGTATAATAATGGTAATTTTTCCTTATAAAGTCTCACACCGTACCTGGTAATCACATTGTGGCTGGTAATTTTAAAATAGTGAAAATTGCATTTTTTCTTCCAAAAGAAAAAAGAGTTTCTTGCTATTCATAAGATTGAATCAAACAAACTACTCTATGGATCTTGTCCCTCAGAAAAAATACTGTTTGCATGTTTACATATCACCCTTCGTGGCTCAAAAGATAGATCATAATTATTGTAGTCTACTTCTTAGTCTCTGTCTAGAACAATATTCTTATGATGTTATACAATGTACTATCGAATTCTATCATTCAAAAACTTTTAATACATTGTAATATGTATTCTATAGAAAAAATATGTATACTAAATATTATATGGCAAAAAATAATACCAAAGAAGATGTCTGTTCAATATATATGGGCATCTATTTCTTCTATAACCAATCTGTTCCTATAATGGCAAATGTGGACCCAACCTTCCTCCTTAACCATACCCATCTTTGATAGAGTGTCTGCTCTCATGTTATAGGATCTGTCCACATGAGTAAAACTGATGCCTTCAAAATATTTAAGAGAAGTCTTTATCCTTTATTTCCAATATATCAGATTTGGTACTTGTAGCATGTATTCTCCAACAACTCATTTGATGATTGCCAAGGAGTCTCCATAGACCTCAATCATGTTTATCCCAAATCTATTTCCAAGTATAATAAACCCCACAGGGAAAGTAGTTCTGCTCGAGAATTACTACCCCCACCACAACCAAAATGCATCTCCAAATGATTATCTTGATCCATATTAATCATGCATCCATCCCCACAAATGCCCAACTGGGTAGCACCATCGAAAAAGCCCACAAAAGTAAAATAATCAAAGATCAGAGTTTCTCTATGGATAATGCCAAATGATGGAAGTTTCCCATGATAATATTTCATATAGTGAAGGATATAGGAGACAAACCCACTCAGATTATAAGCTTTATCACCGAATAACACCGAATTTCGAAGACACCAAAGTCCCCAAAGGAAATACAATGGATAAGATATCTGCAGTTTATGTCATCTGTACCAGTTAGTCAAACAATCATACAAAGTATCACCTGACCATATGTCGAGATTCCTATACTTGGTAGTGATCTCATTCCAGAGTTGTAGAGTGTATGTGCATTATGTGAAAAGATGATCAACGGTTTCGTCTGCCTTGAATCATAATGAACAAATTGATGGTCCAATATCGCCACGCCTCCTGTATCGATCCCCTGTGATGATCCGGTTGTTGAGTTACAGCCACAAGAATACCATAATATCAACTAGTATATTCCATTTCCTCAATAAATCATTCCACCAGCATAACTGTGCGCAGGGTGCCTCTGCATCTATTGCCTCATATGCCAATTTTGTAGTAATCGACCGATCGCCAGAACCAAATGACCAATAAATCTGATCTAGTTCCTCAGTAAGATAAATACCTGCATGAGATAGTATTGTAATATATAAGTTCCATTCAATTGCTTCTGACCCAGTAAGATTAATACCAAAAGCTAGTATCCAGATAATGCTCTCCTGTTGATCCTCATATCAATTTATAGCCTGATTAAGAAATGTAACCCCGTGCTGATGTAAGTCTTGTAGAGTAGTGGATGAGAGTAAGCCTATATGTGATGATCCAAGGATTGGGTCCATACCCACCCGCACTTGATAACCATTACCAACATGCCAGATCAACCATCAATTCAACAATGGAAATACCTCCACCAATCCAGTCCAAATATAAGAGCATCGATTCACTTTCTTATTCACCTTTCTAATCTAGCAAATCACAGAGGTTTGAAACAGGTATTTATCTCTAATGATATTCCCCCATAAACCATTATCTGTAAGACCTCTCCATAGGTTCTTTAAATGCAAATCCCTATATACCCAATATACCCCAACCACCACTTCTCTTTGTAGAAGAAATGCATCCCCACGAGACCAAGTGACATCCCATAAATTCATGGGATCCATTCCAAAGAAAATTGAAGAAATACTTCATGATCTTGCACAATATGGAAGATAGTACCCTGGCAAGTGAAAACAGTAGATAGGTAAGTTTGTCAGGACTGTGTTGAGTAAGGTCAATCAACCACCCATTGAAAATTTTCGATGCATCCAACAAGAGATATTTTTCTCAACCTTATTAACAAGCCACATACAGTCAGTGACTAAATATGCATTCAGTTTTAAAAAGTAGCTTAAGTATGACAATACAGTATTAAGATCCCGAATATCCAAAGAAAAAAAAGTCCTGAAGTTGAATTAGGATCTCCTCCGCCAAATTGAGAGAGTATAAGCAGGACTAAGGATAGCTAATCATCATCCTCGATGCATGGCAAAAAGTATCCAATATGAATTTGTAATGTAGCCATTCTTGCACTTTTCCAATGCCAAAAATGAGAACATCATCAACAAATAGCAAGTGTGTAATAAAATGATTACGAGAAACTTTGATACCATTAATCTTACCTTCAACATTTTCCGGAAGAATAAGGCGACTAAGGCCTTCGATAACTAGGATAAAAAGTAAAGGGGACATAGGACATCCTTGGCGTAGTCCCCTAGTGGCGTTGAAGAAAGCAGTAGGACAACCATTGAGAAGTACTACAAAATTTGCAGATGAGATATATCCCATGATCTACCATGAAATATTGTAATCAAGTCCGACATTTAATAGCAAAAGTATGAGAAATGACCAATCGACTAAGTTGTATGCCTTGACCAAATCGAGTTTTAAGATCAATGCATCCATTTTCTTAATCTTTGTTGCATGAAGAGTCTCCCGCGCAGTTCCGATTGCATCAAATATCAATATTTGGTGTAAGAAACTGAATTGCTCCTTAGATATTCCTTGGGATAGGCCCCTTTTAATCCACAGTGCAATGGCCTTATATATTATCTTGTATATCAGATTGCACAAAGAGATCGACTGAAAATCTTGAAATGAGGCGAGATTGGTTGTCTTTGGGATCAATGTAATGAAAGTGGCATTCACACCACCAGAAACCTTCCCCGTCCTTCGAGCATCTTCAACCAACTAAAAAAGTTTCGGTCCCATGACATAGAATAATTGTATGAAAAACACATAGGTCCATCCATCTGGGCTCGAGATCTTATCTTTCTCCATACACCTTAAAATACCCTCCATCTCTGTTAAAGTAATATGACTACCAATATCAATACAATCCTGTTCGAAAAATATCCTAGGCATCACCTGTAGTATATATATATTGTGAATCCAAATTTTTAACTTGAGGATTCTTAAATAAGTTGGAAAAATGTTTAATTTCCACCTCAACAATACCAGTAGGATCAGATACCTGAGTACTCATGCTATCCTCAAAGTCCCAAATGGCCTTCCGCTTCCACCGATTGTGAGCACATGTGTGGAGAAATTTCGTATTCTTGTCCCCGCAAGAGATCCATAGTGCCCGAATTTTGATTCTCCACAACTCCTCTTCGGTCTTGAGAAGATTTTATTTTCTACTTTCCAGTTCTCTAATATGTTCAAAAGTGGGACTAGTAACATAATCATAAAAATAGCCGATGTGGAAGGACTACCCCGTAGGTCAGATTGTAAAAGAGATTTTTTACCCCTAATCCGTGGGGCCACCTGCTTCTTCCATAGTCACAGAAATATAGGAAGCCTAATCATAGCAGTTTCTCAATTATCAACAATAAATGAATTCTAGAAATGTCTAACAAGCTGAATAAATACCTGTTCCCGTGACCAAGGACAATATTTAAAGGGACATTTCATGGGAAAATAACCTTTTCCAATCTTCAATAGAACATGATTGTGGTTTGATATATTTACATCTTCCACCCATGAGACACATTGATCCAAAGACTCTAGTAAATATTCATGTAGCATAAACCGATCTAATCTTCTGGCCACTGCA
This sequence comes from Larix kaempferi, assembly GCA_027924585.1. Classification (NCBI taxonomy): domain Eukaryota; kingdom Viridiplantae; phylum Streptophyta; class Pinopsida; order Pinales; family Pinaceae; genus Larix; species Larix kaempferi. The sequence goes on from BSBM01000305.1 coordinate 24,867,075, forward strand.
TCATCACCTTTACGCCCATTCCACCAAGTGGGAAGGAATGGTTTAGGCTCAATGTCCACTAGGTTGTGTGCTTCAAATAGGTCACAAAACCAAGTAGTGTTAGTTGGAATAATAGCAGTGGAACCCCAAGATTCCCGAGCAGCGAGTGTGATATTAAGATCACCTGCAATAATCAGTGAAAATTGCATTTATCATCGCCTATTATTGGACAAGGAAATGTGAATCTATGTTGAAGCGAATGGAAGGGGAATCAAACCAAATCGTTTAATAAAATAAATTTTAGATAGTTAAGAATTAGACAGTTTGATTTTTGAATGGAGGAGATCGAAAGGGAGACGACCATTGGATGCATCTTCACTCTCCAATCTGGAAAACCTGGGTCCTATTTTGAAAAATAAAAATGCGGCACTAATTATCATTTTAATTTTAATTTCTTATATATTAAATTGTATACATGTGTGGATTAACTTTTATATAAAGTTATTAAATGAAAATTATGAGAAAAAATACACATGTATATTGATGTGTAGGCACAAGGAAGTTCTAAACCATCATTAATAATGATTGTTGTAGATTTAGAATAATCCTTGGAGTTATCTTTATGACTTATTAGGGATATTCATAATTTTCCTTGGAATTATCGTTAGAGATGAGTAATTACCAAGGAGAATTTTAAGGATCCATACTTTTCTTCAAGTGTAAAAACCTTGACGAATCTTACTAATTCTTAAATTTGCAACCATAAAATGTTTGGAAATTTTTTTGTAAAACTCTTCAAGTTTCGAAGGAATTTATATAGTTTTTGGACAATTTTGGCAATTTTAAGAGTAAAAAAAATCAGTCCATGGAATTTGGGTGAATCATTTTAGAAAAAAAATGGAAATTGGAAAATTTTGGAAAAATACATCGAAAAAATAGTCCATGGGCTAAATTTCGCCGCAAATATTTTCCCTGGTAATTATCCTTGGAAACTCAAAAAGCCCATAAATTCAAGGATAATGACAACCTTTAAACACGAGTAGATATAGAAATTTCTATTAGAATAAGAGTATGATTGATAGGGAGATTTGGACAGTGGGAATTTGTTAGCTTTATTGTGAGAGAAACTCTCACTAGTTTGGGTAATTTTGGTCGAGATCCTACACCACTTAGAGTTAATTCAAAAAACTATAGGAGATGGATGTGTGTTTTAGGTTAAGGGTTAAGGGTGGACTCCATCATTTCCCCTCTTCTTCCATGTGGAAAAATACATTAGGGTCATATTTATTTGTTAAAGCACTATCCATATTTGACTTTATGTTTTCATTGAAGTTTACTAGAATATTGGTGAGAAGTGAATAGTAGAATTTTAGTGTAGGCTAGGGTTTTAGCTAGGGTTTCTCTTTTGAGAGTCGGATTTTGGCTTCCAGATTCTGCGACCTTTGTTGTTCATGGATTCTCCTTCGGTCTCCTCGTTGAAGGAGGTAGGTTCCTTCGACGTGCACTTTAAGATGGCCACCTCCTCAACTATTGTGACAGACTCCAAGCCTGATGTTAATTCTGAGGCGAAGTTTGTGAAGCTTGTTGCGGTCCTTTAGGTCGCCCTTTCCTCCACGGTGGCTAAAAGAAAGATCATGGAACTATCTAAAAAGGGTCTGATTGGGAACTTTATGGGGATCTGGCTGTCACCTAAGGCTATTGAGGTATGGTTGAACAAAAACTGGAGGCCCGTAATCAAAGGTGAGGTGATTAAGAACTTGTGTGGTAAGGGCTTATTTGTTTTTCTATTTGAATTTAAAGAATACAAAGAACCCATCTTCCATAATGGGCCATACTTTATGGGCCCAAGGGGAATGTACCTGACCTAGTGGAATGCATCCTTCGACCCGGATAAAGGCATCCCTTCTCCGTTCTAGTTTGGGTCAAACTCCCTCACCTTCCTCTGCACTGTTGTGGGGATGAGGATTTAAGGGATATTGGGAACACTTTGGGGAAGTATATAGATAGTGCCGAGCCTAAGCCACCCCTCTTTTCGTGCACTAGAATCTACATTGAGGTGGACTTGGAAAATTTCCTTCTAGAAGAGATCAAGCTATCAATGGAGTGCTGGAATCACTTATAGAAGGTCGATTATGAACAAATTCGCTTCAAGTGCAAATTTTGTCATGAGCATGGGAATTTTTCCACGAAGTGCACGAAAAAGAGAGCACATGAGGAGGAAATAAACAAAGAGGATGAATGGAACATATTAACTAAAAAGGAAAGGAATCCCCCCTTAAAGCAAGCCCTACTTCCTCCCTCTCCAGCCAATGAAGGATCATCTGAAAACAAGTTTCAGGTTCTAGCTAACCAGGATACTGGTTCAGGAGAAGAGGGCGAGGCAAGGGATGAAACGCTAGTGGAATCAGAAAAAGAACAACCTGTTTTAATGGAAGTAGGCCATGAATAAAATTATGTCTTGTCACTTCCAGAGCAACTGGTTATTGACGTAATATCTAGAGCCTTGGGATGAGTCACGCGTTCAAAGTCTAAGTCTATGCAAGAGGAAACATTTGAGTACAGAGAGGAAGAAAAAGATCAGCTTGGAAATAAGGGAAGAAAATCCAATAGAACCCACTGAGAGGAGTAGGCTGAAAAGGAAAAGGCGGAAGGGAAGCAAGCAACTTTAGATCAACATGTCAAATTTGTGACAACAGTAAATCAACCTATGGGGTCAAATGAGAATCATAAGGCTAGGAGCACCCCTCTCAACATTAGAAAATGATGAAAGTGGTCTCCTGGAATTGTAGAGGATTGGGAGGTAAGTCAAAGGCTGAAGTGATAAGGAGCATGATTAGAAGTGAAAAGATCTCCATCCTTCTCGTCTAGGAGACAAAGATGAGTGAGGACAACAATAAGGAAGTAATGAAAAAATATGGAAAAATGGTGAAGGTGAATTAGTATTTGTTGTAGGAAGCTTAGGAGGCATTGTGATTTGGTGGGATAAGCAAAAGTTTTCCCTCACTACCAAATGGGAAAACCCTAACTATTTGGTGATTAGAGGATTCAGAGGAAAATTACGTAATAAGAATCTGCAATGTATACGACCTAGTCTTACATCACAAGAAGTAGGATTTTTGGTGGGCCCTAGAGGATCTCAAAGAGATAGAATTCAATTAGAGAAGTATTGTCACTGGAGATTTTAATGTAGCTATATCCCCCTCTGAAAGGAGGGAAAGCCTCTTGGAATCTCACAGACGTCAAACCGACAAGAGGAGTATTCATGTAGAATAATAGAAGGGTTGTTAACACCCAAAAAGTGCTCACTAGCTCATTCCCTTATTCACATGACCCATTTGTCCACTTTTTCCACCATTTGAGTCTCTAAAAACTTCAAAAGGTCACCAAAAAGACCATAATACCCCTTTTCCCCCTCAAAATATGTATTTTTCCTCAAAAAACACAAAAAACCCTAAAAAAGGGTTCAAAATTCCCAAAAAATATTAAAAGGGAATACAAATATTAAAAATATTCAAAAAAGGAAAAAGAGGAAAAAAGAGACCTAAACCATGTTGGTTAATACCATTGGTTTCCTTAAAACCATAATGGTATTCCCCATCACCAAAAACTATAAAAAGGTGATAGGGGCTCCTCACTTTTCATCCACATTTCATCCTATCCTTATGCTGCCAAATTCCCTTTAAGAGCCATTGCCTCCCATTTCGAGTTTGAAGATCCCCATTGAAGCTTTAGAGAGGAAGAGACCATTGGATATTGGAGCTTCTCAACCTTGGAGCTGTTCAACACCCACCATCCTCACCATTTGAGGTAATACAAAATCAAATATTTTTCAAGTTATTGTTTTTCCATAGATCTTATTGCTTATGTTCTTAAATTTAGTTTTTTATTTCTTTTACACATATTAATGTTAGATTAGATTAGTTTATTCATAGTTGTTTTTGTTTTATATTGAAATTGCTATTACAAGTTAATAGGTGCATCCTTGCACATGCTTGGTTGAAAAACCAAGCAACAGTTTTTGGCGACTCCGCTGGTTTTCGAACTTTAAATTGTTGCTTTAGATCTTTATTTTAGTTGTTTTTCCCATTTAAAACTGTAGATCTGCCATACTAGTCAGCTTCTTGATAGCTGCCCTAGCCATTGGCCCTTTCTGCAGCCCGAAACAACCCAAAATTTCAATTTTCGGGTTTGTTTTTCGTCGGCCATTTTTCCGTCCGTACATCGTGACATTTGGCACCCACAGTTGCGCGGTCCATCGCAACTGTGAGCCTTTTTTCTGCGCGGTCCATCGCGACTTTTTGACTTTTTCCTGCGCTGCTCATAGCGGCTGGGTGAACTTTTCCCGCATGGTCCATCGCGATTGTTTTGCATTTTCCTGTGTGGCTCATCGTGACTTTTGACCATTGCGCCGCGATTCGCATCGTGGCTTTCGCCCACATCACCGCAGGGCTCATCGCGGGTTTTGAACCAACAACCGCGATATTTCCTGTTTCGTTTCGGCCAATTTTTTCAAAAAATTTTCGCCCAATCAGCCTATTTTTTTACCATCAATTTCTGCAATTTTTTACAGCCCAGTGTGTCATTATTGCAGCATTATTAAATTGATATTCGGTTAGATACTTCATTTATCTTTTTGAAAATTTTCAGTCAATTGAAAGAAATATTTTTTAAGTATTTCTGGGATTCTAAGTTTATACATTGCAGAGTTAGAACCATATTTCTAAAAAATTGCTCAGTATTTTGCCCAAAGAAAGACTCTAAAAATCCATTTATTTTTCATCTTTTATTTGCTTTACTTTTTAAAGAATCCATATTTTTTGAAAAGGTTATTAAAGCATTTAAATTTGAAACGTCTTTCATCTTTTTCGCAAATTGAATTCATTATTTTAGTTTGTGATTAAATCACCCATGCGAGGCACATTGTTTTGGTATACACCTACACCGGCACACAATCTGTCACAAGAATTTCAACTGAGCCTTAAAAGTTACCTTAACTCAAACAACATTCTAACCCCACTTGGGGAACACAAAAAGAATTTTGTAGCTAGGTAGGACTGAGGGGATAAGTATCCAAATAACACCCCTCACTCATTTTTCATGTTGAGACATAGTCATTGACATTTAGGGTACCAAAATCCCTTATTATTTGTTGACATGGTTTAACACCAATTTATTGGGAAGGCCTCTCCCTTAGGAGGGTTGAAGTAGCCAGACTGGTTCCGGAAGCTTGAGTGGAATACCGCTATCCATTTAGTAACCGAAGGATACCTTTCGCAGTTCTCGTTGTACCACCCTTATGGGAGTATAGCGGCGATAGAACCAAACTGCAGATTCACCCAACCGAATGTGTCATGAACGGGGTATCTTAGTGGCCCAACTTTTAGGATTGTCTACCCGGTATCCCTCCCGGTAGGGGGATATCTAGCCTTTGATTCTACAATTTATATTATTTGACATGGATTTCATCACCTTGCAGAGGATATACCTTGCCGAGTCATAATACTTTTTAGTTAGGTGTTTGCATGCTCCATTACCTCCCTTTGGTCATAGAGTATACCTTTTTCTATTTTTAGAAACTGTTTTCATGTTGGTTTCCTGACCACATTTTTTGATTACTCCACTTACTATAGATAACACAACTATTATAGTAAGTGTTTTTGAGGTTGGTTTTTGGCCTAAGTGCCATTTATTTTTTACGCTCCCCTATTGCACACATGGTTGCATTAGGGCTTTAGAGCTTTCCACTCACCACTGGCTAGTAGTCTACTTACAAACTATCACCATAGATTCCCCGAGACGTTCTCGACGTTTTCAGGGAGACCCCCCGCAGTACGGTTCCCTTGACTCCACACGTCATCGGAATAGAGCCCCGTCATCTGATTCTGACGCGCCTCATTTCACATCAGATTCTGAGGCAGAATCCGAAAATCCCACATACACCACACCCACTAGCCCCATGGTTGGTTCGCATTACGACAACTTTTTCACAGGGGTTGTCTGTGGAGCATCATCCACGCCTGCCCCCACAACGACCATCACGACAGCCACACCTCCCTTAGGGATGCCTAATTTGGGACCTACACCTACATTAGGTACGCCTACCATGGGACCTCTGCCCAATATAGGACCCCCACCTAACTTAGGCATGCCCACCACGACAACTATACCTACTACCCCCACTACCACTCACATTCCAACACCTCTTGGACATCTTCCCAACCCATCTGTGACTCCCATTGCAATTGGTGGCGCGGGCCCCTCCCACACTCTTATGGGTGGAGGGAACATACCTCCCATGAAAAATATACCCCTTGGGGGAAGTGGCATAATACATAACGCCACCACCAACACTTATGCCCCCATGACAACATCACACCCCTCCACCAGTTTGCCATTTATGGCTAGCCTTAACCTACCATACTTGGCTAGGCTAACAAATGATCCGATCCGACATGACCCTACTTGGCCCCCCATGCCCACAAAGCTCCCCTCAGACATCCCAAAGTTTGAAGGGAAAGTTGGGGAAGACCCTCAGAACCATATCATGTCGTTTCACCTATGGTGTTCCTCAAACTCCATAGTAGATGATTCTATTCGGCTCAAAATTTTACAAAGAACTTTCACTGGATCCGCAGCCAAATGGTACATTGAGCAGCCACATGGGACGCACCCCACGTTTACATCCCTCGCCTCAGCTTTCCTTTAGTTCTTTCAACTACTTGTACGCTATGATGTAGGAGTGGAAATACTTTTGTCTTGTAGACAGAACATCGCTACACACATCATCGATCATATCCATGAGTGGGGTAAGCGCCGTAGTCTCTGCAAGATAAAGCTTGACGACCGTATCTTTTTGGATTGGTTCCTCAAATCACTCCTCCCTCTCATAGCCAAAGATGTAGCTTCTGAATGACCCCAGTCGGAAGAAGAAGCCATCTTAAAAGCTCAGCAGTTTGACCTCATATATGCCCAGTCTGGATATCTATACACCATTTTACCTGATGCCTCGCACGACGATCCATCCTGGCATGACGTGACGGGGGAATCCCATGCCGCCGACAGTATTATCGGCTAGGTTATGGTACAAAACAAACCTTTTACCATGATGAGTACAAACAACGCCCCCGACCTTTCTAGGGATACATCTCATTTTGGAGCTACAACTTCGTATGCTCCAGTAATACACACCCACCACACTCATGGACCCTCATGTCCACCATAGTGTTATGGGAAAGCACCGTCAGCTTATGCATCACCTCCATATTATAACCAGCAGGCCCATCAAACTCCGGTTCAGCCACAAGCCCAATCGTCTTATTATCATCAACAGGCAGCACCTCTTGCTCCAACACTTCCAGTAGCTCAAGGTTACCCACAACCACAACAAGCACCAAGTCCACCTCACAACCCTCCTGCTTAATACCCACCGCAACCTGCTCTAGAGCCTACACGACCTCAAAACCCACCTATTTCCCAAGGGCATGTGTACGCACAACAAAACCAACCTCAAAACCAGAACAACCAGCGTAATCAAGGAGGTCAACAGAATCGCGGAAGAGGAAGAAACCACAAAAATAACCAATAACAAAACCAAGGTGGATAGCCACCTAATCCTCCCAATAATAACAACGTTGCTCCTGCAAATTAAAACCCTGATCGTCCACCGAAACAGGGCAAAAATCCTAATTTGAGAACAAACCACCCATGTTCCATATGCGGGGTCTATGGCCATTACACGCATAATTTCCCCCATTTAGATCAAGCGCGTCAACTTTGGACCGATGATTCCCAACGACAAGGACATACTGCATAGCCAACACCCCCTCCTCAGCCACAACCCATGATATTGCAAAACCCCCTACCAAACCAAGGCGTGGTAAACACTCGTCCAAATGATCCCCCTCAAGGATCCACTGCAACACAACAGCAAACTACCTATGCGGCAGTCGATTACCAACATACAGAGTCCAACACTCACCATTTGCTAATGATGTCAATCTTCAAACCCGTCAAAATCAATACGGCTCCGCCCTTGAGGCCACACCTACCGACCCATCTTCGAGTACTCTCCCAACCGATCAACCACTTTGCATACCCAATATGCCCATGGACGGGGGTCCAAAAGCACCTCGTTTCCCTTTGAGACGAATTAACAATAACCCTAATGCTCGTGCAACTTCCAACTATAACATTGTAGAGGATTTAGCTCAGTCCCCCACTGCTATGTCCACTCTAGAAATCCTAAAAAATTATCTTGCACAGTTATTTGCCATTGGTGCCATAGACCCTAACGACTCCAACATGATGGCTTTCAACTTAGACCAAGCCGAACCTCATCTGCCTTCATCTCTAGCTTTTCAAGTTTTTGTGTCCATTCGCAACCTCGTCGTTCATCGATGCATAATCGATGAAGGTGCCTCCACCTGCGTTATGTCGACTTTCGTATGGTAGAAAATTGGATCCCCAATGCTACAACCGTCAACTACCGCATTGCGAGCTTACAATGGCCGTGCAGCTCAACCTCAAGGTTTGTTAGTGAACGTACCCATACAGCTTGGTGGCAAATTGGTTCTCATAGATATAGAGGTCATTAATGCCCAACTTGATTACAATCTCCTTCTGGGACGAAGCTATATGTATAAAATGAAATCTGTCGCTTCTTTAGTTTTCTGCCTCATGATGTTCCCCCATGAAGGACGCATAGTCAAAATCGACCAGATTACATACTATGATCCCAATGCCCCCGCAGCGCCTAAAAATGTTCTTCCCATGATCGAACAACCCGTTCAGAGTGCACCCACATCGTTCGTCTCCTCAGTCGGACCCGGGATATATTTGGATAATCCCATGACCACCACTTTCTCTTCTATCCCACCCCCTCTCCGGGTAACTGAAGTATCCGATTTGTGCACCCTATCACACAATGAACAACTACATCCTCAACAACCTCCACCACTACCACAACCACCCACCATGCCTAGTCATATCGGAACAACACCGATTCACACTATCCCATTCTTGTTTCCATTTTCAGGAGTTGTCAGCATGCCAGTAATGGCTAGACTCAACCTTCCAGGTTTAACATTAGGATTACCTGTATGGTACTTACCTTCCCCAACCCCCCCACCAACTCCAACTGTTGTTTTACAACCGGTACAACCCATGAACATTTCAAACCATCCACCACTTGGTATACCGAACCCCAACAATCGCCCACCACCTAGTGTTTCGAACCCCCAAAACCGACCAACTCTGACAGGGGGCACTACATCGACATCTAGTTATGTCCCCCCATAATCCCACCACACAGGGGGCAGAGGTCCACAAACCTACAACTTTGGACCCACAACTCGCACCCCCCTAGTGACTCCCAAATTAACTAAAATTCCCCCTACCCGTGTGCTCCCTAAATGCTCCTTGTGCGACGATATAGGACATGCTACCAATCTATGTCCACAACTACCGGCACTTCAAGAACACATGAATATGTTGGATGACGACACCAACGTTCCAGTTGTCAAACTATAACTACCCCCCTCACCCTCACGATAAATCATTGTGCACAAACCACCCTTGTGCGATATGCAGGATCTATGGCCATTATTCACATCATTGCCTCGATCTCCTAGATTATAGAGCAGCACTATACGAATTGAATAATATCGACCTAGAGATATCCCGACCGCTCATTGAGGAAATATTCCCCCTAGAATCTTCCCGTTCAGAAGAAATCAATACCATTTATATGATTTCAACTACCTACAAACCCAAACCAACTGATTTAATGACACACTACTTCCGCACTGATGAGGAAATCCTAGAAACACTCACTGCACCAGATTACCCTTGGGATGATATGCACCATCGATCATACTTCATCCCTGAGGCATCTATGTCCACCATGGAGAACCAATTATCCGTTGAATCCAAGGACTTCTTACCAACCAAGGTCGATTGGTTCAAAGATCCAATACCAGCTCCAGAAGCCTTTGAAGAAGGTAACATGGCTAACATTTCTCCCATTATAAAAATCGACATCTCCACCACCCCCGAAAAACCTGAGCCTATCTCTTTAGGTGCATCATGCACTGAAAAAGAAACCCAAGCTTATAAGAAACTCTTCCAAGAATTTCGAGATGTCTTCGCCTGGTCTTATACCGAGATGCCTGGTCTTGATCCTACCATCGTAGAACATCATATAGACACTTGGCCCAATATATCACCAGTACGCCAGAAACAACGTCCCATTCACCCATCCAAGCTTTCAGCCGTCAACGCAGAAATTGAGAAGCTTTGAGCAACAAGTTTTATATACCCTATCGCATACACCACTTGGGTTTCAAACCCAGTACCAGTCAATAAGAAAGTCAGCACCATCCGCATCTGTACTAACTTCCGTGACCTCAACCTAGCTTGTCCCAAAGAAAACTTCCCCACACCATTTATTGACCAACTAATCGATGCATGTGCGGGGCATGAGATACTTTCTTTTATGTATGGTTTCTCTGCATACAACCAAATCAAAATCTGTAAAGAAGATCAATACAAGACCGCTTTTACTACCCCATGGGGCACCTTCGCCTATCGCGTCATGCCTTTCGGTCTCAAGAATGTTGGAGCCACTTTCCAACGAGCCATGACTTATTGTTTTCACAACCTGAATAATATCATATTAGTTTATCTAGACGACCTCACGGCTCGATCCAAGAAACGATCTGACCATTTAGATGATCTTCGACAAGTCTTCTTGCATTGTCGAAAATACAAAATCCGCTTGAACCCACTCAAGTGTGTCTTTTGCGTTCCAGTAGGCCGCCTGCTGGGGTTTATCATTTCAGAAAAAGGGATCACCGTCGACCCTCTAAAGGTCCAAGCCATAGTAGACCTACCATCACCTCATACATTAAGACAGCTACAAATCCTCCAGGGGAAGTCCAACTTCCTTCGTCATTTTGTCCTAGATTATACCACCACAGTACATGGTTTCCTCCATTTACTACGCTTTCATACCCGTTTTAATTGGGATGACCAAGCAGAAGGGGCTTTCACAGACCTGAAAAAAGCACTTACAAGTGCCCCCTTGATTCCCCCTCCATATTTTACAAGAGACTTTACCCTTGACATATCGGCATAAGATCACGTCGTTTCCAGAGTACTCGTCCAAGAAGACTCCGCTCATCAAGAACATGTCATTTACTATGTGAGTGTAACATCCCATATTTTCGTAAAAATTTAAAATTTTTGTAAATAGCAACAATTAGCTTAATTTATGATAATTTGTAACTGTGGAATTTAATAATGCGAGCTGCAACAATGTTAACTTAACAAATGTTGTATTAAACATAATTAAAATTCTATTATAACTAATATGACAGTGACAACTTAATTATATTTATAACAACTATCATTAAGATAGTTAAACGCATGAATAGATCAACTTTTGATATGACACCTTTTTAATGCAATGAAATGTATGAATGATGTAATAATGAAATGCCAGGTTAGAAATATGACATGGTACTTTTTATTTGAGACGATATTGACAGTTTGCTTCTTTGCTGTCCAAGGGAGTCCTATGAGGGACCCCGAAGCTTACTTAGCTACAACGCTAAAGCATTTGACCTATTCTATGTGCAGACGATAGGTAAGAAGTTTCATGATTGCAATAAATTCCAGTTTTTGTGTAAAGCTCAAATCAACGTCGTAAATAAAAATAGCATGTTTAGAGGTTGTTAAAACTATAAAAACGCATAGGTATGACTCGCATACTTACACTTTTGCTTTCCAAGGTTCAGCTTATAACTGCGTAACTCAACCCAAGTTAACTGTCGAATAAGTATCTTATTAACAGCCTTGTTGCTGTTGTCGTCATTGTTCTAGCTGGTTGTAGTGATAGCTGTCTTGTTGTCGTCATTTAGAATGATGGTACCAAAATGTATGTAAGAGTTATGAGCTTGTAAGCTCTTACAACCAATATTATTCAATATATATGATTGGATAACTATAGTAGATCTTTGTAAATCCAATTTTCTAATTACCACTATACAATTCAAACTTATGGTATAATGAAATTCTTATTTAATCACCATATAACAATTATGTGAATATTCAACAATATGAATAGATAAAAAGAAACAACAATATAAAAATAACTAAATGTAAAAATATAGTGCAATTAAGCTTTGGACTATACATAATTGTTATCCTATTTATAACGACACACATCATATCCCAAGTCTTATGCAAACAATAGTGTGACTATACTTATTTTGTCATATTAAACGTATATCGGAGATGTTTGCAATATATACAATATTGGGATCATAATCTCTACTATACGAAGTGTTTGTAATTTAATACAAACATTGAAATATATGAAAGTGATAGTGATAAGTGTAAACATTAGGATTTATAACCTTGCATTTGCATATACGTTGTTACTACTATGACAATTACGACATTTGTTAAATATTACTATGCTAACAAATGAAACATGTAATATTTGTTATCACATCGAGGTACTGACAATCATTAAAATGGGTTTTGACAGGTCGTTGGCTCATAAATTCGATGTTGGTCTCGAGCTGTGGTAAAGATCACGAAATGATCTTACAATTAATGGTTTGGTACTGTATCCCTGCCGAGTTGTAACTCCAGCATTCCATGTATACGTGAATGCCTCCATGCTTGTTTGTTGTATAAGGGTTATATGTCTGGTGTTGATTGTGCTTACTCCACCGTGTGCCATGGTGGCAATGTCAACCTGTGAAGTAGGTCGAGCATTAATTGTTGACGTCGTTTAAACCAAAGCTTCAATCGCTGGCAAGATGATAACCGTCGATTGTGATCAAAAGGGCCATTGGATGAAAACCCTAACATCTACCGTGTAAAGAGTTTATGAACTTGGAGAAAGTGTTTTCGTTGTGTTATTTTCTTCGTTGGAGGTGGCCAATAGGTTGCCGAAATTTCTGTTGAAGCCTGGGGAGAGATTCGACCTTGAGACTTTCTAAACTGGTGGAAGTTACAGGTATTAAACCTCGGTAATGGTGTTTGGTTAATGGAGACCTAAGTCTCTGGTTCGAAGTGTTAATGAAACATGGTTGAAATTTTTCTGGAATTGTTCACAACACCAATCTCGTTGTTTTCCTAAGAACTTCAAGACTTGGCCAGGGTTTTACGAAGGTAAGCATCCTTCTGAGGTGAAAATATATTTCTTTGATGCGTTTCGTTTCTAGTTTTAAATGTAACATTTATCTAACCAGAGCTATCGTTGTTAGGTACAAGTTTTTGGGAGGGTTTGTCAAGGTTTGACGAATGGAGAAATCGCATGCTCCCACATTGGTGAGTTTCGGGTCTTCCATACCCTCATAGTGCTCTTGGATGGTGGTTGACGTTGTTCAAAGGATGAGTATCAGGCTTATCAGTGCTCATCGTTTTCTCTGTTGATGTTGATAGTTGAAGAAAAATCTCGAAACATGCTTGCGGCCTTTGTTTTCGTTTGTCTAGCTCTTGGTTTCTATAAAGTGTAAATTTGTGAGACCGACTGGAGCTATGGCTCGTCGAGGTTCTGGTATGGTGGGTTCTTTTGGAATTGCTGTAAAATTGGGTTAAACCCTTATTTTAATTATGTTTGGAATCTATATTGAAAGTCTTCATTATGAGAAACCACGATTTCAAAGGTTAAGCTATGAAACGAGCCGTGGGCTCAATCACTGTGTAATGATACTTCTTTCCTTGGGAAAATAAATGTACATGTTAAATTATAATGGTTAAAAAGTCTGTGTAAATCGGCTTCATGCTGAAGGTTACTACAATGTCTATCGAGCGAGTTTAGGGTTTGAATAATTCGTTGATGATAAGGGTTCTGTGTAAATAAACTTCAACATTAAGATGGAGAAAAATATGCTAAACCCTTCGTATAAGTCTATGTGGTTTGTCTTAAAATTGTAGATTGATAATGTGTATTCTTATTTGTTGATGTTTGAACAATATAGTAGAAGGTTGAACTGATAACTCAATAATATTTTGCAAGGAAAACGAATAGGGTCAAACCCTAATTCGCGTTTTGTTGAAAATGATAATCTAATCATTTATTTAAGATACCTGATCGGTTTCGATCTCATTTTGAAAAGAGTGTAAAGTTTTGTTATGAAACAATATGAATCTAGCTAGTGTTTTCCTTTTGATATGAAACTCAGATTTACAATAATCGCAACCAATGTTAGCAGATCCAAAAGAAATAATAAATACATGGTAATAATAGTTGTGTTTAGTAAATTCTTATCATTTGTTAAATTTCTAGATAATACAACAGTACCAAAGAAAATGAAAGCAATGTGAGTGCATAGTGCAGAAATTCGTGAAGACTGTGTAAACTATAATTTAATTTTATATACATATAATGTTGGTGTAGTAATTGTAATGAAACTATGTGTGAGTGAAATATATGTATATGAAGTCTGTGTGAAAAACTGTTGTTTTCCAGCTTATTATAAAGAATGTTTTATTCAATGTTAGCGGTCTTAAAACAATATACAGTATGTAATTTATCTACCTTCCATGAACATTATTTAAATGTAATGTAGGATGATCGTACAAGAATTATTTATTGACTGTTTATCATATAACTGAGAAATATTATATATACTAATTATTATACAGACCTCCTACAATTATATAACTTACGAACAGAAAAATGATACATATAAGATTATTATCTAGCTATCGAATTCAATGGCAAATTTTGCCTATCTTCTAATCTATTTTAATTTGCATATCTCTACTAGAGTACGATGCTGCCAAATAGTATGTGGAAAAATGGGGATATTGATTTATCAATTTAACATTAAACTTAAACATTCAGACTTAAACATTCCCAGAATTAAATTATTTTCGAAAGCAAATAAACAGAATAATACTAGATAAACAGAACATAAATATTTACTAAGAATAAGTTAGGAAATCTTCTAAGAACTTGAGAAACTTTGCAGGGAAAAAAACAACTCAGGAAGACTGTTCCACCAAACCAAACTCCTGAAAACAGTCAAATACTGTCTTAGGACCCCCGAGCTTGTTTGCTGAACCACCAGGAGGAAGAAGCTTCAAGAAATAAGACTTCTTCTTGTTGTAGTAATCTTCTAAATCTTCAATAGGTAGCAGTCCAAAAGACTTGCTCCTACAACTCTGTTTCTCTTCAATAATAAGAAAAAACTCAGTTTTCAATCACCACTAACCTCTGTTATTCGAATCTCTCTTGAAATCACCTGATTTACAAGAGGAAAACATTCTGCATAAATGTTGATTAAGGGCTGCCTGCCCAATTCGAATTTGCCTTTATAGGCTGCCTAGGCCTTTTCAGATGTTACTGGGTCATTAAGTGAGCTGCCTGCTCACTCCCTCCACCTGGGGGATAATGCCCTATTTTAGGGGAAGTTGTCTCATAACCAACTGTTAGTGGTGTGATGTAAACTGTTTCCATGTGTCCCATACCTTCCAACAGCTTCCATTCCTCCTAGTGGGTCAGTGAACACTCATTCAACAGTCCTCCTGAGTGTTTGTCTCCTAATTAATTTATTTAAATAATAATATTCAGTAATTACATTCATCCATGATCAAAACTGATCATAATTACAAAACTTGTAATTAAATTTAACATAAAGTATTTTGGCAAATAAATAATAATGTTCAGAAATTTGGGTAGGTGACATAAACCCCCCCTTAAGTCTCAACGTCGTCCTCGATGTTGGCTAATCACTCCTTGAGTGGTCCTGAAATAGAGTTGGGTATGTTGTCTGCACACTACTTTCCAACTCCTAGGTTGCCTCTTTTGGGCTAAGGTGCTTCCATTGCACCTTCACTTACCCAATGCTACGATTCCGGAGAATAGTTTCCCTCCTTCCGAGGATACAATCCGGTTCCACTGGAAAATCTCCGTCTTGTCCCACCTGTACATCATTCCAGTTTACAACATGAGTAGTATCGTGCACATATTTCTTTAAAAATGATATATGAAAAACATTATGTATTTTCAGGTTAGGTGGTAAGGCCAGTTGGTATGCCACTGCCCCAACCTTAGATAATATTTCAAAAGGACCACAATACCTGGGTGCCAACTTGGCACAGCTCCCCAGTTTTAGTGAACTCTTTTTCGGTCTTACCTTGAGAAACACATGTTCACCCACCTGGAACTCTTTATGAATTCTTTTTGAATCTGCTTGACTTTTCTGCCTATCTTGGGAAGCTTTTAAATGTCCTTGCACCTGTTTCACAATTAGTTCTAATTCTTGCAATAATTTAGGTCCTAAAACAACTCTATTGAATGGATCATTCCACGAAACATGTGTATTATATTTTATACCATAAAGAATTTCAAAAGGACTAAGTCTAGTTGAAGCATGATAATGATTATTATAAGCAAATTCTGCTAAGTGCAGATAATCTTCCCACTTACCAGGCTGATCCTTAACATACATTCTTAATACATCTTCTAACACCTGATTTACCCTTTCTGTCTGTCCATCCGTCTGTGGATGAAATGCTGTACTGAAATTTAGAGTTGTATTTGTTCGGATATCCATCATCTATTTCGGGATACATATCTATTTCAGGATCATCTATTTCAGGATACATATCTACTTCAGGATCTTGCATGATCTATTTCAGGATATGCAGTCCAGTCACCAGTTTGATGCCTCCAGCACCTTATCCACCTTCTTCTAGCACCCGGGAGCCACTTTCCACAGAGTTTTAGCCCTCCTAAGCTGAAAGGCGCCCTCTTCTCACCTACTGACAGAGAAGGGCGCACTTGTTCACCTACCACTGCAGATTCACTCCAGTTACATTCAGTTAGCTCCGATTCTGATTGATTTCACTCCGATTTCACTCCTGACTGACTGTTTCACCTCCGATTGACCTCCAATTCGATTAGGTGACTTTCTCTGACTCCATTTAGCCTCCCATGCGCCCCCACTGAGCCTCCAGATCCTATATCAGTGCTACACACTTCAGTTACATTTATTATGATCAGTTAGACTCAGCTTGACACCTGGATGACTGGTTGTTGTGATTGATGAGCAACACCGATGATTGATGAGGACTCCTAGATTGAGTCAAGCTACTCCATTCAGTGATTCGAATGACCTCCTTAGGCAATTCGAATTGCTCTGTTCATTGTAACAGTTTGTATTGTAATTCATTCACCCTTTCTGGGATAGAGAGCACTGCTGCATGTTTTGCACAGTTTTGCACCATATTTTCTATGTTCATCTGTTGTGATTGATTTACTTGTTCATTAGATCTGCTGTGACTAATTTTACATGGTATCAGAGCCATTGCAGGGACAAGATCTCTTTTCTACAGGTGTTTATACAAGAAGATTTGACTGAATTGCTAAAAATTGCAAAAAGTTTGGCATGAAATATCTCAAGGGCATTCGCTCCTGTGCATGCAAAGCTTGAAAAATACTCCAATACCACTCCAGAAGCTTGAGTTACCACATAATTCCTGGATCTGATACATTGGACCTATTCAACATTGCTTGAAATCCAATCCCAGGTGTGATGCAACTCTCAAAGGGTGGATTGTTCGACCTTATTGTGATTGTTCTTATGTGATTTGCAGGTTAATTATCTCCTCCAAGTGCACTCGCTACATTCTGCATGCAAGCTTCCCTACAGCATTTCCATTCGCTATAGTCTGCATGCAAGCTCCTTCTTCATCATTTGACTCGCTCCTAGCAATGGAATACTCTTCTTCAAAGCCTATCCTCACCCCATTCAATTATTTTGATTGGAAAGATGATATGGAGATCATATTACGTTCAAAAGGATACTACCGAGTCACTCTTGGTCTTGAATTGGAGCCAAACAATGTGGCAGAAAGAACCAAACACTACAATAAGCTTGATGAAGCTTACGGTCTTCTTTGTCTCTCCATCTCCAAAGATCTTCACTTCCATCTCAGCGGATTGAAGACTCCAAAGGCCATATGGGAGCAACTTGAGACACTATTCGGCAAGCAGGATGAGCTTAGGGCTTTTCAATTAGAGAATGAATTGATTGGCCTTAATCCTGAGAATTTCGAGACCATCAATGAATTCTTCACAAAATTTAAGAACTTGAACTTGCAATTGAAGAACAGTGGTGTTATCAAAGAGGATAAACAATTGATCCTCTCCATTCTAAGCAAGCTTGGGAAAGATTATTCGGTATTTGTCTCCACTTTCAATTCCGGTCGGCTAACTACCCCGAATTGGAAGATGCCTACCTTGAATGCCTTCATTGAGTCCGTTACGAAAGAGCATGACAAGTTGATTCAAATGGGGTCCATAAGCTCCAAATATTTAGCCCTATTTGTTCAAGGACCCAAGATCTCGAATGGTAAAGGAAAGCTAAAGAAGGAGAAGCCCAAATTCGAGCCTCACAAGCAAAAAGACAAAGGCAAGCAAACGGATGCACCATCCAGTTCGAAATCCAAGCAAAAGGGCAAAGAAGGTAACCAAAAATCTAAATGTACTTATTGTAACCGTGGCTTTCATCCCGAAAGTTCATGTATGAAGAAGACTATAGATCAAATGGCCCTCCTTTTGGAAAAGAACAACATAACCCTTCCTGATGGTGCAAGGAAGAAGGATCGGAATGACGATCATGAAAGAGGACAAGCACTCATGGCAACGGTTTCGAAGCCCACTCTCTTGATAGATTCGGGTGCATCAAATCATATGGATGCAAATATTGATTCTTTTTCCTCATTCGATCCAAACAGCTCCATCCCCATCCATTTGGGAGATGACTCAAAAATTTCTTCAAAGGGCAAAGGTACGATTCATGTAGATCATGGATGCTTTCAGAATGTTCTCTATGTGCCTTCCTTAGCTTCGAATCTCCTTTCTGTGTATCAAATGACACATACTGGTGATCCAAAGAAAGTCACATTCAGCCCTAATACAGTTGAAATTTCTGATATCAAAAGTGGAAGACTAGTTGCGGTTGGAAAGGCAAACCACACTGCAAAATGTTATGAGTTTTCGCACTTTATTCCGCTTGCAAAGCCCACTGCTCTTCGCACACATGGTAATGAGGTTAGTAGGCTTTGGCATGAAATATTTGGACATCTAAATTATAAGTATTTGCTTCTACTATCAAATAAATCCATGGTTGATGGGCTTCCACAACTCCGTTCCTCGAAGGGAATATGCACTGGTTGCATTATTGGGAAGCACCCCGAGCACAGATTCGACCGCGGCAAGGCTAGCAGAGCCTCTACTATTTTGGGATTGATCCATTCTGATATCAGCGGTCCGCTGCCCCATATGTAATTAAATGGTTCAAGGTATGTTTTGACATTTATTGATGATTATTCTCGCTTTACATGGGTATTCTTTCTCAAAAACAAGTCAGAAGTGCTTGGAAAATTCAAGGATTTTAAGGCTTCTGTTGAGACCACCACTGAGAGCAAGATCAAAGCTCTTAGATCTGATAATGGTGGGGAATATATCAAGTCCGAGTTGCTGCAACTTTGTGCCCAAAGCGGAATCAAGATCCAACATACAGTTCCCTACACACCCCAGCAGAACGGTGTAGCGGAAAGGAAAAACCGGTCACTGAAAGAGATGGCTACATGCATGATTGAATCTAAAGGTTTGGCTGCAAATCTTTGGGCTGAAGCAATCAATGTTGCTGCATATATACAGAACCGAGTTCCACATTCATCCATGAAAGGTATGACTCCTTTCGAATCATTCTTTGGTCACAAACCGGATGTGTCAAATTTGAGAGTTTTTGGCTCTACTGCATGGGCTAGAATTCCTTCTGAGAAGAGACGAGCTTTGGATCCACAAAGTATCGAGTGCATATTGATAGGATATGGGGAAGAATCAAAAGCATATAAACTCATGGATATCAGATCTAAAAAGATATTCATAGAGCGCAGTGTGCAGTTTGAAGAACCGCTTCAAGAATTGCAACTAGTTGAGGAGAAAACTGCCGATTCACCGCCTTCACCAGAAGAAGATTCGAGCAGCGATAATGAAGGTATGAGTTCTGATATTTCTGATATTGTAGCAGCATATGATGATCATGACATATCAGGTTCGGAATCCGACCATTCAGATCCCCCTCAGTTACCAAAGTGGGCCCAAAATACTCTACAATCTGCTGGTTCGAATCTTGGAAATCCTGCTGATCCGAGACGAACAAGAGGAGACTTTCAAAGGGCAGGTATGGCTCTTTCTATTGCTGATCCATTTCTTCCTGAGATTTTTTATTTGATGGCTGGTTCAGATCCCCAATCATATTATTCATCCCATCGAGATCCGAGATGGAAAGATGCCATGGATGAAGAGTACAGTTCTCTTCAAAAGAACAATACATGGGAGCTAGTTTCTCTTCCACCTGGAAGAAAATTAGTGAAGTGTAAATGGGTCTACCATACTAAAGTTGCTGCTGATGGCACTATCAGCAAATATAAAGCAAGGTTGGTGGAAAAAGGTTTTTCCCAAGTCCAAGGAGTGGACTACACAGAGACCTTTGCACCGGTTGCAAAGATGGATTCCATCCGCCTTGTTTTAGCTATTGCCGCATCCAAGCACTGGGAGGTGCATCACATGGATGTGAAGAGTGCATTTTTACATGGAGACCTTGCTGAAGAGGTCTATATGCAGCAGCCAGAGGGTTATACATCAGATCCATCATTGGTTTGTAGATTGAAGAAGTCTTTGTACGGGTTAAAACAGGCCCCAAGAGCTTGGTACGCAAAGATGGACTCCTTCCTTCTTTCTCAGAATTTCCAAAGATGCAAATCTGATCCGAATGTCTATCTTCAGCGAGTTAAAGGTAATTTGTTGGTTATTGTACTTTATGTTGATGATCTGCTTATTACTGGTAGCACACTTACTTCAATAAACAAGCTAAAATCTGCCCTAAATCTAGCTTTTGACATGAGCGATTTGGGCTTGCTGAGTCACTTTTTGGGCTTGGAGATAGCTCAAAATTTCGATGGGATCACTATATCTCAGCAAAAATATGCTTCCGACCTGTTATTGAAGTTTAATATGGCTGAATGTAAGGCAGCCCCGTTCCCATTCCTCTCAGGAATCAGTCTTGAGGAGGGAGATTCCACACCGCTTGCAGATTGCAGTATGTATCGACAGTTGATTGGTTCACTACTTTATTTGACACATTCACGACCTGATATCTCATATGCCGTGAGTGCCGTGTCAAGATATATGCAGCAGCCACATGAGCTTCATTGGCGAGCAGCCAAGCGGATCTTGCAGTATGTGCAAGGTACGAGACAGTTTGGCATACATTATGCTGCAGATTCTGAGCTAGATTTCATTGGTTTTACTGATTCAGATTGGGCAGGTGATAGCATTGATCGGAAGTCCACTTCCGGTTATGTTTTCATGATTGGTCATGGTGCTATTTGCTGGTCCAGCAAAAAGCAAGCAGCCATTGCACTTTCTTCAGCAGAGGCAGAGTATCGAGGGGCAGTCAATGCCTGCATTCAGGCAGTTTGGTTGCAGGGTATTCTTTCCGAGTTTGGTTTTGGTGGCACTACTTCGACTGTCCTATTTTGTGACAATCAAAGTGCTATCAAGATCTCCACAGATCCAGTTCAGCGGCAGAGGACCAAGCACATTGAGATTCATATGCATTACATTCGACAGTTGGTGCATGACCGCACCATCATTCTGCAATATTGCCCTACTGATGAGCAAATTGCAGACATCTTCACCAAGAGATTCACTGAGAAGAAGTTCTCTTACCTCCATTCACTGTTGGGGGTGAGTTCCATCATGGTGGAGACAGATTGATTCATTATTATGCTTTAGACTTGAGGGGGGGCTTTCTTCCCACTGGGTTTTCCCTCTTTCCTCACTTAGTTTATTTTCAGCATTTTTTGGATTATTGTATTGGGGTGACCTTTGGTCTTAGTTACCAGGGCCCCACATTATTTTAGTTGGCACATCATAGTCTAGCTTGAGGGGGGGTGTTCGGATATCCATCATCTATTTCGGGATACATATCTATTTCAGGATACATATCTACTTCAGGATCTTGCATGATCTATTTCAGGATATGCAGTCCAGTCACCAGTTTGATGCCTCCAACACCTTATCCACCTTCTTCTAGCACTCGGGAGACACTTTCCACAGAGTTTTAGCCCTCCTAAGCTGAAAGGCGCCCTCTTCTCACCTACTGACAGAGAAGGGTGCACTTGTTCACCTACCACTGCAGATTCACTCCATTTACATTCAGTTAGCTCCGATTCTGATTGATTTCACTCCGATTTCACTCCCGACTGACTGTTTCACCTCCGATTGACCTCCAGTTCGATTAGGTGACTTGCTCTGACTCCAGTTAGCCTCCCATGCGCCCCCACTGAGCCTCCAGATCCTATATCAGTGCTACACACTTCAGTTACATTTATTATGATCAGTTAGACTCAGCTTGACACCTGGATGACTGGTTGTTGTGATTGATGAGCAACACCGATTATTGATGAGGACTCCTAGATTGAGTCAAGCTACTCCATTCAGTGATTCGAATGACCTCCTTAGGCAATTCGAATTGCTCTGTTCATTGTAACAGTTTGTATTGTAATTCATTCACCCTTTCTGGGATAGAGAGCACTGCTGCATGTTTTGCACAGTTTTGCACCATATTTTCTATGTTCATCTGTTGTGATTGATTTACTTGTTCATTAGATCTGCTGTGACTAATTTTACAGTATTTAATCCCTTAAAAAATGATCTCCAAAAGTTTCCTGTAAACTTCGAGTCACGATTTGAAATGATTACCTTTGGTATTCTGTGCAGTCTAAAAATTTGTTTCATAAAAATCTTTGCAATGTCTGGTGCTTTATGTGTGGTCTTCACTGGTATGAAATGTGCTGCCTTGCTAAGTTTGTCCACCACCACCATGATAGAATCATGTTGTTTCTGATTTTTAGGTAATCCAGTAATGAAATCTATGCTGATCACTTCCCATTTCCAGCTTGGTATTGGTAATGGTTGCAACAATCCAGTAGGATGTTGATGTTCAACCTTCACTTTTTGACAGTCCAAGCATTTTGCAATGTATTATGCTACTTCATCTTTCATTCTGGGCCAATAGTATTCTTTTCTCAGCATAGTGATGGTCTTTTGATATCTTGGACGACCAGAATAGTGAATTTTATGCATCTCATTTAATATCAGAAATTTTATTTCTGGTATATTTGGTACACACAATCTGTTTTTATACAGTAATATACCATTTTCCTTAATTCTGTAATATGCCATACAATTTTCAGAACTGTTATTGGCTGTCCTTTCCTTCATTTTTCTGTATTCTTCATCTGTTTCACCTTTTTCCAGAATCCGATCTTCCAAATCAGTTGAATAATTACTGGTTGCTGAAATGAAATTTAGTTTTACCTTGCGACTCAAGGCATCTACAACTTTGTTCTCCTTTCCTTTGATATGCTAAATTTCGAAATCATACTCACTTAAGAATGTCAACCATCTAGCTTGTCTAGCGTTCAGGGTTGTCTGATCCAATAAATATTTCAGACCCATGTTATCTGTTAATAGTGTAAACTTTCTGCCAATAAGGTGATGACGCCACATTTTTAAGGCATGAATAACTGCTAATAACTCTAAATCATATGTAGAGTAATTCTTTTCATGTACTTTCATCTTTCTAGATTCATATTCTATCGCATGCCCTTCCTATGTCAAGACTCCATCGAGTCCATTATTGCATGTGTCTGTACAAACTACAAAATCCTTGTTGGGGTCAGCTATCTTTAAGATAGGTGCTATCATCAATAGTTCCTTTAATTTCTTAAAACTCTCAGCACATTTCTGATCCCAAACAAATTTCTTCCCTTTCTTCTGCAAGGAAGTTACGGGGTTGGCAATTTTTGAGAAATTCTCTATAAACTTTCTGCAAAACCCCATAATGCCCATAAATGATCTCACATCCGACACATCTTTTGGAACCGGCTAGTCATTAATGGCCCTTATTTTGTCGGGGTCAACTGAGATTCCCTCCGCTGAAATTATGTGTCCTAGATACTAAATTTTGTCTTTGTGAAAGTCACATTTACTAAATTTGGCATACAATTGATGATCTCTTAATACTTGTAAGATAATCCGTAAATGTTCATCATGCTCTTCTTTGCTTTTTGAGTACACTAAAATATCGTCTATAAACACAACAACAAACTTGTCTAAGTACTTATGCAAAATATTATTCATCAAACACATAAATACAGCCGGAGCATTAGTTAAGCCAAACAGCATGACTACAAACTCGTAATGCCCATACCGAGTTCGGAAAGTTGTTTTGAAAATATCTTCATCTTTAACCCTTACTTGATGATACCCTGGTCTTAGATCGATCTTCGAAAATACCGTTTCTCCTTGCAGTTGATCAAATAGATCATCTATGTGGGGCAACGGGTATCTATTCTTGATCGTCATCTTATTAAGCTGGCGATAATCTATGCACAGTCTTAATGTTCCATCTTTCTTCTTAACGAAGATGACAGGTGCTCCCCAAGGAGACACACTTGGTCTAATATAATTCTTGTCAATAAGTTCCTTCAACTGAGATTTTAATTCGTTTAACTCCAGTATATTCATTCGGTACGGAGCTTTTGAATTTGGTACTGCTCCTGGTATTAGCTCTATAGTAAAATCTAAATCTCTTTTGGGTGGTAATCCTGGAATCTCCTCAGGAAATACATCTTTAAAATCATTTAGGACAGGTATGTCTTTTAATTTTAGTTTGTCCTCTTTACCCATAATCTCATCATTTATAACGTTTACTGCAAACATTTGATATCCTTTCCTAACTGCCCTCTTAACTTGCATGGCTGAAATTTGTCTAAGGGTTACCTTCCTTGGAATGCCTTTTATTTCTATAGTTTTCCCTTCATCATTTAAGCATGTAAAACTTTTTCCACTACAGTCTAGGATGATATGATGGGATTCCAACCAGTCCATCCCAACAATAATATCATACGAACCTAAATGTAAAATATTCAGCTTGATTTGTGTTTGCAAATGGTTCATGGATAAAACACAGTTCTCTATAAAATCTGACACTTTCCTCTTTGTTCCAGTTGCTAGTCTAACTAGCCATGATTTATTAAACTTTTCAGTTTTTAGTTTAAGACTTTCTACAACATCTAGTGATATATAAATTAAACTAGCACCTAGGTCAATTTAAATAGTAATAGGATGGTCATGTATCATACCTTCAATCTCCACCATGGAGATTTGATGATCTGCTTGCTTGTTGTCAAGTGCTGCGTTAATTCTTGGCATCTCCCTTGCTACGTCTCCAACAGTAGGTTCAGTCTGAATAGAGTTGATGTTGTTTGCTTTCCTCTTCCGTAAGGGACATTTTGATGCGTAATGAGGGCCTTGACATTCAAAACATTTAATATGTGTCTTTGGCTCATTGTTCTTGGAAGTATTAGATGCATTTTTCGGTGCTATAGAATTCTGCTGTGAATTATTTCTGGAATTATTTCCTTGGGAATTTCGATTATGAAAATTCTTCCTTTGGAATTCGGAATTCCCAATGAATCTGAAATTTTTCTTCTTCTGTTCAAAATTATTGGGCTTATGATTTTTCCAATTCGACATACCCTCTCTCTTCCGATTTGTATCATAACAGAAAACTGCCTTCCTCATAGCCTCCTCTAATGTTCTAATGTTTTAGGACTGTCATACTCAATTCTGTCTTTAATGCTGAAAGGTAAACAACTTAAGTACCTTTGAATTTTTGTTTTTTCTTCTATAAAGTAGGGTACATATCTCAGTAAGTTCAGAAACTTGCTGTTTAATTCCTTCATGTTCATACCTCCCAACTTCAAATCGTAGAACTCTTTGGATTTTCCTTCATAGTATTGCTCATATAGATACTTCTTTTTGAAATATCGTTTGAAGGCACTCTAGCTTACATCTTTATCCTCGATGCCCTTTACCCTTTTGACATCCTACCACCAGATATCCGCTTTTCCGGTTAAGTTATATATAGCCATTTTTGCTTTTAAGAACTCTGAATAGTTGTAGATATGGAAGTATTTCTTCATCCCTGACAGCCAACCTTCAGCTGTCTCGCCTTTCTTAGTTTCTCCATTAAAAGTTGGAGGTCTTATCTTCTTGAATTCTCCATAAATCTGCTCATATTCTTTTTGATTTTTCTTTCTTGGTTTGGAATCTTCTTCACTGCTGTCACTGGTGTAATTACGTTTCTTTTTGCGTTCTGCAATAGCATCTCCAGATGAGGTCGAGCTATCCTTTACTTCACTGATTTTGATGTTCTGATTTTTATCAGAGTGAGGCATATCTTCAACCTTGGAAATATCTTCATGGTTTCTTTCTTGTTCCTCTGTTTGGTTGTGTTCAAACAACACTTGATTGAGTTGTTCTTGAGCTTGCAGAATCTTTTCATTATCTAGTTTCACAGATTTGATTTCTGCTTTAATTCTTGAAAGGCATGTAACAGTTCCGTCGAACTATTATTTAATTCCCTGTGACCTTCCTCTACAAAGTGTTGTCCCGAACTGTGACTGTTTGGCTGAAATTTGTCACTTAAATGTTCAGCTGAGTTCTCCATACCTGTAACTGAAAATAATTTCTGAGGATAACGTAATGATCAAATTTTCAAGTTAGTATAAATTTCTGCTGTATATAAAAATTTCTACTGCGTGTTTGGACGTAATTCAGGCCTAGAGTTTGAATCTGTGCTCTGATACCACATGTTGTTAAGATTTAATATGCTAAGACAGAAAATAGCAGCATTACATTCTATTTTACAATAATAGCATATACAGGATCACTGAAGAAACAACAAGCATAGCATAAACACAAGAGACAGAGATTTATCTTGGGAAACCCTCATGGGGTAGAAAACCCAGCAAAGCTTCCTCAATATAGATGACCAGAAATATACAAAGATGAAACCTTGAGACATGATCTCCTCCTCCACAATAGCAGACCTCTCCTCCACAAGTGCGCTATCCTCAAGTGAGTGTGTGTGTCAAATGAGGAACACACCTCCTCTATTTATACACTACTCTGACATATCTTTTACACAAGTACACGTAGGCTCGTATTTAACCAATGGGTTAAATACCCCACTACAACTGACTGGGCCGACCCCTCTAGGGTGGTCTAATAACCCTTTGACCCACATAACAAATACAGGGCCGACCCCCACTAGGGAAGTCTAATAACCCGAGTTACCACATTCCGACGGAGGAATAAACATCTCCGGATATACAATAAGATCTTTACGGAGGAATGAAACATCTCCAGAATAATAAAGTACAATTATAATATTCTTTAAAGTTACAATATCTCAACACTCCCCCTTAACGAGAAGGATATTATAACAACATCTGCACGAGCAAGGAGTCATCAACATCATACATGATACATCTATAAATCATTGGAAGCTTTCTCAACATCATCAGTAACTCAAGCAGTTACTAGAACATCTTCAATACTGGAACATCAACATCTTCAGTACTGAGTCTTTATCTTCTGCAGCACTCGAACAACTACAACAACATCAACATCTGGATCCTCACGATCATCAGCATCATCATCTCACGATCATCAGCATCGTCATCACACGATCATCAGCATCGTCATCAGCATCACGATCATCAGCATCGTCATCACACGATCATCAGCATCGTCATCACACGATCATCAGCATCGTCATCACATGATCATCAGCATCGTCATCACACGATCATCAGCATCGTCATCACACGATCAGTAGCATCATCATCTAGATCATCATGATCAGCAACATCGTCATCTAGATCATCATGATCAACAACATCGTCATCTAGATCATCACGATCAACAACATCGTCATCTAGATCATCACGATCAACAACATCATCAATACAAGTATAAATATCATTAATACAAGTATCCTCATCAATACAAGTATACACATCATCAATATAAGTATCCTCATCAATACAAGTATACACATCATCAATACAAGTATCCTCATCAATACAAGTATACATATCATCAATACAAGTATCCTCATCAATACATGTATACATATCATCAATACAAGTATCCTCATCAATATAAGTATACACAATAGCAGCATACCCTGCAACACACAAGATCCAATTACGGGATGATCAATCCCTCTCACTTTAGGACATAGGTCCAAGGATGATACAATCCTGATCCGCTTACAGGATGATCAGTCCCTCTTGGTTTAAGACAACTCTCATGTCTATGGATGATGCAATCCAGATCAACTTACAGGATGATCAATCCTTATCACTTTAAGACACCTCACCATGTCTAGGGATGAGGCAATCCCAATCTATTTACAGGATGATTAGTCGTTATCACTTTAAGACATCTCACCATGTCTAGGGACGAGGCAATCCCAATCTATTTACAGCATGATTAATCCTTATCACTTTAATACATCTCACCATGTCTAGGGACGAGGCAATCCCAATCTATTTACAGGATGATTAGTCCTTATCACTTTAAGACATCTCACCATGTCTAGGGACGAGGCAATCCCAATCTATTTACAGGATGATTAGTCCTTATCACTTTAAGACATCTCACCATGTCTAGGGATGAGGCAATCCCAATCTATTTACAGGATGATTAGTCCACTCAATCTCATTTAGGACTATCCTTCCTTTTGAATTACTGGATTTACTGTCCAAGGATGATTTAATCCATTCAATTCATTTAGGACTATCCTTCCTTTCGGAATTACTGGATTTACTGTCCAAGGATGATTTAATCCACTCAATTCATTTAGGACTATCCTTCCTTTCGGAATTACTGGATTTACTGTCCAAGGATGATTTAATCCACTCAATTCATTTAGGACTATCCTTCCTTTCGGAATTACTGGATTTACTGTCCAAGGATGATTTAATCCACTCAATTCATTTAGGACTATCCTTCCTTTCGGAATTACTGGATTTACTGTCCAAGGATGATTTAATCCACTCAATTCATTTAGGACTATCCTTCCTTTCGGAATTACTGGATTTACTGTCCAAGGATGATTTAATCCACTTAATTCATTTAGGACTATCCTTCCTTTCGGAATTACTGGATTTATTGTCCAAGGATGATTTAATCCACTCAATTCATTTAGGACTATCCTTCCTTTCGGAATTACTGGATTTACTGTCCAAGGATGATTTAATCCACAACCGTACATTTAGGACCACGTCCAAGGATGACTCAATCCTCAACCGTACATTTAGGACCACGTCCAAGGATGACTCAATCCTCAACCGTACATTTAGGACCACGTCCAAGGATGACTTAATCCTCCACCGTACATTTAGGACCACGTCCAAGGATGACTTAATCCTCAACCGTACATTTAGGACTACGTCCAAGGATGACTTAATCCTCAACCGTACATTTAGGACCACGTCCAAGGATGACTTAATCCTCAACCGTACATTTAGGACCACGTCCAAGGATGACTTAATCCTCCACCGTACATTTAGGACCACGTCCAAGGATGACTTAATCCTCAACCGTACATTTAGGACTACGTCCAAGGATGACTTAATCCTCAACCGTCCACCAAGGACTTCATTCTCGAAGACATACATATACGGCTCTTCTTTCGGACTGAAGTCTAGGGATGATCCAATCCCCTCACATGTTCACCAAGAAATTCATTCACGAAGACATACGTCTACGGCTCTTCTTTCGGACTGAAGTCCAGGGATGATCCAATCCCCTCACATGTTCACCAAGAACTTCATTCTCGAAGACATACGTCTACGGCTCTTCTTTCGGACTGAAGTCCAGGGATGATCCAATCCCCTCACATGTTCACCAAGAACTTCATTCTCGAAGACATACGTCTACGGATCTTCTTTCGGACTGAAGTCCAGGGATGATCCAATCCCCTCACATGTTCACCAAGAACTTCATTCTCGAAGACATACGTCTACGACTCTTCTTTCGGACTGAAGTCCAGGGATGATCCAATCCCCTCACATGTTCACCAAGAACTTCATTTTCGAAGACATACATCTACGGCTCTTCTTCCGGACTGAAGTCCAGGGATGATCCATTCCTCTCATGTCCACCAAGGACTTCATTTTCGAAGACATACATCTACGGCTCTCTTTAGAACAACTGTTCAAGGATGATACAATCCCTCTTCTTTCTCGGAGACACTTGTCTACGGCTCACTTTAGAACAAGTGTTCAAGGATGATACAATCCCTCTTCTTTCTCGGAGACACTTGTCTACGGCTCACTTTAGAACTTGTGTTCAAGGATGATGCAATCCTCACATGTATTCTCATCAATTACTATCGATCCTGGGAACCCATACAAAACCTGATTCACACTTCTTATTTAATTACACCATTAAGAGAATGGTCTTATCTATCCACTTGGAGCAAACATCTTGTTATGATTCTCTTCCTCCTTCTAAGAGAATCTTCTAGCCATGAGCCTTCTATATTTTGTTTGATTTGTAAATCTTCTTGTTGAACATCCATCACTTGTTCGGTGTTCATTATTCTTCATGATCTTTCCTACAAAACAAAATTAAGTACATGATTAGTAATACTTCATAATCATGAAATCATGTTGACATGATAACCTATTATGCATACAGATATCATTTACATAGTTATGCAACTATCTCGACCAATACTTTGGCACAACACTTTCCCATATCCTGTATGCATACAGTGGCTATCTAGATGCCTTCCATCTCTACCAGAACATACTATCGAGAGTGTGCACAGCTCTCAGCATGTCAGCAAAGAGGTTACATTCTGGACAAGCAACAATGGAATGTTTGTCCAACTTACCAATCATATGCATATTAGTAGTATATTGTTCAATGCTCTATGAATGTTTGCACTCAGCATGATATGTTATAGGAATACAAATATGCATACAAGAAATATCATTTATTATTTCAAATAACAACTCAAATACTTATCTTTTATGTTTGTGTGGTTGCTTCCCGCTTGATCTTCTGTATGTCTTTTGTACTTCTATTCATTCTGTACCACTGTGCATGCTCAAGAGTCATCCTCATGATCTCATACACAAACATACACCCATTAGTATATTCTAAATGCTATCAAAACATTATAGTTCTAAATAATCTTGAAAATGTATAGTCATGATTATAGATAATAAACATTAGTATTCAAGATTTCAGGGAAGCCTTCTTTTACTCATGCATATCATCAATTATAACATGCATAATCCCTTGATTACTAATTTTATGAATAAGCATATCTAATCATACCAAGTATACTTATATAAAGGATACTAACACAAGGTAAGATTCATAGGAAACATACCTGGGTTAGTATATCTGTTTAACATACCTAATCAATATCTTCTTTGTTCTCTTCAATGATTTAGAGATACTGAGCTAGAACCTGCATGTCTCATAGGTTAAGCACAATATATCAAAGTCATACATACCTCGTAAGTAGAACAAAGATTATGGATGAGTCTTTGTCTTCATGTGGAACTTGATTTGTCTTTCGTGATGTACCTGAATCTTGTTAGCAGACAACATCAACCTCACACAACACCATAATGCATTAGTACAATCATATAGCCCTAATCAATGAATGTCTTCAATCATTAACATGCATTCATATTGTTACTAGGGTGATAAGATAAATCTAACATTAATCAAGATTGTACTAACAAATAATGTAAAGACAAACACATTATGAATTTAATCAGGAATCAGATTTCAAGACATACCTGAACCTCCTTAAGTCATACCTGTCGAGACTTCTTGTAGTCTTCTTATGTAAGGCCTTAGCCTCAACTCCCCCTGAAACTTGATTTGGAGCTTGATTAGGGTTTGCTGGAGAAACCCTAAAAATTCAATCTTTGACTTTCACACTTCCGAATGAATGGAAGGATGTGTCTTGCTGGGCTGATCAAACTAGCATACTTCAATTTTGAAATCTCCAAAAATTTGACCCCTCAAAATTGCTTTTGAAACTTCTGGATCTTCTGGACAGGATCCCAAAATAGGGTTTGATGAAGCCCACCCTTCTTCTCAATGAAAAGGTTTGATCCAAGGCTCTAAACTCTTATTTTTCTGAGGAGCTTCCAGCCATGGTTACAGACTTCAAAAATTCCAACTTTTGCTGAAGCCCTAATTTTCCATCTTTCCGATCAAGATCCCGAGCTAGGGTTTAATCAAGCCCGGTCTTCTACCCAACCAAAAAATTCGATCTTGGTCTCTGAATTTCAATTTTTCTGAGTAGCATTCAGCCATGGATTCCGATTTCAAGAATTCTAACTTTCTCCGAAAACCTAAATTCCGGAAGCCATGAATAAAGGTGGTCCAAAAATAATTCTGTTTTGACAGAATTATGTACCTGATTGTTTCTGCTATAACACTGAAATTTTTGCTCCACAGGGTCTGAAATTTTTTTCTGCAGTAGTCTGACCTGTCATCTTTCCATCCTGACAGGTCTGACCTCAATTGGATTTTCTGAGAGAGAGTTATTCCAAGTGTCGCAACGTGACCTGTATATGGGATAAAACAGTAGAGCGAACTTGTACGGCGTGTCACGTGTCACTGTTTGAACTTCGGCCTCTGAAAACATTTCCTGAGATATCTCTCCCTGTTATCTTTCCATATTGACAGGTCTGACCTCAATTGGACTCTCTGAGAGAGAGTTATGCCAAGTGTCGCAACGTGACCTGTTTATGAGATAAAACAGGAGAGAGAACTTGTACGACATGCCACGTGTCACTGGTTCACCTTCGGCCACTAAAAAAGTTTCCTGAGATAGTACAGTCTGTGTACTACCTATCAATTTTTACGAAATTTCATTTGGAGCTTCCTAGCCCAAGTTATGACCTTTTTTCCAAGGTCACCTGATTTTGACTGAGATCTGGAAGAGGCAGAAACCCTAACTTGTACTGATCATAACTCATAAAGTACAACGAATATGAGGGTTCCCTTTGGACACAAGGTACCTGAGGATGTTATCTTCGACCTGTAAACTTTTCAGACCCTGAACATTCGCAGAAATGGATTTATAGCGAAAGTTCCACGATGACTGGTTTTTGCTATGTAAAACCCTAACCTTCAAATTGTCGTAAGTAAAACAAGTGTCGTAAGTGCCATACCTTGTCTTCCTTCAGGTTATCTCTGATACCATGTTAAGATTTAATATGCTAAGACAGAAAATAGCAGCATTACATTCTATTTTACAATAATAGCATATACAGGATCACTGAAGAAACAACAAGCATAGCATAAACACAAGAGACAAAGATTTATCCTGGGAAACCCTCATGGGGTAGAAAACCCAGCAAAGCTTCCTCAATATAGATGACCAGAAATATACAAAGATGAAACCCTGAGACATGATCTCCTCCTCCACAATAGCAGACCTCTCCTCCACAAGTGCGCTATCCTCAAGTGAGTGTGTGTGTCAAATGAGGAACACACCTCCTCTATTTATACACTACTCTGACATATCTTTTACACAAGTACACGTAGGCTCGTATTTAACCAATGGGTTAAATACCCCACTAAAACTGACTGGGCCGACCCCTCTAGGGTGGTCTAATAACCCTTTGACCCACATAACAAATACAGGGCCGACCCCCACTAGGGAAGTCTAATAACCCGAGTTACCACATTCCGACGGAGGAATAAACATCTCCGGATATACAATAAGATCTTTACGGAGGAATGAAACATCTCCGGAATAATAAAGTACAATTATAATATTCTTTGAAGTTACAATATCTCAACACATGTAACATCCCATATTTTCGTAAAAATTTAAAATTTTTGTAAATAACAACAATTAACTTAATTTATGATAATTTGTAACTGCGGAATTTAATAATGCGAGCTGCAACAATGTTAACTTAACAACTGTTGTATTAAACATAATTAAAATTCTATTATAACTAATATGACAGTGACAACTTAATTATATTTATAACAACTATCATTAAGATAGTTAAATACATGAATAGATCAACTTTTGATACAACACCTTTTTAATGCAATGAAATGTATGAATGATGTAATAATGAAATGCCAGGTTAGAAATATGACATGGTACTTTTTATTTGAGATGATACTGACAGTTTGCTTCTTTGCTGTCCAAGGGAGTCCTATGAGGGACCCCAAAGCTTACTTAGATACAACGCTAAAGCATTTGACCCATTCGATGTGCAGACGGTAGGTAAGAAGTTTCATGATTGCAATAAATTCCAGTTTTCGTGTAAAGCTCAAATCAACGTCGTAAATAAAAATAGCATGTTTAGAGGTTGTTACAACTATAAAAACGCACAGGTATGACTCGCATACTTACACCTTTGCTTTCCAAGGTTCAGCTTATAATTGAGTAACTCAACCCAAGTTAACTGTCGAATAAGTATCTTATTAACAGCCTTGTTGCTGTTGTCGCCATTATTCTAGCTGGTTGTAGTGATAGTTGTCTTGTTGTCGTCATTTAGAATGATGGTTCCAAAATGTATGTAAGAGTTATGAGCTTGTAAGCTCTTACAACCAATATTATTCAATATATATGATTGGATAACTATACTAGATCTTTGTAAATCCAATTTTCTAATTACCACTATACAATTCAAACTTATGGTATAATGAAATTCTTATTTAATCACCATATAACAATTATGTGAATATTCAACAATATGAATAGATAAAAAGAAACACCAATATAAAAATAACTAAATGTAAAAATATAGTGCAATTAAGCTTTGGACTATACATAATTGTTATCCTATTTATAACAACACACATCATATCCCAAGTCTTATGCAAACAATAGTGTGACTATACTTATTTTGTCATATTAAACATATATCATAGATGTTTGCAATATATACAATATTGGGATCATAATCTCTACTATACGAAGTGTTTGCAATTTAATACAAACATTGGAATATATGAAAGTGATAGTGATAAGTGCAAACATTAGGATTTATAACCTTGCATTTGCATATACGTTGTTACTACTATGACAATTATGACATTTGTTAAATATTACTATGCTAACAAATGAAACATGTAATATTTGTTATCACATCGAGGTACTGACAATCATTTAAATGGGTTTTGACATGTCGCTGGCTCATAAATTCGACGTTGGTCTTGAGCTGTGGTAAAGATCACGGAATGATCTTACAATTAATGGTTTGGTACTGTATCTTTGCCGAGTTGTAACTCCAGCGTTCCACGTATACGTGAATGCCTCCATGCTTGTTTGTTGTATAAGGGTTATATGTTTGGTGTTGATCATGCTTACTCCACCGTGTGCCATGGTGGCAATGTCGACCTGTGAAGTAGGTCGAGCATTAATTGTTGACGTCGTTTAAACCAAAGCTTCAATCGCTGGCAAGATGATAACCATCGATTGTGATCAAAAGGGATGTTGGATGAAAACCCTAACATCTACCGTGTAAAGAGTTTATGAACTTGGAGAAAGTGTTTTCGTTGTGTTGAATCCTGGGGAGAGATTTGACCTTGAGACTTTCTAAACAGGTGGAAGTTACAGGTATTAAACCTCGACAATGGTGTTTGGTTAATGGAGACCTAAGTCTCTGGTTCGGAGTGTTAATGAAAACATGGTTGAAAGTTTTCTGGAATCGTTCAGAGCACCAATCTCGTTGTTTTCCTGAGAACTTCAAGACTTGGCCAGGGTTTTACGAAGGTAAGCATCCTTCTGAGGTGAAAATATATTTCTTTGATGCATTTTGTTTCCAGTTTTAAATGTAACATTTATCTAACCCGAGCTGTCGTTGTTAGGTACAAGTTTTTGGGAGGGTTTGTCAAGGGTTGATG
Source organism: Larix kaempferi (assembly GCA_027924585.1). Classification (NCBI taxonomy): domain Eukaryota; kingdom Viridiplantae; phylum Streptophyta; class Pinopsida; order Pinales; family Pinaceae; genus Larix; species Larix kaempferi. The sequence goes on from BSBM01000305.1 coordinate 24,902,929, forward strand.
AATGGAGAAATCGCATGCTCCCACACTGGTAAGTTTCGGGTCTTCCATACCCTCATAGTGATCTTGGACGGTGGTTGACGTTGTTCAAAGGATGAGTATCAGGCTTATCAATGCTCGTCGTTTTCTCTATTGATGTTGATAGTTGAAGAAAAATATCGAAACATGCTTGCGACCTTTGTTTTCGTTTGTCTAGCTCTTGGTTTCTATAAATTGTAAATTTGTGAGACCGACTGGAGCTATGGCTCGTCGAGGTTCTGGTATGATGGGTTCTTTTGGAATTGCTGTAAACTTGGGTTAAACCCTTATTTTAATTCTGTTTGGAATCTATATTGAAAGTCTTCATTTTGAGAAACCACGATTTCAAAGGTTAAGCTTTGAAACAAGCCGTGGGCTCAATCACTGTGTAATGATACTTCTTTCCTTGGGAAAATAAATTTACATGTTAAATTATAATGGTTAAAAAGTCTGTGTAAATCGGCTTCATGCTGAAGGTTACTACAATGTCTATCGAGCTAGTTTAGGGTTTGAATAATTCGTTGATGATAAGGGTTCTGTGTAAATAAACTTCAACATTAAGATGGAGAAAAATATGCTAAATCCTTCGTATAAGTCTGTGTGGTTTGTCTTAAAATTGTAGATTGATAATGTGTATTCTTATTTGTTGATGTTTGAACAATAGAGTAGAAGGTTGAACTGATAACTCAATAATATTTTGCAAGTAAAAGGAATAGGGTCAAACCGTAATTCGTGTTTTGTTGAAAATGATAATCTGATAATTTATCTAAGATACTGGATTGGTTTTGATCTCAGGTTTGAAAAGAGTGTAGAGTTTTGTTATGAAACAATATGAATCTAGCTAGGGTTTTCCTTTTGATACGAAACTCAGATTTACAATAATCGTAAACAATATTAGCAGATCCAAAAGAAAGAATAAATACATGGTAATAATAGTTGTGTTTAGTAAATTCTTATCATTTGTTAAATTTCTAGATAATACAACAGTACAAAAGAAAATGAAAGCAATGTGAGTGCATAGTGCAGAAATTCGTGAAGACTGTGTAAACTATAATTCTATCTATAATTTAATTTTCTATACATATAATGCTGGTGTAGTAATTGTAATGAAATTGTGTGTGAGTGAAATATATGCATATGAAGTATGTGTGAAAAACTATTGTTTTCCAGCTTATTATAAAGAATGTTTTATTCAATGTTAGCAGTCTTAAAACAATATACAGTATGTAATTTATCTACCTTCGATGAACATTATTTAAATGTAATGCAGGATGATCGTACAAGAATTATTTATTGACTGTTTATCATATAACTGAGAAATATTATATATACTAATTATTATACAGACCTCCTACAATTATTTAACTTAGGAACAAAAAACTGATACATATAAGATTATTATCTAGCTATCGAATTCAATGGAAAATTTTGCCTATCTTCTAATCTATTTTAATTTGCATATCTCTACTAGAGTATGATGCTGCCAAATAGCATGTGGAAAAATGGGGATATTGATTTATCAATTTAACATTAAACTTAAACATTCCCAGAATTAAATTATTTTCGAAAGCAAATAAACAGAATAATACTAGATAAACAGAACATAAATATTTACTGAGAATAAGTTAGGAAATATTTTAAGAACCTGAGAAAATTTGCAGGGCAACAAACAACTCAGGAAGACTATTCCACCCAACCAAACTCCTGAAAACAGTCAAATACTATCTTAGGACCCCCGATCCTGTTCGCTGAACCACCGGGAGGAAGAAGCTTAAGGAAAAAGACTTCTTCTTGTTGTAGTAATCTTCTAAATCTTCAATAGGTAGCAGTCCAAAAGACTTTCTCCTACAACTCTGCTTCTCTTCAATAATAAGCAAAAACTCAGTTTTCAATCACCACTAACCTCCCTTATTCGAATATCTCTTGAAATCACCTGATTTATAAGAGGAAAACATTCTGCAGAAATGTTGATTAAGGGTTGCCTGCCCAATTCGAATTTGCCTTTATAGGCTGCCTAGGCCTTTTTAGATGTTACTGGGTCATTAAATGAGCTTCCTGCTCACTCCCTCCACTTGGGGGATAATGCCCTATTTTAGGGGAAGTTGTCCCATAACCAACAATTAGTGGTGTGATGTAAACTGCTGCCATGTGTCCCATACCTTCCAACAGCTTCCATTCCTCCTAGTGGGTTAGTGAACACTCATTCAATAGTCCTCCTGAGTGTTTGTCTCCTAATTAATTTATTTAAATAATAATATTCAGTAATTACATTCATCCATGATCAAAACTGATCATAATTACAAAACTTGTAATTAAATTTAACATAAAGTATTTTTGCAAATAAATAATAATGTTCAGAAATTTGGGTAGGTGACAGTGAGCTAGACCTTGTTAGGCCCACCACTGCGCTACCCACATGAAGAGAAAATTACCCTCGCCCTCGTCTTTTCAGTACAAAAGCTGTGACATTACATTCTCCTCAGCCATACCATGGTTGTGGCCAATTCCAACCCAATGGTCTATCTCTTGAATCGCCGCCTTCTAAAAGGCCGTGTTGCCAAATGGGTGATTATCTTACAAGAATATGACCTAACTTTTAAAACCACAAAGAGCACCAAAGCATTAGCACTCGCTCAACTCATTATGGACTTACCATCTTCGTCGTCATCACTAGCTATCCATACTAATATAGTCGACGAACATTTGTTCATCATCTCGTCTGGCGACCCTTGGTACGACGACATTTTGGTATACCTCCACACATAGAAGTTTCGACCCAACATCGACCGTGACGGACGCCATCGCATTCGTCACCATGCCCCTCGTTATCTCCTTTTGGGTGATGTCCTCTATCGATGTGGCGTCGACACAATACTACGATGATGCCTTTCCCAAGATGAAGTAGAACAAGTCCTTAACGACTGTCATAGCAGTTCCTGCGGTGACCATTTCTCTGGAATGGCCACCGCCGAAAAGGTAATTCTCGCAGGTTATTTTTGGCCATCATTATTCACCGATTGTATCACAGCAGTCAAACATTGCCAAAATTGCCAGCTTTTATCCCCCAAGGCAAGAACCCCATCCAACCCCCCTTCATCCAGTCTTCACCGTTGGACCATTTTGCAAATGGGCCATTGACTTCATGGATTGCAATCCTCCATCCGCAGAAGGCCATAAACACATTATCGTAGCTGTCGATTACTTTACTAAATGGGAAGAAGCCATGCCTACTTACAATTGCAAAGCCAACACTGCAGCCCGTTTTTTCCTCAACCATGTTATCGCTCGTTTTGGAGTGCCAAAGCAACTCATCTCAGACCATGGCTCTCATTTTGAGGACTCCGTTTGGAGAGAATTGTCATTACTCCTTAAGTTTGAACGTCATTTCTCCTCTGCCTACTACCCCCAAGGGAACGGCCAAGTTGAAGCTGTTAACAAAATTTTAAAAACTATCCTCCAGCGCACTGTCGACAAACAGAAATCCAATTGGCATCAAATGCTATTTCTTGCATTATGGGCTTACTGCACGTCGACCAAAACCGCCATCGGATTTACCCCATTCCATTTAGTTCATGGAGTGGAATCTGTCCTCCCCATTGAATGCCAGATACAACCATTACAAATTTCTGTAGAGCTTCTCCCCGATACTTCACTAATTGAAAAATGCTTACTTCTTTTAGAACAGGCCGATGAAGATCACCGCGTAGCTCTCCAAACAATCGAAGCTGCAAATAACAGATTGAAACTCCATTACGATAAACATGTTCACCCACGAGCATTTAGTGAAGGAGACCTGGTACTTGTTTACGACCAAGCCCATGACAAAATGGGCAAAGGAAAGTTCCAATCTATGTGGCAAGGCCCATATATCATACAGACTTGCCTTGGACATGGAGCATACATTTTGACCGACTCAGAAGGAAATCCCATGAGAAACCCCTGTAACGGGTTGTACCTCAAAAGATTCTACCCATAAAAATCTCCTGGACACCATGGTCCATATTGTACAGTTCTTTAATTCATTTTTTCGCTGTAAATTTTCAAAACCTTACATTCTTTTCTACATGAACACAGATGGATCCTGTTCCTCTCTACCACATCGGCTTTGCCGATGGCGCAATTCGTTGGTCTCCAAATCTCGCGTCAGCAGCTTGGGTAATTTATTCCCCTTCACATGAGTTGATCCACCTCGACGAAGTGTGCATGGGTGCTGCCACAAACAACCAAGTTGAGTACGATGCCGTGACCGGTCTCTTGGCTGCTGCTCTCCAAATGGGCATAAGTCACCTTAAGGTTTTCCTGGACTCCTAGCTCCTTGTTTCCCAGCTCAACAACTGTTACCAGGTACGTGATCCCTGTCTATTTAGAAAATTCCTGCACACTAAACAAATGATTCGACACTTTGAATCCATCTCTTTCACTCATGTCCCAAGAAATGATAACACTGTAGCAGACCAAATGGCTAACAACATTCTAGATTGGCATGTCAACCAAAACATGTAGGAAGCGCCTCCAAGGTATCACGTACATTCTCTAGGGCATCATCTTGCCGACGCACAACTCCTCGTACACGAGGTGGCGGTGCCACTACCGGTGGAGGTACCATCATCATCATCCATCCCCGACGTCCTATATGATCCACTGGAGGCCTCCGATCAACATCTGCAAAAACCCACAGTGAATCAAGTCAGTATCATATAAAACATCTCTAGCTATACTCATAACAAAACATGATATAATAGAGAAACAAAAAACAAAGACGTACTGTCCAACCCCCAAGCCTGTCCTTGAGCTTGAGTCATCTCAAGATCTCCCCGGAAGTCCATCCCAACGGGCACCTGCTCCCACTGGTCATACATCTCTGACGAGAAGAACCGCCGGATGCCACCACCACCCTGGGGCATCATCTCCCCCCACCGCACCATCCGCGGCTCACTCGTCAGTCCATCGCGAACCGACACACATGGCCGCAAGGTAGGTACTCGCTCAAAAAAGAAACAACAAAGGAAAGAGGCATAAATAAACTCACCTCCCTCCCGCCTAACCTTGTTTAGCTCTCGCCGAACACACGACAGAAACATCTGACCCCATGCAAAGTAGGTCCCAGTCAAAACACGATGAACCATCATCATTTCCCCCCCCGACAAATGATGGGGTTCCTGTGCACCAAGCACCCTCAAAACACAAGTCGTTACCGCTTGCATCTCTGGCTCTCGCAAATCCAAGAGACTCAGTGCGTTGTTCTGCACACAAGCCCCTAAAATGCAGAATCTCTCCAACAGATCCTCAATGTCGATACCAGCCGGAATCCTCCGCTGGGTGTCCCCTATCTCGCCCAAGAGGGCCAAGCCAGTCAGAAAGTACACATCAGTCAAGGTGAGCTTCAGTTGCTCACCTTGCACCATGAACACCGCCTCCTCTGGATCCCAAAAGTCCACCAACTTGTTCAGCAGCTCCCTGACTGAACGCATAAGAGGGATCTGAGCGAACTTCAGTAGTCCACCCAAAGCCAAAGCCTCCCGCACATGTGGGCTATCTGGAATACTAGCCATCAGTCCCACATCAATCTCCATCTCCCTCCACGACACTAGCGGCCTCCTTAGCATCCTGCCAAAAAACACAGATTTTTTTTTTTTTAGAAAACACAATTTTTTCCCAAAATCCCCATCGCGACTTTTGGGCTCTTAGCCGCGATGAACATCGCGACTTTCATCCTCACAACCATGATGAACATCATGGGTATCAGCCCCACAGTCGTGATGTGCATCGCGGCTATAATCCCCCACAGCCGCGATGAACATCGCGACTGTCGGACCCACAATCGTGATGCACATCGCGGCTATCAAGCCCATACCTGCGATGTGCATTGCGGAAAATGAGTTGAAATGCGCGATATTCTGCGTTGGCAAGCCAACATGGAATTACGCAACCTCCGGGGCACTGACGCTAACCATAAAGGAAATAATTTAAAAGGCTAAGGCACATAGGCTTACCTGAAACTTGCAGAATGAAAAACCAACGGTTGAATCTCCCATAAATCAAGAAAATGCTTTGACCAACTCAATTACTCTGTGAAACTCAACGGTGAAAATGACACTTGTCACATTGGGCCCACTTGCTATATATAGAAATTTGACCATTTTTCAATCAACCATTTTCAGCATCATATGATGTCCATTTTTCAAACCGTTGGTACCATTGGAATTAGCACAGCGAGAACTTCACGATAGTCCACTCCTTTTCTCGATTCCACTAGGTCCCGTTTTCGGGCATTTTTTCCATACCCCTCATTGCCTCGATTTGCGTGCCACATCGATCGTGGTTCATTTTTGACAAGTCTTATATCGTCGGATTCAATTTTCCGTTCTCATGACGATGCTTGAGACCATTTCTCGCTCTCACCACAAGATTTTTCGAGCATTTTTCCCGTGCCCCTCGTCGCCTCGATTTGCATGCCACATCGGTGGTGGTTTGTTTTAGACGAGTCTTATATCGTCAGATTCAGTTTTCTGCACTCGTGATGATGCTTGAGACCATTTCTCGCTCTCACCACCAGATTTTCCAAGAATTTTTCCCATGCCCCTCGTCGCCTCGATTTGCGTGCCACATCGGTCGTGGTTCATTTTTGATGAGTCTTATATCGCCAGATTCAATTTTTCGTGCTTGTGACGATGCTTGAGACCATTTCTTGCTCTCACCACAAGATTTTTCTGGCATTTTTCATACCCCTCATTGCCTCGATTTACGTGCCACATCGACCATGGTCCATTTTTGACAAGTCTCATATCGCTAGATTCAGTTTTTCGAGCTCGTGACGATGCTTGAGACCATTTCTCACTCTCACCACCAGATTTTTTGGGAATTTTTTCCATGCCCCTCGTCGCCTCGATTTGCGTGCCACATCGGCCGTGGTCCATTTTTTTTTACGAGTCTTATATTGCCGGATTCAGTTTTCCACGCTCATGATGATGATTGAGATCATTTCTCGCTCTCACCCCCATACTTTCTGGGCATTTTTTCAAAATGCCACTCATCGCCTCGTTTTGCGTGTCACATCAGCCGTTGCCCGTTTTTGGACAATCTTTATGTCGCCGTATTTAGTTTTCTGCGCTTGTGACGATGCTCGAGATCATTCCTTGCTCTCACCAATACCTTTTTGTTCGATATAATTTTATCCCTTTTTTGGGCCGAGCAATTCTTTTATGAAAAAGACACTTAGGGAGTTTTTGTTAAGCTCTTTTATGACTCCTAAAACAATGAAAAGATCGCCGAGCAATCTTGCTTCCTTTCATGCTCGCTAAAAGTATCTGAGAGGGCGTCTACCTGGTATAAGTTTATCCCTTTCTGGACCTTGTAGACTAATTATGAAAAATGAATACTCTAGTCACATTGCCTAGAAGAGTTCTCCATCTGCATCATTTTATGCTTTTTTGGGCCTTGGAGACTAACATACGAAAAGGAACACCAATGGAGTCTACTTATCACTTTTAGACTCTCTAAAATTGAAACCAACCATGAGCAATCACCGTCTTGGGCTCGTACAAATCCACATGATGGTACCCATCCACCAATTCATAGTCTTCTTATCATTTTCAGATTCCTTAAAAATGAAAGCACTCACGAGCATGAACAGTCCTGGGATCGCATAAATCCACAGGAGAGTACCATTTTAGAGCAAAATTTTATCCCTTCTTGGAGCTCATTAAAACTACGAAGAAGGACCCAACGGTGCTTTTCGGCACCACAACATATCATGTCTACTCATATGGCAACTTCCCCATTTTGGTCGCCTTTGTTCAAAGTATTCTGCAGTATGTCACCCTGGGAGTCTCCCAATAGAATCCATCAGCTTGTCCCCTAGAGTCACTCCAGTCTACAATATATACCCTTGATCCCTTAAGCTATAATCTACACACCTAACAAACAGTTTCATATGCTACTAGGTCAAACATGTCGTCATGCTTTGAAGAAAGGAAGTTTGAGTCCACCCACTCTATGACCTTATTTTTTCCACATCCCCACAGTATGTCAGTCCTACCATTAGTAATATCACAGTTTAGTTGTACACCTCGCACTCCTATCAAGGAAACATCATTCCCTTGATAGTTGCTGGTCTCCCTCTATCGACGCAAACCAAATCTATTCCAGAGGATAGACCTAGAGGTCTCTGTGACATGGACTCATCACCATTAGTGATGAGTGCCTACAGATCATTTTGAAAGGAGTCCTCAATGCCTCTCCAAATGATTGTTTCTCACATGCTCGACGTCAACACCTTGATCGCATCGTTGAGACTCGTACAGGGTATCACTCCTTTCATATTATTTGTTGGAGACCCCGGATATCACCTGACTCTACCACACTTTAGAGTATAATAGAGGTAACAACTAGTTACACATTCCTATGGATATCCAGGTTGCGCTTGGCAACAGTTTTCAGATGTACCCCAGTTTTATATTCCCTTGAGTGTACAGTTACATATACTCCTCATAGTTGACTCATAGTTATTGAGTCCGTACAGATGTTGGGCACCTTCAGTTTCAGTAGTTCATCAACCCTTCTGATACCTTATTCAGAATGGTTGTTGCTTCTTTCCAGTGTATCAATTATTGAGATCTTTCATGATATGACCATGAGTATGTCCCAGCATTGTGTCCTCCTTGGACCATTATGATGTACCAATAGATTTTTATGTATTATTCAGGTCCCCCTTCTTGGGCCTAATTGTTATGTATATGTCTTGATACGAGCATGGGTATTCCCACCTCGTCCATAATCAGAGATTATTCCTCATTCATTTTGAGGCCATGCATTTTTTCAGTTTTTGCAGCTTCCAAGGGGCCGTTGTTCCAGTCTCCAATCGGTCTCTTCTCTTCTCCAAACCCCAGAAAAAAGACAAAAGAACTGTGATGTTTATCGGCCATACGATGAGCTCTTGCCCTCACACATCAGTGGGAAATATGTTAACACCCAAAAAGTTCTCACTAGATCATTCCCTTATTCACATGACCCATTTTGTAATGACCCTTTTTCAAAATTTATTAAAATGCCCAATTTTCCACTTTTTTTTCCAATTTCGACCTTTGACTAGTTTTATTGTTTTGACCTCCAAATCAACCCAAATGCTCCCAAATATTCTGTATGAGTGTATGAATGATATTTAGACTTGAATATTAGGTTTAGGGATGTTTTATGGTCCTCCAAAGACTTCTGAAAACTTGATTTATATTCTGACCAATATATGCAATTTTGACTAGTAATTTGTGCATCAAATCCCCCTGGGGTAACACTGAAAAGGGCCTCCCAAATGCCTCTAAACTCCCTCAAATTTCTGAATAGAGGTATGTAATGTGTTAAGTATGTTATTAAGGTCTCATATGCACCATTAATGGATTATTAAAACTGTTCTCACCCTCTCCCATTCAACTGCAAAAATCCCTAATTCGACCCTTGGGGAAATGGCACTATTTCACCTCCCAATACAACTAAACTGAGTAAAAATGCTTCAAATGCTCAAGTACAGTACATTAAATTTGTATAAGACATCCATGGCAGTATATTGATCACAAATATATCAGATAATCATCCATCCATTCGAAATAATCAACATTATAGTGTCATACATCAATGCATTGGGGAAATGGACATTGTTTGCTCATTAATCAATATTTTTGCATACAACTAGTGGGTATTTCGACCTGAGACTTTATGAATATTAAGAACAGAGGATATGAAACTATTACAATCAGAAATATATAATTATAAGCTCTCCCAAGAAGGACAAGAGCTCACCAAAAACGCCCTCCCTCAAGGAGCATGAATATGCCTTCAAAACTGGAAACGGTGGAGAGAAAGTGCTACACTAAAACAAACCATGAAAATTCATGTAGCTTCTACCTACAAATACAAACTCCATTAAATCACCATGAAAGACCTGAGTGGCCTCTCCAAACACCAACTTGGATGGGAATCTTTCACCTTCGAAATTGGCTAAGTCAAGAAACTAGTCCCACTAACTCTCTCTTCACAAATGCAATTTTTCTCAAATCATTAAAAGCCATTCTCATACTTGATTTATACATTTTATAACCAACATTAGCCTTCTATGGGTCGAAATCCTCTCAACATCTTCAAGAGATTTCCACTTAGGAAATATTCCACATTTGCCACTTGTCTCCTAGTTCCAACCTTCCATCTTCTCCCAAATTTGAATTTGAGCCTCTTTGGCTTCTTCCACTCCCATGAGCGCATTCCTTGAGCCTATTTTTGGGGATGACATGTCATAATGGTCAGATGTCAGAGGTCAGGTCTGCAATTTGTCATAGTTGTCATAGATTCTCCATAATTGGTGTCATAGGGGCTAGGAAATCTAGCCCAAGTGTCCACAAACTTCCAATTTGAATCTTTATCTTCCATGGAGGTTACCAATCCATCCCAATTCGACCTAAGATTCTCAATGCCATGTTTTATGACTTACCAACTCACCCAAGAGTGTTCACCTTCCCATGAATTCGAATTGGCAAGAGAGAGATGCCATGTGTCATTGAAAAATCAAGCTAGTGTGGGTCCCACACCCTCCATATGTCTCCAAAACCACTTGCCACCTAGAATTTATCTTGAATTTATTTATTCACCATATTTATTAAATACTTGAACCCTTATAATTTATAAACATCATTTATTAGTTTCCTTATTACAATTCCACATGTGCCCATCCAACCTAGGAAACTAGTAGGATTGATGGGATTGTCTTACTATGCAATTATTTGAATGGGGACATTACAGTCCTCCTCACCCAAGATTGCTTGTCCTCAAGCAATTTCAAATTCGGATGTTGTAAAATATTCTCCTCTTCCCATGTGGCATCTTCATTTGGTAAGTCCTTCCATTGCACTAAATATTATTTGATAATTCTACTCCTCAACCTTCTTTCCCGTGTCTTCAAAATCTTTTCCAGAACAAGTGTGAGCTGACCTTCATCATCCAAAGGAGGAAGTATTTCTGAAGTGATGATTTGATGACCAAGGGATTTATTGAGATAGGAAACATGAAATACATTGTGGATTCTACTCCCTTCTGGAAGTTCTAGTTCATATGCTACTTCTCCAACCTTCCGCACTACCTTGTATGGCCCATAGTACCTTGGTTTTAATTTTTCTGCTCCATTCTTTTTGAGAGATGTTTGTTTATATGGATGCAACCTTAAATATACTAAATCATTGACTTGAAATGTTCTTTCTTCTCTATGTCTATCAGCATATTGTTTTTGTTGATTTTGAGCAACCTACAAATTGTCTTTCAAGAGCTTTAAAATTTCTTGGCTCTCTCCACCCAATCTTTAGCCTTTGGGGCTCTACTATCACCAAATATAATTTCAGCAAATGTAAGTGCATCATAACCATATAATGCTTTGAAAGGAGACATTCCTATTGACATATGATAAGTGGTGTTGTAGAAAAACTCACCGAAGTGTAGCCATTTTGCCCATGCTTTTTGCTGCTCTCCCACATAGTTTCTTAGGTATTCTTCTGACCATTGATTTACCCTCTCTGTTTGTCCATCAGTTTGTGGATGATAGCTGGTACTTGGAGTCAATTGAGTGCCTACCAATCTAAAAAGTTCTTGCCAAAAAGCACCCATGAATCTACTATCTCTATCACTGACAATGCTCTTGGGGAGACCATGCAATCTGAAGATTTATTTGAAAAAAATATTAGCCACTTGTGTAGCACTAAAAGATGATGTAACAGAAAAGAAATGAGAAAATTTTGTCAGCCTATCAACTACCACATAGACGCAATCCTTAACCAAATATTTAGGCAACCTGGTGATGAAATCCATGGAGATACTGTCCCATTTTTGCTCCGGAATGGGAAAGGGTTGTAATAGGCCGGCTGGACATGTAAGTTCTGATTTTTTTTGTTGACATACTTTACATTCATTCACATACTTCTGAACATCTTCCTTTAGCCCCTTCCAAAAAAATCTTTGCCTCAACTGTCTATAAGTTTTGAAGATCCCCGGATGGCCCTCTAGTGGGGAATCATGTGCTTCTTGCAAAATTCGGTACTTGAGCTTGGAGTTATGAACTAAATAAATTCTTCCCTTATAATATATCAGCCCATTCAAAATCCTGTAGTTATCATCCCCTTTGATTCCATCCAACACATCACAAGCAAATTTGTCTTTAGCATATTCAACTAGTAGCATGTTTTTCCAATTCTTGGCAATGTCCATGATAGAAAAAGAAGGTCTTCTTGACAAAGCATCTGCTACTATATTATTCTTTCCTTTGACATATTCAATATCAAAATCATAAGCTTGAATCTTGCTTACCCACTTTTGTTGCCTTTCATTTAGATCTTTTTGGGTGAGAAAGTGTCTTAGATTATTGTGGTTGGTTTTCACCACAAACTTGCTGCCCACCAAGTATTGTTTGAGTTTGGCCAATGCATGCATAATGGCCAACATTTATTTATTATAGATGGAGTAAATTTTTTCATGAAGCCGAAACTTTCTTCTCTCAAATGCTATGGGGTGTTGGCCTTGCTTTAGGACAACCCCTATTCCTCCACCCGAAGCATCACATTCCACAACAAAAGGTTTAGTAAAATAAGGAAGTCCAAGTATGGGACAACTACTCATTACCTCTTTCATTTTTTGGAAGGCCTTTTCAGCCTCTTCATCCCACTTGAAAGCATCCTTCTTAGTCAAATCAGTGAGTGGAGAAGTCAACTTGGAGCACCCTTTCACAAATTTTCTGTAGTAGGTGCATATGCCAATAAAGCCTCTCAATTCGGTAATATTTTTTGGTGATGGCCATTCCAAGATAGCCCTGATTTTTTCCATGTGTACCTTCACTCCTTCCTTCCCAATAATGTGCCCAAGATACAGTAGTTATTTCATCCCAAATTCACATTTTGATAACTTAGCAAATAAGGACTCTTCTCGCAAAATTTTCAACACAATCTCTAACTGCTGCGAATGCTCTTCCCACATTTTACTGTAAATGAGAATGTCGTCAAAGAAAACCAAAACAAACCTTCTTAGTTTCTTGCAAAAGATCCTATTCATACATGCTTGAAATGTGGCTGGAGCATTAGCTAACCCAAAAGTCATGACAAGAAATTCAAAGTGGCCAAAATGACATTGAAAAGCGGTTTTTTGCACATCTTCATCTTTCATTCGAATTTGGTGATACCTTGATCTAAGGTCAATTTTTGAGAAGTATATGGCCCCTTGTAGCTCATCCATGTGCTCATCAATCCTAGGAATATGATACCTATTCTTGATAGTCTTTTTATTCAAGGCTCTAAAATCTATGCACATTCTCAATGTTCCATCTTTTTTCTTCACTAGCACTACTGAAGAAGCATAAGGGATAGAGCTTGGTCTAATGAGTCCCAACTCTAGGAGTTCTTGGATGGATTTTTCAATCTCATCTTTGAACTTTTTAGGATGTCTATAAGGTGGTATCTGAATGGGTGAAGTACCCTCCTCCAAAATAATACTGTGCTCAACCCCCCTATCCGGTGGTCTACCATGTGGAAGGTCTCTAAATTTTTTTTCATATTTTTGTAAAAGTATCTCTATCTCCTTTGGGTGTTCAAAAATATTTATAGTTGGTTTGGGAGATGTAATATGACATTCAACAGCCCATTCTATATCCCCATGCCTCAATATAGATCTCATACTATTGCAAGTCACTACTTGATTTGGATAAGTGTGTTGCCCTCTCACAACTCTTTGTAATCCTTTTGAATCTTGGAATTTCATTTCGGGAATTTGATAATTTACTGTATGCTCTCCTATTGAATACAACCATTGCACTCCCAAAACCACATTAGTATCAGCAACATCAACCACATAAAAACTATCAACAAAAGTATAGTTACCTACGGTGACTTGCAGCTTTGGAACCCATGTTTTGCATTGCATTGTGTTGTGACCGGGAATGACAACTATGAAGCCATCAAATGGTTCAATAGGTATCTTTCTTTTATCCACCATCTTTGCATCAATGAATTTATGGGTGGCTCCTCCATCTACCAAAACTGAATTTCTTTGTCCTTGTACCACACCTTTGCATCGGATAGTATGATAGCGAGGTACTGCTGAAAGTACTACCATTCTTGCTTTGTCCGGTGAAGGATGATTTTCTTCTTGTCTTTCCTCTTCTACTGCTGTCTCATATGCCTTTTCTTGATCTGAAATATGTCCATCTTAATCCATGCCCCTATCATACCCCTCATTATCAGAAAATAATTCTATGTATTGAGCCTTTCCTTTAGTACATTTGTGCCCCGGTGTCCATGGTTGGAAGCATGTGAAGCACAGTTTCTTTTTTCTAAGTTCAACCCTGTTTAGTCCTTCTTTTTATTCCTTTCAAATGAATCTCTTTGCCAAGGTTTCTTTTCAAATTTGTAGCTAGGCTTGGGAGGAAATCTTGTTCTAGGAAGCACATTTTGGAGATCCCTAGTCAAGCTCATTGCATCTTTTAATGTAGTTGGCTTGTGGGATTTGACCAAACCTCTTAAGGGTTCATCCAAACCTTCAATGAGCAACAATACTAATCTTCCCATAGATACATCAACCACCTTGACTGATAATTTTTGAAAGTCCAACATATATTCAGTAGGGGACCCAGTTTGCTTCAATTGAGCTAGTTCTTTGAAAGGCAATTCTAGATCTTTTTGTTCAAATATTTCTAGTACCCTGTCAACAAATTCTCCATATGTTTTAACCTGATTATGACCCAAGGTTTTCAGCCCATGAAACCACCATTCATTGGAATCTCCTTCCAAATGAAAAATGGCCATTTTTAATGCATCCTCTTCCAACATAGGATTCAACTGAAAATATACATCCAATTTTTGCACCCAAGTGTTAGCAGAATTTTGTGAAGAACCATCAAAAGTAGGAAGTGACATTTTTCCAATAGCACTATGTTGATGCCCCGAATATTGCAGCATCAAGCAGAAAGGGATTCTCCCTGGTAAACTATCCCAATTATATTGTCCACCGTTTGGTGTGAGGAATCCGTCCGGTTATCGGTTCCGAAAACCGTTAGATTTGCTTTCTTTTACACCGGTTATGGCCCGATCCACCATTCTTTTTGAAATTTTATTATTAAGATGATATGCAAGTGCCTAAGCTAATTTAATATAAATGCAAAATTTGAAGCAAATCTGTGTCTAAAACTGAAATAAATCTAATCTATCCTTGCAAGGAGAAAAACTGTAAATATGAGTAATGTGTTGAAGAGAGCATCCAAAGATAGACATTAAATCATAAAGATACCTCTACAGCAGGAGATTAAAGATATAAAATATAGCTTTTAATTCATAAGAAAGCATTCCATTACTCATGTGGAGAAAACATCATTTGCACAGAAAATAATGTAAGATCATCCAAAGCATAGAAATAATTCACAGCAGCACAGAAAGATCTCACTGTAAAATATGAACACCACAGGAATAGTCCAGCATGCGTCCAAAACCCATTCTCAGGCAAAAAAATGTCCTCTTCAGGCTCTTATTAAGAAAATCCAACTTTCTTGGAGCAAGTGCAAAGTAGTTCGTACAAACTCCAAAAATTCTATTCCCCCTGCCCAAAAAGCCCTTATTCCCTCTCCTAACTTTCTACTTATAGCTTTCCAAAGAGCTCCTTGAGCTGATAAGTGTGCCCTAGCTCTAGAAGCTTCTAATTCAGATTTTAATGTGTAATTAACTATTTCCCAGATTCGTGGGACACCTATCAAATGAGACAAAAATGACAGCCAGCCGTCCTGTTATACAAAGGTAGAATTTCAACTTCTTTGCTTAATTAAAACAAAATAAAAATGATTCATCTATTTTGCTGGGGCTTCTGCCGGCTGACTTGTAGACTCGCCTCCATCAACCAGCTCGCTTGCAGGTACTGGGCCCTCTGCACTTTGAATGTATGACGTCCATTGGTTGATATCTTTTATGATCAACTTGCTTTGAGAAGACGATGATGCCTTGGACGCTATTTCATGCTTGAGTAGGTCTTCTTTGATTTGTACCTTTCCCTCTGCAGCCCTTTTAGCTATCACTTCCAATAGATGAATATACACTACAGGCTGGCAAATGAACTGCTGAAATTCGTCCTGAGTCAGGACTTCTATCTTTTTTATATATGCCAAGTCTTCGTCCAGCTCGTTCTGCAGATCAAACACTTGATATTCTTCTTTTGGGAACTGATAGATGGAGTCAGGGATAATCAAATGAAATTCACTATGCGATTCCCTAAGCGCAGAGTATAACTCACAACACTTGCAGACTGTCTTCTTGATTCCTGAACTTAGCCTACTTCCGCAATTCTTGGCAAATTCTAGGATTCCTATATCCAAAACCAATTCATCTCTTGTAGCAGCGCGAAGGTGTGAAGGGAGCTGGGATTTTCCCTTTTTCCATTCAGATTGTCATTTCAATTCTTCCACATAGTTCACAAACCTGTCTCGAGCTCTTAGGGCCATGGCATCGATTGATGTCATTTTCTTGATCATTTCCTTCATGCTCCAAATTTCTTCCGAGATTAGAATTAACAGCTGATGGATTTTAATCCGCAGATCACATGCTTGTTTGTGAAATGTGGATAAATTCTGCTGGTCCTTCGCTGTCTCATTAAGCTGCTTCATCAGTTGTTCTTTTTCTTGAATCCGCCTTTGAATTTGTTGAGCCTTACTTGCTTCTAGCTCTTCCAACTCCTCTATCCGAGCTTTCATATTTTTCAATTCATCTTCAGAGACAGTCAATTGTACTTCTAAGGAGTTTTTTTCATTTTCAAGCTGGAGAACTCCCGAGTTTAGCACTAGATGTTCTCCTAGCAGGTCATTGTACTTTTCTTTCAACCTGTTTTCTTCTAGCACTTCTCTCTTTCTATCTTCTTTGATCTTTAGGCATTGTTCCCTATAATGCTTTATCTTATCTTTCAGAAAATCAATGTTGGCTTTAGTTTCCTTGGCTGATGCTACGGTGCAATGGGCTTGGAATGTGGGGTCGGCATCAGTTCCTGAGACCAATGTGGTTTCTGTCACCCATAATTCACAATCATCCTCCTCCGTTTCCTTATTCTTTGTCATGCCCTATATTTTCTGTACCCTTATATCAATAATGGCCCTCTTCCACTTATTAAAATACACAGTATCTAGATCTGCTACTTTGCTCTGCTTCCTGGGGTTATATGGGGTCAACGCTAAGCTCCCTGAATAGGAACTTTCTTCTTGAGTCCCCCCTAGGGTGTGTATTAATGGTGGGTCAATCTCCATATTCTTCGGAGTAGATGGCTCCGGCTCGAGAGACTCCTCTGTCTTCTATTTATCCTTCTCTCCTGCTGATTTCTCTTGCTGGGTTTGTGATCCATCAGCTCCTTAACCCAGGGGCCTTTGCTCTTCCTTATGCTGCTGTTTGGAAGCTTGCTCTTGGTATACCTGATCTTCCTTTTCTTTTTGGATCCTGGCAGTCTCTTCCTGATGTTTCAACTGGGAAGCTTGCTCCTGCTATTTCCTTGCATTCTCCTCTTGTTCAGCTTGGCAGTTAGCTCACCTTGAACTCTTGCTTCTTCTTGGTCCTGCTGCTGCTTGAGAGATTGCTCTTGGAGCACTCTGTCTCACTCCAATTCTAATGGATCTCCTAATTGTGAGGCTGATGCCTCTTGTTCCCTTTGGATCAGATCAACGGGTTTTGGATTTGGGCTTTGGGTACTTTTCTTATGGAATCTTTTCCCCAACTCAGTCATGTTGCGGGCGCCCCTGGAAAATTCCTCGTCCATGTCCATATGATGGGTGTATTCAAAAGAGACTCTGAGGTCTTGACAATGTCGGCTTACCATACTGTTGGGGTCATGTCTTTTGAAAGGGATTGTGCCAAAATGGAAAACCTCTAAGCTTTAGGCGTAGTTCTCCCTGCCTCTTGCTGATGGGAGGCTGTAAGATCCAATAGTAAATGTCATGGGAGGATACATGCCCTTCCTTCGGTCTGTTAAGAACTTGCTTATCGCGCTGATGCCGAAGAGCTATCTCACGGCTTCTTTGTGCACAACGAAATCAGTGACATAACGAGGGAGCATGAATGGGGGTTGAGATCCTCCATTCATCCTTATGTATGTGCCTTCCCGAGAGTGATAATAGTCCCCATATGCCCCAATGACAGGTATTGCGTTCTCTGACATATAGTTCAGTTCTTCAGTGAAAATGAGCTGATATAAGGGCATGATGAATCTCTCGCAAATCACCTTGTAGTGATTCGCGTAATGACTTGCCCATGTGCACTGATAGGCCAAGAAGAGAGCTGTCTCTTTGGGCTTCCATGAGCACCCCAAGTCTGGGAATGAATGCTTACTTAAAAAACAATCCATTAAGTAGGAAGACATGAAAAAATCTGCCTTGTTTTGGGTGAGTCCTCCCTGAGCTACTGTTAGTTGAGAAGCGAGGTTGTCTGAAATTATTTCAACCCAGTTAAAAACAGTGCCACTCATAGCTATGTGAAAGATCACTGGCACCAATCCGATCTTGAAAACGCTACCATCTGGCATGCCGAAGAGACGACTCAACATTAGGACGATGAGTCTATAGGGAGTCTTTAGGAGGCTGCTTTCATATTCATTGTTGTTCCTCCTCCTTATCTGCCTGTCATTGATTGTCATTTTCCTTGTAGTGTCCAGCGGGTCCATGGTATGCCTTGCTATCCAGTCATTGTCTAAAAAAGCTTTAGGTGGTGGCAATTTGTAGGCAGTAGCAACATGCTCGGGAGTGAAAGATGCCAGGTTCAACCCGTCTTTATTGTCTATGAGTCTGGTGTCAGTCTTGATGTAAGGAATCAGCCATCCAATGACTTCAGAACAAGGGAACAACTCGGGGTGAGTTGTTGCCTTATGCAAACCAGACCTTCTGATGTTGGCATAGACCAAAGCGTCTTCTATAGAAGCTGTCTCACTATCTTGAGCCATGATAAATCTGTATAGATCTCCCCACTGAAACTCAGGAGCGGAGATTCCAAGGGAAACACCAGTGGTAGATCGTGTGTCGGTAAACATTTTTTACGGTGAAGTATCTAGCAAGATTTCCACTTCAGAATCAGAGTTAACCTTTTGCGCGGCTTTCTTTCTAGCAGATCTCCTGAGCATGATAATCCTGTGGTGAGCAAGGTAATGTCAACCAGATTTTAGTTAGACCACCACTCTAAGCATTAGCAACATTCTATTGCAAAGCCAAAATTTACCACTTCTACAAAATAGAGGCTGCCTTAAACAATCACAATTATCTTTACTTCAAGTCTAGGATTAATCCAACAATGCCATTCATTTTACATCAAAGAGGAAACATCAGAGCAACGAGCAAGGTCAATCTTTGATTTTGCGCCTTTCATTTTTTTAGCACACAGGTATCCCCTTAAATGACACACACACTTGCGTGAGCTTGAGAAGAATTCTGTGTTGGCACCTAAATAGAATTTTGCGCCATGCTCGAGATTTCGCCCGTGCCAAGATCAGTTATAAAATGTGTGCTGGGGTACAAGCGGGATTTTATGCGCTAATCCTAAATTTTTTATACGCGTCGGTGCCTAACATTATTCACACGCTAAAGCCAACAATATTTTTGCACTAACGCCCCAATGACATCTATGCGCTATCCTAACCTTATTCATGCGCTATCGCTAAAAATTTTGCGGTGTGCCAGTGTTTGAATGCTTAATGCGCCGATAGCCGATAGTGGAAAATGCACAAAAGGTGGTCGAATCCCGCAGCTGTTTAGATTTTATGAATTGGATTTCTGGGCTAGGTTATGAAGGCTTTGAGTGGGCATGATGGGTGACTTAACACATCACCGAGGCAGCTTCGGTCGGGAGATGTGGATTTTATATGACCTTGGCATGAATGAACAAAGATTTTGGTTGAGCAAGGCACTTTGGTGTTCATAGTATGAACCTTTAGCTGCAAGAATCGAGAAGGGTTGGGCTTTTCGTGCCGTAGACGCTTGGCAGAGAGTTTTGCGAACAAAACCTCGAGATGCTGCGGATTCTACAAGTTCGAGCAGAAAAGACTTAGCGGCTGCTAAGGTATTGTTGGGATGTTTTAGGGGTGTCAAAACGGGCGAAAACTTACTCGAAATGCTGAGGACAAGATGACGGGGCAAAGTTCGTGCTCACAGGCGGTAGTAATACTCTTTGGGTTTCAGTTCGCGTAGAGTGAGCTCGGATTCTCATTTCGAAACCAAGGACGGGGATACACTTTTATGCCCTTTGCTATGAACATAAAATAAGATAATAATTAAATAATTAATAATTAGGTTAACTAAAGTTAGGTTATGAAATGAGGCATCTCCTCAACATCAAATGCCCGAGCCATATTTAAGGCAGGGCCATCATTGTAACATATCATCTTTTATCCTATCATCTAATATATTATTCTTATCTATTATTCAATATGAGAGTCGGATTCGACTATTAACTTAGTGAACGGATACTTCACTGCATTTTGGTATCAGAGCCGGATTCGGCTCCTTCAACCTGAGCTCGGATTCAGCTCAAAATCAGAGCGGATTCACTCCTCCTTAGACCTTGTCTGATTTATTTCAAGGATTCCTTGAATTACATGGTCTTTGACCACACCGGTGCTACACGCTCCATCCTCTACTCCATTTTGCGCTGCTTCCACACTTTTCCATTGCTCGTGTCCACTCAATCCACCACGACCTGCTGTATCTACGCCCACCCCTCCCTTCGCATCCACTTCCCACATCCTCCGCTCCCTCTTTCCCTACTCCAGCTCCTGAATTCTCAACAACTCCATCCCACCTTACATCCTCCTTTACCCTCTGTGCCTACAACTCCACATGACCCCTCCCTCTTTCCCGCACACAGTCTCCTCTGCATAGACTCCTCCTTCTACATCCCCAGCTGCTCCAATCGCCACTTCCGATCCCCTTCAATCCATCACCGGCCACCACTCCCACCACCGCCAGCAGCTCTCCCTCCACCTGTGTTCTGAGCATTTCCCTCCACACATACTCCGCACCGTTCCCTCCACCTCCAGCCTACACGCTACCCCCGTACGTTTCCTCTTCCTCCACCATCCACACCACCATCTCACAACTCTCCACGCCCAGCTCCCATCGGCCCACTCTCTTCCCCTGCGTCCTGCCCCCCCCACTGCTGCGACGTCCACCTCCTGCGTACACCTCCGCCTTCCACTGGCCACGCCCTCCAACGTCTCCCCCCGGCCACCCTTCCGCCGTCTCCTACCTCCGTCCATGTGAAACCCTACAAACAAAACGAATTTTTATAAAACAAAAAAAATATTATTATAATAATATTACTACTATTATTATATAATATTGTTTTATTAAAATTTTGTATACAAATTTATAATAATAATAACCCATAATTATTATTATATCTTAAAAGTCTAAATTGACTCCATTTCAAAATATGTTTGATAATAATATTTTATTATTATCCTATTTCAAATTCTTAAAATCTTCTCCATAATAATAATAATATTTATTATTACTTTGATAATAAGAATTATTACTCAATAATTGTAAATTATTACAATTATAAGAAAGCGTCCAATATATATATATATATATATATATAATAGTTATTATTATTTTATTAAAATAATAATTATTTTTGAAAAAAAAAGAGATAAGAAGTATTAAAGAAGACAAAATCGAGAAAAAGAGAAAGAAGACAAAACGAAGAAAAAAGACAAGTGAAGATCTAGCAAAGACTATCCATCATTGGATAAGTCAAGTCAAAGAAAGACGACCAAGTTTAAAAAAGACTCATCAAAGAAATCAAAGAAGTTCATCCCACCATCGAAGAAGTCAGAAACCATGGAAGCCGATTTGCGAGAAAAATTAGAAGCCACGTTAAAACGTTATCGAAAAGACAATGAAGAATTGCGCGACATAAATATAACAGTTCAGAAATAAAAATTGAATTACAAGAAAGGTACAATGAAATAAAAATCTATGACCAGGAAAGGCGTATAGAAAAATTGTATGCACAAATTGATGAATTAAAAGCCGAAAATAAATTCAATCAGAGGTTAGGAAATCAATATATAAAGAAGGAAATAAATAATTACGAAGCAGAAATAATACGCTTGAACAAAATCGTTAGCGACAAAGATGAAGAACTAATGCAGTTACGACATAAATTAGAAAGTCAAGA
Source organism: Larix kaempferi (assembly GCA_027924585.1). Lineage (NCBI taxonomy): Eukaryota > Viridiplantae > Streptophyta > Pinopsida > Pinales > Pinaceae > Larix > Larix kaempferi. Next base: position 24,925,143 of record BSBM01000305.1, read on the forward strand.
ATCAGAGGTTGGCCAGTGTCGACAACAGATAAAAGTTCTTCAACGACAAAATGACGACTCTAAAAAGACACATAAGTTAGAGATCGCGAAGAGTAATAAAGCATTATCTAACAATGCTGAAGAAATTTTTAGACTAAGAAATCATAACAAGATACTAGTCACAAAAATTAAGAAGTTGAAAAATAGCCAAAAGATAGGACAATCTATGGACGACATTGAAGGGAAACTTCTAGACAAGCAGGAAGAAAATAGTTGTATCAGAAGTCATAATGAAGATCTTAAGGAACAACTTAAGACATCTGAAGATGACAGAAAATCACAAGTCGAATTGATTAAGAAGTTTCAAAATGATAATAGGCAGTTAGAAAACAAGTTGGAAAAGATACAGAACAAAAACTTAAATCCTCAAGAGACGAAAATACAACTTCCAACTCAGATCAATGCTCTAAAGGCGACATTCGTAAACGAAAATGACATCATGAAAGTTCCCTATCGACACCCCAACCATAAAAACCGATATTTGAAAAAGTGGGAAATGCCGAAAGATAATGGTACTAATGTGATGAAATCTCCTTACAACACATCAGTAGGGAATCCCATCAGTCCACAACAAATCAATTTGGGATGGATTGATCCGTCGACATATCAGAAGTTATGTTCGACTCTTAGCAATTTGTATCGACATGTTTCGTCATCTACGACACCACATAAAATGATGCAGAAACATTATAAGGCTTTGAGGACAAAGCCTTTCTAAGAGAGTGGCAATGCTACGAACATAAAATAAGATAATAATTAAATAATTAATAATTAGGTTAACTAAAGTTAGGTTATGAAATGAGGTGTCTCCTCAACATCAAATGCCCGAGCCATATTTAAGGTAGGGCCATCATTGTAACATATAATCTTTTATCATATCATCTAATATATTATTCTTATCTATTATTCAATATGAGAGTCGGATTTGACTATTAACTTAGTGAACGGATACTTCACTATAATTATCTTATTTTATGTTCGTAGCACCCTCAACAAAACATAAAAACACTTTGACGACTATGCAGAGCACTTCTTACGGTTTTAAACAAACATAGAAAAGGAGAGGGACACAGAGCCTACCTGTTAGTCTAGCAGGGTCCGTCAAGGGTGAATGTTCCGAGGCAGGAGGTGAACCTGTAGGCGCCCGACGAATAGAAGAACTTGCTCTTCTCGAAAATGAGAAACTCCAGCTGTTTGGCGAATGAAGAATGTGTCGAGAACCCCGTCGCATACGCTTAAAAAGGGGTGGCGTTTATGTCACACACGACGTTAGGTTGGCAAAATCAATTTCACGGGGCTCTAGGTTCTTTGTCATTAAAACAGCACATGGCTCTTATTAAAAGGCCCATCAACTCTGTCGGTGCACGAGGATCGATGAGATTTTCACGCCACGCGCCGAGTGAAGATTTTCGTTTTGCTCTAAGGCGGCGAGCATGGGTTCTTGGCGTAGGTTTAAAACATGATTCACGCTTCAAGCGATGATCCTGTCATTAAGAATGCGCTCGGAAAACTGCAGCGGAACTTAGCTATGTTGAAAAGACCAAGCACATCGCTGCAAGTGGAGAGGATAAGCATGGATTCCGCACTAATGGCGTCGATCCTATCATCAGAGTTTGCGCTTGGAAGAATGCGCTAGCTTTAATTCTTACCACGAGGTGACCCACAGCTTCAAGGCAGGGAAGATAAGGATAACTCTTGCGCTTTTGACAAGCGAGGAAGTGTTATCTCCTGCGCTTTCAGCGGTCAATCTATTCAAGAGATGCATGCCAGACAAAAGACTTGGGACTTGCCAAAATGGGGTGGTGGAGATAGAGTCAAAGCTTGTGCCATAGCGGGAAACTTATGGTTAGAGCTGCGCCAAAGCGGCGGAGGATTTAATCTAAAGCTTGCGCTACAGTGGGGAAGATAAAAACAAAAACCTGTGCTTAAAGGAAAAGGGTGACTTTGCCTTAGACAAAAATGAGAAGACTCTTTTGGAAACAAGTGATGAAACTCTGCCAGGTTAAAGAAAGACGGCAGGATGAAACAAAGAACTTGTTACAAAAGTGCTAGAAGGAGGGGCCCCAATTACATTTTTAAAAATTTTCTTTAGGGGGGGATGTTGCAGCAACAACACACTATTTAATTCTTTGTTTTGGAATGGACTCCTATTGTCTTCCCTCCTTTTAATTTTTTGTATAGCATCAATGTAGTCACTGAGTGGTACACCTCTTTTACACTCTTCATTCAAATCATTCCAATAATTTACTAGTTTCTTATAATCCACCTCAATATTGGGATCTTCTTTGGGTGTGAGAAATTTAGGTGCAGTATGCTTTTGTGTGCTTTGGAATTCATCAGGTCTATTATGTGGTCCTGTGCTTGAAAAAATATGCTCACTCCCTTTTATCTTTTCCCCTGAATGTGAACCACTGTTATCTCCTATCATCCCTTTGCCTAAAAGTTGGCTACCCAACAATTCGAAACTTTTCATCATTTGTTTATTCATCTCTAGCATAACCATGGTAATTCCTTCAAAACATGGTTTTAAGGCTTCAATAAATTCCTCCTTATGTCTTAATTTTTCCTCCTCCTCTCTACCCATTGTTTTAGAAAAAAAACTCTTTTTCTGCTACTATCTCTTCTTCAACCAAAAATTCTTCAACTACTGATTCAAAGGGTGGTGGTTTATTTGTTTGGATTCTTGTTAATACCATCAGGTTCCAAGACCATGCTTTGATACCACTTGTAATTGTTGATGTATATGTAACTTCGGAATGTATTTCATATATGTTGTATGTACTCCTATAGAGATGGTATTATTCCTATATATGGAAGTGTCGTCATTTATATTGTAAATGTCGTAACTTATACTTGATGGGTTATTAGACCACCTTGTTGGGGTCAGCCTTGTATAAGTCATGTGGGTCAAAGGGTTATTAGACCACCCTATTGGGGGTCGGCCATGTGGGTCGAAGGGTTATTAGACCACCCTATTGGGGGTCGGCCCAATCAGCATTATGTTATGTGGTTAAGTTCGAGCCTACATGATTTATGTAAAAGGCAAGTCAAGTCAAGTATAAATAGAGTGCGGGAGGCACTCTATTTGTTCACTCACTTCTCACTCATGCACTCAAGCAGGAGTGGTGCACTTATGGAGGAGGAGGATCTATTGCTAGGATATGTCTATCTCTTATGGTTGGGTTGTATCATTGCTCTATCTATCTCTGAGGAAGTTATTGGGGTTTTTCACCTTTATGGTTTTCCCCAAGTAAATCTTTGTGTCTCTTGTGTGCTTGCATTATTGTCTCCATGATTGATATGCTGTAGGTATGCTATACATGTTGTTCTCTCAGTTAAGATCCTAGATCAGATTGAAGTAAATTCTGAAAATTTAACATGGTATCAGAGCTAGCCTGAAAGAAGGCATGATATGGCATGTATGACACTTGTTGCACTTACGATGCTAGGGCTTGATATAGCAAAAACCAGTTGTCGTAGCACTTTCGCTATAAATCCGTTTTGGCGAAGTTTTCGGATCTGAAATATTTACAGGTCTAAGATTAAATCTCCATGTACCTTGTGTCCAAAGGAAAACCTCTAACTCATTGTAGTTTGTGATTTATGATCTGTACAATATAGGGTTTCTGCCTCTTCCAGATCTGAGTCAAAATTAGGTGACCTTGGGAAAAAGGTCATAAATTGGGCTAGGAAGCTCCAAATGAAATTTCGTAAAAAGTGAAAGGTAGTACACAGACTTTACTATCTCAAGAAAATTTTGCAGAGTCTGAAGTTGAACCAGTGACACGTGGCACACCGTACAAGTTTGCTCTCCTGTATTATCCCATAAACAGGTCACGTTGCGACACTTGGCATAAATCTCTCTCACAGAGTCCAATTGAGGTCAGAACTATCAGGATGGAAAGATAAAATGTTGGGCTATCTCAGGAAATATTTTCAGAGGCCTAGGTTGAAACAATGACACGTGGCACGCCGTACAAGTTCGCTCTCCTGTATTATCCCATAAACAGGGCATGTTGCGACACTTGGCATAACTCTCTCTCAGAGAATCCAATTGAGGTTAGACCTATCAGGATGGAAAGATAACAGGTCAAGATATCTCAAGAAACTTTTTCAGACCCTGTGGATTGAAAAGTTTAGAGTTAAACCAGAAACAATCAGGTACATATTTCTGTCAAAAACATAATTATTTTTGAGTACCTTCATTCATGGCTTCCGGAATTTAGGGCTTCGAAAAAAGTTGGAATTTTTGTAACCAGAGACCACGGCTGGATGCTACTCATCAAAATCGAAATTTAGAGACCAAGATCAGAATTTTTGGTTGGGCATAAGGTCGGGCTTGATCAGACCCTAGTTCGGGACTTTGATAAGAAAAGTGAAAAATTAGGGCTTCTGTAAAAATGGGAATTTTTGAAATCTGTGACCACGGCTGGAAGCTCCTCAGAAAAATAGAAGCTTAGAGCTTTGGATCAAACCTTTTGATTGGGAAGAAGAGTGGGCTTCATCAAACCCCAGTTCAGGGTCACGTCCAGTGAAACCAGAAGTTTCAAAGGCAAAATTGAGGAGTGAAACTTTGTAGTTTTCAAATTCTGAATATACCAGCTTGATCAGCTCATCAAGGCACATATTTCTATCCTTTCGGAAGTTTAAAATTCAAAGTTTGAATTTTTGGGGTTTCTCTGACAAACCCATATCCATCTCCAGGTCCAGTTCTTGCAAATAAAGTGGATTGGGTTAATCCTAGAAGAAGATGGATTGGTCACCTACATAAGTGATGAAGTTCCTGTTTTAGAGGGAGATGAGGCTAAGGCCTTACATAAGAATATTACAAGCGATCTCGACAGGTATGACTCATCGAGGTATGTTTTGAGATTTGTTCATGATTAAGTTTATGGTATGTTTGTCTTCATGTTATTACGGTTAGTGCAATCTTGGTTTTAGACTTGTCATATCACCTTAATAAAATTATGAATGCACGATAGAAAATATTCATTGATTAGGGTGTTGACACTTATGATTGTACTAATGCATTATGGTGTTGTATGAGGTTTATGTTGTCTACTAATATGAAAGGTACACCAAGAAAGACAAATCATGTTCTGGTTCAAGAACATATGATCATAATGACATGAGGATAAAGATTCATCCATTGTCATGGATCACATAGAAGATCTACTTTCGAGGTATGTATAACTTGTTTCTACAATGGCTAACTTATGAGACATGCAGGTTACTAGCACTAGTCATTGAAGGGAACCAGAAGACATTATGCAGGTATGTTAGACATAAATAGCTAGCATGCTAATCCAGGTATGTTTTTCCTATATCAAGCTAGAATCCTACCTTGTGTTAGGATCTTATACTGTTGTTGATAATGATTATTCATGAAGTCATAGGTTTGAATAATCATGGTTGTATGCATATTATGTTTCTTACCATAATTGATGATATGACTAACCAGAAGAATCATGAAGGTATAGGTTTGAATAATCATAGGTTTTATGCATATTATATCTCTTATCTTGATTGATGATTCAACTAACCCGAAGAGTCATAGGTTTGAGTAATTATAAGTTTAGATATGTTATGTCTCTTATGATTTGACTAACCATAAGAATCCTACATAAACCTTGAATGCTAATGCTTATTATTTCTGTTTGAAATGATCATGACTATACATGCTTGAGATTATTGTGTTTTAATAGTATGCTAATGAATGTATGATTTTATATGAGATCACAAAGATAACACAATCATGATACTAATAAGCATGCATAGGGACCAAGGATGAATATGAGTTCAAGAACAGGTAATCCAGGAAGCAAAGATCAAGAGGGAGTACACTCCAGTGGTTTATGCAAGGATGCAGATATTCAGAGGGAGTTGACCATCTCTTTACATTCCACAACAGAAAGGTGTAGAAGAAGCTACTTCAGATTAGGACTCCAGCAGCTCCTGCAAGGAAGCAAAGACTCAAAGGGAGTCCACCCAATGAACAAACAAAGATAAGTATTTTAATTATCATTTCTTGCATATTTGTTTGTTTAAATAAAATTGTTCAATGATGTATATGCTCATGTTCCTAGACTTAGGATATGTATTGTGCATATTAGAATAGTTGCATTGATGAACAGTATACTACTAATATACATGGGTAAGTGGCCTATGGCACTGTACAACATTCCATTGCTACTTATCTAGAATGAAACCTCTTTGCTGACATGTTGGGAGTTGTGCACACTCTTAACAATGTTCTGGTAGAGATTGGAAGGCATCTAGAAAGTTACGGGATATGGATAAATGTTGTATTGAAGCATTGGCTAAGATAATTGCATGACTGTATGACATATTTCTTTATGTGTAAGAATTTGTTCTAAAAACTATGAGATGTTTTCTAATCATGCAATTTAACTTGTCGTGTAGGAAAGATCGTATGCCATCTCCTACAAAAGAAGAACTACAACATTTGTTCAGCAACAAAATTATCTATTGAAGATATTGAAGTTCCCAGGATACGGGAAGAATGCCATGATCCATCGATCATGAAGAACGATGTTTGGGATGTGGTCCCAAGACCTAAAGGGAAGTTTGTTATGACTTCCATATGGATCTATCAAGATTAAGCATGCTGCAGATGGCAGCATAGAGAAATATAAAAGTGATGAAATAGAAGATACACCAAATGGATTCAAGACAGCTTTCTTGAATGGTGTAGTTGAAGAAGAAGTGTATGTGGAGCAACCACTTGGTTTTGAGACACATGACAGGGAGTCATATATGTGCAAAAACTTGGGGTATGATGCACCACTTTCTAGGTATGGAGGTGTGGCAGAGTGCAGATGGAATCTTCCTTGGACAAGGGAAGTATGCAATAGAGATCCTGAAGAGGTTCGGGATGATGGACTGCATGGCTATGACATCGAACCTGAAGCTTCTGTGTGATGCTTCATCTGAACCAATTGATGTCACTATGTATCGTTAGATGATTGGGTCCTTGATGTACCTGACGAACATGAGACCAGATATTTGCTTTGCGGTGAACACATTGAGCCAGTTCCTGACGGATCCGAGGAGTGTTCACCTGGTTGCTGTAAAGCATGTTCTGAGGTACCTGAAGGGTATATTGGATTTTGGGCTCAAGTATGAAGTGAATCAAATGTTTAACCTGCAGGGTTATGTTGATTCAGATTGGGCTGGCAGTGCTACAGATAAGAAGAGCACATCTGGGTGCTGCTTCAGTATGGGATCAGGTGTGATCTCTTGGTTTGGCAGGAAGCAGTCCTGCGTAGCACTGAGTATAGCTGAGGCAGAGTATGTTGCAGCCCGTTCAGCTAGTTGTGAGGCAGTATGGCTACGGAAGCTACTGTCTGAGTTATTTGATCTCCCGTTGGATGCTACTGGTATCTTCTGTGATAACCAGAGTTGTGTGAAGCTGTCCGAGAATCCAGTGTTTCATGATACGTTGAAACACATAGAGATCAAATATCACTATATCAGGGATATGGTGCAGAGAGGAGCCGTGAAGCTCCTGTATGTTGCGACGAACTAGCAGATTGCAGATGTATTGACGAAGCCACTAGCTAGGGTGAAGTTTGAGTACTTCAGAGAGAGGCTTGGCATTCTTCAGATCGAAGACACTTCGAGGAAGAAGTGATGGACACATTTGCTGAAGCCATTCTAAGCATGTTGGAAGGAGGATCCTTTACATGGCCATGGATGTAAGCGCTGGATGTTGATGAGCATCAGGATGATGTTCTAGTTTCTGCTTTGTATGATCAGTTGGATCATTTATATGTATATGTATGTATGCATCATGTTGGATGCTGGATATGATCAGTTGGATCATTTATATGTATATATGCATCATGTTGGATGCTGGATATGATCAGTTGGATCATTCATATGTATGTATGCATCATGTTGGATGCTAGATATGATCGGTTGGATCATTTGTATGTATTATGTATGCATCATGTTGGATGCTTAGACCATGTATCTGTATATGTATCAGGTGGATACATTGTATGATCAGGTAGATCATGTATATTGATATGTATCAGGTATGATCAGGTAGATCATGTATGTTGATGGATACATTGTGTGTATCATGTATCTATGTATCAGGTGGATACACTATGTGTGATGATATATATCAAGTAGGTACTTGGTGTGCATCAGATGGATGCATTGTATGATCAGGATGATTGTGGATGATGGGCTTCTCCAGATGACATGCAGCAGGATGTTGCAGTGATGATGATAAGGATGATCATGTGTACATCAGGATGATGTATGGTGAGTATCATATGATACTTTGTGGCTGTGGATCAGGTTGTGTAGGTAAGCATGTAATTTGTGCCCTGGGAGATTTGCAGATGGTCTTTCGAGGTTTTGCCTATGGCATGTAATTTGGTGCCCTGGGACATCTGGAAAATGCTCTTTCGAGGTTTTGCTTGGGAGGACATATAATTTGTGCCCTGGGAGATCTGCAGATAGTCTTTCGAGGTTTTGCCTATGGCATGTAATTCAGTGCCCTGGGATATCTAGCAGATGCTCTTGCGAGGTTTTGTCCTATGGCATGTAATTTGCTCCTGGGAGATCTGGACAGGAGGCCTCAGATGCTTCAGCGAGGTTTTGCCATGACCACATGTAATTTGCTCCTGGGAGATCTGGACAGGATGAAAAAGGCCTCAGATGCTTCAGCCAGGTTTTGTGGTGGACCACATGTAATGTGATCCAGGGAGATCCGATAGGTAGAGCCGTGTGCTCGTAACAGCCTGGGATGCTTCAGCCAGGTTTTGTGGTGAGATCACATGTAATGTGCTCTTGGGAGATCCGACAGGTAGAGCCATGTGCTCGTAACATCTTGGGATGCTTCAGCCAGGTTTTGTGATGGGTCACATGTAATGTGCTCCTGGGAGATCCTACAGGTAGAGCTGTGTGCTCGTAATAGCCTGGGATGCTACAGCCAGGTTTTGTGATGCACGTAATAAGTCCTGAGGATTCCACAGTATGGCCAGTGATGACGAAGACCTGCAGGTGGTGGGCCTACATCCAGTATGAAAAAGGACTGGCTTTGTAGAACTTCCTATGACGAGTAGATTCAGAGATTGATTGAGATAGCAACAGCAGTGACGATGATGATGACTCGATGATGATTATCCAGTGACGATGATCCAAAGAAGATGACTTGTGCTGAGAAATACCTTCCTAGTTAAGAGGGAGTGTTGATGTATATGTAACTTCGAAATGTATTTCATATATGTTGTATGTACTCCTATAGAGATGGTATTATTCCTATATACGAAAGTGTCATCATTTATATTGTAAATGTCGTAACTTATACTTGATGGGTTATTAGACCACCTTGTTGGGGTCAGCCCTGTATAAGTCATGTGGGTCAAAGGGTTATTAGACCACCCTATTGGGGGTCGGACATGTGGGTTGAAGGGTTATTAGACCACCCTATTGGGGGTCGGCCCAGTCAGCATTATGTTATGTGGTTAAGTTCAAGCCTACATGATTTATGTAAAAGGCAAGACAAGTCAAGTATAAATAGAGTGCGGGAGGCACTCTATTTGTTCACTCACTTCTCACTCATGCACTCAAGGAGGAGTGGTGCACTTATGGAGGAGGAGGATCTACTGCTAGGATATGTCTATCTCTTATGGTTGGGTTGTATCATTGATCTATCTATCTCTGAGGAAGTTATTGGGGTTTTTCACCTTTATGGTTTTCCCCAAGTAAATCTTTGTGTCTCTTGTGTGCTTGCATTATTGTCTCCATGATTGATATGCTGTAGGTATGCTATACATGTTGTTCTCTCAGTTAAGATCCTAGATCATATTGAAGTAAATTCTGAAAATTTAACAGTAATGACCATTTTTCAAAATTTATTAAAATGCCCAGTTTTCCACTTTTTTTTTCCAATTTCGACCTTTGACTAGTTTTACTGTTTTGACCTCCAAATCAACCCAAATGCTCCCAAATATTCTGTATGAGTGTATGAATGATATTTAGACTTGAATATTAGGTTCAGGGATGTTTTATGGTCCTCCAAAGAATTCTGAAAACTTGATTTATATTCTGACCAATATATGCAATTTTGACTAGTAATATGTGCATCAAATCCCCCCGGGGTAACACTGAAAAGGGCCTCCAAAATGCCTCTAAACTCCCTCAAATTTCTGAACAGAGGTATGTAATGTGTTAAGTATGTTATTAAGGTCTCATATGCACCATTAATGATTATTACAACTGTTCTCACCCTCTCCCATTCAACTGCAAAAATCCCCAATTCGACCCTTGGGGAAATGGCATTATTTCACCTCCCAATACAACTAAACTAAGTAAAAATGCTTCAAATGCTCAAGTACAGTACATGAAACTTGTATAAGACATCCATGGCAGTATATTTATCACAAATATATCATATAATCATCCATCCATTCGAAATAATCAACATTATAGTGTCATACATCAATGCATTGGGGAAATGGACATTGTTTGCTCATTAATCAATATTTTTGCATACAACCATTGGGTATTTAAACCTGAGACTTTAGGAATATTAATAACATAGGATATGAATCGATTTCAATCATAAATATATAATGATAAGCTCTCCCAAGAAGCACAAGAGCTCACCAAAAACGCCCTCCCTCAAGGAGCATGAATATGCCTTCAAAACTGGAAACGGTGGAGAGAAAGTGCTGCACTAAACCAAACAATGAAAATTCCTATATATGCTAACTACAAATACAAAATCCATTAAAGCACCATGAAATACCTGAGTGGCCTCTCCAAACACCAACTTGGATGGGAATCTTTCACCCGCGAAATTGGCTAAGGCAAGAAACTAGTCATCCACTAACTCTCTCTTCACAAATGCAATTTTTCTCAAATCATCAAACGCCATTCTCCTACTTGATTTATAAATTTTATAACCAACATTATCCTTCTATGGGTCGAAATCCTCTCAATAGCTTCAAGATATTTCCACTTAGGAAATATTCCACATTTGCCACTTGTCTCCTAGTTCCAACCTTCCATCTTCTCCCAAATTCGAATTTGAGTCTCTTTGGCTTCTTCCACTCCCATGAGTGCCTTCCTTGAGAATATTTTTGGGGATGACATGTCATAATGGTCAGATGTCAGAGGTCAGGTCTACAATTTGTCATAGTTGTCATAGATTCTCCATCATTGGTGTCATAGGGGCTAGGGAATCTAGCCCAAGTGTCCACAAACTTCCAATTTGACTCTTTATCTTCCATGGAGGTTACCAATCCACCCCAATTCGAACTAAGATACTCAATGCCATGTGTTATGACTTACCAACTCACCCAAGAGTGTTCACCTTCCCATGAATTCGAATTGGCAAGAGAGAGATGCCATGTGTCATTGAAAAATCAAGCTAGTGTGGGTCCCACACCCTCCATATGTCTCCAAAACCACTTGCCACCTAGAATTTCCCTTTAATTTATTTATTCACCATATTTATTAAATACTTGAACCCTTCTAATGTCTAAACATCATTTATTAGCTTCCTTATTACAATTCCACATGTGCCCATCCAACCTAGGAAACTAGTAGGATTGATGGGATTGTCTTACTGTGCAATTATTTGAATGGGGACATTACAAATTTGTCCACTTTTTCCACCATTTGAGCCTCTAAAAACTTCAAAAGGTCACCAAAAAGACCATAATACCCCTTTTTCCCCTCAAAATATGTATTTTTCCTCAAAACACACAAAAAACCCTAAAAAAGGGTCCAAAATTCCCCAAAAATATTAAAAGGGAATAAAAATATTAAAAATATTCAAAAAAGGAAAAAGAGGAAAAACCAAACCTAAAAAATGTTGGTTAATACCATTGGTTTCCTTAAAACCATAATGGTATTCCCCATCACCAAAAACTATAAAAAGGTGATAGGGGCTCCTCACTTTTCATCCACATTTCATCCTATCCTTAGGCTGCCAAATTCCCTTTGAGAGCCATTGCTTCCCATTTAGAGTTTGAAGATCCCCATTGAAGCTTTGGAGAGGAAGAGACCATTGGATATTGGAGCTTCTCAACCTTGGAGCTTCTCAACACCCACCATTCTCACCATTTGAGGTAATACAAAATCAAATATTTTTCAAGTTATTGTTTTTCCATAGATCTTATTGCTTATGTTCTTAAATTCAGTTTTTTATTTCTTTTACACATATTAATGTTATATTAGATTAGTTTATTCATAGTTGTTTTTGTTTTATATTGAAATTGCTATTACAAGTTAATAGGTGCATCCTTGCATATGCTTGGTTGAAAAACCAAGCAACAAGGGTCGGGCCCGACCGTATCGCTACAAGGATTGATAGATTTCTAGTAAGTAATATTTTTTTGTTGAAAAATATCATTCCTTCTTCAAAGATTATTTCTTCCGCTGCCTTGGATCATAATCCGATAATGTTAGAATTTCTAACCCCGGAAAATGGCGGCCCTATTCCCTTTAAGTTTAAATACTCTTGTACTAGAGAGGATGAAGTCTCGAATATTGTCAATAAACTTTGGAAATGTCATGTTTTTGGAACTTCGAGCTACATTTGGGAGTCCAAACTTAGAGAAACCAAAGCTGCCCTCAAGCTCTGGGCTGAAAATCAAGTGGAATCTGGTCTGGAGAAGCAAAGCCTCCTGTCGGAACTAGAACAACTTCAATATGATATGGAGCCAAGTGAGATTACTGAAGAGAACTTGGATAGAGAGAAAGACTAGTGAAGAAAATGAAAACCTCTTCAAGCCAATCGAAGAAGGGGAAGTCAAGAACAGAATCTGGTTCCTGTAGCCAGACAAAGCCACTGGGCCAAACGGTTTTATCATCTGTTTTTATAGAAGGTTTTCGAGCAATATCAAGGCAGATTTATGCAGAATGCTAAACTTCTCCATGGGACAAAACAAGATTGGGAGAGTGACCAATTCCTCATTTATTTCCTTAATTCAGAAGAATAATAATCCATCATCCATCAAAATGTTTAGACCCATCTCTCTGTGCAACTCCACGTACAAAATTATTACTAATATTATTGCAAGTAGGCTAAAAAAGGTGCTTCCAAAAATTATCTCAGAAAATTAGGGGGGATTCATTTCCGGTAGGCAGATAACAACCAACATTATAATTGTGCAAGAAGCAATCCAATCAAGCTATGAAAGAAAATAAAACGGTATGGCCATTAAGCTAGATATGGAAAAAACCTTTAATAGAGTTCGACATAGGTTTCTTTTTAGAGTCCTTGAGTGTTTCGGTTTTTCAGGGGACTTCATAAAATGGATCAGAGCATGTCTTTGCAATCCTTGGATTTCCCCCCTGATTAATGGCATACCTACTCCTTTCTTCAAGTTGACAAGGGGTGGAGGTCAGGGATGCTCCTTGTCCCCTTTCCTTTATATTATAATGGCAGAAGCTCTTAATAGATCTCTTAATTATCAAATGATGGATGGCTCTCTCCGAGGTATTGTTGTCGCTCGAGGGGTCAAGGCGGCCAACCATGCTCAATTTGCCGACGACACCATATTACTTGGATGTGCCTAAAAAAATATTGTAAGGAAGTTTAACGCAGCTCTATCCTCCTTCCTTCAGGCCTCTGTAGGTGAAACTAATAATGGAAAATGCTATGTGTATAGTTGGAATTGTTCTCCTCTCCTCACCATCTGAAATTCTAGGATCCTTGGCTTCAAAGGACTAAGCTACTGGTCCTCCTTCAGATATCTAGGGATTCCTATTTCCCTAAATAAAATCAAAGCCAGTGAATGGGAAAACGTTATCCAAAAAATCAAGTGCCAAATTCAATTATGGGGAATTAAGTGGTTGAACTTAGTAGGGAAGATCACCTTGATAAAATCCGTTATAATGTATTCTCCTATTTTCTTATGCTCAACACTCCTCAGACCGACAGGTGTTATGAGTATTCTTAGCAAAGAAATCAGGAAGTTCTTATGGCAGGGAGGCAAGGATGGACAAAAGAAATTCCATCTTATAAAGTGGGAAGTTGTATGCAATGAAAAAAGCATGGGAGGAGCTGCTATAAGGGATCCCATGCTCATGAATTTATCCATGGGAGCTAAGACCCTTTAGATAATTGTAATAGGGAAGGAGGAATGGTGGAAATAGGTGATTCAAAAAAATTATATACAAAAATCCACGCTCTTGTGTCTTGACTCATACCTGCAAAGTTAGGGGTCTCGTATCTAGGACCTGTGTAAGTTTTCCTACAAGGTCATAAGGGATCATTTGCACTGGCTGCCAAGAAATGGAAAAATGATTTATATATGAGAAGACATGATTCTAGATAATCCTCCCTTGAAGGAGAATGAAAGTCTGAGAAGAATAAAAGATTGGCTAAGGGGGAATGGAATCTTTAATCTCAATGACCTCTCCGTTTGGAACGAAAAAGGGAGCTAGAAAGACTGGAAAAGACTTGATGTTCCATCCCATTTGGTTGGGGAATTTAAATCCCTCCTCCTTTAGCTGAATGGTAAAGCACCCTTGCACCACATGGATCGCGATTCAAGGGGGTTGGGGATGAAAGGAAGCTATAGTGTCAAAAAAGGCTATGGAACCTTGCTTAAAGAACTTCTCTCTCCACCTCGGTCTGATATTTGGAAAAAGGTGTGGAATCCTAACTACCCGCCTAAGCTTAATTCTTTCTCCTGGTTGGTTGCACACCAAAATATTCTCACTCTTGAAAATTTAATGAATAGAGGCTTCAAAGGCTCCATCATATGTGCTCTATATAAATCTCATGAGGAGACAATCATACATATCTTCATCGACTGCCCTTTGACTAGAAAAGTTTGGGGTGAGTTCTTAAAGGATCTTATCGCCCAGGTTAGAATGCCAACTCAGATCGAAGGTTTCTTCAGAGGCTAGACTCACAACTACCCAAATTCCCTTGCAAATAAAAGATCTCTGGAAAAATTATGGTGTGGTTCTCCAAAATATGTCAGCTGGAAAATTTGGCTCTCTATAGACAGATATTTTTGAAGAAAAGAAATCCGCTCCTTCCAAAGCAACAAAGAATGCAAAACTGCAAATGAAATAATTCCTCTTGGCTTAGGGTTGGCTAATCAAGCCTTCTCAAAATCTCTCCCCCCCATAAACTCAATGGGATTCACAATTCATCGGGGTTAGCTCTCTTCAGTCCAACTTCAAACCCAATAAGCATTGTTGGGTTGTTGATCTACCTCCAGAGGACTTTTAGAGATGGCGGACTAGTCAATCCCATTATGTTATTTTTTATGGTTCCTTGAAAGGAAATCCTAGGGAGGCATGTGTGGGTGGGGTCATCTTTGACCCTGTGGGAAAAAAAGATTGTAACCTTTGCTTGGGGTCTTTGGAGGATGATGAATAATCATGCGTAATGGGAAAATTTAATCTTGTCCTTTATCTTAGATATCTAGAAAATTCAATTCTTTCATATAAGGCATCACGATAACACCCTCGTAGACAGGCAAGCCAACATTGGCACTAATCTTAAACAAGGAAATTTGTTGATGAATAATTCCACATGCCCCATCGTTAAATCAACAAGTTGATTCCAAGTTTAGTTCATTTGTTCTATCTCATGTCATTAAGTGGGCTCACCCCTCAAGGTAAGGGGAGATGGGACAAATTTGATGTAGTTGATGTTGAATTTATGCAGGGTGGGACAAGTGTTTTACAAAGGTGGCAGATGGGTGTGAGCACTACATGCTCCATCTTGGTATACATTCTTGTCATCCTACTTACACACTTTCAAGTCAAGAATTATCTCGACACATTTTTGTGCTTAGTAATGGAGGATGTTCTATATCTGCCAGACCTTGCTCATTTAAGTATTGTTTATTCCCATTTTGGCCACATGAATGTGTTTGGTAGAACAAGGAGCAGAGCTAGGCCTATTATCCTTAAGAAGCCTCCGTTTGAAGCAAGTTCCAAAGCCATGGAAAAATTTATCAGTTGACTTTCTTCCTGTAGAGGAGAAATGCTTGGAGGGTATTTTGGACAAAAAATGGGATTTGAAAAAGGATATGGTTGATTTTAGGAAGATGTTACGGTGCGTGTTTAAGGTCTTGAAGGTAGCTTCAGAAGAGGAGAGGAGGACTGTTCTGGATATTTCTTGTTTGGACCATCGTCTGGATGATATGGAAAGTGGGTACTGGGTGTAAGTTGGTGAAGTTGAGGATATTCATCATTGTCTGCAGGAAATGGAGAGGATGATGAGCCTTGGGCAGGAGGAGATGCGATGGGTAGTGGTTGAGTTGAAGCATTCCCATCGGGAACATAGGATGAATGCAAATGAAAGAAATGAAGCACACTTTGTTCAATTAAAAGAAATCCTAGAAGAATTATAGGAGGATATCAATGGGATAAATAGAGGCAATAGTGAGCATTCTCATGAACATACTAACACCTCTCCAATGGATGAAGTCTCTATTGTCCAGTTGGCTAAAGACGATAATTGGGTGTAGTAATGATGTCCTCTGTCTCTGTTTTTTGATGTACACACACACACACACACACAAATATATGTATGCATATATATATATATATATATATATATATATATATATATCCATATATACATATATATATATATATATATATATATATCCATATATACATATATATGGATATATATACATATATATGTATGCACACACACACACACACACACCACTACAAGATTTGAACCCAAAATCCGGCGAGAAAATCCGACGACCTCTGACAAAAAGGACTGTGTTGTTGGATTGCACCTTAAAAATTACCAAATTTGATGATTTGTTTTTAAATTGATAGAAGGCGCTGTCGGATATTCGACGGCTATGCGGATATCCGACAAGGCCCCTGGAATAGTTACCAATGTGGTTGGATATCCGACCGAATATTAAGCCTGAGGATGTCGGATATCCGACCTCATATTAAGCCCTAGGATGTCGGATATCCGACGACAAGCGATACTCGAGGATGTCGGATATCCAACTGCTTATGAAGCTCTAGCTCGTCGGAGATCCAACATCAGTTCTCCAATGGTAACAAAGTTCAAGGCGTCAGATATCCAATGAAAGGATGACTTTTAAAACCTATAAATATCGAAACATTCCGACATGTTTGCTATACAAGCGACGATTTGCGGAAGTTTTTTTATTCGACGGATTGTTTTTCGGTGGACTGTTTTTCATTATTTTCGTTGTTTTTGTTATTAAAGCGAGCGAAGTGTGGAGCTTCATTTTCTAAGATCATTAATATTCATTCAAGCTCTTTACGAGAAAATGTCAACTAGCAATATTCCTGATCCAGACGAACAAAATCGACGATTGCTTGCTAAATTGTGGGAAGGAGTTGAAAGAAGGGGTGATGGGAAATGCTATTGTCCATGTAGTCAATGCAGGGGCTTTAAGAGGAGAAGAATTTTGATCACAACAGCCAGAAAACATTGTAGGGAGCATGGGCACGCTGAGGGGGGACATGAATACCATCCATTTGTAAGTTTTGCATTATATATGTTTTTATTTTGATTGCTTTTGTAAATGTATGTATTATTTTAATATTTCTTATATTAACTTATATCTATTGATCGTGGTTTCAATAGATGGGGACTAACATGGACAATAAATATTATTTTAATATTTAATATTTATTATGATATTTTTTTCTTTTGTGCATGTTGAATCTAGGGTATAGTAGAATAACTCATTTATTTGTTCGTTAGTGAGACTAACCCACTCACCAGGGAAAGCACTTAACTCTCTAGATTTGTGACACTTTCCATCATGATAATAGAAATAATGACTATATTGGCATGTTGTAATTTCTCTTATATTTTCTCTATAGAAACCATAACATCGTTTATCTTACCTTAGTGGACAGTATGAGAAATTTTGAGTTATATTTGAGTAGCTTTGCTCAGTAATTGGGTCAATTATTATGTCTCTTGGATAGTTTGGATGCACCTATTTGACCAACAGTACAATTGACCATTGTTCTTTTCATCCCATCAGTACAAAATTTGTTACATTTTAAATGCATCACATAAATGTTTACATTTTGCGTTTGAATTTCTTATATTAACTTTTATATATTGATGGTTTCATGTAATTATAAAGGAAAGACATCCTACAGCATATTGTCCGGAGGAAGTGCTTCCGGAACAAGTACCAGAGGAACATGGAGCTATGAATATTAATGGAGAACAAGTTAATGATCACATTGAAGAAGATGATCATACTGATAACATAGTTGAAAATGATGTTACAAATACTTTGATCCATGATTCATTTAATGTTAGAATGGATGATGATGATGATGATGATGATGATGATCATGAAAATGATGAACATTTTGATGATATTCATGATATACCTCTTCTTGAGAAGGCATACAAACCCCTTTATGAGGGCTCCAAGACAAATCTTCTCTCTGCTATATTGTTGATAATGAACTTGAAGGTTATGAATGGTATTTCAAACATATCAGTCACACGGATATTAAGGTATGTAATATATTCCATCACAAAATATATATGATCGTGTATTTTATTGTTAATTCATATATAAGTCAAATTATTATGGATGAAATGTGTTTCATTAATATTATTTCTATATTATATTAACTAGATTTTTATTTTAATTTGTTGTAGCATGATAGGTGAATATTTGTTACCACCATCAAATATTTTACCTCGCACATATAGAGATTTATTTGTCATCATGAAAGAAATTGGAATGTAGTATGAAGCAATTCATGCATGCCCCGATGACCATGTTCTATATTACAATCAGCATGAATTTCCAACAGAATGTCCTGAATGTCATATCAGTAGATATCGCATAGATCAATTAACTAAAAAGGTGCCTTGCAAGGTTCTATGTTATATTCCCATTATTCCACGTTTGCAATGACTGTTCAGGTGCAAAAACATAGCGCAGTTTATGGATTACCATGCACGGAACAGAAGTCAAGACGACATTATTCGGATGCCTGCAGATGGGTCTGCATTTAGAGATATGGAGGACAAATGGCCTCACTTTAAAGAAGAACCTCGTAATCTTAGGATTTATTTGGCAGCGGATGGTGTCAATCCATTTGCAGAGATGAGATCCGTTTACTCAGTGTGGCCTATTTTTGTTATCAATAACAACATTCCTCCATGGTTGACAATAAAGAGGGAGCACATAATGTTGTTGATGATTGTTCCAGGTACGAACCCTGCAGTTTTTTTTTAATGTAGTGGTATCTCATTGGTTGTATTTTTGTTGCATAATGTCATATATATATTTAATGTTTTTCTATTGTGCAATATGGTTTAATATATATCTAAATGGTACGTCTCATAAGTATATTTTTTATATGTTCAAATCAATCAGGTAAGTACCAAGTCAAAGATATGAATGTATATATCGAACCTCTTATTGACGAGCTACTGAAGTTATGGAATGGCATCACTATGTATGACGTATCTAAACCAATATGACAAAGGCAATTTCAATTCCATGCAATGCTTGTATGGACAATACATGATGCCCCAGGGTTAACCCATTTTTGTGGTATGTAATTATAAGTTCCACTTTATTTGCATTTAATTTTATGAACTACTAGTTAATATACTACGCACGCATGTTTTTCTAAATAATCCAGTCATTTTGTATATAATTATAATTGACATAGATATTCCATCTCTTTATGTAGGTCTTCAGACAAAGGGAAAATTTGCATGTCTAGTTTGTGGTCGTAAGATCAAATCTCGTCGTTCAAAAAGCTTAGGAAAGGAGGTGTTTGATGAGTATAGGCACTTCCTCTCTAAGAATTACAGGTATTGAAATACTGAAAAACATTTGTTCAATGGCAAGCAAGAGACCGCATTTAAACCGCAGAGAATGACACCTCACCTATGGAAGTTGCAATATAATAGAAATCGCCAAGGTACGTATGGATCATCGTATATGAAATGTTATATTGTATTTTTTTATTGTGTGTTATTTTCTGTAATTGACATTGATTTATGTAATTTCATGATTGTCGTTCATGTGATCATGAAGGGATTAATGGGATTCTACAAGGAATGAAAAGTTATCCTAGACTATTTAGTAGGTTGCCCTACTATGAGCACCTACAAATTGCTCATCTATTTGATACAATGCATATCGGAAAGAATGTGACTGAAACATTATGGCGAATATTGGATGTAAGGAGTGACAAAGAAAAAAATGTTAAAATTTGCAAAGACATTCAAGATAGAAACCATGCAATGAAAGACGTCATTCAATTTCATAGCCACGGAGAGAAAATTAATATAAACTCACTTCCATGGATGTTAACGGACCAACAAAGTAATGTTGTAAAAGAAGTCATTCGAAAAATTAAATTTCCCACCGGATTTTGTGCGAACATGAAGAATATCATAACAAAGAAAGGTGATTTTGCGGGGGTGAAAACGCATGATTGTCATGTCTTCATGAAGGTAATTATTATGGTATGCATTTAATTTTTTTTCCCTATTCTAGTCAATATGGTTGGTATTTTTGTTTGTCTACTCTGTGTTTATAAAATGAAACGATTTGTATATT
Organism: Larix kaempferi; assembly: GCA_027924585.1. Taxonomy (NCBI): domain Eukaryota; kingdom Viridiplantae; phylum Streptophyta; class Pinopsida; order Pinales; family Pinaceae; genus Larix; species Larix kaempferi. Next base: position 24,945,764 of record BSBM01000305.1, read on the forward strand.
ATTGTTACAGTATGTTCTACCTCTCTCTATCCCAGACAACTTCGACAACAATGTCAAGCAAATAATATATAGTCTCAGGAAATACATGAGGTAAGTGGTGATTTTTTCCATGTGCTTAGTGTTTGTTTAATTCAACATAGAACTTATATTTGATTTTTGTTCTCTAATTCATGTTACGTAATATAATGTATTTTTCCTTTAATCTCTTGATTGGGTTGTCATGTCACTTGTAGATGGTTGTCATCTAAATAATTCCATAAAGAAGACATAAAGTATTGGAGGAGAGAAATTCCTCGTCTCATGGTGAAATGCAGAAGTGTCCACCTTCAGCATTTTTCAATGCACATGAACACTACCTCATACACCAAGTTGAGGAGATTGAACTGTGTGGACCTGCACACTCAAGGTCCATGCGGATGGTTGAGAGGCACTTGAAATTTATGAAGGATTTGGTTAGACAACGAGCATATGCTGAGGGTTCTATGATGGAGGGATATATGGTATACCAAAACATGTTGTATATTAGTGAATATCTTCCTATGTTAGCATCAAAGCTCAATTTACATCACATTTGTCATCCAGACTCCAATAAAGATTTCGAAGGGGAGTAGCCGAAGGGGAAAGGTAGATAGAGGAAGGTGAAAGGTAATATAACACATTTGACTGGTGATTTTTATGTATATATATCATACATATTCTATATTTGTATATATTCAGTATTTTGCATCAATTTAGAGTGTAATATACTTTGTTAAGTGACTATACATTTGTATTGAATTTTAATTTTATTGTCATCAAACAATTGGTCGAGAGTGTGATGCAATTCATTTATACATCACAAACAATCTTGACTGGCTGAAGGTATGGATCGAATGATGTGAACAATCTGGTCACGGAATATCATGGGAAGGTGTGGCTTCATTGGTTAAAGCTGCACATCGCAATGTAGACACCAATCTAACACAAAGGGAAATCGATTTAGCAAGAGGTTCAAAAGATAAGCATGTAAGCATATTAATCAACCACACTATTTATTTTTTTGTAAAAAATATTGTCGTTGTACGTCACGCTGATTTTTTTCCTTTTATGGAATTATAAACATGCACTAGTTAATCATAAATATTGGATCATTATGTAATCTTTTCCTGTATGGCTTGTTGTAGGTAAAACACCATAAGGCTACGTGGTGCAATGGCTATAGATATCGCATCAAAAAGTTGGATGAAACGAATAAAACATTTGATTGTGGGATATTTGCAGTCTTTGAGGTGACCAATGTTTCTTCTAGAAGTGACAGACATCTAGAACTCTCTGAAAATCGATACTATGGGTATTTGGAAGACATTCTTCAGTGTGACTTTAACTCCTTCAAGGTATTTCTGTTCGTTGTCAAATGGTACAGGTGTCGATTGAATCAACTTGATCCCAATAAAACAATTATTGAACATGATAATGGATTTACCATGGTAAATACAAGGTTGTTTGAGCCAGGAATAGAGCCCTATGTTCTTCCAACTCAATGTGAACAGGTATTTTACTCTGAGGTTCCAGGTAGAATAGGTTGGTCATTTGATGTGAGACACAATCCAAGGGGAAGGTCGGTAAAGTATAACATAGATGAAGGTAATGAAGACCTTCTCGAAGAAGAAGACTTTGTTGAAGATGATCATGATCAACATGAGTTATATGATCATGTTCCAGTAGAAGATGTCGAAGAATTTCTTGAATCAGATGATGTATCAGACAATGTCCATGAAGATGATATCGACGATGACATGATTGTCGTAACTAACATCGACGACGACGATGATGATATGGCCAATCCTTACAATGTTGAATCTGAATCATCGGATGATACAGATGATGACTTGGATGGAGAAGATGATGAAGTCCATTGAAGTGTACGAGGTAGGCAGTAATAAGAAATTAACTATTTCTTGGTGAGTTTCCATTTTCCTGTATGTTATACTTAGAAACATTGCTTGTTATAGAGTATGACAAAAAACACATTTAATTTTTTTGTACATAGATATTGTTGTTGGGTTATGGGGAATTGAGAGTGATGTGAGGGGGGGGGAGGGGCCATAAGAGCTTCCACCTTCATGTGGTTGGCCCTGTTTAGTAGAGAATATTAAATTATTCTCAAAATAGAGAGAATCTTAGTAAGGAAATGCATAATTATCATGCTAACCCAAATGGCAGGCTTGACCATGACGATCATCTTCATCATGATCATCATCGTTGTATGATATTTGATGCAGCGAGGTCGTCGAATTCATCATCATCATCATATTCATATTCATCATCATCATCTTCATCATCATAATCATCGTCGTCATCATCATATTCATCACCACCACCACCATCACCACCACCACCACCACCACCATCATCATCATCATCATCATCACCATGACTGACACTAACCATTGTAGAATAAAAAAACATACCTATAGATTAAATAATGTGATACATGGGGCCAACGTTGAAATTTTTTACATAGGTGCTGGCTTGGACAGAAATTTGGCATGGTTAGACAAGACGCATGCATTAACAGGGTGGGAGAGTTTGAAGACTCAAACATCATCATCATCGTCACCACCCTATTCCTCATCAACATCTTCACCATCATCATCTTTTTCATCTTCATTTACATCTTCATCATCTTCATCATCGTCATCGTCATCGTCATCATCATCGTCATCATCATCATCAACATCAACATAACATCATCATCGTCGTCACCACCATCATCATCATCATTGTCATCATCATCGTCATCCTCCTCCTCCTCCTCCTCTTCATCATCATCATCATCAGCATCGTCATCATCATCGTCATCATCATCGTCATCATCATCGTCGTCATCATCATCATCATCATCTTCATATCAGATTATTCAGAGAATCCGTTGAAACTTTGAAACACCCTAACAATTTTAATCAATAGGACAGCTACAAACTCAGCCAATCCCATAAACCTATCATCCACTAGTTAAATTAGAGTCTCTTTTATCCTAAATTCCCATTCGTCTTCTTTGTCTAACCTAAGTTAACCCCACCTTTCCCTTCCTCCCCTGAAAAATGTATTCTTCTCCTCCTCGCTTTAACCCTCCTTCCATTTCAATTTTACCCCATTTCCTTCATACATTAATTATTAATTCTCTAATCTATTTAATTTAATTTAACTATTAAATATTCATTTGTATATAAACTAAAATTATTAATTCAATCTTGTTTAACATTTTAATTTTCAACTCTTCATTTTTTACAATGGCCAATTTTCTCCCATTTACTCTCAGCATATAATTTATCCATCTATTTATTCTTGATGGCCCACTCTTTTTATCTTACAAATTCATTTTGTTTCTCTTGATGATGGGTGGAGTGTCCACTTGAAATGTTGGATGTTTCAAAACTACAACACAGTTAATCTCTGGGCGTTTTAGCAATTAACACCATGTTAATTAGAGATATTGATTGGCGTTATTTTCAAAATGTTTATCATATTTCCTTCTGTGTACATATCATATGTAGGTATTGGACTATGGTACCAATTGATATCTCCATGGGCAATGAGACCCTTGTCTCTAAGCTCCATTTATCAAATTTGTAATGTTTTACACAGCTATGATAGAGACCCCCATAGATGATATCTAGACCATCGATTTTAGCTCCATAGATAAGATCTTATTCATTCATGACAAGGTGTATATATATGTGCGAGTTGTCTAAAACTGCTACGATTTCACCCGGAGAAAATTGTATTTTCAGACACGAATTTGCCAGAATCCAGGACAGAATTTTTAGAATCTCAAATAACAGTACTAAGCCTGCATAATTTGGATGCCTTGGGGTTTTCCAGGGTGCTGAATTCATCTAGATGTTCAGAAAAACGATTTAATCAACACAAATCGCCGGATTTTTAGATTTCATATCGCTTAATTCCCATCAAGTTTTGCTCGGACGGGAAAAATCGTTGTACTTTTAGATGGCTCCTATATATATATATATATATATTTAATTTTAGTTTTAGTATTGTAGTTTTTTAAAGATTTGTATTTTTTTTTATATTTTGTTATATATATATTATTAATATATATATTTTGTTTTATATTTTATATATAGTTTATAGATTTTTTTTTAAAGTTTTGTATTTTTTATTTTTTGTTATGTATATAATATTATATGTTATATATATAAAAAATATAAAAAGACTACACTATAACATTAAAAAACTTAAAAAAAAAACAAAACAAAAACTAATTTACCTGCTCATGCCCAAACTCTGCTCCGCCCTCTCGCGCATGAACAATTACACTAGCAAATCACATTTTCACCTTTGGCCATAGCTCACAGCTTGCAGTGGAGGTTGAGGATGCCGCAGAGGAGGTTGTAGAGGAGGTGAAGGAGGCCGCACAGGAGGTTGAGGAGGTTTAAGAGGTGAAGGTGGTTGAGGAGGTCGAGGAGGTCAAGGTGGTTGAGGAGGTTGAGGAGGTTGAGGAGGTCACAAACAAGGTCAAGGAGGTCGTTGACAAGGTCGAGAATCCATAGAAGCTGCAATGCCTCCCAAATCGGTAAGAATCCAATTTTATTTACCATTTTATGTGGTATAGAGTTTGGTTGGATGTCAATTTTGTGAAATGTAAGAAAATATGCCCAAGGCAAGTTTACACACTTGAACCTCCCGAAATTCCTCTTGGGCTCCCAACTAGTTAAAACTTGCCCCATCCCTTGTTTTTTAGGAGGCCCTAAAACACCATAAGGAGCCAAATATCATGCTGCTACATCAGTAAATAATTGCAGTTACATCTCATGAGGCCCTAGACCGCCATAATTCCACCTGTAAGCCCCAATTTTGAGTTCTACCTTATAAATAAGCATTAAACCTTCAAAATGGGATTGATCCTCTTCCAATCATTTGTTGCAAGGGATAACTAAGGTTTGTGGCCTAAAATTCATAATTATGACTGCCACTACTTATTCAATGGCTAGATATGCCCAACATTTGAAAAGATGACCCCTCATTGCTGGAGTATGCTCAGAATGGTGAAGAATCTATTAATTTGGGAAAAAACATGACCAATAGTGGAGGTTTTATGGTCCTCTTGTCCAAAAAATTACCCAAAACGTTGTTTTAGGGTTTCCTATGCAGTTGCAAGGTGCCTAGAACTCACCAAAACCTTGTTTTATTGTTGTTATCCATAACTATATCAGATATAAGGGTTTCTTAGGGGTTTAAGACATTCCCAACATCAAGATCTAGGGCTACTACGTAGATTAAATTTCTTTCTAAAATTCATGATAAAATAAGGACAATAAGCTTGGATACTAAGTTGAATATGACTAGGTTGGGATTCATATTTATTGACACCATTGGACAATTTAACCAATGTCCAAATATCTCTTTTCAAAGTCCTTTTATGGAGATTTAGAAGAAGACATATCCTTCCATTTAGATTTTAAAAATTACAATTAGGTCAAGTTCTCCTTACATGGTTTGGATAAAATTGAAAGCTTCAATTTTCAGACAATTAGAAAATTTTGGGCAATGTAGAATGTGAGGAATGAGAAAGATCCAATCTGATAGCTCGATTGGCATTATATCATCCCATTATGCAAGGTCCAGGGCATTGCCTAAAAATTCCGAGCATTGCATAAAAATTCTGATCTCTACTCTCATAAGGACCATAGAATTTGAAGAGTTTGAGAGACCTCCCCAGCTCATTACTAAATTACTCAATGCAAATCACTGAGAAAACCACATAAGATTTAATTAGAGGAATGGAAGGGTTTCTAGACTATCACCATCTCTCCTTACTAGCAGAATTTGTTTACCTTGCTCCAAGGACCCCTACTAGCAGAATTTGTTTACCTTGTTTAATTTATTTGGTATCTATCGCCAAATCAAAGTAAGTGCATGCAAGATAATCAAATGATTGCAATAATTGATCCAAATCAATGTACTAATCAAGAGACATGGATTACATCATAGTGACGACACATGACAGGATGCCATAGGTCCAATAGCATGCAATTATGGAGGTAGTTTATCAAAACTGGTGGGTGAACAAATGATTTGATTTCCATTGCTACAATCTACTCACAAAATACATTATAACACTCCCAACTCCTCTCAAATACGTATATGTAGAATCTCAAACTATATATGGAAAGAGGAAAGAATGCATGATAAAGTTGGAAGAATACGCATGCCACACTTTCTATATCTTAACTCACTGTCTAGATTTTAGTGGTGGGATTTCTCCTTTTGGATAAAATGCTCACATACTTGGGAGTGAAAAACCTGCGTTGTTCTCAATGTGGTCATGCATAAACTTTGGAGCACATTTTCTAGCTCTGTCCCTTTGCTTGAAATGCATGGACCTAGGTAGATTCTATCCATCAAAAATATTTTCCTACTTCATTAGCCTAGTGCATTGCCTTCTGCAATTTCTTACCATGCACCATTGAATTTTAGGACACCTGGATGCTCTTCCAAAAAATCCCTTCTTTTGGATATGGAGAAAATGAAATGATTCTAAGAATGCAACAAGGATGATTTGGCACTTTTATGTTTTTAAGTCCTGTAGAAGTCTAGAATAACATAGTTTTGTCAAGGGTTTTATATTTTTGTATGAATTTCAAGATATGGAAGGCAGAAAGTATGAAAAATACGTAGTCAGTTCTTTGTCAAAGGTCAATGTTTTTTGAACTTGTAGTTAGGACAGAAGAGGTCTGAAATATTATTTGTTATCATCATGTCTATGGTTTAGCATTGAAGAATAAATTTTTGTAATGCCTAAGTAGAAAGAAAGTAAAGGCTAGACTGCGTAAATTAGCCATTTTTGTGAAAAAAAAGTTAAAATTTTTATTAAAAATTATGCAAGAGGAAGAATCACTTTGAAACTATGAATTCTTCTTTTGCATATTTGTATACACCACATAACTAGAGTTATAGTAGAAGTGATTTGAATTTGGTGAATAAATTTTGGATTGTGTCAAATATTCTTGGGCTTAAACTTATGAGATCAGTCTGCAATTTTTGTCCTTGCATCACATGTTTCTTCCCAAAGACTCCTTCCAGTAAGGTCCAGACTTGATTGGGAGATGTTATAGATTCAATGTGAAATAAGAGGTTAGGTGAAAGAGAAATATCTTAGGTATCTTAGTGTAAATTATCCTAAATAATTTATGGCTTGAGGTTTTCTCTTCGAACATAGTATATCCTTCCCAACATAGTTGATCCTCTGTATTGTGTCCATATGTACAATCTCATGCAATGTTTAATACAATTGAAGAATTTTGAGTTTCATTCCAGCTCTTCCTTTTAATCTTGTTGATGTACATGGGACTCTATCATGGATTTTGTCTTTTTTATGGTCTAGAATTTCAATACCCTTGGTTTTTATTTACAAATAATATAGCTATCATAGACTTTTAGTCATAGAAATTCATTAAGGCCACATTTATTATGTAAAGGAAGGTTGGATAGTTGACATGGTCAACTATGATCACCATCATTGTAAACATACAAATAAGATTTATGTAGAAAACAAAGAGCATACAAGACTCTTTACAGAAACAAAATATTTAGGACTTGTAGCATATTCTTGGAATATAAACAAAAGCCTCAATTCTTCTTCATTACTTTGATAGGTATGCCCTAAATTTTATATATTGAATGGCATTTTTATCCTGAGTAATGCGTATCCATAGCAAAAGAAAAGAGGTTGAAAACACACATTGATACCTAATATGACATAATGCAGATTATTGCATATTCTTCAAATCCATTACCTACCCCAAGAGGAGCCACAGCTGTATGGGAAGGTTATTCTGCTTCCTTTGGATCCCAATAAGTTTTATGCCTTAGAACATCTTACCTCATACTTGTTTCAGTCTCTAGGGAAGAGTCTCTACCCTAAAAAGGTCTCTAATCTGCCTATTGCACCCTCTGACAAACACGTTGTTTAGCTTCATTTATTAGGTCAAATTTTCACTCCTTAATGCAAAGTCAGATAACCTTGTAGGTTGGAGCCCCCATAATTTTTTTCTTTCATGGTGCCACCATACAAGTTTTGACAGTAAGATTAATTGGCCCCATCCCATTATGAAGTAGTATATCATGATAAAAATAAATATATTTGTATTTATAATTATATTTTCTTTGTTCAACTTGGACCTCTATTGTTTTTATCCCAAAACAAGAAGTGATTTAACTCTGCATACCCACGCCTTCCATCCGAGGAGTGTTTCCAGCGGTCTTGAGTTTCAGCTTGGCAAAAAGCCTCAGACGACGGGCATGGGTACACAGAGTCTAGAGTTTCTTCCAAGCGTGGGATATCACACAAGAGGAATTGAGCTTAGTTGATACTAGTCTGTCTGCAATCAAACTTTGAGCTTAGTTGATAGTACTCTGTCTACAATAAAATTTAGAGGAACTGAGGAAAATTAACATGACCATAAGCTGATTGATGGGAGTTCTAGTATAAGGTAATTTTTTGCCAATTTAATTATTTGATATTTGAAATTCCAATTCAACTAATGTGTGGGATAGATGTGCCATAGACGAAAGTTTTAACATGTCAATGAATTAGATATTTGACCAAACACTAGGAATGACAAACTTGGGTACTAAGAAAGAAATAACAACAACCAATCATTATCATCTGTATGGTTGTAGGAGGGAGGTTTCAATTCCCATATGCAAGAGCTTGGGGGCATTGGTGTCAAGGTACTCAATGCAAACTAAAGAGGAAATGATTAGTATTTCTCATGATGTAAAAGTAAAGGATGTATTGCTCATGATTAGGATACTCTTGTATTTATAGTCATAAAAAAACAAGTTGTGGTATAGCTTCCCCTATTGTGGTTATTATTTTTTTATTAAGCTCATGAACATTTATATGCAGTTTATTGTTTCTACTATCGCTGTGTTTTTGTGATGAATGATTGAAGAATGTTATAAGTGTGCCTAAAGAATTATGACCATTGATATATACAATTCCTTATATATATTATCACTTTGTTTTATGCGATGAATTCATTTGCAGGACTTGAGTATATGTGAAGCTCTCCTTGAGTCCCATGAATGAACTTGAACACTTGCTGCATTCATTTAATTTGAAAGAGTAGTTATAGTTTGAAAGAACTCTCTCCTTACCTTAGCTAGCATTCATTGAAAGGAAAGGAATTTTTGATTCATATGCATTTGCATGGTTTGAGTCAGTCATCACACCACGAGTTGCACTTCCATCACCCGACTGAGTAATACAACCATTAAAATTTAACTCGTTAACTCAACAAACTTTAACCTCGCTTGAGGATAAAAATAATTTGGTAGTTAGGTAGGACACCGGGGATAGGCATCCAAATAATTCCCCCTTGTCATTTTCATCTGAGACATAGATGTTGTCCTCTAGGGTACTAAAATCCTCTAGTATTTATTGACACAGTCATTGACCATTTTGTGGAGGGGCCTCCCATTTTTTCGGGGGTTAAGCTGTGAGGATTGATTCCGGATGGAATTTGTGGAATGCCGCACTCCACTTAGCGCCTAAGGCATATCGATCCATTGTCTTCCTTGTACTCTACCGTATTGGTGATAGAGGGGCAATAATACAAAAGTGCCAAAAACCTTCTTTGACGTGTCATGAACGAGGTATCCTAGTAACTTTTATTCTAGGGCTCTTTTACCTAGGATCCTTTTCGGTAGAGGGATATCCTTCAAATTCGGTCTCTCACTTCGTATTGTTCGACTTGGATTTCATCACCTTGCGAAGGATACGATTTGTCGAGGTCTACAGCTCCTAGTTAGGAAGTTTGCTTGCTATTTCACCTTTTTAGAGGGTCTTTTTCTTTTTAGTGCTGCTTGTTGGCATTCTAGCCACTTTTGTTTCAGATCGCTTACTGTGACACCGATCCCAGTATAGTTTTTGGAGCTTTCTTTTTTGTCCTACAAGCCTTCTCTTTTCCTAAATCCCCTTCTGCACGCTTGGTTGCTTTAGGGTTTTTGAGTTCTTACACGGTCAGTTACCAATTATCTGATGATGTGTGATGTCCTCTTCTCCTAGGTCTTTGATATGGTTGAGTTAGATGGTCTTCTCAAGGGACTGAACACCCCTTGATGGAGCCACTAATGCTTGACCTAAGGAGTAGTTTAGAGGACCATGTGATCATATCATCCATGTGGACTGTTCCGTTTACTGTGATGATGGTCTTTCAGGTTATATGGAACAATGGTACATTTGAGAGAGAGATGATTGGTTGTACCCCACCTTGGTTGATTGTCTTATGGTCCTTTCATTTTTTCGATAATATTTTTGTGGTACCTTGCCTTTTACCTTTTGGGTCTTTTACTCATCTTGGGATATATTTTGATTTGTACCACCTTTTATGTTTTTGGTCTTGTGGGTACTATGGTGACTTGTCCACATTTGAGGTACACCCCCTTTGTTCAAGTTGTTATGAGTCTTTATACCCACTTCGTACCACCCTCTAGACCTTAGTTAGGAAGGTTGCTTGCTATCATACCTTTTGGTGGTCCTATTTGAGTTACAAGAGGTAGTTACAAGGGGCTATTTCATATAAGAGGTAGTTACAAGGAGCTATTACATATAAGAGGTATTTACAAGGAGATATTGCATATATTTGACATTATTTGACCTTCCATCTCTTTGGCATGTCAAATGACAGGTAGTTACAAGGAGCTATTGCAATATATATTTGACCTTATTTGTACCTTCCCCACAATGGTTGATTTACTTTTGGTCCCTACACCCTATTGTTTATTGGTCTTGTGGTAGCTTGTACTTTAATTTTGGTCCTTTCATTTTTTTGTGGTACCTTGCCTCTCACCTTTTGGGTCTTTTACTGATATTGAGTTATCTTTTGATTTGTACTTCCTTTTATGTTTTTGGTCTTGTGGGTATAACTATGGTAGTTTGTCCACATTTGAGGTAGTACACCCCCTTAGTCCCAAGGGTTATGAGTCTAATTTATACCCACTCTTTTCTTTTTTACTTGTACCTTACTAGTTGGTTTTTTTACCGTTTGGTTGGTCCTTGTACCTTACTGGAGGCTGTGAGTCTCTTTGGCCTTAGTCTGCTGGCTGTCAGCTCATCTTCATTGTGATTGTACTGAGACTTTTGACTGTCATTGAATTTCTTTGATTGACCGTACCATAGCCCAATCATCTCTCTCTCTAGTTTGTACTAACCCTATAATAGGGTCACTTGGTTCCTAGAGTTGACTGGACTCTAAGAGTCATAGTCATTTCTGAAAGTAACTCTTCTGAGTATATTATAGGAAATGTCTACACCCAGGTAATCAAATATGTGTTGGTTATAAGACTTAAGTAATCAAATATGTGGTAAATAATTTGAATTAAGTAGTTAAGACTTGTCTTGTCAGACAAAATTGTTGGTAATCAAATTATATTTGTTGGTAAAGAATTTTAGAGTGGTGGAACTCCTCGATTGAACTTGTGAGGAAAATTATCTTGGAGAATAAGTGTCCCGACAGAAAATTGAGCACAACTATGCCACTATTGATAAAGAAATCCTTGTAGCACTGAGATGCATAGAGAAGTTCCAGATTCATTTGTTGAACCATGACTTTATCATAAGAACAGATTGCTCCAGTCTTCCATTTGTACTAAACAACACAATAAAATTTGCAACAACAAAAGGAAAGTTAGCAAGATGGCAAGCATTGTTTTGATGTTATAACTGTACTGTTCATGAGCACATTTCTGGGAAAGCAAAAAGCATTCCTGACTTTTTAACAAGAGAATATTTGACACAGAAGTATGCTGTTAATTTTTAACAAGTGAGCCTGAAACAAGCAAGCCTGGTGCAAGCGAGCGTAGAAGGTCAAAGCGGAATCCAGTGGGCCCATAACCCACAAGTAAACATGGAAATATCTGCTTGGACCGAAAGAAAACATCAGATCTATAAAATTAATGATAATATGAGTTGGTTGGATTATATGCAAACATGGAAACCTAAGTGGGAGTTGAGGCATACTGAAGTATTAGATGCTAACTTACAAGGATCTAATGCTTTTATTAGACTAGTGCTAGAACTCAGAAGAATGCCTATGGGATCCAGTATTGTACCAGAGATGATTTACAACAACTCCCTGAGAAAAGCAACTGATGCAAGCAATTGGTTAACAAACCTCTACCATGATCTTAACTTAATCTCGACAGAGGTCTCTACACATCACCCCAGGCTACAACTAGACCATTAATACAACTATATTAACCAGATACATTCTTTGGAAGCATGGCCACATCAAGATGCTAGTCTCCAGTTTCCAAGTACTACACACACTTATGAAAAATATAAAAAATTATGGTGAAAATTCTTGAGAAAAGAAAATACAGATAGAACATATTATACCATGCTAAAGTTTGGACTTCAAATTACACATATCCATGAGGATCCTGCATTCTACGTCCTTGATTGGATGAGAGACTGGTGGCAGTCATTCGACATCAACCTGACAACATTAGAACCAGCTGTTATTTATAATCTAAAACGGGAAGTTGGAGAATCTCTCGAATAGGTCAAATATATTTTGTAGACAAAGATTACTGAGGATCAAATCCTTGGGTACTACATTAAATACAAAGAACAATGGCTTGTCAAAACCCGCATAGACGTCCACATGCATCATAATAGACACGTGGTTCGAAGGTCTATTTATTCAAAGGCATGGCACACTGAATCCAACGTCTTTCGAGAAATATATAGTCCCCCATACTCCGATGATTTGTAAATATCTCAAAAGTATTTGGCTATGAGTGGGGCCTGTCCATTCATACTGTCATAAAGATTGAAAAGAAAGTCTTTGTCTCTGTCATGATAATATAAAGAAAGCCCTACTTTTCTCTGTGTCAATATGATTGAAAATCTATGTTATGCAATAAATACCCTAAGTCAAGATTACAAGTAATTGTCCAAAGGCAGCATTAGTTGGGAGTATGACTGAAAGCTACCATTTTTCAAAACAACTTACATGTTTATGGTTCCGTTTTTGCTTGATTCAATTACTTTCAGTTATCTAAGAAGACCATGCTTGAATAAGATTATACAAGTTCCACAAAATTATATAAAATATTGTTTTTGAAGATTTGTGAACACTTATTAACCACCTAAAAGATCTTACTTTTGAAAGTCATAAAAACTTTTAGATGTTTTCCATAATGGTTAGTTATTTTTATTTTATATTATTATTGCTGAATATAAATATCTTACTAAATGTGACTGAACTTCAATTACCGAGGTGATGAACCCAAATTGATGGGATGAGAGAGACTTTAGGGCCATGACGACAAAGATGATAGTTGGATGGTTTGATATGGGACTCAAGACCCAAAGTAGCAATAAAAGAAAGCTCATAATTGTGTGAATTTCTACTCATAAGAAAGTTAAAGTTATCATCTTCCTCATCGCTTGAATGCCTACATGTTGAGAAAGGGAATGAGGATCAAGTAACTTTATAAAAGGCGCTACACATCACCTTTTAAGAGGCTCTATGCCTTGTGGTCATATCTAAACTTTTTTCCCATGGTGTAGGTAGAACCATACAGGTATTTGTCAGATCTGTCTTCCTCGAGCGAAGGGAGTTTAGGAAGGATAGAGAAAAGTGAGACATCCAGTAGGTGTAGAAGAGTTGTATCAACTAGATGTCAAAAGACCATAAGAAAATTCCATAAACACAACGAATTTTTTCAGGGTCGAGGGGGGTCATGTTCCTATGATGATGAGACAATAAACGACGTCGAGGTGCCCTTGAGGTACAGACATTTAGTGAAACAATGGGTACCCAAGGATCTTCCTCAACTGAACACAGATTTTTGTGTGAACGAGAGGATATATCGAATTTCACCATCGTCAATACATGGTTTCGGTTTGTTTTGCATGGATGGCATAAAGGCCCCTTACGACACATGTACAGAAGTGATGGAGTATGTTGGACCCTGTTACAACTACAAAGATTGGATGCGCCTAGTACAATATACAAAAAATATGCGTAGATATAGATTGTCAGCAACCTATTTACAGTTGAAAGACAAAAATTAAAATAAAGGAGCAACGTTGTACATGGACGGAAGGCCAAAGGCCATAGGGAATATTGCAAGGTTTATAAACAATACACAACTAGGGTCTACAATTAAGCAACCAAACTGTGAATTTGAGGGGCGTGAAGGAAACCGTGTTTTTGTACTTGCCATTAAATCAATATCTGCAGGGGAAGAGTTTCTTATTAATTACAATTTGAACCTAGTAGATACAAACAAGGTTACTATGGGAGTGGTACATATAACATTTTACCTAACCTTTTATTAATGAATTTAACTTATTAAGGATTTTTTCGTTAGTTTATTTCGTTTATTTTTTCCATATTTACTTCGCAGGCTAGTGATCAGGATAAATCTCCGCCAACAGATGGTCAGAGGAGTACATCATCCTCAAGGGAGTAGGTATACATCTTTGTAATAGTACAAATCTAAATATAAAATATAGTTTTTTTTTGCTTTGTTTTTTCATTATTAGTATATTGGTTTCGTTTCTATAATGTTATCTAATTATTTCGTTTACGTAATTTTATCTATGTTCTGCAAGGGTCACAGTGCGGTTCTGCAAGGGTCACAGTACAGTTCTACAAGGGTCACAGTACCCTCGACGCAACAGGTATACATCTTTGCAATAGTCAAAATATAATACTTAATAATAGTTTTTAATTGATGTGTTTTTTCATGATTAGTTTTGGATTCGTTTAGGTGACTTTCACTATGTTTTTGATTTAGGTATCTATAAGGGGCAGCTCCCAGATATTAGCAGATCGAGGCAAGTCACCTATGACCATCGATCTGATGAGTGGATCACGATCCTCTAGGTTGCAGGTATAATCCATTGGAATTGAGCCAATATAATGCGTAGCGTAATGTTTATTTTGTTATGCATTTTTTGTGTGTATACTGGTTTCATTGTGATAATGTTTTCTAATTCTCTTTTGTAGGGGCCCGATGATCAGGGCAAGTCCCTTTGTAATGTTTTTTTAAAATGAAATACTTGTCATTACAATAGAAAAATACAACGATGTAACATTTTCACATTGTTGCAGCAAATTCGAACCCCTTGCCGCACAATCCACGTCTAGATCAACACTCTAGGATGAAGACATCACCACAAGCGCCTGATGAAGAACCAAGAACTGGAGGAGAAAGTCCAGATGTAGATGCTCGTCTTAGAGATTATTTACAACTAAAGAGAAGAAAAACTAAAAAGAAGTGACTGGAAAAATGTCGTCTAATTATTTTTGATAATAATATATCGTCCATGATTTTTGGCCTAATGAATGAATGAATTGTTTAATGAATGGTTTAATGGTTTAATGATTCAGTGTAGTAAATTGTTACCTTTATTGAATGTCAACTTTTATTGAATGAATGTGTTGACTGAATGAATGAATGGTTTATTGAATGTTATCTTTTATTGTATGAATGTGGTGACTGAATGAAACAATGGTTTAATGAATGTTATCCTTTATTGAATGATTGGTAGATGAAAGTTCATGATGTAATATGGATGAATTTGCACATATTTTTTTTTTCAAGTACATGGATTGGGTATGGGGAATTGAGAGTGATGTGAGGGGGGGTGAGGGGCCATAAGAGCTTCCACCTTCACGTGGTTGGCCTTGTTCAGTAGAGAATATTAAATTCTTCTTGAAATAGAGAGGAGCTCAATGAATGGCTACGATGCTGGATTTCTACAACCCACTTGTGTGTCATCTAAATTTTGACAATTTCTTGGAGCTTGTTGTGATGTTTGGTTGCTCCTCATAACCAATTTCGGGTTTCCAGATGATGAAAGATCACTTGAGTAACTATTTGTGGAGTAGAGTGAGATCTTGTTTGTAATGGGTTTGTTGATTCGACATGAAACTCTTAATGAAGATGAAGTGGCTAGTATTGGAATAATATCAGTGCTAATTGATGTCCTTCGAGATAAGCAGGAAAGAGTGAGAATGTTTTTCATGACAACACTAAGTGCTTTTAACTTCCATGTATACCATGTCCTATTAATTGTACACTTGCATGATCCACATTATTCTATTTCTTATCTTATTTCGATTCACTGCAAGGATTCAAAATCAGAATTTGTGCAAGTCACCTATGTCCATGATTGTTTGCATTACCTCATCCAATTTTCCATTATCATTTTGTGATTGACGTAACAAATATATCAAGCTTTGGCTTCACAACATGAAGAATAGAATGGCTAGAAACTTAAATAATACACTCAATGCTTCAAGGTTATAATAAATAGCTAGGGTAGCAATATTTCATTTGATCCTAGAGAAGAATCCTCTTTGCATGAGGACATGAAAAAATTTAGGCTTAGGGGAGTGTTGGGTCTGAGTTTTGAAATCTTTTCATCCATTCTATTGGTTTTTTTTATCACTCCTATGTTTTTGTATATTTGCATCCCCATACCCTTTGAAACCCTAGATGGGCTTAATAGGACCTAATTGCTTATTTATATTTATTCCTCTGTTTTAATAAGTTTTAAGGGTTTTTAATGATCAATTTAGCTAATAGTGAATGTTGAGTCTTCATGATTGTTTCCAGTACCAATTTTTGCAATAAATCATTAAATCCAATACTTGTGGCATACAAATGGGAGATTGAGCATATGGTTTTTCTTCAACATGGTTCTATGTTCTGTACACAATATCCAAGCTGATTACATGCAACTCCAACCTTCAATCAACTTGTGGTTAATGCCTTCAGAAAGATGGTCAATACAAGTTAGATTTACATAAAGGATGAAAATGTTGAAATTTATGTGTGCATGGGGAAGAGATCCAATATCATTCTCTGATCTACCTTAACTTGGCATACAAATTATGAATTCCAAAGAAGGATGGCACATTGTCAAAACTTGATTTTAGCATGCAATTCTAAAATTGGAAGGAACGCACTATACATCAACTCCAATACATTCGGGAAGGATATCAAAACACATGTAGCACATAGATTCTCCAATCATCTTCAACTAAATCGATATCATAGAAGAATGATTCATTTCAATAAATTATACTATGTTTTTAGCAATTCCCATCAAGAATTATAAATTATAAATTATACTTTAAGTAGTATGAGACTTCTTTCAAGCAAGTGTGACCTCCCTTTTCGCAGTGTGAGATTTCATTTCAAGCATGTGTGATTTTATTTCAGCAGTATAATTTTTTTTTGAAGAGGGTGTGTCGATTTAGCTTTGCAGTTGTGTGACTTTAGTGGTGTGAATTTTCCAGATTTAGGACAAGGATTTTTCAATTGGTGTGCTTTGCAAAGTTTTCAATATAGTACAACCCCTATCATCCATGTTCTATTGGTTTTTTTTATCACTCCTATGTGTTTGTATATTTGCATCCCCATACCCTTTGAATCTTTAGATGGGCATAATGAGACTTAACAATGTTGAGTGGAAATCCAACATGGCTCTCTTCGTGAGAACCAAGAATAATAGTATATCTATTGATTTCCAAATAACAGTGTATTTTTTTTTATTTTTAAATATCATAAGGTAGTCGGATATCCGACGACGATGCAACCCTAAAACGACGTTCTTGCCATACCTCCGACGGCAAGGAACATCGAATTCCAGGTATTTTCTCATGTAAGGGTCGTCGGATATCTGACGCCCACACCGAAGAAATATGACATTTGTGCCATACCTTCAATGGAAAGGAATGTCAGATTCCATCCCTTTCCATGTGTAATGGTCATCGGATATCTGACGCCCACACCGAATATATCCGATGTTCGTGCCATACCTACGATGACAAGGAACGTCAGATTCCATCCCTTTCCATGTGTAATGGTTGTCGAATATCCGATGCGCACACCGAAGGTATTCGACGTTCTTTCCATACCTACGACGGCAAGGAACGTTAGATTCCAGCCCTTTCCATGTGTAATGGTCGCTGGATATCTGATGCCGACACTGAAGGTATCCGATGTTCTTGCCATCCATCCAATGAAAAGGAACATCGGATTCTATCCCTTTCCATGTGTAATGGTCGTCAGATATCCGACGCCCACACTGAAGATATATGATTTCCTATGAAGTGCCCAAAGTCGGTCATTCGACTTCCTCGTGGTCGGTTATCTGACTTCCTCGTGGCGTCAAATAACCGATGAAGTTCCAGCCATCGGATTTCAGCTGACTTTGGATCGGCATTAAAAAAATATGGAGGTTGTCGGATGATCGACCACAAGATGTAGAAAATATGACTTTTTGGCCGTCGGATTTTGGGTCCAAAAAACCTAGTGCACACACACACACACACACATATCTGTGTGTGTGTGTGTTTTCCATCTATTATGTGGTCATTTTATCAAAGTTTACTTTGTTAGGGGAAATATGATAGTTTTTGGAAAGTTATGTAATGCTCTCTATAATTTTTGAGCAGGGTGTAGATTTGGACTATATGGTTCTTTTTGCACATACCTTGCTGTTATCCTTTTTGGAGCCTTGGGGGCATATGTAATTTCCGGCCTTGTAATATAATCTTACTTCTCATTTCTGTTAAAAAAACACAATCCATATAAATGAATGCCTTGAACTAACTATTATACAATTAAATATATTTAGCTAAACACTGTCATCACTCTTTCACAATATTTGATGTGTTTGGTCAAATAATGACTAATCATGCCATTAGTTATATGTAGTCAATCATTGTCACTTAGTTGTAAGATTGGGAAAAGACTTGGCATGGATGATAATTGAGGATAATTACAGGATTAGAAAAACATACACATAATATTTAAAAATTAAAAATTAAAATTTTTATATTGCTTGAAAATAAAATAAAAATTTGTGAAATATGTAGTACTATTCAATCTTTTAAATTTAAAATCTCCCATTGTTTGAAAACAAAATTACAATTTTTGTAAGAATTGGTAAGCACATTAATTCCCTTACTATGAGCATTTCATAATATCTATCCTACTTGGCACATAAATTCTCTTAATAGATGATTACAATGAAGATGTGCCTTGAATGTGCATTTGACATTTTCATCATCTAAATTGTTACCATCAAGGATGGAGCAATCCATTTTATTTCCATTCGATGATATTTTTAACATTGTTCCATTTTTAATCTTTTGTGCATGTTATTTAAGGTTACTCATCATAAAGTCCACACTCATCAACACTCATTAATACTCATCAATAGTAATAAAATACATCAATACTCATCATGATGCCCAAAAAGTAATTATAAAGTCCATATAGATTTAAAAAAATAAGTTCATATATATAACAATTAGATATAGTACAAATCAAATCATCGGGATAGAAAAAAAAATGAGGTAAGTATCATGCTATAAGAAAACACTGCAAATCTAAATCATTTAGCACCACTAGCCTCAAGCCCATCCCCCAAAACCATTATCCCCTATACCAGACACCCATCAACCTTGTGATCATCACCACCACCACCATCACCTGTACCAGGCCCCTTATCACCTGGAAGAGAATCGACACCCATATAACTCATAAAAATAGTCTCCAATGCAATGTACTACAATTAAAATCTAAAATTCAGTTAGATAAATTTTAGTACAACATTTGCAAGCTAACACTATTTTCAATTTTTAAAAATATGGATCACTTCACCTAGGTAGAGTTGATGGTAAACTACTTATATGGGATTTGAGTCCATGTAGATAGAATCCATGTTTGTGGGATAAGTATTGAGATTATCAATGGGCCCACAACAGGATTCCTAATAATTGTTTCATCCATCTCATGTGTCCACATCACTACAATATCGATAACCCCCTGTACTTGGAACTTTACATGATGATATTACTTGTAAACAATCAAACTTAAATAAATTTTATTTCAAAAATTGATGTATAACTTTTGAATTGCTTTAGAAGTTGTACCTAATTGATTGTGGGATGAAGTTGAGTACTTGTCTCTATAGTGGGCATATGTGGGATATGTGGAGATTCAGGATGATCTATGGGCTCATGCTTAGGCATGGGTGGATGACCATGGACAACATCCTTGCCTTTATCATGTACAATTTGAATGAAGGACGTGAAGAAGGTTAGGATGAAATGACCAAATTTGTAAATATATGTAAGCACATACATGCAATTTATATCAATCAAAACTTCTTTATTTCAACCATATATGAATTGGGCCTCTTGCATATGCAATGTGTTGATGAGAAATTGATTATTCATTGGAATAAAGATCATCCAGTAATGCTATCTGCATGTCATAAAAACAAAATAAGATTACTTAATACACTGATTCTATGTGTAATGAAATATGATCAATTGGCGACTAATAAAGATAACTTAATGATAGATAATTGTAGAAAACTATACCTCACCTCTATGATCTAGCTGACATCCCTCATTCAACTATAAAACACATCTCAATCATTGATAGTATACTATAATAAATTATCATGGAGTACTAACACAAGTATAATATTGCCACAAAACATAAATTAGTTTATGCAAAAATAGGTTTGGATCTCTTCCCAGCTAAAACAACTAAAACAATACCCAATGTAATGTATATGGTGTCCACTAGCACATCCTTGCATTAACTAATAGAAGCAATGGGTCGACTAACTCTTGGGGTGAAACGATACTTTTGCTTGACAATGATACCAATAGAATAGGAGGATAATGGAAATAGGTCTCTACGAGCCCCAGGATGGTCATAGTTGTGTCCTTTCCAGAACCATAAAAATGTCATGGTGTGATGGTACAACTAGGATGCATGTGCAACACAAACTCAACATAGATATGTGTTTAAAATATAATGCAATCTCATGATTGTGAGGGAACATGCCCTAGACCCCAATAAATTTGTCATAAATATGAGGCACTAGAATGTTGGCATCTTAAAATCTCATAGTTTAATCATTTTTTCCCTTACAAAGTTAAGAGCGACCTCAAATAGTGTACCCCTCACATCATTCCCTCTCATCATGGATTTCATTGGCTCCCAATTATATGTCCCCAACACCTTAGTCTCTTTCATGATGAAAATCTACCAAAGAGAACTACAGGGTCCCACCCTTCGATATATATTTATGAGTTGATTGAGACTCTCCAGCATCATCAACGTAAATAATCAAGTGGTGCCATCATGATGACTGGATAATATCTCCATGCATAATTGGTTGTGCTATCTAGATATATCCTCAAGGGTGATCCGTGTCACCTCATTTTCTCATGATTCTCCCACTGAAGGAGATATTTAGGATGATCTTGTCAACTAGGAACCTCTACAAGTTATATGAAAAACATTTATACATTAAAATCAATGTTTCCTTGCCAATTCAAACTTTCAAAATGAAATATATCGATAACTAAACATGAATTAAATCCAATCATACTTAAGGATTCGAACTCCTCAATATCCTCCATTGATGGATGCATACACTAGGATGGGAGAGGTGCATTTCCTTTTTGACTAACACTACCATGAATACCTAGCTAAGGCCAATGCAACCTGGTGGTTGAGTGTTGGGGTCCATGTGAAAGTAAAAAAAATATTATTCATGACAATAATAATTCACTTACATCTTTAACTCGATAAAAAAATTATATTTGTAACTCATACCTGTACTAACATGGGTTGAATAAGGCACAATTCTCGGTATTCTAGGACCAAGAGCTCATGCATGTCTAGAGCAATGTCTCTAGTGAATATAAGACCCTAATTTTGGAGAAATATTTTCATCAAACAACCAAAATGAATTAGATACAACTAAAATATTTAGATGAATACGTAACTAATCTATGACATGTGGGTTACCAAATATGTGTTTTAAATGTTAAGTGTTATAGTGGTTAAGTTCCATGCATTGAAGTAATGACAACAAAATTGTCAAGTAGGGATAGGTCTAAGTAGTCAACACTTAGGTGTTTTGAGATGACTTGCAAGCAAAAATTTGGAAGCTTGTTCATGCATATGGAAGGAGTGAGGAGATATAATGAAAAACAGGGTTCCCTCTTCATTGAGATGAGTGGATTAGAATAAGGCACCATCTTTACACCTACCTAAAATATGGGGTTGTTGAGACAAGCCACAAGGAAAGAAGACCGAATACTAAATGAAACACAAGGAAAATTCCACATAGAATGAGAAGAGGAAGACAGTGGTGAACAATATAGAGGCAATGAAACCAAAGAGAGTGATAGGTACAAGGAGTTGGAATTTTTTTCAAGTGGGGAGAGGTCTAAGTGATCACCACTTAGCTTTTATAGGATGACTTTCAATCCCAAATCAATAAGCTTGTTTTTGCATAGGGAAAGGGTGAGGACACCAAATAAAATTTGTGTTTCCCTATTCCTTGAGACGAGTGGCTTGAAATAAAAGAGGCACCATTCTTACATCTACCAAAATATTAGGTTGCAAAGACAAGACATAAGGAAAGAAGACCAAACACTAAATGAAACAAAAGGAAAACTCCATGCAGAATGAGAAGAGGAAGATGGAGGTGAACAACAAGGAAAAATAAATGAAACCACAAACAAGCACTTGGTAAAAATAATTGACAAAATTTTAAAGTGGGGAATTTTATGCGGTCACCATTTATCTTTTGTAAGATGAATCGCAATCCCACCCATGCATAGGGAAGGAATGGGGAGATCAAACGAAATTGGGGTTCCCCTCTTCCTTGAGATGAGTGACATGGAATAAATGAGGCACCATCCTTACACTTACTAAAAAATGGGGTTTCTAGGACAAGCCACAAGGAAAGAATACCAAACACTAAATAGAACACAAGGCAAACACCATGTATAACAAGAAGAGGAAAATATTAGATACAAACAACAAGGCAAATGCAATGAAACCAAAAGGGAGTGCTTGGAAAAAATGATTGATAGAATTTTCAAGTAGGGAGAGGTATAAGTGGTCACTAATTAACTTTTCTAAAATGGCTTGCAAGCCCAAATTGGAAAGCCCCTGCATGCATAGGGAATTAGTGAGGAGACCAAATAAAATTGGGGTTTCCCTCATCCTTGAGACGAGTGGCATGGAATAAAAGAGGCATCATCCTTACACCTACAAAAAATATGGGGTTTCCAAGGCAAGCCAAAAGGAAAGAAGACCAAAAACAAAATGAAATGCAAGGAAAATACCACGTGGAATTAGAAGAAGAAGATGAAGGAAAACAACAAGGTGAAGAAAACCAAACCACAAGGGATAACTTGTTAAAAGACTTGACAAAATTTTCAAGTGGAGAGAGGTCTAAGTGGTCACCAGTTATATTTTCTGAGATGTCTTTCAATCCTAAATTGGAAAGCTCGGTCATGCATAGGGTGAGGAGACCAAAAAAAATTTCGGTTTCCCTCTTCCTTGAGATGAGAGGAATGGAATAAATGAGATACCATCCTTACACTTACTAAAAGGATGGGGTCAACAAGAAAAGGCACAAGGAAAGAAGACCACACACTACATGAAACATAAGGAAAACATTAGTTAAAACAAGAAGAGGAAGATGCGATGAAAAATAGGGAGGAGGCAACAAAACCACAAGATACCACTTGGTAAAATGACTTGACAAAATTTCCAAGTGGTGAGTGGTCTAAGTGGTCACCACTTAGATTTTTTGAGATGACTCGCAAGCCCAAATTGGAAATCCCACCCATGCACATGGAAAGAGTGAGAAGACTAAACAAAATTGTTTTTTTCCTCTTCCTTGAGATGAAATACATGGAATATTGGGGGCACAATCCATACACCTACCAAAAAGATAGGGTTTCCAAGACAAGCCACAAGGCAAGAAAACCAAACACTAAAGGAAAAATAAGGTAAACACCATGTAGAAGATGAAGGTGAAAAACAAGGCAATGGAAACAAAAGAATAAGGGAGTGATTGGTAAAAAGACTTGAAAAAATTGTAAGTAGGGAGAGGTCTTAGTGGTCACCACTTATATTTTTTGAGATGACTTGCAAGCCTAATTTGGAAAACCTACCCATGCACATGGAAGGAGTGAGGAGAGCAATTTTTTTTGGGTTTCCCTCTTCCTTGAGAGTGGTGGGATGGAATCAACAAGGTACCATTCTTACACCTACCAAAAATATGGGGTTTCCAAAACAAGCCACAAGGAAATAAAAGCACACACTAAACATGCAAAACGAAAGAGGAATACAAACATGATAAACAATATGGAGGAAAAACAACCATAAGGGCGCGCTAAATAAAAATACTTGACAACATTATCAAGTGAGGAAAGGTCTTAGTGGTCACAACTTAGATTTTTGAGATGAATTGTAAGCCAAAATTTGAAACCCACTCATGTATAGGGAAGGAGTGAGGAGACCATTTTTTTTTGGGTTTTTCCCTCTTCCTTGAGAGGGGTGGAATGGAATCATTGAGGCACCATCCTTACACCTACAAAACAAATAGGGTTCCGAAGAAAAGCCACAAGGCAAGAAGACTAAGAAATAAAAGAAACACAAGGAAAATTCCATGTAGAACGAGAAGAGGAAGATGGAGGTGAACAACAAGGTTGAGGAAAAAAAACCACAAGGGAGTGAGGAGCCTTGGAATTGTAATCTTTATATCATATATTTACCATGATGCATTTATATTTTTACCTACCTTTTTACTGTATATTGATCCTTTTTGATGCCCAAGACCTAATTTTGGAAGAAGGTACTTTTGACTTGCATTTCCTCACATTTCATTGAATTTTAGAGTAATAAGTGGGAAGAATGCATTTTTGTAACTATATTTGGGACAACAAGTTCAATGGGAGTGCTGCAGATCCTTGATACATATCCAGTGTTATGGATCCTATTCTATATGTTTGTTGTAGATCATACATTATGGGTTTGATGTGGATCCCATGTCACTATAGGTTTGTTGTAGATCCCACACTATAGGTTTACTATATATCCTGCACTACAAGTTTACCGTATATCCCACACTATAGGTTTGAAGTAGATCCATTATACAATTGGTGTAGATTTATGATTTATTACCATGTGGTGTATATTTTGATGTTTGAATCTCTTTTGTTGAAGAATATGATTGGATAGAGATTGGGTTCCATAGATTTAGGAAAAACAAAACTTTTTTTTTATTACACGCATGGCAGATAACCATGATTTGCCATCTCTCTTCATGAAATTGTTATATAGTCACAATAAGGACAAAATTGGTGATGAATGTCCTTTTATTATGAAATGAATCAATGATCTTATGTGCCAAGATTAGTTGTTTTTTAGAAAACCTTGAGAATCATTGATTCTAAATCATGTTCTTAAGATTATTTTATTTAACTAGAACACTTTTGAACTTTTATAAAACAAAGCTTCTTTCCTTTGTGTAAGTGGCTGAAATAATGAAGAATTAGAACAACTTTACTGTTAATTTGAATCCATTCTCTTAGTATCAATGAGCAATATTTATGTGTGATTAAATTTGAGTGGTTAGATGCTATAGCTCCACCAACACTTTGTTCTAAGGAGGAAGGGCTCATTCCGGACGAAAATGTGTTGTACTTTATTTTACATAGATTGCATTTCTCTAGACTAAATTTCACTGTTATAGATTATAGTTGTAATTGTATTTCCTTGTTATGAAACATCGCACTTTACATTACTATCTATTATGTTCAGATTTGAAATGTGATTGTTAACCGTTATCAATGGTTTGCAATTGAATCTGGCTTAAGTGATTGGGTATTCTTTACTTAGAATCTATTTTGCAAACATGTTTTAGTTTTGTTATTGATCTCTTTATTATAAATTCATGGTAAATAAACTAGTGAAGGATAAGAAGTGTAGCCTTGGATATACATTTCATGATAACTCACAAGTAACTCAGACCCTATATTGATAAATTAATGTACATAGTATTTCCTTATTTCTACTATGAATTATAAGAGTAATTAATTAACTTGTCATTATGGTGCTATTTCTAGGAGGTTATCAAAAGAAAGAGCAGTATATCTTACACTAGTATTAGATCAATAATACATGGTATAGGGATCTACAGGAGGAATTATCAGTTACCCACATTGTATGATCCTATACAAAGTGCCTTGACAAAAATCTAGAGCATATAAATATGCATGAATAGACCTAGAGATCATAGAGGATGATTCCATATTACTATGAGAACAATCCAGGTTGCTAACCATCTTGAAGAAAAATATAAAGTGGGAGGAAATTCAAAACGAAGCTCTCAAGCAAGTCACAAAAGGACCCTACAATAGGTCTTGTAGTTGAAGATATTTTAGGAGTTGCTTTAATAGCTAAAGGAAAGCTTAATTATCTTACTGCATAACAAACAACTAGAGAAGAAATAAAAAGTGGGCAACTTGATCTTGAATTTCAATAGAATCCGGTTCAAAAACTAGAAGTCTCAAACGAAGATGCATACTCCAAGGAATTTGTAGCTCAACCAAGACCATACATTCATATTCTTCACAAAATGGAAAAAGAAGAGGGAACATGTTCCTAAAGAGAGGAAATTGTTACCTTCAAGTTTCCCATCAAAGATATGAGAGTCCTGGCAAAAATGAAAAATATCCCTCCATCAACTTTATCAAATTTTAATGGAATTACTAGTGAAGATACTAACACTTAAACAATGTCCATCAACTTTATCAAATTTTAATGGAATGACTAGTGAAGATACTAACACTTAAACAATGTCCTATGTAGAAATTATGATTATGTCAACGATGCTCATAAGTTAAAAGTATTCCCTACTGCATTGAAAAATACAACGGTCCACTGATTTATGGGATTCGTGACAAACAATATCTACACATAGGACGATATGAAGCAAGTTTTTCCAAAAAATATTAATGTAAGGATATATATATATATATAAGAGGATATATTCAACATGACATAGAAGGAACATTGGAGCCTTGAAAACCATGTGGAAATATTTCAGTATAATTTACAAAGGTCGAAACATAGTAAGATGGATAAAGAAACTTTACAAATTATTCCATTAACAAGAGAAATAGAAGCAAAGCTTTAAGTCCTTGCGAAGTCATAAAAACCATAAGAATAATAAAATTTTATGTGATTACATTATGTGGCATTTCCTAAACTCCAATCTATCAACATTTTTGTGTCATTGAAAATTTTCAATTTAATCATCAAGTATGATGCGACTGCAAGATATCCATTTTTTTTAATTAGCCATCGATTATCATTGTTAAATTAACTAGTAAAAGGATTTTCCAATATGTGACATTATACATAATGAACAAGATGGATGAGCAACATGGCTGCATATTCTCTGCCATTAAATTTGCAAATTGAATTACAGGCGTAAAATTATTGAAAGCAACAAAGGTTGTGATCGATTGTAAAGCTTATGTTTCAACATGAATATGCATTATGCATTTGTACAAAGAGAAATTAAACAAATCTGTTAAATATGATAATGTCTTTAATATACATTTATGAATTGACCGATATCACACTTTCATTCTTTAAGGTTCTTATTGAGATGTATTTGTTTAGGGATGACGTGCATACATATACATATACATATATATATATATATAAAGAAATAAACAAAAGTTAATGCTTATATATATGTTAATTTCATAACCTTTGTCTTATTTCATTTTTGCAGCAACATTGGATGTGAAATTAAATAGAAATCTAAATTCGCCATGATAGCCACGATGAAGAACATATGCTTCCATGATATCGAACCTTAACTTAATATCTAAGATTATTTTATTTTATTATCTCATTGAGAATGCAACGGTCTACTCATTCACAAATTAAGTCACTTAATATTGTATGATAGTGTACAACAATTTCATTAAAGAAAAGTAAGCATTTATGAGTATCACCATGATGTTGATATGGATAACCGAGAGCATTCGAGTGTGGCAGGAGAGGATAATGTACCAGATTACACGAAACTCCATCTGCTAGAAGGAAGAACAAATCGCAAATTTTGAGTGACTCAAACAAAACTAACAGGATATATCAACCGCACTTATAATAACATTGAATTGTATAACTTGAAAATCAACCCTCTTAGTCTTATGGTAATGTGACAACGGAATTGTATTTTTGTTATAGTTATCACATTAAAAGATCAAATTATTCATTTAGCGATTATTTACTAAAAACTAAATAAATAATACTACAACAAACAACCCATGTAGATAAAAGAAATAAAAAAATAAAGAGACATAAATGAATGGATGTTAAGCATTTCACATAATATGAAAAGTAACCACATTCCTCGAATAAATATTATACGAACAAACATAAATACACACATAAATGAATGTTGAGCTACATTCTTTACAAATAATATAAAACAAGATAAATCTGCCAAAGTATAGGATGTCTAAAAGAGAGTATAAAAATGGTTACAATGGTAATTAGATAACAATAACGCGGTTCTCCATAACTTTGGCACGTTAAAATTTTTTCTAGACTCATGAGCTATGTGGCAAGATGGATTCAATGTGCTGTCAATGTGATACAAAATAGGTTTACGTGGCTAAAGAAGGATGATCTGTAGATGCACGTGCATTCAACATACACTTACCATGGTACAAATGATCCACTTATTTACCTTGGCTGGGAAGATGCATATAAATCAAGGATGAATAACTAGGATGAATGTGCATGGTTTCTATTGTATCAAGGTTAGTACTAGCAACAACAAAGCATATTGGCTAGCATATGTTTACGCTAAAGGACTTTGCGCATAGATCACTGTGATATTCAAGCGAGTCTTTTTCTTTTGACCATTTATCATTTTGGATATCATAGATGAATGTAGATTTCAATATACCTTATTTTGTATCATTGACATTGTTTCAACCTCCAACAACATAGATTTTGTCTGCCATGAAACCAATTTACCACTCAAAACAAAGAGAGGAAAAAATTTCATGTTTTAATATCGACAGTTTTTTCCGTGTAAGACTAATTTTCCTAAATTTGAGACCAAAGAGTTGATTTATCGACAAAATTTACCTATAACCGCCATATCTCTGAAGCTTCCTAACGCCAAACATGCCCATGGAACAGATCGAAACGACTCAGAAAGTGGCTGGGACCAAGAGAGCCCGGGCTGGGACCAAAATGGCCGCCAAAATGGGAATTCTTACAATGTTATAGTTAAATATTGAGGTCGTTTACTTAATTTCTCTGACAGATCCTGAAAATGGAAATGAGGCAAAGTGGCAAAGAAAGTAACGTATTTTGAGCCTAAAAATTTGCTTGAAGGCGGTGTAAACTCGAGATAAGCTCAAAAGTGATCCCTAGAATCGCATGAAACACTGGTTCTTGGAAGCTTTGATGAAAACGAAGCACCTACGCTCAGCATCCGTCAGTGCAGCGAGGGATTTAATAATAAGGGATATTGTACTTGCAAGAGTCTCATAACCAGCCATGCCTACAAAATGTCTGACTCATCCATGTCAAAATATAGTACTCCAAAAATTAAATTTGAAATGCATATTGGTTGTTCCTCGCCAACAAAAACTGACAATTTTAAAGTTAAAATCTAAGAATTACCCAAACATCTGCTTTTAGCCTGGGAAAAATTTTCCTCTCCTGAAATGATGGACTAAAGTGAATGAAAACGAACAGATTTGAGAACTTTAGAAGAGTGACCTGAAGCACCAAGCACATCCAAGAGATATTCTATTCAATCTTCACAACCAAAACCTCAATCTTTGAATAGGGCTCATTTTTTTTTCCTGGTATTTCCACAGGCAACTCCTTAGAGCTATAGCTTTTAACTCCTTCATCCTTGTTGAAAATCCACCAGCAATACCTCAACCTGTTCATGCAAATGGGATGACATTGTACAATAAGTAATAAAATGTCACGCTCACCTATTTCCCAGAACTATATCAACTAGAATCCCTTGTAAAGTGAACCAAATATCTAACAGGCTAGATTAGGTGGTGGGAAAGGATTCCTGTGGCGAATGGTAATGTGAGCACTTTGGCATAGAGAAACTTTAACCCATTCGTGTCCGAGGTCATCCAAAGAATAAACAAGAATGGTGATGTTTTTATCGTGAAGCTTAGCACCTGCAAAAATGGCATAGAGAGTTCCAGACTTGGAGGATATCAGAAATTTGCCTTCAACACTTTCAAGGCAACTTCTGGGCAGTTCCATTAAACGATTCGAGAAAGTAATGCC
Source organism: Larix kaempferi (assembly GCA_027924585.1). Taxonomy (NCBI): domain Eukaryota; kingdom Viridiplantae; phylum Streptophyta; class Pinopsida; order Pinales; family Pinaceae; genus Larix; species Larix kaempferi. Next base: position 24,975,998 of record BSBM01000305.1, read on the forward strand.
TGTACAGCCTCGAGTGCTCTGCGGTGGTGGGCACATTGCAAATGCATGACATGCAGGTGGAGGGCATGCATGACATGCTAGTGGAGAACAGTCGAAGTTGAGGCTGCCAAATAAGGGATTTCCTTTCAAATACGAGGAAGAGCATCATGAGCTCTGTAACACTCTGCCGGACCTGGACATAAGGCATGCAAGTCGTGGCAGGTGCAGTACATGCAAGCGCAGGAGGTAAAGTCGTGGCAGGTGGTGCACAAGCAAATGCAGGAGACCAGCCTACCTCGAAAAGAGGCCAAATAAGGCTCTCAAATAGATGATTGGCCAAAACAAAAATATTCTTAAGAAACTTAAGTTAAATGGCCTAAGAAATCGTGCAAAATATTAGATTTTTCGGTGAACCAATTTCTATAGTCCCAAGTTTATTGATCAAAATTCATTCAATGGCAGTCAATACCATTTCTCATAGAAAGATAATCCTTACCTTAAATGTTGAACTTCTTCATCCTTAGCATAACAAAACACACAAAGGGGATTGGAATTCTATCGGAATTCTATCTGGGAGATAGAAACAGGATTATCTGTAGAGTCCAGGTCTTTTTTTCATTGTTATCATGCATGGAAGTAATCTTCGAATGGATTTTCCCAAGCAAACCACCTTCATCAAGATAATCCATGACAAAAGACATAAAGGTGTTACTCCCAATAGTCAATATGGTGGATTTATGTTAGTGAAAAGAGTTTGGGTGAGGCCCCTACAAAAATGCAAAGAGAACTCTGAGGGCCCCGTGAAGGTGCAAAGAGAAAAAAATGTATCTTTCTCCTTCAAAACTTATGATTAATGCATAAAAAAAATGCCGTGATTCAGCGCACTTCAAGACAAATACTCCCCCCCCTGAAACAATAAATTACATTTACCCTATAAGGTCAAAGAAATAAAGCACACTATTCCATAAAGATATTTTTTAGCTTTCAAATATTTTTAAATGCTTCCCATCAAAGGTAGGAATTTCACTAGCACAGAATTGTGGAAAAGCAAAATAATTTGAGTCTCAAATTCATTCTAGTTTAACTGCATGTCTGAAATGCCATTGATAAACATAGCTTTGTGATTTGAAAACAAAGTATTAAGATGTTGAGCAACTAGGATATTTTAAAGGCCATCTTAAATTTTATATAACGAGATCCCCATAAAATAATAATAACTATTTTTTGGTCAATTCAATAGCTATTCGTCACCTACACAACGTACTCTATAACGAGGAAGACGTAATATACACAAGCATGTGTTGACCAATGCGACCTCGGTCGACAAGGGTTTGCCTCACTGTCGACACATACCGCAGTCTCCCTGGGCACCGGCCCGGGAAGGTTTGAGCCTGCCCAGCAACACCCACAGAGCGGATGAGGTCTCACTCGAGGCGTCCAGGAAGAGAAGACGAAACCATGTTTCTGCCGAGGGAGGAGGAGAGTTGTGGCTACATAGAATAGATCTATTGTAGTACTTAAACAGAAACTTTAAACATTCGACACGGAGTTATAACATATTACTTAATCGCAACATTTATCATCCCAGCAACAATAAGCAGACATTGCATCAAGAAAATATAACAACATTCATGTATTGCAACATTGCACAAAGATTGTACCAAAACATCATCATTAGATTACTGTAGCAGTCGTATACCATGTTTGTCCACTTACAAATGACTTCCTAACCGACACTATGGACAAATGACCCAATATCTAACTGACTCGGTCCAAATGACCCAAAAAATCGCATACCGCGGTACAATTGACTCAACATTACATAACATGTGGTCCAAGTGACCCAAAACCTGCCAACTGCGGTATACTTTAACACAAAATACTCCTTCCGTTCCCTCATCTGATGTGTCGCAGCGTTGGCAGTACTGTGACATTTCCTCATCGAACCGCCTGCCAACAGGCCCCTAACACAATCTTGTGGCTCGCCCTTGAGCCACGTTAACTGCTGGACATATTACTCGCCGTGGTATTTACTTTGAAGTCTGCATATGGCTGTTCGATGTTGCTGCAACTGTTATTGCTGTCTGGATCACGCGGTGTTGTCCTGCGCCTTCTGCTACATTGATCAGCGTCTTGCTGTTCTGTAAGTCTTACCCGAAAGTGGGGATCCCTCGACTTGCTGTCATGTATGTCTCAAAATCATCCTCGAGTCTCTATGAATGGTACAGATGAGAAGGAAAAGAGGATGAACAATACTAAGGTGCGAAATTAGCAGATGAATTTGGCACATCTATTTTGCACGGGAAAACGACTCCTGCTATGGTCGGGGAGCTACTGCCCCAACCATCTCATTGGTCAAGAAGAGCACAATCCTTCGAACAACTACTGCGTACTTAAACATGCTGGACCGGCCCTTGGCTCGGTCATACCACAGTGTAAATGCACCCGCCATATCAAGGCGCTCAGGGACACTCGTCGTTCAGGCTCGCAGGGCCCCTGGGGTGCTGCCACGGGAAATGAAGTGAAGCATTTCCACAGCCTCCTTAGAATTCCTCACAACTCAACTCGCAAATTGATCTAATAGCATAACCATGCTATTTCGAAAATACTTCTTTGTAATGAACTACTGTCGGCCTCTGCTACTTATAGCCAGACCATTCTCGGGTCGCGAAGGTGGGAATGATGCCCCATTACCTCGCATCTGCGTGCATGAACCCATCGACTGACGCAGTGGGTGGCGACCATGCTGCCACCGAAGATCCCACGTGTTGACATGTGAGCAATATACTCACATCTTTCTGATCGTACTGGCCCAGCGTGCCATGTGTAAAACATACCATCATCAGGTTGAATCTGGCAGGCACAATCATGTATAGGGATGATGGCACAGGGTCACAAGATGTTGGCGGGACAATAGTCACAACACTGCCCCATACCCCCAAATCCTTCGTAATCATCACAAAATACTGCCTTAACTCAACCAAATCCGTCGTCGATCCTGGTCGCAACGCTGTCATGTGTCTCCAGATGCTTCAAACTTGCGGCACAAGCCTCCCTGCTTGCGCATTCCTTCTTCGGTTGGTGCGCCATCGGCCACCAAACAACTTGCAACACACATTTTTTTTTTCTTTCCCGATGTGACTCAAGCATCGCACTGTTCCAAGCTCGACTGATAGGGTTTCAACCTGTGACCATTTACCAGCTTGGGGAGAATCTCCCCATCCAACTGCTGCAACTGAACCACTCCTCCTGAAGTAATACTACTGATGCGATATGGACCCAGCCAATGCATCTGCAACTTTCCTGGATGGTTCATAAACTTGCTGTCGTACAATAGCACCAAGTCGCCTTGCTGAAAATGTTTAATTTTGATGTGGCGATCATGCCATGCCTTCTGGCGATCCTTCTCCACCCCTTGGTGAAAGCCAGCGATAAATCGATCCTCTTCCAGCTGCACCAATTGCGCTAGATGGTCATCTAATGCCGTGACATCATCCATGCCCGTAACAGCCGCAATTCGTAGACTCGAAACAATGTACTCCATTGGCATAATTGCTTATTGCCCATATACCAACCTAAAAGGTGTCTGACCAGTCAACCTTTTACATGTGGTGCGATAGGCCCACAACACTGCTGGGATTTTCAGATCCCAGTCATCGTGGTTCGCATTGCACACCTTGGCAGCGCATGCTCCAATACCTTGTTAAATGCCTCCACCGTCCCATTCGCCTGTGGGTAATAGGGTGTACTCTTCTTATTCTGTATTTGCAACTCATCCATCAATGCACTGATGGTGCAATTAAGAAAGTGGCTGCCTTAATCACTCAACAAAATATTAGGGCAGCCGAAACGAGTGATAGTGTGATGAAACAAAAATTGAGTAGCCGTCGCTACGGAACAATCAACTACGAGTGCCGCCTCGACCCATTGGGTCAAATACTTTGTCGCCGTGATGATGTACCACGCACCCATACTTTTCCCTGGTGGAGTGATCGGCCCGAAAAAATCCACAGCCCATTTTTCGAACGGTTTCAATGTCACTTGAGGTAACAGCGGCATCTCATCGTGTCTGGACGGCTTGCCAGTTCGCTGACAAACATCGCAAGACTGTGCATAGTCTGTCGCATCATTATGTAATGTGGGCCACCAAATCCCTGCACGCAGTACCTTCCAGGCAATCGCCCGACCGCCATAGTGTCCTACCGCTACTCCACCATGTGCCTCAGCCAATATCTGCACTTGCTCATGCGGAAAGACACATATGCACAATATCTCATTAGTGCCTAATTTATACAACTCTCCCGCGATTAGCTGAAAATTAGCAGCCTTGACAACCAACTGTTTCTTCTGAGTAGTGGTACAGGCATCGGGCGTGGTGCCGGTCACCAGAAACTGAAGGATGTCATCAAAATATTGAGTAGCGGCAACAACTTTAAATAGTTGGGCATCCGGCAACCCATCTTCGATATTAGTTAGTTCCTCCCCTATGTCAATATGTGATAAATGATCGGGTCCGGCATTCAACCATCCAGGTTTCACGATGACTTCAAAATCAAACTCCTGAAACAAAAGTAGCCAATGGCATATCTTCCCCCCCAACATAGGCTTATTGACCAAGTATTTCAATGCAGAATGATCAGTGAACATTTTAAAGTGTCCACCCAACAAATAATGCCTGAATTTTTGCAGCGCATAAACCATGGCTAGACCTTCCTGCTCCGTGTTAGTGTAATTTCATTCTGCAGAGGACAACTTCCGACTGGAAAAAGCAATAAGATGATCAAGGTCGCCTTCGCCAGGTTGATCCAACACAACACCCAATGCAATCGATGAAGCATCAACATGGACATGGAATTCCTTACTCCAGTCCGGAAAGACCAAGATCGATGCCGACGCCATCTTCGCCTTGAGCGTTTCGAATCTATCTTGACATTCCGGGCTCCACTGGAATGCTGCATCCTTCTTCAACAACTTTTCCATAGGGGCAGTAATCGCAGCATAACCCTTGATAAACTTGCGATAATATCTCGTATGACCCAAAGTCGCTTGCAATTGCTTAATGGTGGTTGGCGGTTGCAACCCCAAAATGAGCATAATTTTGGCTGGATCAACCAGCAATCCCTGTTTACACACGATATGACCCAGCAATATCCCGAACGGTGCACACAAAATACATTTCTTCAAGTTTAGCGATATCTGGTGCTGTCGACATCGCTCAAGCATTAACTGTAGATTTTCTAGATGATCATGAATCAACCCATAAACTGTCTAATCATCCATATATACCTGCAAATTTTTTTGAATAAAATCTTTGAATGCGGCAACAACGACCCGGGAGAATATCGCAGGTGCATTCTTCAAACCAAACGGCATTACTGTGTACTGAAAGCAACCCCATTTAGTAACGAAAGTTGTCTTATGGTGATCTTCCTTGGCAATGAGAATCTGATGGTAGCCAAAGAATCCATCAGTGAATGAGTACATCTCCTGGCCGCCCACCCCTTCAAGTACTTCATCAGTAAACGGGGTCGGAAAAGGGTCATGTAAGTAGGCATCATTCAACTTTTGCAAGTCGACGCAAATGCACACTTCACCTATTTTCTTGTCCTGTACCACCATAGGACTAATCCATTTGGACTCTTCCACAGGTTCAATAATACTATCATCCAACATGCGATCAAGTTCCGCCTTGACCTTTTCCTTATGTCGCGGATTCAGCCGATAAGGTTGCTGTCGGACTGGCTTAGCATCTGGTTTTAATGGAATGTTCATCTCTCCTAAATCACCCAAGATTCCCTTCATTTCGAAAAACTTCATGGGAAACACGTCTTGAAACTCATGAAGTAACTCAGTAACCTTACTCATCATATCATCATCCCAATAATCCCCAACATTAGCAAACTTGGGAGTAGCCTCTGTGCTGATATTCATCTTGCGAAGCTGCAATAGTTGATTGAATGGATTACTTGGCACAACAGGTGGGACCACATCGCGACTTCCTTCAGATTCGAGAATGTTGACATTCCGGGGATCGTCCTCATCCTCTGGCCCACCGCTTATGTTGAAACACTCCATGAGAGGTTGCATCTGACAATATGTGTGCGGGTCGACAGGGTAGGCCGTTGGAACAACCTGAAGTACCACATCACGGGTGAGCTGTAAGGCGTTATGGACATCAGGGTTGGCATCCGCAAAAGTGAACGTATGAGTGAAACAAACCGTCAACTCCCCCCATGTTGTAATGTATAGACACAACTCGGATGCAGTATACCATGAGCGCGACATTTCATCCAAAGTATGGATAAAAGCATGGACCCACTCATCTCTGGGTCGCACTACCCATAATCGTTGGCATTCCATCACATGATCACTGGGATTAGTCTGGCCATCATACTTGCCAGTGTGATAAACCTCAGTATCGCCGAACCGAACCATCATCAACCTTCGACATTGTGACCAACCATTAATGAATTTCTTATGTGTCTCCCACCGGCGTGCTAGAGCAACCTTCAGTGCTTCCTCCAATGCCAGCAATCACTGTGGTTCTAAGACGCGGTCTTCAAATTCTGTCAAAAAGGTGGTTAGGCCAGGAAACCCCTCATAGATAGGAAATGTGATCATTTCTGTCGCAACACGACATAAGGATTGCGTAACTAAGCCACATTTCCAGAATGGTACCTCATGCAATCGGTTCTGCTAATGTTCTAAGGCATCAGCAGAGTCAAAAGATGTAGAGCTCTCACTGTGCCACTCCAACTCACCGTTGGCAGTAGGATGAATATAATCTTCAGAAATATTGAATGCATGGTCCCATCCAGGAGGATCATCATCTTTTACAGGCTCAACGTATCGACGTCCTTCAGTCAGATCCAACGAGGCGATGACTTTGAAATCGTGATTCTAAAAGGTCATCATGCGCTTCTTGAAGTTGATTATAGCTCCACTATTGTTAGCCCATCCAATCCCCAAGAGCACCAGATAAGAGATTCCTCCCTCAACCAATTCAATGACATCGAAGTCAAACATAAGTCTTCATGCCCTCAATATCGATCGTGAGCTGCGGAACTCCCCCAATGGGTGTTACCTTCACATGGTTATCCAACCAGAGCTGCATAGGAGACCAGCTCAATGGGGGACTCCCCATCTTCTACCATGCCTGCTTGGTTAAGATGTTGACATCCAAACCAAGGTCAAGAATAACAGAGTCAACATCATATTCACCAATCTGAATATTAATTCTCATCTCCTTGCTAGTCTTCCGTCACTGTAGGGAGTTTACTGCTGACTCCTTCCATCCTTTCGGAAATCGCTGCAACCATCCCTCAATCTCAACCAGGGCAGTCGAGTCTCGGGACAATAACAGATAGCTTTCAAGAAACTTTTGCAATGTCCCCGGTGGTGGCGGCCGATCAGCGCTTGATGTAGTATCAAACACAGGTGGCATATCGCAAACAACAACCTTACCGCGGTCTTTCTCCAAAGTGCGACGTGCCACCAGGAATGTCTCCCACTCCGTATCAATGTCGTCTTGCCTCCATGAGTGACAACAGCCACCGAAGCTTCTTGTGGTCGCGGTTCTACATAAATGGTCACAATATTTGCACCCTGTGTCTGGTTTTTCTGTAGATTCCCTGGTTGATTGACATTTGGATTGGCGTTCAGTAGTGGTCGCGAGGGCTGGTTCTGTACTAGTTGTTGTACCTGATTCTGTACTGGTTGCTGTGGCTAGGCCTGATTCTGTAACTACGGAGCGTTCCCAGCCTACCATCGTGCAATCAACTATGGACAATTCTCAACCGTATGATCATTACCAAAACCGAACGTACACTGATTCTGTAGTAGTGGGAAGTCGCGTTGATAATGCCCCCATACCGCACAGTGGTAACATTGAACAGGTCAACGACCACCTCGGCCTTCTCCTCCACAACCAAATCCACCACCGCATCCACCGCTTTATCCTCCTTGGTAGTCGCCCTGCTGCTGGTACTGAGGTTGGTTAAACTGTTGTTGCATCGGTGTTGGTGGTATCCCTTTCCCTTGTGGTGCATACTGTGGTTGTTGTACATACTGTGGCTGTGGGGGAGTCATCTGCATCGGAGTATATTGCAGCATGAACTGCTGCGGTTGTTGTGGTGCAAACTGCATTTGTGGCTGTGGTAGTGGCTGAGCTACCTGCGGTTGCAGTTGTGGTTGTTGCACGACGCGCTGATCGTCCTTGACGTAGAATGCATCACACATTCTCTCTTGTAGCAACCCATATGCACGACAATCCTTGTCATCATGATCCACTGACTTGCAGAATGTGCAATAAATATTTCGCAGGGTTGTGACCATTTTCTGCATATATGGGCAAGTACCGTGACTGTGCCCAAACACCTGGAAAACACGACACCACGGCATAATGCCTCCATTCAACGGGTTTGGCGCACCTGACACCAAATAATTACAGAAATCCGGGCAATTGTCCTTCGTATGCCCTTCTCCTCGGCATTGTGTACACCATACTTCATCGTGATGTTCCTTGTTCTTCTTCAAATCTTGCAACTGTATAGTTAGGTTAGCGAGCTGTGTCTGTATCTACAACATCCCAGCTGCATTATCTCCAATCGGTGATGCCTCCAATCGCATTGCAATCTCTAGAGCTTCTCTAGGCGTTGATATGTTTTGCTGTATCAGCGACAACCAAATTTGGGGTAGCAGTACCTCAATGAACCATTCTTTATGTTGGACGACGCTCATATCGAAACTAACCTTTTCCATCAGCGTCTTGAATCACTGGTTGAAATCCCATACCGTCTCATTGGGATACTGCTTAATTTCCTTCAATTTAGTAATATATTGAGCCTCAGACTCGGGCCGTCTAAATTCAGAAATCATCCCATCCTGAATCTCATCTAGTGATTTCTCTGGGGCTCCCATAGGGACTAGAATAAACTTCATGAACCAATCTAATGCACGACCTCGTAGAGTCGTGGCTAACTATCCTTTCTTAGCATTGGCATCAGTGATATGTTTCATGGTCCAGACTGCTTCACAAAAAAACCAATACTGTTCTGGGTTGTCTGTCACACTTCCGTGGAACAATGGTAACTTAAAATCATCGCCCGCCATTCTGGGCTTCCTTCCTCCTTTCGCTGTGCTACTATCAATTAACTTCTGTGGATTTGACAAACTTGGCGGTGTCGAAGTGGTATTTCTTGCTGTTTGTGAGTCAGTGAGTGGAGCTGTGGGTACGTTGGTGCCGGGGGTTAGTCCTGCCTCTATCCTGGGCGTAGCTTGGTCGTCCCTGTCAGGACTATGAGGTCGCTTCATCCCGTATGGTCTTCCTTTGCGGTTTTGTGGTTCGATTGTAGCAGGACCTTCTCCTGTCCTCTGCCTCTTCTCCTGTCGAAACCTCACTCCTCCTCTTGCAAGACCACTTTCTTCCTCGGCTTTGCTCACAGTCTTCTCATGGTCTACACCCATCTACCCCTTACCGTTCCATGTACCATTCCCCAGCAGTCATGGAACCCATGACCTCCGCCCACCAGGCTGTTTACTGATCAAGATGCATTTTCAATATACCCTTCTCGCAGATTCGCATCTTAATCGATAGTTGGAGCGACAACAGAAACCTTCCCCTTGGTCCGTGGAAGAAATATCTTTAAGCTTCACTATAGGATTTCTGCGTGTCAACCGCAAATTCAGTGATATATCCCTCCAAGATTCTATTGAGCCAAACTTCGATAGCCCGTGATGCCTTGTTATCAACTTCCTGCAGCTCCTGAATCAATTCCGGGGTCCAAGCCGTCAGCTCACCACCCCAGAAATTCCTCTTCTGGAAGGTCATCTTTAACAACCATTCGTACAGAATGACTAGGAATTCACAGAAAAACCATTCATGTGGACCGTCGTGAATATACCTTCCCAGCCAGTGATCTATTGTCAGTCGCGTGTTCCGGCTTTCTTCTTCAGGAAACTCCCGCAACTTATGATCAAACCAGCTCTGTATCTCCGGCTTTGTCAGGTGACACAACATGACCTCCTTTCACTCTGCACACGGTCCCCAAAATGGAACCATTTGTCGACCAACGCGACCTCGGTCGACAAGGGTTCGCCTCACTGTCGACACATACTGCTGTCTCCCTGGGCACCAGCCTAGGAAGGTTTGAGCCCACCCAGCAACACCCACAGAGTGGATGAGGTCTCCCCAAGGCGTCTAGGAAGAGCAGATGGAACCATGTTTCCGCCGAGGGAGGAGGAGAGTTGTGGCTACATAGACTAGCTCTATTAAAGTACTTAAACAAAAACTTTAAACATTCGACACGGAGTTATAACATATTACTTAATCGCAACATTTATCATCCCAGCAACAGTAAGCAGACATTGCATCAAGAAAATATAACAACATTCATGTATCACAACATTGCACAAAGATTGTACCAAAACATCATCATTAGATTACTTTTGCAGTCGTATACCAGAAGCAAAACATAGATCTCTGTACACATACATCTCCTTATCTCTCCCAACTCTTTATCTATCTTTATCTCTAACACTTACAACTCTCATCTATTTATAAGCTTCTGCCATTACAATGTTTGTCCACTTACAAACGACTTCCTAACCGACACTATGGACAAATGACCCAATATCTAACTGACTCAGTCCAAATGACCCAAAAAACCGCATACCACGGTACAATTGACTCAACATTACATAACATGTGGTCCAAGTGACCCAAAACCCGCCAACTGCGGTATACTTTAACAAAAAATACTCCTTCCATGCCCTCATCCGATGTGTCGCAGCATCGACAGTACTGCGACATTTCCTCATCGAATCGCCTGCCAACAACATGCGTCTTTCAAGAGACAACGAATCCTACAGAACATAACACAGTGAACAATCATAATAAAGTATCACTCCTATGAAAACCCTGAAAGAGTTATAAATGAGAACACATAATTGGCACAACTGCAATAACCTAAATACAAAGTTATGATCCCTTAAAATTGTTTCTACCATGACATGAATCACGGTAACGTATTCATGTCAATCACAAACCTGTAAAAAATGTAGGGTGTTCTTTTTGAAAAAGTTGTCTGGCCTTGCAGAGTGTTAGGCCTGCTTAGCATAACACTGATAAACTGAATAAAATACAAAAGCTGAATCCAAAATAGCAGTGTTCAATGTAAAGACCTTAAAACATAGTCCAATCCCATCAACTGTGTAGATACCAAACAAAATACATGTGAACAGGAAAAAATATATATATATATATATATCAAATGTTTCTGATACTTACAAGTATAGCATAATATCACAATACTATCAAATAGTGGAAATAAATAAACACTTGGTAGAATATACATGCGACTCTCCCACTAGCCGAAAAATAGGAGACATTCACTAATTGGAGCCTCCTGAAATAATTATGACCAAAAACATATGAAATCCTTGTAAATTCTAAATAATAGAGGAACCATGTGTCAGAATTCAAGCTTGAATTTTCTTGCCTTGTTTCCCAAATTGAGACCTGCCTATGGAAGAATTAGGTACAACATGTAAATGGTCGGTGGCCACTACATAGGTACACCAACTTCATTGGGGAAAAGATAATCAAAAATTAAACACGATCAATGACCTATCAAAGCATCCTTTGAATACCGTCAAGGAGAAGTTTGGGTATGAACTTGTCTTGTTCATACCAAAAGTCCATCTGAACTGCTGTCAACTATCTCTAAAAGACAAAGATGCATTTTTCTATTTTGTGAATACAAATGTTCTTGATCTGAATGAACTACCATCCTCATTAGCCAAATCCTTGAAATGCTAGTTCATTAGTGTGGATAAACACGTGGCCTGATAAAATTATCCATTCTTCTGCATCTGAAACTTCTCTATGATTCCCTCAGCAAGAGCTAGACAAGCATTATCCCAATGAAACCGCAATCAAACCAACAAGGTAATGTATCCACCATATGTATCTCCACATGCTGTATGATTCCGTTAGTAAGAGAGCTATGCTAACATTATCCCAACGAGATTGTCAAAATGATGACTATGGCCTGATGGTACCTAACCACTAAATATGATTAGTGGGACTCCACTACAATAACCAAAGCATGATCATGCTAAATAAGTGACATGCATAGAGTCAACAATCTTCATCCCAACAACAAAAATAGTTTTCTATCCCATACCTCCATCAAAGCTCCCACCTTGTTGATTTGCTTTTCTTTTCTCTCTCTAGTTTTCACCCCATACCTTGGCCTCAGCAACAACATGCTCCCGTTCATGATCACATATTGATGCAAAGTTCTTTTGGCCTTCTCTATCCCTTCCAGTATAGATAGGACTCTCCTTTGACCCTTCTTGTTTCTCCCACCCATCCAAATCTCTTATTCCGGATCCTCCTTCCTGACCCATGGAAATTTCAGTACCACTGGATGAATTTTGTTTACCAATATCTTTCTGGTTGAAATAAGAAGAATTATGAGATGGTGACTAGACAGAACCTTGTCTAGGGCTCCGTTCCTTTTGCACCAATTCATCTTGGAAATTTGTGACACCACTCAACCTCTTATCTTTCTTCTCCCTGGGTGTTCCTGGAGAAAATTTATTGCTAAGATTATGCTGCAGTCCAGGTTCATATGTTTGAGAAGCCAGGTAAGTGAGAGCAGTCACAACATCACCAATAAGAGGGCGAGTAGCAGCTTGTTCCTGGAGACACATTGCAGCAACAGAGAGAGCTTGATACAAACCACGCATCGGATATCGACCTTGTAATAAAGGATCGACCATTTGAGGAAATTTTCTGCGATCCCTAAACAAAGGACGTGCCTACACTTGGTCACAATTCAAAGGCAGACACAATAAAAAATATCAGAAGCACCAGTATGACTTTTTATCTTTCCAGATTTGCAAATATATAATTGAAATTTTGATCCAGGTCAACCTCTGAGAATTTCAAATACCAGGAAGAGCATCACAAGCTCTGTAACACTCTGTCAGAGCTAGACAAAAGGCATGCAAGTCGTGGCAGGTGCAGTACATGCAAGCGCAGGAGGTTTCTTAAGAAACTTAGGTTAAACGACCTAAGAAACCATGCAAACTATTAGATTTTCCGGTGAACTGATTTCTATAGTCCCTGCTGCTTGGCAGGTCCGCAGGGACTAATAAGAATAAGAGATGAATGCATTTTGTAAATTTGGAACATGAAAAAGGTCCCAAAGACATTGTTGCTAGAATTATAAATTTTTTTGGGGGAGATATCATTTGGGCCAATAATGGTAATATATCGGAGGACTTTAAGACTATTATCTTTAGTTCTTTATGTTCATAATTAGATATTTTAAAAGCCAAGAAAAATTAGGATGAAGTAAATCTAGCATTGTCAATGAAATGTTCTAAGTGTAGAAAGAAATGTCTCTTGAAGGAATGTCCACTAAACAATATTGAAGTATGTGGAATTTGTTAATATTATAACAGAACTAATAATTGACTCTCATTTCTAGAATTCAAAGCAGTCTATTAGGGTGTGAATGAAGAAAACAAACAAGTATGCTTTGTTACTTAGAAATGAATGTGGCAATCTAGACGACAATGTATGGCTCAATTTTTTTCTCAATTCTTTATTACATTTTGGGTGGACCAACAAAATTTGCAGTAAACCCCTTAGAATTGGTACTCTCCCATGCCTCGGGACCAATGGGCACCCCAACCAAACTAGAATAAATTATTTCAGCAAATATTTCATGGCCCTTCTTTTCAAAATCAATGATATCTAGCTTCACAATTTCGACAATTCCCACAATGATTTCCACAATCTCAATTGCAATTACCGCAGCAACAAAAATTACAATTGTTTGTAAATAATCTTGCCATGAGACCACAAATTATTGTAGAACCCACTACTAATCCAAAAACTAAAGTAACTCAACCCACTTACAATGCTAAGTTGTTCAATTACATGACTTGTTTTATCTCCTCGGTACATTGTTAAGATATCCACCTCCGATTAGAGAAGATTATTAATAATGAGACTCCTCCAATTATCGCAAAACAAGATGACGAGGATTCCCACGCTCTTGTATTGATCATTCCTCCACAACACCACAAACTTCTCCCTTAGAAAATTCAAAACAATCAGAATTAGCGGGACCTACACAAATTCCTCCATACTTATAAGAGAGGTTAAGTTTAAAAATACTTCCAATATAGCCCGAGTTTGATTCCTTAGGAGAACTTCGAAATGTGTGTGTAAATATTCCTTTGTTTCAAGCAATAAAATATGTCCCTATCTATACTAAATCTATTAGATAAATCTGTTTGAAGAAGCCTGGATAAGAAAGGAAAGACCCACAAAATGTTCAATTTATCAAACAATTAGCGGATTTGATAATTGGGAAAGTTTTCATGACCAAATATGTTGACCCAAACAACCCCATAGTTGATGTACACATCAATAAAACCATTATTTAAAATATATTGATTTGTATGGGTGCTTCCATAAATGTCATGACAAAGGAAACTATGGAAAATATCAAATTATCTAATTTACACCACATTCTCACAATTCTTTAGCTAGCTGACCAATTTGCTATTAGGACAAACGATATACTTGAGGATGTAGTAATAGATTCCTGGGATACCCAACATACTTCATGGTATTACAACCAAAATATAACCTAGGGGGTTATCCATTAATTTTATCCAAACCTTGGTTAGCCACTGTAGATGCATATATTGGCTCTAGATGTGGGGACATCATGACTATATCTCATGGAAAATCTGACATGAAACTCACTTTATATCCTTTGTCCAAGCCTACTAGAGTCTAAGAAACACCCATATGAATAGGAAATGAAGACAATGATGATGAATGTGTCTAACAACTTGCTGAATTTTGATCATATCCTTTCTTTCAAGGATGAAATTGAAGACGACCTACTGAATACTTTTCTATCTAATTCTTGTTCATCATAGTTACCAACATTCTAGTTTTTCACTCACATTCTAAAATAACTAGTTCAAGAAAATTGTTCATTGTATGCATTATATTTGTAATCAAATTTGATGCATTTAGATTTTGTTTTCTACCTAAACATTCCAATGTTCATGTTGAAATCAACCCTAGAAAAACACTAAACATTAACCCTAGGCTAGAGACCTTGCAAAAAGAATAATTAATTAAATTATTATAGGAAAATAATGGGGAATTTACATAGTAATACACTAATATTAAAGGAGTACATAATTATCTATGTACTCATCATATTTACATAAAGAATTACTCCCAACCTATTAGAAAACCCTAATGTAGAAAAAATCCAACATTGTGTGAAACAATCATAAGATGGACTGCAAAAATGTGCTTGATGTGTATTTTATTTATCCCATCTTTGATAGCCAATGGTATCATCAATTGTCATTATTCCTAAGAAAGGTGGAAAGTGACATATATGTGTTGATTATAGGGAACTAAATACAGTTACTTAAAAATACCATTTCCTCTACCTTTTATAAACCAAGTTTTGGGTACATTAGTAGTAAAGTAGTTATTCTCAATCCTTGATGGGTTCAACGGGTACAATTAAATCATGATAGTCTCAGAGGACCAATAAAAGACACCTTTACCTACCTATGTGGCACATATGCTTACCAAGTACTACCCTTTTGACTTTGCAATGCATCTGCTAGGTTTTTCTTGGTATATTTTCTGATTCGACTCGTTATTGTGTGGAAGTATGTATGAATGACTTCACAATATCTAGTAATACATTTGAGGAGGCTATTAGTAACTTGAGTAAATTTCTTATACGATGCCAAGAAACATATCTTTCTCTCAATCATGAGAAACCTCATATGATTTTAATGGAAGGAATTCTACAAGGCCACCATATTTTTCCTATAGGCATCCAGGTAGATCCAGCTAAATAAAGGTAATCTCAAATCTCCCTATTCCTAAAATACAAAAGGATGTACATATTGTTTTAGGAATCCTGGTTATTATTGTCATTCCATTGAAATTTGTATTAAGATTGGACATCCTTTATTTTCATAGCTTTCTAAAGATGTAGAATTCTCTTGGAGTAACAAATCTAAATTTTCTTTTGAAACCTTTAAGGAGAAATGATTTGTAGAACCTGTTGATGTTCAATATCGACATGGTTCTGAAGTGTCAAAACATGATGTCAATGGTGAAAACCCTCATCTATGTCATCTTGCTACTATCCCTCAAACCATAGAGTCACCCCCTAAGCCCTCTTTACGCCTATATTCGGTTTTGTAAGGCATGCCACCCTTTGCCTCTCATGCCACTCTTGGAAATTTTCATTAAACCACGTACATCTTGTCAGCCAAATTACGTTGAATCTATTTAAATGAGTGTCCTCTAATGTAATTCACTTATTCTTTTTCTAAAATTTTGTCACCATTAACATTCCCAAAAGGAAATTTTTTTATTCTCCCCCTTTAAACCTCACTTGTCAAAATTCCATCTGCTTAGATGTTATTCACCCAAAAATTGAGATTTTATGAGTTTTTTAAATAAAAAGGACTTAAATGTTATTCACCCAAAGATTAAAATTTTATGAACTTTTTAAATGCATCTGTGAGAATTTTTGTTTCATAACCATAGCCTTAACAATCTTGATTATCCTCTTCATTGATAAAAACATCAATATGCTCCCATGATTAATGCTAAAGAGCACATCGCCTTTAATACCTAATTAAAATACAACTATAGACATCTAGTGATATCATTGTGTTGGAAAGTTATGCTCTATTTGGTTAATCATAACTTCAAGACAACTTTAGAAGTCATTTGGTTTGAGGAAGGGACGAGTTCATTTTTGTTTACAATGAGTAAAGAATGAAAACAATGATAGCAACAAATGATAGCCCAACGCCAACACACAACACACATGATTACATGTGGGAAGTGGTCTCGTTATATCAATAGGTGTTAGAATAACATCTATCGGTGTAATTCTCTTTACTTTTGATTTGTGATGGAGGTTGATATCCACGAATCCTAGATTGCATGAAGATGAGACAAGTGTCCCGTCCATATTGGTTTTATGATTGTGGTTATTCTAAATAAACAATTATAAAAAAAATATAAAAAATAACTGGTAGATGATGCATGAATAACAAGCAATTCGTGGTAGACAAGCCGTTTAACTAGAAGAAGGTGGATGGTAATAACTAGCTGAGACAAGACAACGAGATGATTACAACTACACATAAAAAACAAGTAATAGATTTGATTTTCTCATAACACTTAACTTGTGAAATATTAGTGTTCACTGGCCACAAGTTAAGTAGTTGTGCTAGTTATAATACTATGACATAAAAAGTATTTCATCACATTCCTACCAATAGAAACTGATTCTCATTTGAACATGTACGGGAGGGATATGACTTGATTGTAGTGAATTCTCTCATAGGGGAAGGCACGTGAACTATTCCACGAAACACATGTACAAGATGTAGCTTCATGGAATACTACGCTTGAAGGATATGCCACACATAGCCATGCAAAGGAGGCCCTCGAGCTATTTGAGAAAATGAAGTGCTCAGGCTTGAAATCCAAACCATGTTGCCTTGTCAATGTTTTTTTTGTATGCAGTCGTGCAAGTTTATTGGATAAGGGATATCAGTCTTTCAATAGCATTAGTAAACATTGTGATGTTACACCACAATGGAACCCTACGTTTGCATGGAAATTACATGTACGTCGCAGGGATCAGATCACATTGCCGACTACAATCACATATGCAATTAAGCTCTTTTCTCTCTCTCTACATCACAACAATCCTCATATATTGTTGTGAAGGAATATCAATGAAGAAATTTATTTCTCCCACAGTGTTCCCCATGAGGAATAACAACTACTACAGGAGGCAGATCCTCTTCCTCCTCCATGAACATGAACATAAGTAGACTCAAGCATCCTCAACACCTCGAATCATGAATGCAAAAGAAAAGATCATAGAGAGGTAGTAAAATTCACATCTTCTTCACCTCATCTCTTCGGCTTGGGTATTGCAAAGGCATTATCCATATCAATTGAGGACACACAATATGATGGTATATTTGATGACTGTTAGTGCAAGTGGTCTTTAATGGATTTTTTTTTCCAACTTTAAAGAAGATTGCAGACTCCTTCCGAGTGGATTGATGGCGCTTCCTATATACTTTGCAAGTCAATCTAGATGACTACATTTTAACTTTGTTGTACAAATGTTGTGTAACATCATTGTATACATATTCTGGTCTCCATCACATGAAGGCCATACTCATTCTTCATCGAGTATATTCAGTCTTTATTGGGAGTAGCATTTCCAATATGTTGTGCTTTTATTTACTATCACCATTTATAAAGATGGTGATAGATGGTGATAGTAGGCTGAAATTAGGCCACGAATGATAGAAGTGTAGAGGTATCCAATGTTCTTCTTCATTCCTTCTATTTGAATTTCCATAAATATTGCAATACTGCAATTTGAGGAAATATGTTGTATATCTCATATTTATAAAAGGTGAGTTGGGGTGTATACAATTCATAAATGATAACAATGAGTTTTGTCGGGTGTTGATTGGCTATCATAAATGATGATAAGAGTGGTAAAGAATTTTTTAAATCAAAGCAACATGTGGAGTCAATTTTTATACCTCATGATGGTTCGAAGTTTTCTTTAGAACTTTATAATAAGAAGAAACCGGCAGTGAGGATGTTGTGATCATGCATACTAAGAATGCAGAAGAAACGACGAAGAGAGAAAGAGTAGAAGCTTAATCAGGATGGGAAATAGAACATAATCAAAATGCTCATTGGTGGATTAGATTTGGATATGAATGGAAGAGGATCCTTTATAAGAACTTGAAGCCCCTAAATAATCCTAAAGGGAAAATTGAACTTTGAATGTTGAAAAGAAACACAAAAGTCATGTTGGTGCGACCCTTTATTTTTCCAATACTTTCGTCTTTTTTGTGTCTATTGAACTACCAAGCAGACAAACGCCTAAGTTTCTCGAGGTTGGTGAAACACTTCGGCTACCTCCCAAAACCTTTTAAATACAAGCAAAGGTGAAATGCTCATTGGTGGTTAGATTTGGATATGAATGGAAGAGGATCCTTTATAAGAACTTGAAGCCCCTAAATAATCCTAAAGGGAAAATTGAACTTTGAATGTTGAAAAGAAACACAAAAGTCATGTTGGTGCGACCCTTTATTTTCCCAATACTTTTGTCTTTTTTGTGTCTATTGAACTACCAAGCAAACAAACGCCTAAGTTTCTCGAGGTTGGTGAAACACTTCGGCTACCTCCCAGAACCTTTTAAATACAAGAAGGTAAGGAACATGTATAGCGGTGTTCCATAGTTGTTTTGCTTTCCTTTCATATGCAGTTGTCAAATAGCCTAACAGTGTGGCAATGACAGGTAAGACTAATTCCAGGTCCATCCATTAGGGTGAAAGAAGAGCGTCTTTCCATCGTAGGTACATTCTGTTTATTTGCATTTCATTTGTGTTTTTTTGTATATTTTAAGGCTAATGCCATCATGTGTGTAGGTTACATCAAGACAAACTGAGCATGAGCAGATTCACATTGTCTGGGTTTCATTTGGCTAAGTTGTGGAATGTTGAGAGCAACATAGGGTCTTGTAGACCATAGTAGCATAATTTGAGTACGAATACGGATACTAATATGATTCGATACAGAAAAAATACGTAATGAAAATATCTAGCACGAATAAAATACGGAAGTAGCTTGCTTATTTATAATATTTTTAATCAAATATTCACAAATATATCATAAGCATACATAGAGATTTATATAATAAAATTTAACATATATTTAAAAAACAAAAAATATAAAATATCAACAACCTTCGATATGGAAGTGTGAGAGATGACAACTACTTATTTATAGTTATTTTAATAAGTAAGCATGAAATTGAATGGTATTTGTGTTTTATAGTGTTTAAATAATTAATGTTTTTAATTCTTTCTTTAAATTGGTTTTCAAAATTTAATTCTCCACTAATAATCTGTATCCGTATTACACCTACATCGAAAATTCGACAATTTGAATCTATTCCGAATTTCCATACACGAAGTACCAATACGGCCGAATTATGCTACTATGCTGTAGACCTCCTGTCCTCACGGGTATAAAACTGATTGCGACTGTTATGTACTAAATGCTTGCCAAATTCTAGTTTATCAATACAACCTTTTTAGACATACTACATCCTTGTCTTAATATTTTGAATCATTTGTTTTATTTTTATTTTTATTTTTTTGTTCATTTAGTTTTCTAACAAGCTGTATTTATAAGGAGTTATACATACTTTACTCCTTTATTTAACTTGTACATTTTTGACGAAATTTCATGTTGCAGGCGTTTAACATTCTGATTCAAATTTTGTAAAAGCAAGCTAGTTTCTAGCATTAATTTTCCTTACTCTATAGCATAACACAGATTAGTAAGCCAAAAGACTTCATTTTGCAAATATGCTCACATATAAAAGATTAATATCTCACATAGAAATTTTTATTCAATTATCACATGCATGACACATGACATAAAATTTTACATTCTGTAATTTTACAAACTATTTTTTTTAAAACTTATTTGACAATTCCACACTTATTTTTTACCTAGTGCACAAATCATTTTCATTTGAATTAATTGCAAAAAGGTTTATTTTTTCTTAATAAATAACACATTCAATTTTTTATTCATTTGTTAGTTGTTTATATTCATTTTTTATTTCATCACAACTAACGGTTTAGTTTAGTTTCATTAGCTCTTTATATATTTGTCAATTTAATTTTTGTTTCTCTTATTTCATAGTTTCTTTCAATCGATTATTGTACATATATGATTGACTAACATGTGTAGGTGAATAAACATCGAGGGCTCTAAAAAATATTTAGGTTTCTATCCCCCTTTTCCATTTGACCAACCCTCCAACGGTGATCCTTCATTGATTTTTCTCGTTTCATCTTGAGCATCAACATAACTTGGCGCATCAACATAAATTGACGATTCCGCTGGGGATAAACCTTGAGTTTTTTTATTCATATTGAGAATCAACATAAATTAAAGACCACTGGGGCCCTGTCCCTTGTCCATCCCAGTATCTCATCACCATGACTTCTTCCAGTAGTACTAGTTTTGGTACTAGTGCTATTGCAATTGTTCCATGACCATTGGGAGCATGTTTAGTCATTACAATCCAATTGCAGCTTCTAATAATCCTCAAAAGGTCCTTAAGAAGTTGGGAATCTTTCAATACAAGGTTTTTTCTGATTCTACCCCATGGTACGTATCTCACCCATTAATTTAGCTCTTGTTACTGTTCCCTTGCCGAAATTCAAATACCATTTTCCTAAGTTCCCAAAAAATGGTGTGATGTCAGTTAATGAAAATATTTACTCCTTTTATAATTCATGTTCCAATATCGACGCACATGGTAATGACTCTTGTATACATCTATTTGTCAACTTGTTAGAAGGGACGGCTATCGCCGAATATTTTAACCCACCCGATAAAATCTTTACCACCTAATTCGAGCTCATGCATTGGTTTAAATGCACATTCAAAGTGTCGAAAACCCAATTGAATACCTAAGAAGTTTTAATAGCCTATATTTTAAGGAGAATGAAATTGTAAAAGTGTTTAACCTTAGGTTCATGAAGCTTTACAACAAGATTACAAAGTAATCCGACCTTCCCAATAGTTGCTTTGGTCTATTACTATAATAGCCTTCCTCCTTCTTACCACATCTATTAGAGGAGAAGAATATCGATTGTATTAGTTTGGATCTATAGACATGCTTCAAATTCGAAGATAAGAACCAAAAAACGAGATTACCCCTAGACCAATACAACTCCAAAACCGATATGACTACTGTTATCACACAACTTGTAGTTGTCCCAAATGGTATCCCATCCGGGATGGTAGAGGAGACAGACAACTAAAGAAGGTGACCCAAGAGATGCCATGATTCCTAATGCAAGATGGGAGTCACGAAAACCGAGGCACTCTTCGCTTTAGATCTAGACATGATAAGATCAAGGGGGAGACCCTATATCTAATCGACAAAAGACCAGCCAAAGAAATGATTCCTAGGGAAGTGTGAAAGTTGAGTTACATATGTTGATGTATATGTAACTTCGGAATGTATTTCACCTATGTATATTGTACTCCTATAGAGATGTGTTATTCCTCTATAAAGAAGTGTCGTCATTTGTATTGAAAAGTGTCGCAATTGTCGTAACTTGCCGATGGGTTATTAGACCACCATGTGTGGGGTCGGCCTTGATTAAGTTAACCATGGGTTATTAGGCTAAGCTAGACAAGTTGGCCCCATTAGTTTATTGGGCAGGACAAGACAAGTATAAATAGAGATCAGGAGATCTCTACTTGGATATCTCATTATTCACTTGTACATCACTCGGAAAGTGGTGCACTAGTTGAGGAGGAGGAGGAGTCGCTAGTAGAAGACTATCTCTTGTACTTTGGTTGTATTATTGCTCTATCTATCTCTGAGGAAGTTGTGGGGTTTTTCACCTTAGGGTTTTCCCCATGGAAACTCTGTGTGTCTATTGTCTCTTATGTTTGCCTCTTGTTGTGATTGACATGATTGACATGCTTGATATGCTTGATATGCTGTACATGTTATTCTCTCAGTAAAGATCCTAGAGTATATTGAATTAATGCTAAAAAATTGACATGGTATCAGAGCTTCCCTGAGAAGAAGACATTGTGTAGTGGCAGAAACTAGGGTTTCTTGTTTATTGGGTTTCTCTCCACAGATTTTGGAAATGCAGTAAGGTAGATTGACTCTACTCATCAAGGAGAATCTATCTGTCCAATCAGAATTCAATTCTGAGCACTTTCAGTTTTGGCCCTAAAAATTAGGGTTTCCACAAAAATAGGAATTTTTGAAATCTGAAGACATAGCTGGAATCTCCTTGGAAAAATCAAATTTTAGAGCTTTGGATCGATATTTTTGGTTGGGTGAAGCTCTAGGAAACTCAAACCCTAATTCAGGGTCCTCATTAGTGTCCTCCCTAGTGAATCCGAGAAGACTAAAAGGCATTTCCGAAGGGTGAAAATTTGTAGATCTCAAATTCTGAATATACCAGGATGATCAACTCATCAAGGCGCATCTTTCTATCCTTTCAAAATTTTGAAATTCACATTTTGATTTTTTAGGGTTTCTCTAACAAACCCTAATCCAAGACTAGATCCAGTTTTCAGCAAATCAAGTGGTAAGACCTAAATCTTTTCTATTTCCATTTGAAGTACTCTTTAAGATGTCTCACCACACCAAGCTTGAGGATAAGCTTGAAGGGGTTGATAACTTCCGAGCATGGAAGTATAGGATTGGGTTAATCCTGGAAGAAAATGAATTGGACACCTACATCAGCTCTAAGGTCCCTATCCCAGAGGATGAAGAGGCTAAGGCATTGCATAAGAAGAACTTGGTCAAGGAAAAGAGAATCATTGCTGATTCTATCAAAGACAATCTCATACCACATGTGTCATCTTTGAAGACACCCAAGGAGATGTTTGACTCTTTGACCAAGCTATTTGAAGGGAAGAACATAAATCAGAAGATGACTCTGCGGAATCAATTGAAATGGGTCAAGCTGTTGAATGGAGAGACCATTCAATATTATTTCTCCAAAGTCTCTCAGATCAAGGAACAACTTGAAGCTGTAGATGAAGTGGTGGAGAATGGAGAAATTGTGAGGACCACTCTGAATGGCCTACCTAGGTCATGGGATTCCTTTATCCAAGGAATATGTGCAAGAAGGAAGTTAATCTCCTTTAGTAGACTGTGGGATGAATGTTCACAAGAAGAGGCTAGGCTTGTAGCTCAAGAAGAAAAGATGGGAAATGAAGATCAAGCTCTCACAACTCACACCAAAAGAAGCAAGCCTAAGAAGGAGCACTCTCATTACAAGAAATCCTCTCACACCCATCTAAAGAATAGGAAAGATATGAGATGATTCACATGTAATGAGAAAGGACACTTTGCTATAGATTGTCCCAAGAACAAAAAGGACAACAACTTCAACAACAAGAAGAAAGGAAACAAGAAGAGATATCATGCTCATGCTGCTGAGGATGATGAACCTCCCAAGAAGAAGGCTAGAATAGAAAGTGATGATGATGACTCATCAAGCGAAGAAGAATATGTTCTAATCTCTGCTCTCACAGGTACTATCTCTCATGGTTGTAATGATTGGCTTATTGACAGTGGGGCTTCCAAACACATGACTAGGTTTAAAGAATCTTTTGTAAATCTATCTGAACATGAGTCACCCCATAAGGTGAAACTTGGGGATGAATATCAATATCCTATCAAAGGAAGTGGTGAAGCCTCCTACAACCTAGACTCTGGGAAGTCTTTGAAGATGAAAAAGGTTCTATATGTACCTGGGCTCAAGAAGAACTTACTCTCCATATTTTCATTGGATGCAAAAGGCATGAGGGTTTCATTTGTAGATGGCCAAGTCCTAATGTGGCCAAAAGGTAAAACTATAGATGATGCAGTGGTGATTGGAGAGCAAGAGGGAAGATTGTATAAATTGAAGGGACAACCTGAACATGCCATGGTACATGAATCCATGGAGCCAAGTGAACTTTGGCATAGAAGGCTTGCTCATGTGCACTATAGAGCACTACCAATTGCAAGCAAAGCTGTAGCGGGTCTTCAAAAAATCAAGACCAAGCATGAAGGTGTTTGCAAAGGATGTGCAAAAGGAAAGAACATAAAGAAGGCATTTCCAAGTAGTGAAAGCAAGGAAAAAGGAATCTTGGAAATTATCCACTCTGATGTATGCGGATCGATGTCTTCCAGTTCTCTGAGTGGGTATGTTTACTATGTCTCTTTCATTGATGACTTCTCCAGGAAGACTTGGGTTTACTTCTTGAAGAACAAGGATGAAGTGTTTGATAAGTTCAAGGAATTCAAAGCCTTGATGGAAAACCAAACTGATAAGAAGATCAAAACATTAAGATCCGACAATGGCGGAGAATTCACTTCAGGAGAATTCAAGAAGCTATGCAGTGATTCAGGGATTAAGAGGGAGTTGACTGCTCCCTACAATCCACAACAAAATGGAGTTGGAGAAAGGAAGAATCGAACAATCATGGAAGTAGCACGGACAATGCTGCATGACCAGGATCTGCCTATGCATTTGTGGGTAGAAGCAGCCAGGACAATTGTATATGTGCAGAATAGAACACCACACAAGATATTGGACAACAAGACACCAAAAGAGGCCTTCTCTGGTAAGAAACCTAAAGTCAACCATCTCAGAATATTTGGTTGTCTAGTATATACTCATGTCCCAAAGGAAAAGAGGACTAAGATAGATACTTTACGAAAGAAGGGTATCTTTGTGGGTTACAGTGAAAGCTCGAAGGCTTATAGAATATACTTTATAGGGTTCAAGAAGATTGATGTCAGCAGGGATGTAACATTTCATGAAAACTCAACATTCATCAAATCAAGGAAGAACTAAAGGAAACCATATTTCAAGATACTACCATGACTGAAGCAATTCCAGATGCTGATTGTGAAATTGAAGATCTGCAAGAGCCTGTAGATCCACCTTGTGAGAAGGACTCTCATAAGAGGAAACCTGCATGGGCTAGAGAGCTCATTCAAGATGCACAAAGGTATGGCATTTTGAAAGAAGAACACAGAGCAAAGAAGAGGACCAGATCACATACTAGCTATGTTGCTTTACTCTGTGATATTATGAACAAAGAACCTTCCAGTTATGAAGAGGCAGCGGAAAAGAAAGAATGGAAGGATGCCATGGTCGAGGAATATCAGTCGATCATGAAGAATGATGTTTGGGATGTGGTCCCAAGACCTAATGGGAAGTTTGTTGTGACTTCCAAATGGATCTACAAGATCAAGCATGCTGCAGATGGCAGCATAGAGAAATACAAAGTGAGATTTGTAGCTCGTGGCTTCTCCCAAAAAGAAGGAATCGACTATGAATAAATTTTTTCTCCTGTAGCCAGATACACTTCCATTAGATCAGTCCTTGCTCTGGATGCAGTGATGAAATGGAAGATACACCAGATGGATGTCAAGACTGCTTTCTTGAATGGTGTAGTCGTGGAGGAAGTATATGTGGAGCAACCACTTGGTTTCGAGACACATGACAAGAATTCATATGTGTGCAGGTTGAAGAAATCCTTTTATGGGTTGAAGCAAGCTCCTAGGACTTGGTATGGTACGATAGACAACTTTCTATCCAGTTTAGGATTTACCAAGGGTAAAGTGGATTCCAACCTTTACTACAAGGTTGAGGAAGGAAATTCTGTGATACTACTGTTGTATGTAGATGATCTGTTTGTAACAGGTAATGATAGTTTGATTACTGATACCAAGAGGAAGATTGCATCCGAGTTCTAGATGAAGGACTTGGGGATGATGCACTATTTTTTAGGCATGGAGGTGTGGCAGAGTACAGATGGAATCTTCCTTGGACAAGGGAAGTATGCAGTGGAGATCTTGAAGAGGTTCAAGATGATGGACTGCAAGGCCATGGACACACCTATGGCATCGAACTTGAAGCTTCTGTGTGATGATTCATCTGATTCGGTTGATGTCACAGTGTATCATCAGATGATTGGGTCCTTGATGTACTTGATGAACATGAGCTTAGACATTTGCTTTGCGGTGAACACATTGAGCCAGTTCCTGACGGATCCTAGAGGTGTTCACCTAGTTGCTATAAAGCATATTCTGAGGTACCTGAAGGGTACAATTGATTATGGGATCAAGTATGATGCGAATCAAAAGTTTAACCTGCAGGGTTATGTTGATTTGGACTGGGCAAGCAGTGCTGCAGACAGGAAGAGCACATCTGGGTGCTGCTTCAGTATGGAATCAGGTGTGATCTCTTGGTTTAGAAAGAAGTAGTCCTGCGTAGCACTAAGTACAGCCGAAGCAGAGTATGTTGCAGCTTGTTCGGTTAGTTGTGAGACAGTATGGATCCGGAAGCTACTGTCTGAGTTATTTGAGCTCCCGATGGAGGCTACTGGTATCTTTTGGCATAACCAGAGTTGTGTGAATATGTCTGAGAACCCGGTGTTCCACGATAGGTCGAAACACATTGAGATCAAATATCACTATATCATGGATATGGTGCAGAGAGGAGTAGTGAAGCTCCTGTATATTGCGACAGATGAGCAGGTTGCAGATGTACTGACGAAACCACTAGCCAGAGTGAATTTTGAGTACTTTAGGGAGAGGCTTGGTGTTCTTTAGATTGACGACACTTCAAGGAAAAAGTGATGGACACATTTGTTGGAGCCATTCCAAGCATGGTGAGAGGAGGATCCTTCACATGGATGTGGATGTAAGCACTGGATGATGAGAATCAGGACGATGCTCTAGTTACTTCTCTATATATGGATCATGTTGGATGCTTGTTATGATCAGTTGGATCATTTATATGTATGTATGTATGCATCATGTTGGATGCTGTATATGATTAGTTGGATCATTTAAATGTATGTATGTATGTTGGATATGATCAGATGGATCATTTATATGTATGTATGTATGCATCATGTTGGATGCTGGATATGATCAGTTGGATCATGTATATGTATATGCATCATGTTGGATGCTTGGACCATGTATTTGTATATGTATCAGGTGGATAAGTTGTATGATCAGGTAGATCATGTATGTTGATATATGTCAGATGGATACATTGTATGATCAGGTGGATCATGTATCTGTGTATGTATCAGATAGATACATTGTATGATCAGGTGGATCGTGTATGATGATATGTATTAGGTAGATACTTGGTATGCATCAGGTGGATGCATTGTATGATCAAGATGATCATGGATGATGAACTTCAAGATGTTGCTCCAGATGAAATGCATTAGGATGATGCAGTGATGATGATCAGGATGATCATGTGTACATCAGGATGATGTATGGTGAGTATCAGGTTGATACTCTGTGGCTGTGGAACAGGTTCTGCAGATAAGCATATAATCTAGCCCTGGGAGGTTTGCAGATAGTCTTTCAAGGTTTTGCCTATGGCATGTAATGTGGCCCTGGGATATTTGGAAAACGCTCTTTCGAGGTTTTTCTTTGGGAGGACATATAATCTAGCCCTGGGAGATTCGATAGGTTGAGCCGTGTGCTCGTAATCAGTCCTGGGATGCTCTTTCGAGGTTTTGTCCTATGGCATATAATCCAGCCCTGGGAGATCCGATAGGTCAGATTTGTGTACCCGTAATAGCCTGGGATGCTCTTTCAAGGTTTTGCCATGAACACATATAATACAGCCCTAGGAGATCCTATAGGTCGGAGTTGTGTTCTCGTAACAACCTGGGATGCTCTTTCGAGGTTTTGTGGTGACCACATATAATACAGCCCTGGGAGATCCTATAGGTCGGCGCTGTGTTCCCGTAACAGCCTGGGATGCTCTTTCGAGGTTTTGTGGTGGGGTCACATATAATACAACCCTGGGAGATCCGACAGGTAGAGCTATGTGCTCGTAACATCCTGGGATGCTCTTTCGAGGTTTTGTGATGCACATAATAAGTCCTGAGAATTCCACAGTATGGCCAATGATGATGAAGACCTGCAGGCGGTGGGCCTACATCCAATATGAAAAAGGACTGGCTCTGTAGAACTTCCTATGACGAGTAGATTCAGAGATTGATTGAGATCGCAGCAGCCGTGATGATGACGATGATTCGAGGATGATGATTCACTGATGATGATCCAGAGAAGAAGACTTGTGCTAGCAGATCTGTGTCGAGAAATACCTTCCTAGTTAAGAGGGAGTGTTGATGTATATGTAACTTTGGAATGTATTTCACGTATGTATTTCATTTATATATATTGTAATTTTATAGAGATGTGTTATTCCTCTATAAGGAAGTGTCGTCATTTGTATTGACAAGTGTCGCAAGTGTCGTAAGTTGCCGATGGGTTATTAGACTACCATGTGTGGGGTCAGCTTTGTTTAATTTAACCATGGGTTATTAGGCTAAGCTAGACAAGTCGGCCCCATTAGTTTATTGGGCAGGTCAGGACAAGTATAAATAGAGATCGGGAGATCTCTATTTGGATATCTCATTATTCACTTGTACATCACTAGGAAAGTGGCGCACTAGTTGAGGAGGAGGAGGAGCTGCTAGTAGACGACTATCTCTTGTACTTTGGTTTTATTATTGCTCTATCTATCTCTGAGGAAGTTGTGGAGTTTTTCACCTTAGGGTTTTTCCCATGGAAACTCTGTGTGTCTATTGTCTCTTATTCTTGCCTCTTGTTGTGATTGACATGATTGACATGCTTGATATGATTGATATGCTGTACATGTTATTCTCTCAGTAAAGATCCTAGAGTATATTGAATTAATGCTAAAAAATTAACAACAGAAACGAATGCAAGCTTAGGTGGACCCAAGGGTTTAAGTATATGGTTGAAGAGGCTTAATAAGTGACATGAGTTTCAACCAATGTATGATTTGGGCCACCTAGGGGGATCAAAAGATAGATCTAGTACCATAAAATACACAAGTGGGACCCACTTCCTTAAAATAGGGAAAATGGTCCAAGATGGGTCCACTTGGTCAAAATTAATGGGAGATGGTACTATAGGGGCTCTATGACATGGATCTATGGATTGACAAATATTTGAGAGCACCCAAGTGTGGGATCTAGGAAAAGACACGATCCCCAAGGAGTGCGAATTGCACCAAGGAAGACTAGTGCCTTAAATCAAGGGCCAAATGGAGTCAGATGTCCACCAAAATGTAGATTGGGGTAGTCAAGGTGCAAAACAAGGTGGGTTTTGAAGATCAAAGGCATCCAATGGCTAGATCTCAGTAGATCTGAGATTCAAAATGCATCACCAAGTGACCCAAGTGGGGCACAACCTTCAAAATGAGGAATGGGGCCCACAAGGTGAAAATCAACAAGGTGAAGCACTGGGGGTAGGTTATCAAGGTAGATCTATGCAAATCAAGTGGGATCTCACCTACCCATGTGTTGGAACTAGCTTAACTCACCTACCCAAGGAGGGTGACCTCACTCAAGGAAGGCCAAGTGCTTTGGGGGAAGGGGAAAATGAAGTCCAAATGCCACCAAACTATAGATCCAAATTGCCATGGATACTATAGAGGTGGGTTCTTTTTATTATACCCAAAGCCAAGCTAGATCTTAGTAGATCTAAGAAAAAGTGAAAAATGAGGGTTTTAATCAATTAGGGTTTTTATGATCTAGAATTAATGGATAAGCCAAGGAAGAAGAAGACCATACCTTTGGAGCATACCTGGATGAACAGATGGATGCTAGTTGAGATGAGGATTACTTTTCCAAAAATCAAATGAAGAATTTTGAATCCCTCTTGCCAAAACGTCCTTCTCCAAGCCACACGTGTGTCCCTCTAAACTGTCAAAACCAAGGAGCAAAGCATCAATCAGTTTAACATGTTGAGGGTAGATACAAGAAATAAATAGATAAACAAAGAATAGTTGGTAAAAAGACAAAACCACTCCCTGTTTGATCCACGAATTGGGATGAAGTTGTAGGGAAAGCCTCCCCACTAATACGTATTCCTCCCAAGACGTCTTCTTCACCTGTAAATCAAAAGTATGACAAAAATATGCAAGATAGCTACAAGAGATCCTCCAGTGCA
Organism: Larix kaempferi; assembly: GCA_027924585.1. Lineage (NCBI taxonomy): Eukaryota > Viridiplantae > Streptophyta > Pinopsida > Pinales > Pinaceae > Larix > Larix kaempferi. The sequence goes on from BSBM01000305.1 coordinate 25,006,687, forward strand.
ATGGACAAAAGAATTTACAATCAAAGAAACCAACATCCACTCCAAGATCCAAGCATGTACTCCAAAAGATAGAATTTTATTCCAAGAGCCAAGAGCCAAATTCTCTAGATGAATTTTACAATGAGGGGGTCTCCTCCTTATATAGGATAATAAAGACCAAAACCCTAGATCTCAAAACCACTTTACGAAATGAGTGGTTGAGATTAAAAGATCTCACAACATAATCAATGGCTAAGATGAGACATAACATAATATCACATGGATCACTCAAAATAGAGGTGACGTCATAGCTAAAAGTGACTAAGTGAGGGTGACGTCATCCTCTAGAGGGGGATAAAACACATGGGCCCACCTCATATAACATGGACATGACTCACAAAGCTCATGGTGGGGCTAGGAGGCATCAATCCTTGCTAGCTCATCCCCATGGCACAATGATATAAAATAATATGTCCAAAATAATACAAATGATCAAATCATGTCCTCAAAATCTATGAGAGACATGCAGTAAAAAGCCTCCTGTGGACTCCACTGACTGATGATAACTTGTTGGAAGATGGGGGGTTCACCCTGGAAGACCTCTGTGGATACCAAGTTCCAAAAACTTGCCTCAATTGCCCAAATCGAATTCCTCAGTGACCCTTTTATTCCATTTTTAATCTGCCTCAGTAACTGTGAAGCTATTAAAACTGCCACCTAGGCTTCCTGTGCTGTCAAACTGAGCCCAACAGGTTCTACATAAGGGGGGTATAATGGTAACATCAAGTGGCTGGACCACCCCCTCCTCATAAAGCTCCCTAGGTGAAATAGCCTCTCATGGCCCCTGTTGGTCAGGCTGGGAAAACAACCCCAAATCTGGGCAACAAGTGGAAAATTGCATCTATCACTGTCAGAAGTGCCCGGAAATGAATGATAAGTATCTCATTGGATCTAGAAGACCCAAAAATACTAAGAATGTGTACTCATACACCATGGGTTTCCCTGATGGGCCAACTGTAGGGTCCACCATATATGGACAGTGCATAATCTGATGATATGAAGTAATAATAAAATCTGTTGAACTGCATCTATCACCATCTGAATCATATGTACATCATATAATATCATCATCAAGAGTATGTGGGGCCATAAATCATCATTAATAAGCATACATGGTCCACATCATCACGGATCTGAAGAAATGACCATAGTCAAACTAGGTTTGACTAGGTCAATATACAACCAAGGATAAATCATATCAATAGACTAAGACATGTTCCTCTAATCATACTCACAGCTTAACTTAAAGCATGAACATAATTTAGTGGCATTAATCATGTTTTCATATTCCATTGTTATTTATACTTACTTGCACAATAGCTTAAATGACAATCTCACCCATTGGACATGGTCTAACTGCTAGCTAAGGATGAAGGCTAGGAACACGGTTGGGCAAAGGGGTGACTTGTCTAAACTCAAATAAAATACACTTTGGACTGGGAGGGGGCAACTACATTCTGTGCTGGACAAATAACACAGGGAAGGGCTGTGCCTCACAAATGGGTAAGTTGTTTAGAGAGTGCTTATTCAACTTAGGCATCATGTCTACATTAGGTTGATCCAAGTTCATTAGGATAATTCAATTTCATTTCATGGCCTTTTTGGCCTACATAACCCTTCGGATCTCAGGTGCGCTAAAAAGCACAACTAATTGCAGCTTGCATCCAGGGCATGTTTATATATATATAAGGTCAGCAATTGTTTAGATATAGAGTTTAAGAACCATTGCTTTTTGGACCTTTCTTATACTCTTCGAGGAGTATTTTTAGCATTTCATTGCTCTTTCCCTTTACTCACGTGTGTTCAAAAACACATTCTAGAGTTTATAGTTTCCATGGGCGAATTCACACAAGTTTCCATAAGTAGTACATGAGCTTTCAGTTTTAGCCAACAACATCTCAAGTGACTAGGGGGAGTTCGTGCCAGTGCCAAACATCGGGACAACCGACCATAATGATTTAGGCCTACAATCCAACTCACCAAAGGCAAGTTCTTTCACCAACTCATATCCGAGACACTAAACAAACATGGATGCGATCCAAACATAGAGGTAGTAAATGGGGAAGTCTTCAGTATCAAAGAGTCAAGAAAGACAAGTCAAGGGTAAATCCAATATAGGAAGGTCATGAATGGATGGAGTCAAGTGAGAATGGTGCCTAAGCTAGCAGACAGGTAATGTCAAGAAAGGCAATATCTATTCAAGGTAGTAAACCAGTGAGTTTTGTCAAGAAACCTAAATGTGCAAGACTGCAAGTAATATGTCCATTTTATAAATTGTAACATCATCAAGATAGTTCATTTTAAGTTTACAAAGTTTGCCACATCATGAATCATATACCAAGCTAATGCTATGAACATGACTAAAACAACAATATAGTAATCCATATTCAATGATCAGGAATCCATAGGTCATATCACATAATAATAATAATAATAATAATCATAAACCATCTGAAACACTGTTGCAATAACATCACTAGGCACTGAACTGGAACTGTATGGAATAAAGGGTCACATCGGTCATCAAATCTGAACTCTCAAGGCTCAGCCTTGGCACAAGGTCTAACATAAGTCTGATAAAATACACTGCTTTGATCATGAGTGATCCCAAAATATAAGCTCATCATAGCCAAGCTCTGAATAATCCAAGCTCTGAAAAGTGCAGATATCTGCTAAGCAAGAATAGTAGCCCTGCTACTATGGTGTGATAACAACTACCATGCTTCAAATGATGCAAGATATGCATAACCGAATGATATCATTTGATCATAGGCTTATGTCCAAATCTCAACCATCATTCACTCAACCTCCTAGTTGTATTTTGGCTTGACTAGAGACAATTTAATCCAACGAATATTCTGTGTGCCATTGGTGGAATTTTTGTGATGAAGCCCATGACCCTTTGACTTGTGAGCCTTTCTTATTATATAAAGAATGAGCCAAAGGGATGAAGGGTATGCCTACAATTTCTGTTATCGAAGAGGAACCCATTAATGAAGTGTATGTTTCCATGAATAAGTCTCAATCTCAGTTTAGACCGAAATCCATATATGACCCCAAGTTTGCGATAAATAAGGAAAATTCTATTCACAAAGTTGTCACGCCTTCCATCAGTGAGTCGAGACCATCACTTATTGTTAAAACTAATCATTCTAGTGCCGCATTGAAATATGTTCTTACCTTTCCTAGTCATTATGCGCCTTACAATTTGGCCACTGATTTGGAAACCTTGAAGGCCAACATCAACTTTTCAGACGTCCTTAGAGTGCCCAAGTAGTAATAGAACTTGAATAGAGATATTTCTATTCCTTTCACGTCCATAAATTCTTCCAGAACGACCACACAATAAAATACTAATATAGTTGATCTTAATGATCATATTGAAAAATAAGTCAATATGACAATAATGGCTAGACCTCAATCCAAGTACCCACCTTTTTACATGTCAATGAAAATCATGGGTAGAATCACTCATTCATGCCTTATCAACGATGGCTCTTGTCCCAATATCACGTCCAAAGTGATCATGGATTAGCTTGGCCTAACTTGCATGAGTGAAGCTAAGAACATGCTCACATTCAATAAGAAAGTACAAATCACCATTGGCTAGATTAGATACCTCACCTTGAGCATGCATTCTCATCCTAAGGTCAAGAACACATGCAATTTCTTAGTTGACAATATGAAGGTTGGTAATTTTTCCATGATCTTAGTGTGAGAGTGAAAACATTTGACTAGGGGTTATCTTAGCCTCGATGTAACTCATGCTATTGTACCTTGCGATAGGAAAAACCTAGTTGTCATGAGAGATCCTCAGACCATGCCCTACATTGAAAACATTCCAGGTCCATAGATCGATTATATTGAAACTTGTATTGACACTTACTTTGTCTTTATAGAGGAAGAGCAAGAAGCATACGCCCAAACCAAAATTGAATATGATCAAGTTTGGAACATGCCGTTTGATGAAGCCTCTTCTAGAGAAGGCAATGGTGTCGGTGTCATTTTTTTTTCACCTTCTGTGTAATATCCTTGGTAATATGTGACCAAGATATTAACTCCAATTTAATTTTTTTACTAAAATTACTAGTGATTTTCCTTGACAATTTTTTGAGCAGGGTGGGTAGTTAGTGATGGGGACTGAGGCTCAAGGTGAGTTTGGTAGGATGAACTTTTAATTATAGAAAACATATGGAATTAGGTGCACCAGCAGGTATGAAGGTTAGAACAGATGTGTCGTTTGCACTAAGTACCAGAACCATTCACTTTCAGCAACAGTGGTGCACTGTTGCCTACTTCGAGGCTCCCTGGGCAGCTGGCATATGCAAACTAGACAGGTAGGGTGATACTGGGGTAGAGGGAAGAGATATTATTAGTCATTTAACTCATAAAATATGGTGGAATGAAGACTAGGTGAACTTGGAAAGGTTTGGAGTAATCTGGGGCTTAATTGCACACGGTGGACGGCTGAGCTAGTCAAATTACATGCTTTCCAAAACGAGGCTAAAAGAATACAAATTATTATTACAGGGACTGATATGGATATTATACTGAGTTATCAACCTCCTCCAACTGACAGAATGCAAAATGGATTCTCAGAAAAGATTTAGCAGTAAATATGGTGAAACTAGTATAGAATAAGCACCCAACTAGCTAGTCTTGCATTTTAATCCATCAAACTGCTCCAATAAATGATAAAATATGTTATGATATCAAATAAGGTTCTGATATAATATAATGAATAGATACGGGTCAAAAATAATATATCCAAACTCTTCTTCTATTGATTTAACTACCTTCCAAAACAACAGTGCCTCACAGGCTAAATATTCATTACATTTGATGGAGAATGAAGAGAAGAATTAGAATAATACCGTGGCTCTACTATGGAGTTAGTATCAGGTCATATAAAGGTCATATGACTGTAATTTTATGCTTATTGAGCTTCTGAACTTGACTGGGGCGCATTCACTAAGTCATCCCTCTCCTTTAGGGAAAACTCCTCTAGATTTAGCTATGAATGTGAGAATGAGTGAGAAGAGAAGTATGGATCTAATCTGAAGCTGGTTACTGATCTTGAAAACCTTTGATGTCTGCAACAATGGATGTATCAACTCTCATTCAGTACTTGGGTGCACTCCCAAGATCTATCTTCTTCAATGGATGAATCTTCACCAAAACTAGCTGTAGAATCACTACTGGAGGAATCCTATTCTCCAAATAAATGAGGATCTTCAATGGAGTCTGGAAGCATATGTTAATGGCTACAATATCTTGATATGAACCTGCACAACACTCACTGGAAACTATGGGCCTTGGGGCACATCACCCAAGAAGCACAGTTGAGGCACATCACTCAACTATAGAAGCATCAGAGCTCTCATGAGAAAACATAAATGATCAAAAGTTGTCAAATGGAGTTGGTTGGATTCTTTTATAAACTTCATGATGGCCTGCTGAGAAAGTTCTTGGCTTGGTGACCTGTGAGAGTAGGTTACCCACTTTCCCATTCTATTCCAAATCCATGAGGGCAACTTTCTTGAGGAGAATAGCAACTTCAGAGCTTTCAAAACTTTCTTTCCTTCACCTCCTTCACTAAATTTGGGCAAGTGCACTTTAGGTAGCTTTTCTGGTTGTTGCTATTTCTTTCAGAAATATTTTCTGAATCTTTCCACTTTCTTTACTTTCCTCCTTCCTGCTTTTGTCTGATTTTTCCCGCTTTTGTTAGTTTCCTTTCTGGGTTCGTCTTGCCAACTTGTCTCCAGTAGATTCCTTAGCTTTTCTGAGACTTTACCACTTAGGCAAGTTTGGCTCACTTACCAATTCGAATTTCCTAGCCAAGTCATCAACCACTTGGCACATTTATTAGCAATAAACATTTAAATGAAAATAATACAACTCAGAAATAATTTAACTTAGCAATTAATTAATTATCCAGTAATTAATTAATTGTTATGGTGTAATGCCTCAAAATTTCTCCAATTAATTAATTTCTCAATTAGTCAATCACTTGGACTTAGTCATGGGGTTAATAAATACATGGGGGCCCTCCTTGTCCATTTAATTCCCAAATACAACCTTAGGCATCTTCCATAAGGTAGTTTCCATACTTGCTCATTAATTAAATAATTATTGCCTAGGTGACTTAGGCCAAAATTACCCCATGGACCATGGAAAAATATGGGGACATGACAGTCCTCCCTTCCTAAGATTGCTTGTCCTCAAGCAATGTCAGGATTCCACCAGGCTTTTGCAGCACCACTTTGATTTTAATTGTCCCCATCCACTGTACAGTCTGTAAATTAAACTTGGGCCTTAAGAAAAACTGAAGAAAAACTGCACTGTAATTTATATATGCAAATGAACCAGCAATGAACAAAATTTTCAACCCAGTTAGGATAACTTGAGTAGAATTCCTGGATCCCATTGTTTCTCCTGCAAGGACCAAAACTGTTCTATCACCTTTGGAAATCTGTCACTCCAATGAATGCCCGGATCCCAAAGTATCAACTGCATTTTCCCAATCATCAAAGTCAATTTAGTGAATCTATCATCAAACATGTGCCTTTTCATCCGAGGAATAACTGAAAGGACATTACTGCCAACTAAACCAAGTGGATAGAAAACTGTTTCTTCTAGTGAAAACATCCAATGGCTCAACTCTTTGCCATTGGAGAAAAACTTCAAGCATCCCTTCTAGCATGTGGATTCCCTCCACATAGACCAACTTTTGCAAGTAAAATGTTCCATTAATTTCTCTTGGCAACTTGCCCGCTTACCTGCCTTCCCTTGACCATGAGCATAAAATTGTTTGCAAGGAGGTTTCATGCTTGTCAGGTAATCTTTCACCCAATCCATATGTGGATGAGTAACATCGAATGGCTGCAAAATATACTTTTGTTGCTACTCACAATTCAAGATAATGTCAGTTATAATAAGAAATTTATTGCAGAAACAAGAAAACCTTTTACCTTTGAGATTTCCTTTTTTTGTGTTACCTCTATCCGTCCATCCAATGGATGAATTAGACATCTTGCTTGCTGATTCACATGAGCTGAAATCATCCATCTCTGCTACAATAATATCTATCTCCCATAGGAGCAGATCATGATCCACTTGTGGTACATGTGGCATCAACAAGAAAAAATTCTTCACCCACTGTTCATTCCCCATTTTTATTGTTGAATCCATGACATGTGGGGAAGGACTGTGAACCTTCTTTGTATGTCTGCAACCTTCAGTAATCAGTCTTATGGTTGCAACTTCATCATTATTGTCTGGCCCAAATTGGGTGCTCTCATCCCACTTTTCCATGGGAGAGTGATTGTTTCCAAGGAACAGCTCAAGTTCTTTTAGGAAATGATCAGGGTGCTTGGTTTTCATCAAACTGTTCCGCACACGCCTCAAGCACATGTAAAGGTAAATGATCCTCATGATCCACCATCTCATGAGGTTCCTCCATATGATAATGAATGCTTTCACCCCAATGAAATTCACTGAATGGTGTGTAGGAGGGTAGGGGGGATCTTTGCAACTTTTCATGAAGCAACAACAACTCTGTCTTGGATTCTTGGAGGGCACTTTGAGTGCTTCTCAAAGAATCTTGGGTGGCCATCAATTCATCATTGAGCTTATAGTTCTCTTTTCCATATCTGCAAATACTTTCTTCATCATGCCATGATGCATCCCACAACAATTCAACAAGCTCAAAAATGTATTTTTTATCTGAAAGAAACTGTGAGAAATTACCTTTGAATGTGGACATTGCTTTCTGGATATTTTCCATTCCTGCAAAGAAATATTGATCTTCCCTTAAAGCAACTTCCCAACACAACCTCAACACTAAAGAATGAGTGTCATGGAGAATTTTCAAGGCCTCTTGGATCTTTTGTTCATCCATCTTCAATGACCCTGCAAGAAGATGAGGTTCTTGCAGATGTTCCTCCTCTTCATTTTCCATCCCCGGATTGATTTTATGCAGTGCACTCAAAGTTTGGAAATATGATCCATATATTGCTGCTGCAATATATTAATCTCTTAGGTCCTCAACAACATAATTTGGGCTGCAAATTAATTGCTCATTCCTCCTGGGTATACTAGGAAGGTATTCTCTTAAATTTCCAGCCTTCACATTGCATTTCTTTTTGACATCAGAATTCTGAACCTCATCACTAGGGAGCTCAACCACTCTGAACTTTTCACTAGAAGTGGCTGCCATATCAGATTGAAATAATGACACATAAAAATCAGAATTTAATAACTCACCATGTGTCATGTTATCCTCCCTATGAGGTGGAGGGTTGGTGGTTTGGCCTTCCATCAATTCCTCATTTTCAGTTTCTGTTGTTGCCAGAACTTCTTCTTTTCCCATGGATATTGCACCCACCACACCTTCATCAATGGGAATATCCATGTCCCCCACATATATGTGAGAGTACACATCTTTAGATTTTTCCTCACAATTAAAACATTCCTCAATAGATTCTCTTCCGTCCATGTAGGCATCCTGCAAACACCCTTCTAGTGATTCAACTTGGTCACTACATTCACCCTTATCACCAAGGATACAGAACTCAACATCCAGGGAATCCCTTATGCAGTAATTGTCTTCTGATGTGGCTGCAACACCATCATGACACAAATTAGTACAAAAATCTGAAAGTGGTCCATACCTTTGCATCATGCTTCTCTCTTGAATGGGTATGGTGCCTTGTTCTACCAGTGATTCTACTATTTCACATCTAACTGATGTGTGGTCAATTTCTACTTCCTTGTGAAGCTCATGTGGTGTCTTTGGATCTGATTTATGTTCTACTTTTAGATCTGATCCGAAATATGGCTCAACACCCCTAACAGTACCAATCTCATCCGAGGTGATCTTGAGATCCTCATCATAGAATCTTGCAGTAGATTCTTCTCCCAATCTATCAACAACCTCATGATTAGTGTTTCGGTCTTGCTTCCACAAACAAAATAATGAAGCTTCTGCCTTAGTTGTTTTAGGGTCAGGATTCTTGGAGGCTCTTTTGGAATATGATCCAAACATTCTTGTGAGGTGTAAATAACATGCATCTACTGAAGCTCTTGCTTCTTTTAGGTACTCTTCAGAATTAGGTTGATATTTGGCTGTGGAACATGTAACCTTTTCCTGCATATAGCTATCAAAATAACCATAGCCTCTTCTACCAATCATGATTTCATGGGTCATACTTATAGAGGGTACTTCTCAGAATTCTTCTTCCTCACACTGTCTACAATACTCTTCATACCGCTCAACAAATTCATCATCATATTGCTCATAAAAATCCTCATCAGAGTAAGAATCTTCTTCACTAAATATTGACATGACTGCCAATTCATTAAATTAAGAGTCTTCTTTCCACATGAGTAGAGGAAAGAGCTTTGATACCACTGTAATATCCTTGGTAATATTTGACCAAGATATTAACTCCAATTTAATTTTTTTACCAAAATTACTAGTGATTTTCCTTGACAATTTTCTGAGCAGGGTGGGTAGTTAGTGATGGGGACTGAGGTTCAAGGTGAGTTTGGTAGGCTGAACTTTTAATTCTGGAAAATATATGGAATTAGATGCAGCAGAAGGTTTGAAGGTCAGAACAGATGTGTCCTTTGCACTAAGTACCAGAACCATTCACTTTTCAGCAACAGTGGTGCACTGTTGCCTACTTCGAGGCTCCCTGGGTAGCTAGCATATGAAAACTAGACAGGTAGGGTGATATTGGGCTAGAGGGAAGAGGTGTTATCAGTCATTTAACTCATAAAATATGCTGTAATGAAGACTAGGTGAACTTAGAAAGGTTTGGAGTAATCTGGGGCTTAATTGCACACGGTGGATTGCTGAGCTAGTCAAATTACAGGCTTTCCAAAACGAGGATAAAAGCATACAAATTATTATTAAAGGGATTGATATGGATATTATACTGAGTTATCAACCTCCTCCAGCTGACATAATGCAAAATGGATTATCAGAAAAGATTTAGCAGTAAATATGGTGAAACTAGTCTAGAATAAGCACCCAACTAGCTAGTCTTGCATTTTAATCCATCAAACTGCTCCAATAAATAATAAAATATGTTATGATATTAAATAAGTCTTTGATATAATATAATGAATATATACAGGTCGAAAATAATATATCAGAACTCTTCTTCTATTGATTAACTGCCTTCCAAAACAACAGTGCATCACAGGCTAAATATTAATTACATTTGATCGAGAATGAAGAGAAGAATTAGAAGATTACTGTGGATCTACTATGGAGTTAGGATCAGGTCATATACGGGCCATATGAATGTAATTTTCTGCTTACTGAGCTTCTGAACTTGACTGGGGCGCATTCACTAAGTCATCCCTCTCCTCTAGGGAAAACTCCTCTAGATTTAGCTGTGAATGTGAGAATGAGTGAGAAGAGAAGTATGGATCTGATCTGAAGTTGGTTACTGATATTGAAAACCTCTGATGTCTGCAACAATGGTTGTATCAACTCTCATTCAGCACTTGGGTGCACTCCCAAGATCTATCTTCTTCAATGGATGAATCTTCACCAAAACTAGTTGTAGAATCACTGCATGAGGAATCCTATTCTCCAAATAACTGAGGATATTCAATGGAGGATGGAAGCATATGTTAATGGCTGCAATATCTTGATATGAAACTGCACAACACTCACTGGAAACTATGGGCCTTGGGGAACATCACCCAAGAAGCACAGTTGAGGCACATCACTCAACTATAGAAGCATCAGAGCTCTCATGAGAAAACATAAATGATCAAAAGTTGTCAAATGGAGTTGGTTGGATTATTTTATAAACTTCATGATGACCTGCTAAGCAAGTTCTTGGCTTGGTGACCTGTGAGAGTAGGTTACCCACTTTCCCATTCTACTCCAAAGCCATGAGGGCGCCTTTCTTGAGGAGAATAGTAACATCTGAGCTTTCAAAAATTTCTTTCCTTCACCTCCTTCACTGAATTTGGGAAAGTGAGATTTAGGTAGCTTTTCTAGTTGTTGCTATTTTCTTTCAGAAATATTTTTTGAATATTTCCACTTTCTTTACTTTCCTCCTTCCTGCTTTTGTCTGATTTTGCCCGCTTTTGTCAGTTTCCTTTCTGGGTTCATCTTGCCACCTTGTCTCCACTAGATCCCTTAGCTTTTCTGAGACTTTACCACTTAGGAAAGTTTGGCTCACTTACCAATTCGAATTTCCTAGCGAAGTCATCAACCACTTGGCATATTTATTAGCAATAAACATTTAAATGAAAATAATACAACTCAGAAATAATTTAACTTGTCAATTAATTAATTATCCAGTAATTAATTAATTGTTATGGTGTAATGCCTCAAAATTTCCCCAATTAATTAATTTCTCAATTAGTCAATCACTTGGACTTAGTCATGGTGTTAATAATTGCATGGGGGGCCCTCCTTGTCCATTTAATTCCCAAATACAACCTTAGGCATCTTACATAAGGTAGTTTCCATACTTGCTCATTAATTAAATAATTATTGCCTAGGTGACTTAGGCCAAAATTACCCCATGGACCATGGAAAAATACGGGGACATGACATTCTGGTAAGCCTTATTAGTTTTTATTCCACTTGAATTTCCAATGCATGAATAATGTCATAGAATTCGAAGCTCTTGTGTTAGGTCTCCAGAAAGCATTAGATCTAGGGTGTCAAAATTTGCAAGTTTTTGGAGACTCTGAGTTGGTCATCAATATGATTAAGAAGGTTTATCGACCCTCTAAAAAGGTTTTACGAAGGTATATCCAAGTTATTGATCACGTCATGAAGAAATTCCTTTCACTCAATCTTACATACATATGGCGCAAGCTAAATATGGCAACCGATAAACTAGTTGTGTTTTCTTATATCCCTTCCTGACAACAATCTAACAACAAGCATAGTTTCAATGATATTTTCCTATTCCACCTCTTTGTGTCCGACAATGACGAATCATGGCAATTTTTTTAGGATGATGAGGATATTTTCTTCTTTATGATCGATCAAGGAGATGAAATGTCTGTACCTCCTCAGATTATTAACCTAAAGAACAATGTTTGTCCCAAGGGTCTAGTGTTGCTTGAGAGCATGTTTTCATCTGATGATGTTTCTAAAAAACAAGACCAAATCCTGAACCTCCAAACCACAAGGTTGGCCCTACTATTCTTGTCAATGTTGGTTCTGAGGAAGAGTAAAAATTCTTATACATAGGAGCCTAGTGTATCGAGGAAGAAAGAGAGAGAAAATTTTGGCCCTTTTTCATGAATTCAAGGATATATTTGCATGGTCATACAAAAACCTTAGAGGATTCGATACTGACATATCCAACACTCTATTCCCTTAGAAGAAGGATCCACACCTATATGATAGAGGCAACAACAAGTAAATCCTAAGCTTGATGCCATTATAAGAAAGGAGCTCGATAAAATGCTTGAGGCCAAGATTATCTTTTCCATATGCTATTCTAAATGGGTCACCAATCTTTTTCCAATGGTGACATTCACCTTTACATAGATTTCAAGAACCCATATATGTTTAGTGTCAAATAAATTTTTCCCTTACCTTTCATGGATGCTATCCTACATCAAGTTATTGGATGCTATCCTACATCAAGTTACTGACTCCGGGATGATGAATTTTCTAGATGGATTTTTAGGACACAATCATATTAATATTAACCCCAGATATCACTACAATACCACATTTACCACTATATGGGGTACATTTTCCTATCACTATATGCATTTCAGATCGATAAATCCACGATAAACCCCACTGCCACTTTCCAAAGGGAAATACATATTTCTTTTGATGACTTGATAGGGGTTATTATCCAATTTTTCTTAGACGACCCAACGGTTCATTCCAAGAGCAAAGCCTACCATTTCAACCACTTACATTAAGTTTTTCTTAGATGTAGAAAATTCAACATCTCCTCGAACCCTAACAAGTCCATTTTCGGTGCTATTGAGGGGAAATTGTTAGGGAAAATATTTTCTAAGGATGGTGTAAGGATTGATCCCAAGAGAATATATTCCATCTAAAATATCCCTCCTCTTACATCTAAGAAATTCGTTCAAGAATTCATGGAAAAAATAAATTTTGTGCGATGGTTTGTGCTCAATTTTTCCTCGTTTTTTCTTATATTATCAACCCTATCCATATGCTATTGTGCAAAGGCATGGTGTTTAATTGGAACAATGAAGCACAATTCGCCTTTCAGTTCATTAAAAACACCATTGTCTTTGCGCTCGTCCATACTAAGCTTGATTTTGATCATAATTTTTAGATATATACCATTGCGACCAAACAAGATATTTCCTCCATCTTGATCCAACATTGATATGATAAACACAAAAAACCTGTAGAATTCATGAGTCAAATCTTGTTCGAGGCTTAGGTCAAGTTCCCTTTGATTGTAAATCCTGCATTGGCCTTAATCACCGCCTTGAGTAAGTTTCACCACTATGTTCTAAGAAGGCATATGATTGTAAAGGTGCCTCTCCTTGCCATGAATCACCTATTGTCCCAAACCTACATGTAGGGAAAGTTATCAATTTGGTTGGAAAAAATCCAAGAGTTCGACTTAGAGTTATCCATTTCCAAGACTGTTAAAGGTTGATGCTTAGCCATCCTTCTAGCTGAGCACTTAGAGCTTCATTTCCTGGACATTGAGGAGGATTACGAGTCCTTATTTTTAGTATTTGCAATTGAGTATGTAGAAATGGATTACAATGTGTTTTCCCATCCCTAGTATGAGGATATCATTCATTATCTTGATATGGAAATGTTCCCTCCCCATATGAATCCCAACAAGAGAAGGAAGATGAGGCTCGAAAGTAGCAAGTACGTAATGCTAAATAATTGAATTATCCATCGACATGCTAATGGCATGCTCCTTCGATGGATTGGTAAAGACCAATCCCAAACTATCCTTTATGAGTTCAATGATAGATCCCATCTCCATTTTCACTTAAGTGGACATTTCTCCGCTAAGGAAACTACCCAGAAAATCATGCATTATGGGTTCTATTGGCCAACTATCTTCCATGACACTTTTGAATTTGTAAGAAATTGTGATTGTTGTTAGCGCAGTGCATGCCACTAGAAACTCACTGCTTTACCCCTACATTTGGTGACATGCCTTATTCCCTTCTCAAAGTGGGGTTTATATTTCATTGGAACTTTCTCCCCACCTTCGTCTACTAGGCTTATATTTATCCTGAACGTGATTGATTATTTCACCTGGTGGGCTAAGGCCGCAACTTTGTAAAATTCTAAGGCTGAGCAAGTGGTAGTGTTCCTTCGAGAGCACATACTTTCTTGTTTTGGGTTTCCGGTTGAAATTATTAGTTACAATGGGGGTGCTTTGATGTCAAAAGAGGTCCTTGGTTTGTGTCAACAATATAACATCATTTTCTCTACCTCTTTGCCTTATTATCCTTTGGGGAATGGCTTGGATGAGTCAATGAACAAGAACTTGATCATACTAATTGTTGTAGTTAAGTGGATTGCATAGTTACGAATGATACATGATATAGATTAAACAAGTAATTATATAGATATGAACACATGATAAGTAATGGTGGCAGAGCCAACAAGTCTTTCTGTTACTCAGAACCAAAGTACAATACATTGTCTCAGTGCTGCCCTATATCCGACTCTCCAAACTATATATATAGTTTACAAATAGTTACATAACGACCCGTTGGTTCACTAACCAACGTGACTAACTAGATCGACATGTAGTGGTAAAACGGATCCTAGTCGACATGATGGTTCAACATGTTCTATGAAGTGGTCAGACGGAGGACCTAATCGGGCGACCGACGTAGGCTCCTCCAACATATCCCCCATGAACAAGACCTTTCTTCATCCCGAAGAAATCATAAATTAACTGGAGTTGGATGAACATATGAACTTCACTGCGGTTTGTCTCGTAACTAGTGTATACAGTTGATAACTCTTATCTGGTACCGACTATTACCTTGGTTGGAACTGGGTCGTTAAGTCTAGAAATGTGTCCATGCAGGTAGAAGAAGCTGACATGAACAACATTTCGACGACAGCTGCAAGCCTACAGTCGACGAAAGAAAAAAATGCCTATTGTTTTAGAGAAGAAAGCACACAAGAAAACAATTACTTGGGCTTCTAATCTTCTCACGTCCACTTAAGTTTGCACACCAATCGGTTATTGCAAGAAGAGTGATGAAGACGTGATTGGTGGCAAGGAACATAATGACAAATCTTAGTCTTGGGGCTTCGAGAGTGCTCAAAATGCCCATATATCATGGAGTGGTGAGTATTTGACAGGAACCCAATGCCGAAATGCTCATATATCATGAAAAGAGCCATTGAGCGACCATAAGACTTAAGAATTTCTGATAGAACAACAAAGGAAAGGGAACAAAGGCATTAAGGAGGAATGCCATGGCTTCCCGAAGATTTCAGTGTGTTGCTAAATGGGGTATGGGTAACCCTTTTATAGTGAGTGGCCAGTGAAGTGATGGATGGGAAGGGGTGGGACATATGGAGAAACGACAATGGTCAAAGTATGGTGGTATGGTGGTCATGGATATCACATGTAACGAATGTAGATTTGCTGGAGTACTTACATGTGTATCAATCCGATCGATGTCTTGAGAATGGATTGTATGCTGACATTGTAGTAGTTTAAACAATGAGAGTATGAAATGTCGGTGGTCATGACGATGGTAATGGTAAATGATGGCTTGTGTCACTCTTGTGAATAAAATAATCTCATCATGCTTTATGTGTTGCCATGAAAAATTGATTAGTGATAATGATGAATCAATCGACGTATTGCTGGTCGAATTTGTGTCGGTTCGGTCGAGTATCTTTGTTCAACATTTTCTTGTCGGTCTATTCCACTTTGTCTATAGTTAAATTATTTCATTACCCCCCACTTTTTTTCATGCTTTGTAATGTTTTAGCTGGGCGCCATTGACAAGTTTTCGAAATACACTCCCTTGCAGTGTTTTTAGTCGAACTGCTCCATTGGTGTGGATTTCTACGATGACATAGGGGCCCAACCATGCAATGTGTAGCTTATTAGGTTTCTTTTTGATTTGGCTGTAATAAAGCAGGGCTAGATCACCAATTGATATCTTTTTGTTCTTTATATTTCGATCGTGCCAAGCTTTCTGTTGTTGTTTTTAGATTTCTTGATGATGGAGTGTTATCTGTTGTTGTTATTCAAGTTTTGATAGTTGGGAGTACCTTTCTTTTGTTGCTTGTTCTATTTCTATATGTAGTACTTCTGCAATTGCTGCCGCTTATTGTTGAAAATGTAGAGGAACGACTGCTTCTTGTCCGTATATGAGGTTAAATGGTGTTTGATCTGTCGATCTTTTGTATGCTGTTCTATACACCCATAATACTATAGGTATCTTGTCATCCCAGTCATCCTTATCAATATTGAATATTTTAGTTAATCATGTAGTTAGCGTTTTATTGAATGCTTCTATTGTGCCATTAGATTGAGAGTGATATGCTGTACTCCGTCTATGCTCGATAAAAAATTCTTTCGTTAGTATGCCAATTGTTTTGTTGACAAAGTGGGTCCCTTGGTCGCTAATCAAGGTGAGTGGACAACCAAGTCTCGTAATAATGTTCTCATAGATGAATTTGGTATCTATTTCACTTGAGCAAGTCTCGACAGGTTCTGCTTCTTCCCATTTAATAACATACTCGATCGCAATAATGATATATCTTGCTCCCGTTTGTCAACCAAGAGTCGGAAATGCACCTATGAAGTTGATTGCCCAAATTTCAAAAGTTAAGTTTGTATTTATTGATATTAATGGCATTTGAGTACTTGTAAATTGTTGGCCAAGTCGCTGACATCTATAATCCATTCACAATAATCAAGCAAATGATTGGGGAAGATCCTAGGGAGTGGAATTTACATTTGATTCATGCCCTATGGGATGACTGTACCATTGCCAAAACCATCCATGACAAAACCCCTTTCATGCTTATCTATGGGAAAGAAGCTATAATGTAGCTAATCTTGAGATTGCAACTTACCGCTTAGCCTTCCACACCGATGATTTATACAATAGCCTCATCGTCCAAATATTTAATGCCTTCTTAGCTCTTGAGGAATAAAGGGAATTTGCACTTGAAATTACGAAAAAAGCAGACATCAATCATTAAAAAAAGCCATGGCAATGAATTCTTGTGTCAGCTAGATATTATTACTATGGGACTCTGGTCATGAAGACAAGGGCAAGATTACAAAGTTAAAAGAAATTATGGCTTGGCCCTTTCATTGTCACCCAAAATCTCGGGAATAACACTTATTTTTTGAAGGACTTCCAGGAGAGATTATTTTCCCATTTTGTACAAGGATCTGTCCTGAAACCTTATTATTGTTCAAAGCCCTCTTAACTCTAACTAACTCATATAATGAAAATACAAAAAAGAAATAATCACATAAATACAAAAAATGAGAAAAAGAAAAAAACATAGTTGCTTCTTGATTTTTGTTTGAAATTTCTTTTACGTCATTTAGATTTGTTTCTTGTGTAGTGTATTCAGCTCATTTGCTTATCTAGTTTTGTTTGCCATTTATTATATGCATTTTCAAAACTATGGATTTTGATGTCTTTTCAAAACTATATGCTTCTATGCTCTCTCTTAAGATAGTTTAGTTGTTAGTGTCTCTAACATGATGATGTTTAGCCATGATATATATGAGAGGGCATGACTTTGAGGAAGTAAAACTATTGGGTGGTTCCTAATGATTAAACTGGGTACATCAAACTATTATTAATTTCTGTTATTGGTTTACCCATCTCTTCTTTCTTGTCCTTATGCTATGCCCATAGTGGAACACTAGCCTTAATCTATTCACTCCCTACCCTTTTCGGGGATGGAAATGATTATGTATACTTGTTTCATGGTTACATTTTCATCTACACATCACATTGACCAGTTGTTATTGAGTTTCCATAGATTCCTATGCCCTTTCCTTTGTTGTTTGTTTTCTAGATGTTGATGTTCAATATCGTCATGGTTCCTAAATGTCAGAACATGATGTCAATGGAGAACACCCTCATCTATGTTGTTGTGCTTCTATCCTTCAACCATAGAGCCATTCCCTAAGCCCTCCTTATGCCTATATTTAGTTTTCCAAGGCACGACACCCTTTGGCTCTCATGTCACTCTTGGAAAGTTTCATCAAAGCATGTACATCTTGTCAATTGAATTACGTCGATTCTATTTAAATGAGTGTCCTTTGATATAAATTCATTGGTTCTTTTCCTAAAATTATGTTTCCATTAACATTCCCAAAAGGAAATTTTTTTATTCTACCCCTATAAACCTTACTTGTCAAAATTCCATTTATAGATAAAAAGGGTTTGGACGTAATTCACCCAAAGTTTAAGCTTTTATGAGTTTTTAAAATGCATCTATAAGAATTTTTGTTTCATAACCATAGCCTTAACAATCTCAACTATCCTCTTCAATGATAAGAACATCAATATGTTCCAACGATTAATGCTAAAGAACAATCTCAACTATCCTCTTCAATGATAAGAACATCAATATGTTCCAACGATTAATGCTAAAGAGCACATCGCCTTTAATACCTAATTGAAATACAATTATCTGATCTCATCGTGTTGGAAGGTTATGCTCTTTTTGGTTAGTCATAACTTCAGGTTAGATTTACAAGTAATTTTTTCTAAGGAAGTAGGAGCTCGTTTTTGTTTACAACTAGTAAAAAATGAAAACAATGCTAGGAACAAAGGGTAGCCCGATGCCAACACACTATTACGATTACGAAGCAGTATACTGACTAACTAAAATGTTCCAGATTCACTGGAATCCAACATAGTAAGAATAGTTGAAATGGTAATTTGGAGTACTCAAATCGTAATTTCTGCGATCTGAGTAGTTTTAAATTAGGATATTTAATCTAGAAAAAGCAATTGAGATTGTTGAAATTGCAGAACCGTGGAAATATTTTCGATACAAGAAACTTCTTTTCCAACTTGTCCATGGTGACAAATCATTTTTCTCAGCACTTTCTCAACAGTAATAACGAACCCTTTCATTAGAATCAAAATTCCAAGACTTACTCACAGAGGGAATGCCCGAGTCATTATCTAATTCACCCAACTCACAACGAGGCTCATTAACTCCATCGAATGGTTGTTGGGAGGGTAAGCACATATTCAATTTATCTCTTTCTTTTCTCTCTACAATGCAACAATCCCCGGATACTGTTGCGAAGGAATTTCAATGAACAACTTTATTTCTCCCACGGTCTTCCCCATGAGTAATAGTAGATACTACAAGAGGTGTATCCTCTTCCTCCGTCATGAACATGAACAAAAGTAGACTCAAGGATCCTCAACACCCCGAATCATGAACACAAAAGATCACAGAGAGGTAGTGAAAATTGCATCTTCTTCACCTTGGTTCTTTGACTTGGGCATTGCAAAAGCATTATCCATCTCGATTGAGGACACACAATCTGAAGGTATATTTGATGAATGTTAATACAAGCGGGCTTCAATGGAAAAACAATATTTTCCAAATTTAAAGAAGATTGCAGACTCCTTCAGAATGTATTGATGGCACTTCCTATATACTTTGCAAAGTTACGTGAATCCACCTCTACACTTTAAATTTGTTGTAAAGGCCATGCTATCATATCCTATGATTTGTCTAAAACCCTTTGTTTCATCAACGTTGATACCCTATAGAAAATGTTCTGCATCCCTAACTTTCTATCCATTTAGGCCTTCAATGAAAAAGCCAATGTCAGTTCTTATCGAGCACTACAACCCTTTAACAAAAACCAATTCTTGTTCCAACACGTTGAGAAGGGAATGGCTATCCTACAATTCCACCCCCTTACAATACACAAGTTTTCTCTAAAAATACCAGAAAAGGAATCTCTGTAATATGCACCATAATAGGTATGAAATATGATAGCACAATGGACAATGTCATCCTAGGAATTTTTCTTAGTTTGACCTCTGCTCTAGGCTTCAATCCTCCAAAATTTGACTTATGCAGCTTCCTAGCAGAAGCCATTCATGAACAACTTGAAGAGCTTTTAGCTATAGAATGGTTTAGATACCCTTCCTTTCTCTTTTATATGTTCGTGTACCATAACTATGAGCAATACAAGCGTATAAACTTGAGGATATAGGACTAGCATGGTACTCAAACACCCGCGTATGAGTGAATTGATTTGGTCATGAGAAGAACATACAACTCCAACTATGCATAATTCACAAAGAAGGTGATGAGCATTACACATAACCTGATTTTTGGTGATACACCTCCCAGGATGTTCCTTGAGAACAATAAACATTTACAATTCTCTCCAGACATGAGGTTTGGAGTCTAGTTTTTACATGAAAATTACATAGTGATCAAGATATATGGATTTGAAGTTTGAAGATGAGCCATACAAGCTCCCAGTGTTCCTAAATCCCATGATTTTTACAATGGAATATGTCAGGAAAAGGTTCATTTAAGATGAAATGCACTTCAGGAAGGACAGGACCTTTCTCTTGCCTAAAGAAGTAGGACCCTTCTAGATAAGAGGGTTAAATGCATTACAATATATGGAAGGTTTGTTAAGCCAATTAAATCTAGAGAAAGTAGAGAAAGGGGCATATGACCCTCATCATATTATCTCTAATCAAATATTGGTAAACACAATGTTTTCCTGTGTATGTGCAACTAAACCAAAATGGGAAAAGCTTGCTAATAAAGAAAGATAGGAGGAGGTCATGGAGATTCAGAAGAGTACAAGAGGAGAAGGATGCTACAGAATAATTAGCATGCCAAAAAAGAGGAGTAATGGAGCTCCAAACATATATAGAGGTGGATGATCCAGAGCAAGGTCCCTAGTCAAATAAAGACAAAACAAAAGTCGAGGGGACAAACCAAGCAATAGTAGAGGGGGATGAAACTAAAGAGATCCCAAGAGAGCTAGCAGAGTTGGTAGTAAAACCATCAATCAACCCAAGAGGGCCACCAATTAGACACAATCACTACCCCTCTTTGGAGTTTACAATACCCTAAGTATTACGAGCATCACCATTAGGAAGCCCTGTACCAGTAAAAATAGATTTGCAATCAAGGTATAGGGGATTCAAGGAGAGGAGTGAAGTTGATAAATGATACCATACAACATATACTAGCAGCAGAGAAAAGACTCCTTATAGTGGCTTATGATCAGGATCACACTTTTAGATTCTTTATTATAGAGCCTAAAGTTCCAAATCCCTCAAATCTTAATGAGTGGAGGCAGATGATCACACAGTGGATTTTAAGCAATTTGAAAAAATTGACAAGTTGGACTTCTACATATAAGCTAATGACATGATTTGCATCGAGGTGGTGAACTCAGTTAAATAAGTAAAAAAGTTAAGGACAACCTTGGAAAAATTCGAGCAACTTTGGAAGGTTGAAAAGTGGACTACAAGAGAAAAACATATTACAATTAAGAAGCTTGAGGATAAAATCATAGATCTAGTGGCTAATCCAACTGATGAAATCCAAATTAAATCATTAATACATAAAAATGATAATGAAATAGGCCACTTAAAAAAGTAGTTAAATATGCCCACTGTAGAGCCAGTTCAGACATTTGAACTAAAGCAAGTTCAAGCAGAAAAGGAGAAAATTTATGCAAGCATGATGCAGTATAAAGAGCTGGCGGAGGAGAGGTAAACACAAATAAATGAGTTGCAGATGCAAATATCATCAATGAAGTCGCAAATTACATATTTGAGCCCTAATCCAAATGTACCAACCTCATCTCCAAAAGTACCAGATGAAGCGCATTCTATTGCAGAGGTCGCATCAGTTGAACATGAGCCCAAGAAGCAAGTTGTAGATAAAGAGGTGATTGATGGATGAGGATAAAACAATTCTGAATCCAGTTTAGTAGACAACTCAAGAACTAGATGATAGAGAAATCAAGATTAAAGAATTGGAGACTGAGGTGAACCAAAAGGATGAAAGAATTTTGGAACTAGAAGGTCAAGTTAGTAAACGAGAATATGATATCACATACTTGGAGACTGAGAAAAATGAAATCAAGATCCATATTACTAAGTTACAATTGGATGTTAAAGGAGAGGAGCTTCTAAGAATGGAAACTCAAACACTTTGGGATAGGATAACCAAGTTTCTTATAAGTAAATTGGACTATTTTGAAGTTATACAAGATGAACTAGAAATGACCACATTAGCTTAGGAAGAGACTAGATTAGTTGAAAAATAGTTGGGATAAATTCCAAAGCAATCCACCCATATTATTGACTATCTAAATAGTAGAACCAAGAAGCAGCTTGCAGACCTTCAAATTGATAATAGGACCCAATTGATTAAAATAGCCATCAGATGGTGATGAAGGAGACATATTTGAGAATAATGCAAGAAAATATCTAGGCTTTGACTAATGAGATTATAAATTTCAAATGCCTTTTTAAAGAGGTAATGAACCTTGGATTACCATCTCCATGGGATGGAAATGGGGAGGTGTATGCAAAAGAAGAGTATAAAAAGTAGTTGACTAAAAAGAGAGATGGGATAATTCAGGTTGATATTTTGGAAGGGGAAATTAGTGGAAAGATTGCTGTTGATAGGCTCAAAAATGAGTTTAAGATTTGGATAAAATTTAAGAATATTGTGAAAATACTGGGTCCTATCTCTTATGAGAAGACCACTAATGCAGAGATTTCATTGGAAGCATTGAAAACACATAAATTCCCCATAGGAAAAGAATGGAAATATATGGTCCAATATCGTAAACTAGTATTTCCACCTCAAGGTTCATCGACAAGGAAATCATCAGGTCAATCAGTGGGGCAATCATCAAGTCAAACATCAAGGCATCCCTCAACACAAGTTCTTGGTCATTTTGCAAATTATCCCACCACTTTAGCCTTTATGCCACCTGGAGGTCAAGTCAATATTCAAATGATGCATCCGATGATTTGGTAGTTATGCATATCTCCAGTAATCCAACCATAAAGTCAACCAAATGTGTACATGAGGGGACAAATATCTCCAGCTAAAGGAAAAAAGAAAAGTTTGAGCAGGAGAAGTTAAAAAAGTGAAAAGGGCTGGTAGACAGGGGTAAAATTTGAAATGAGAGTGGCAGATCTTGAAGATGGTTACAAAGTAGTTAAGACAAAATAGAATTTTGTTGCAAGTTGAAGGCTATAAAAGGCACATCAAACTCATTAATAAAGGATGACAATTTTTTAGAGGTTCTCTAGGGGATTGTTGAGTCAATGAACTCCTGTGCATATAATATACTTTTATGAGATTAAGATTACAAAGTCAACTAGATTAGCTTAGGAAGAGGCCAGATTAGTTGAAAAACAGTTGGGATAAATTCCAAATCAATCCACCCATATTATTGACTATCTAAATAATATAACCAAGAAGCAGCTTGCAGACCTTCAAATTGATAATAGGACCCAACTGATTAAAATAGCTAGGAAGATGGTGATGAAGGAGACATATTTGAGAAGAATGCAAGAAAATATCAAGGATCTAACTAATGAGATTATAAATTTCATAGGCCCTTTTAAAGAGGTAATGAACCTTGGATTACACTCTCCATGGGATGGAAATGGGGAGGTGTATGCAAAAGAAGAGTATAAAAAGTAGTTGACTAAAAAGAGAGATGAGATAATTAGGGTTGATATTTTGGAAGGGGAAATTAGTGGAAAGAATGTTGTTGATAGGCTAAAAAATGAGTTTAAGATTTGGATAAAATTTAAGAATATTGTGAAAATAGTGGGTCCCATCTCTTATGAGAAGACCACTAATGCAGAGATTTCATTGAAAGCATTGAAAACACATAAATTCCCCATAGGAAAAGAACGGAAATATGTGGTCCAATACCGTAAACTAGTATTTACACCTCAAGGCCCATCGACAGGGAAATCATCAGGTCAACCAACAGGGCAATCATCAAGTCAAATATCAGGGCAGCCCCCAGCACAAGTTCCTGGTCATTTTGAAAATCAACCCACCCCTTTAGCCTTTATGCCACCTAGAGGTCAAGTCAATATTCAAATGATGCATCTGATGATTTGGTAGTTATGCATATCTCCAGTAATCAAACCATAAAGTCAATCAGTTAGGTATCCAAGTACACAACCAAATGTGTACATGAGGGGACAAATATCTCCAGCTAAAGGAAAACAGAAAAGTTTGAGCAGGAGAAGTTAAAAAAGTGAAAAGGGCTGGTAGACAGGGGTAAAATTTGAAATGAGAGTGACAGATCTTGAAGATGGTTACAAAGTAGTTAAGACAAAATAGAATTTTGTTGCAAGCTGAAGGCTATAAAAGGCACATCAAACTCATTAATAAAGGATGTGTCATGTCCCAAAATTTTGCAATGGGTCAAAATGGCCTAAGCCCCTGGCCATACTCATGATAGTTTGTCAAATTGATGCTAAGGGTCAAATAATTGCTATGAATGATGTCCAAGTTATTAATAGTGTGAAATTAGATCCAAATGGACAAGGTGGGTCACATTATGATAAATTCCCAATTCAAGTTTGTAATATACCCATCCAAATGAACTGTCATGGAGGAAAATTACTAGTTCCCTAGGTTGGGGGTGGAAGCGTTGGGATTTGAAATAAGGGGGATAATAAATGATATTTGAACATTAGAATGGAATAAATATTTAATAAAGGATTTAAATAAATAAATACAAGGGAAAATCAAAGTGGCAATTGATCATGAAGACACATGGAGGATGTGGGACCCACACAGGCTATATTTTCTATGCCACATGGCATCCTCCTCTTGTCAATTCGAATCCGTAAGGAGTAAAAAATTCTTGGGATGAGTTGGAAGGCTCATACACTTGTAAATATGCATCATACGTTGAATTGGGATGGAAGTGTAACTCCCATGTGTTAAATTTTCTGAATTTACTTCAATCTGATCTAGGATCTTAACTGAGAGAACAACATGTACAACATATCTACAGCATATCAATCATGGAGATAATAATGCAAGCACACAAGAGACACAAATATTTACTTGGGGAAAACCATAAAGGTGAAAAACCCCAATAACTTCCTCAGAGATAGATAGAGCAATGATACAACCAACCATGAGAGATAGACATAACCTAGCAGTAGATCCTCCTCCTCCATAAGTGTGCCACTCCTCCTTGAGTGCATGTGTGAGAAGTGAGTGAGTAAATAGAGTGCCTCCCGCACTCTATTTATACTTGACTTGACTTGCCTTTTTACCTAACTCATGTAGGCTCGAACTTAACCACATAACATAATGCTGAGTGGGCCGACCCCCAATAGGGTGGTCTAATAACCCTTTGACCCACATGGTCGACCCACAATAGGGTGGTCTAATAACCCTTTGTCCCACATGACTTATACAGGGCCGACCCCAAACAAGGTGGTCTAATAACCCATCAAGTATAAGTTACGACACTTACAATATAAATGACGACACTTCCTTATAGAGGAATAATACCATCTCTATAGGAATACAACATACATATATGTGAAATACATTCCGAAGTTACATATACATCAACACTCCCTCTTAACTAGGAAAGTATTTCTCAGCACAGTTCTTCTAGCACAAGTCATCTTCTCTGGATCATCGTCACTGGATAATCATCATCGAGTCATCATCATCGTCACTGCTATTGCTATCTTAATCAATCTCTGAATCTACTCGTCATAGGAAGGTCTACAGAGCCAGTCCTTTTTCATACTGGATGTAGGCCCACCACCTGCAGGTCTTCGTCATCACTGGCCATATTGTGGAATCCTCAGGACTTATTACGTGCATCACAAAACCTCGAAAGAGCATCCCAGGATGTTACGGGTACACAAATCTGACCTGTAGGATCTCCCAGGGCGCTATTACATGTGACCCCACCACAAAACCTCGAAAGAGCATCTCAGGATGTTACGGGTACACAACTCCGACCTGAAATCTCCCAGGGCACAAATTACATGTGGTCCACCACAAAACCTAGCAAGAGCATTTCAGGATGTTACGGGTACACAACTCCGACCTGAAATATCCCAGGGCACAAATTACATGTGGTCATGGCAAAACCTCGAAAGAGCATTGTTAACACCTAAAAAGTGCTCACTAGCTCATTCCCTTACTCACATGACCCATTTGTCCACTTTTCCACCATCTGAGCCTCTGAAACCAACAAAAGGTCACCAAAAGACCTTAGTACACCCCTTTTTCCATTAAAAAAGATTATTTTTCCAAGAAAATCATAAAAAACCCTCAAAAAGGGTCCAAATTCCCAAAAATATTAAAAAGGGAATTAAATTATTATTTTTATTCAAAAAAGGAAAAAGGAGGGAAAAGTACCTAAACCATGTTGGTCAATACCATTTGGTTTCCACAAAACCACAAATGGTATTCCTCACCACCAAAACCTATAAAAAGGTGGTAGGGGCTCCTCATTTCAGATCCTTCCATTATCTCATCCTTATGCTGCTGAAATCTCCCCTGAGCACTTTTAGCCATTGAAGCAACCTTGGAGAAAGAGACCTATTGGAGTTTGGAGCTACTCATCTTGGGAGTTGCTCAACATCAACCTTCACCATTGAAGGTAATATCGCAAGCACTTGCTTGCCCCCCCACTTTTCAATACAAAAAATTATTTATTATGTTTCTTGTTCTTGATTTTGAAATGTTTACATTATTTGCTTAGATTCTTGTTTAGATCCATGAAAAGTATTGTTTATTTAGTTTATTGTTTTTATTTCTATTGAAACTGCTACTACTAGTTAGTAGGTGCCCATAGCACTAAGCTTGGTTGCAAAACCGAGCCAACAGTTTTTGGCGACTCCGCTTTGGTTTGAACTTTAGATCTCTAGCTTTGCCATTAAATCTTAGTTTTTATGAGTTTTTAACCTTTAGATCCATAGATCTGCCATCTTAGACAGCAGATCCATTGCTGTTCTGAGATTTGGCCCCAAAAAACAGCCCTAAATTTTCAATTTTCGGGTTCGTTTCTCGGTTTCCGTGCACGGCTTCCGCCTCGCGGCTTTTTGCCAGACAGTCGCGCGGTCCATCGCGACTTTTCTGCATTTTTCCGCGCGGTCCATCGCGGCCTTTTTCCAGACAGTCGCGCGGTCCATCGCGACTTTTCTGTGTTTTTCCGCGCTGCACACCGCGGCTTCGCGGCCTTTTTCCGCGCTGTCCATCGCGACTGTGCGCCCAAAACCTGCGCGGTCCATCGCGACTGTGCGCCCAAAACCTGCGCGGTCCATCGCGACTGTGCGTCCAAAACCCGCGCGGTCCATCGCGACTGTTCGGCCAAAACCCGCGCGGCCCATCGCGGCTGTTCGTCCAAAACCCGCGCGGCTGAATTTTTTCATTCGGCCATCCCGATTTTGAAAAATATTTTTTACTGTACTTTCTGCCCATAGCACATTTTTTACAGTACTAAATTCTGCATAGTTTACAGATTTGAAATTTTTTTTTTTACTATTTAAAAGTGCATACCTAGAAATCTTTTTAAAAATTTTCAAGAAAGTGAAAGAAAGACTCATTTTGCATTCTTTATCTAGATTCAAATTTTTTCTTGTTTACTTCTTTAGAATCTTGCCCTTAGCAATTTTTTCTTGAAACGAAGAAATCCATTTATTTCTTTTAAAAAGGAGTTTATTATTTGCTTTCATAAATCCAAGAAATCTTTTATTTTTTGAGTTATTTTTTGAAAAAGCATATTAATTCCTTTTAGTGAAAAAAGTCTTAAATATTTGCTTGTTATTTTTCGAAAAATCCTTTATTTTTTGAAAATTTCCCTTAAAAGCATTTAATTTTTCCAAGTTCAGTTTACAACACCTCACGTGCACTCACACGATCACTTAATTGAACTAAGACTTAAAACTTACCCTAACTTGAACACACTCTTAACCCCACTTGGGGAACACGAAAAGAATTCTTGTATCTAGGTAGTATTGGGGGGATAGGTGTTCCAATAACACCCCTCAGTTCATACATCTGAGACATAGAAGTTGTCCAATTAGGGAGCTAAAATCTCTTAGTACTTTTTGGCGCGGTCACAACCGGTTTGTGGGAAGGCCTCTCCCCTAGGAGGGTTGAAGTCGCGAGGATGGTTCCGGAAGCCTGAGTGGGATACCGAAACCCATTCAGTAACCGAAGGGCTACCATTCGCAGTTCTCGGGATATCCCTGTATTGGGATATTGCGATCAAAGGACCAAACGGCAGATTTACCTTTTCTCGACGCGTCATGAACGGAGTATCCTAGTAGCCTGTCTTTTTAGGATTGATTACCCGGTGTCCCTCCCGGTAGGGGGATATCTAGCCGTTGTCTCTACATTCATATTGTCTGACTTGGATTTCATCACCTTGCAGGGGATATCCTCTGTTTGAGTCACAATACTTTTAGATTAGGTGTTTGCATGATCTTTACCACCTTTTGAGTCTAGTTACACCTATTTTTTCTAGGAGCCGCTTGCATGTTGGTATTCTGACCGGTTGTTGCATTCCTCCACTTATTGTAGCACAGCTGCTAGAATAAGTGCATTTTTTGAGGATTGATTTTTTGGCCTGTGAGCCTTCTTTTTTCACTCCCCTTTTTGCACCCTTGGTTGCATTAGGGTTTTGAGTCTTTTACATATATATCACCACCTGATACTTAAAACAATTTTTTAAATAAAAAACATATTCTCACCATTGAGAATTCTAGACGTTCTCGTCGTCTACGGGGCGAACTCCCAGAGTTTAGTCCACTTGGCTCTCCACGTCACGGACGCAGAGCATTATCCCTTGATTCGACACATCGTCGATCACCTAGACGGTCATCCGATTCTGACATACCCCACTTCACCTTTGATTTGGAGGTAGAATCCGAAAACCCCACAGAGTTACCACCAACCACAATTATGTCTGGAACACCAGTTGATCCACTATATACATTAACCATAGGTCAGACATCCGCAGACCCTTCTGCGGTAGTACCATCAACGGCAACAGCCACCCCCTTGGGTATGCCCAATATGGGTAACACTCCACATTCAGGAATGCCTAACACAGGACCACCACCTGTCATGGGCATGCCCAACATGGGGGTCATACCCCCTTCGGTTTCCACAAACCCTATCCCAGGAATCCCTAGTACGATTCCTAACCCAAGTGTAACTCCTGTTGCACTTGGGAATGCTATCCCAGGAATCCCTAGTGCGATTCCTAACCCAAGTGTAACCCATGTTGCACTCGGTAGTGCTATACCAGGAATCCCTAGTGCGATTCCTAACCCAAGTGTAACCCAAGTTGCACTTGGGAGTGCTAACCCATATCAGGCCACACCTTTTGGAGGGCACATACCCTCCATACCTAGCATACCTATAGGCGCTACTGGACCCCTACACCATACCACAATGGCTAGGCAGGTCCCGGTTCCGGTCACCACATCCGCTAGTCTACCATACATGGCAAGTCTCAACCTGCCAGATTTAGCTAGGCTCACAAATGACCCCATCAGGCATGATCCTGCTTGGCCCCATATGCCCACTAAGCTTCCCTCTGACATCCCTAAGTTTGAGGGAAAGGCCGGAGAAGACCCCCAGAACCACATCATGTCCTTCCATTTATGGTGTTCCTCCAACTCCATAGTGGACGACTCTGTCCGCCTCCGTTTATTACAGCGCACCTTCACTGGCTCTGCAGCCAAATGGTATATCGAGCAACCCCATGGGACGCATTCCACATTTACCTCCCTTGCCTCGACCTTCCTGCAGTTCTTTCAGCTACCAGTCCGCTATGATGCGGGCGTCGAGATCCTACTGTCTTGCAGACAAAACACGGCCACGCATATCACTGACCATATTCATGATTGGCGGCGGCGCCGAAGCCTATGCAAGATCAAATTAGACGACCGAATATTTTTAGACTGGTTCCTTAAATCCCTCCTTCCTCTCATTGCGAAGGATGTAGCATCTGAAAGACCCCAGTCTGAGGAGGAGGCCATCCTTAAGGCCCAACAGTTTGATCTTATCTATGCCCAGTCAGGTTACCTATACACGATCATACCTGACGCCCCACGAGGTGACTCTGCACGCGGTGACACACCGGGGGCATCACATGCCGCTGATGGCATTATTGGCCAAATTACAACGCAAGCAAAACCTTTCAGTATGGTGAGCACCATGCCCGCCCCAGACCTTTCTAGGGCTACATCCAGTTCCGGAGCAACAACTTCTTATGCTCCAACAAACCAGAACCATCATGTTCATGGACCCTCTTGTCCACAACATTGTTATGGCCAAGCGCCATCAGCATATGTACCTCCTACATACTATGCTCAACCTACGGTACAGAACCCCATGCAGTTTCCACAACAGCCCATGCATTACCCACAACCGGTTGCACCGGCTAACCTCACACCTCCACCAGCTCAGGGGTACCAACAACCCCAACAGGCAACTGGACCACCTCCAGCTCCACCTGCATACTATCCACCGCAACCTGCTCCCGCACCTGCGGCTCCTCAGAATCCCCCCAATGCTCAAGGGCATGTGTACGCACAACAACATCAGCCCCAATACCAAAATAACCAACGCAACCAGGGTGGGCAACCAAACCGAGGAAGAGGACGAAACCGTGGAAACAATCAGAACCGTAACCAAGCTCCACAACCTACCCATCCTCTGCAAAACAATAACGCGGCGCCCGCTCATCAGAATCCTGATCGGCCACCTAAGCAACCAAAAAATGCTAATTTACGAACAAACCATCCTTGTTCCATTTGCGGTGTCTATGGCCACTATACCCACGCTTGCCCACACCTCGAGCGAGCTCGACAACTATGGACAAATGACGCCCATCGTCAAGGGCAGGCGGCTCCTCAGCCACCACCCAACCCCCCACCACCTCCAAAACAACCTTTGGTCCTCCAAAACCCTTTTCCAACACAAGGAGTGGTGAACACTCAGCCGTTAGCCCCCCAACAAAGCAACGGACAACCACAACAAATTACTTACACAGCTCCTGACCAACCCATGTTTGATTCAGGCACCCACCACTTATTGATGATGTCCACCGCTGACGTCAATATCCAAACCCGTCGGAATCAATACGGACCGACTACTGAATCCCCCCCCGCCGAAAAGGATACTAATGCTAATCCCACTGATCAGACATTGCGTATACCTCAGCTTCCACTCGATGGCGCTTCTAAAGCACCTCGCTTTCCCCTTCGATGAATCAACAACAACCCCAATGCACGGGCTGCGTCCAATTACAACATCGTAGATGACCTAGCTCAATCTCCTGCAGCCATGTCTGCGTTAGAAGTCTTAAAAACCTGTCCTACTCAGCGCAAGACTTTACTTTCCGCCATTGGGGCGATTGACCCAAATGATTCACAATTGATGACCTTTGATTTAGACCAATCTGAACCACGGCTGCCTTCTACCATAGCAGTCCAAGTTTCTGTTTCTATTCAGAATCTTGTCATCCATCGATGTATCATCGACGAGGGTGCCTCCACATGCGTCATGTCCACTTTTGTTTGGCAAAAGTTAGGATCCCCTGCTCTCCAGCAATCCACCACTGCATTGCGGGCCTACGATGGCAGGTCAGCTCAACCTCAAGGTTTATTACCCAAGGTACCCGTCCAATTAGGTGGGAAGACTGTGCTCATCGACATAGAGGTCATTAACGCCCAGCTTGACTATAACCTTTTACTTGGCCGCAGTTACATGTACGCCATGAAAGCGGTCGCCTCCTCCGTCTTCCGCACCATGATGTTCCCCCACGAGGGCCGCGTGGTCAAAATTGACCAACTTACCTACTATGATCCCAACGCCCCTGCAGCACCGGAGAATGTTCTCCCCATGATTGAACAACCAGCTTCTAGGGCAGTTACCTCCTTTGTGTCTTCTGTGGCACCCGGACTTTATTCGGATACACCAATGACCTCTACATTCCAGGCCATTCCACCACCGTCACCGGAGACCCAGGTCGCTAACCTCTGCACTCTTTCACAAACACCCGGTAATCAACCCTCCTTGTTACCCAAACCACCATTGGTCCCTAGTCACATCGGTGTTACACCTATCCACACAATCCCCTTTCTATTTCCTCCTTCGGGTGTAGTAAGCGCCCCGTTTATGGCTACCCTTAGTCTCCCCGGGTTAACATTAGGATTACCCGTGTGGTATATTACGCCTCCCGTTCCTCCACCGACACCAAATGTCATCCTACAACCGGTGCAACCCATTGTTACTTCTACCCAACCACCTCCCGGTATCACGACTCCTTCGTCGTCGACGAATCCCCCTCCATTCGTCAGGCCCACTGGGGGCAGAGGCCCACAACCATACACTGCGGTTCCCCCACCCAAGGCAGTTAAACCTCCCCCCATATTTCGTGCTCCTCCAAAATGCTCGCTGTGTGATGAGTTAGGCCATCCAACCCATCAGTGCCCACAGTTACCTGCATTGCAGGAACACATGCAAATGTTGGACGACGACCCAAACATCCCGGTGGTCAAACTAGATCCAAACCCTATGCCTCGTGATAAATCACTGCGTACCAACCACCCATGTGCGATATGCGGTATTTATGGCCACTACTCGCATAACTGTCCTGACATCCCAGACTACAGAGCAGCTCTCTACGAGATGAACAATTTGGACCTAGAGACGGCACCCTCTACTATCGAGGAGATCTACCCTCCCACATCATCCTCATCCGGAGAGATTAACACCATCTATATGATCTCTTCGACTACCACTACCTCATCACTCGATTTGACCACTCAAAGGTCCCGCAATGATGAAGAGGTTCTCGAGACTCCTACTACCTTTGATTATCCCGGGGAAGACATGCACCATCGTCCATACTTCCTCCTGGAAGAGACTTCATCCACCACCGCTACCCAATCCGCGGTTGAGTCCAAGGATTTCCTTCCTACTAAAATCGACTGGTTAACGGATCCCATGGCCGATATTTCTCCCGTCATCCACATTGACATCTCTGACCCACTTGGTGCCCTTCATACCATCACATTAGGAACCTCCCACAGTGAGCATGAGATCGGAGAATACCAACAACTGTTCCAAGAATTCACTGATGTCTTTACTTGGTCAGATACCGAAATGCCTGGCCTTGACCCCGCCATTTATATGATCTCCACTGGATACCCCTCTGTCCGGTCGGCCCCTTCCATTGATCCCTTTGACACACAGGTTGAACCCTTTCAAATCAACCAGGAAACCACATGTCCACAACATGGGGGCATGCCCAAAACCTTGCCTACTCATCATCACCGTGATCCTCGTCGGAGATACTGGGGGCATCCACCCCACAAAGGGAATCCCCCATCATCATATCATCACTTCAGTATGCCACCACGACCCACAGCCTCATGGTATAACACCCCGCCAGCAGTTGCTCAATGCCCTATTGATCTCTCTATGAGACAACATCTGCACCACATTGACACCTCTGAGTTAGGGGGCATAATAGATTACCTCGACCCCGGGATAGGGGGCATGATCAATCATTTTGAACCTTCCCCATCATCTCTATCTCAACACCTCAACGAGCCCATCGTTCAAACCAACACATATGTGATCCACAATCACAAACCCCATGCACATAGCATGGGGGCAGGTCATTAACCCTGCTCAATTTTTCATATTCGTGATCTCAACCATTTTTGAGGTCATGTGTCACTTGTATATTTCAATTGATTTGAAACACCTAGTATTTTTCCCCCACGGGTCATCATTTCTCCCCACCACTGCATCCTTCGCTTGGTGGGATCACCTTTATTTGTAGCCATTTTTTAACCTAGTTCTTTCCTTTAACCATTCCGGAGTCCTTATGACCTCCGTTTTTCGCACCATTTGCACTGCCGGATTCATATTTCCGTGCCCGTGATGATGCTTGAGATCATTTCTCGCTCTCACCTTTAGATTTTCCTTGCGTGCCACATCGGCCGTTCTCCGTTTTCGATGTGCCTTATATCGCCGGATTCAGTTTTCCGCGCTCGTGATTATGCTAGAGATCATTTCTCGCTCTCACCTTTATATTTTTCGGGCATCTTTTCCACGCCCCCCTCGTCACCTCGGTTAGCGTGCCACATCGGCCGTTCTCCGTTTTCGACTTGCCTTATATCGCCGGATTCAGTTTTCCACGCTCGTGATGATGCTAGAGATCATCTCTCGCTCTCACCTTTATATTTTTCGGGCATCTTTTCCACGCCCCCCTCGTCACCTCGGTTAGCGTGCCACATCGGCCGTTCTCCGTTTTCGACAATCCTTATGTCACCGGATCCAGTTTTCCGCACAGATGACGGTGCTTGAAACCTTTTCTCGCCCTCATCAATCCATTTTTTGTTCGGTATAATTTTATCCCTTTTTTGGGTCGAGCAACCCCTTTTACGAAAAAGGCACTTAGGGAGTTTCTGTTAAGCTCTTTTCTGACTCCTAAAACAATGAAAAGATCGCCGAGCAATCTTGCTTCCTTTCATGCTCGATAAACGTATCTGAAAGGGCGTCTACCTGGTATAAGTTTACCCCTTTTCCGGACCTTGTAGACTAATTACGAAAAAGGTATACTCTAGTCACATCGGCTAGAAGAGTTCTCCATCCGCATCATTTTATGCTTTTTCGGGCCTTGGAGACTAAACTTACGAAAAAGAAACACCAATAGAGTCCACTTACCATTTTCAGACTCTCTAAACATGAAAGCAACCATGAGCATGCGCCGTCCTGGGCTCACAAAATCCACAGGACCGTACCATTTCAGAGCATACTTTTATCCCTTCTTGGAGCTCATTAAAACCACGAAGAAGGAATCAATGGTGCCTCTTGGCGCTACAACACATCACGTCTACTCACATAGCAGCTTCCCCATTTTGGTCGCCTTTGTTCAGAGTATTCTGCAGTATGTCACCTTGACAATTCCTCGACGGCACCTATCAGCTCGTCCTCCCCCCCCAGAGTAAGTACATACCCTTCAGTCCCTAAAAGATGATCCCCACACCTACAAGTCAGTTCCCTACGCTGCCAGGTCAACCATGTCATCATGCTCTGAACAAAGGAAGTTTGAGTCTACCCACCTTTTGACCCAGTTATTTCCCTTCCCCACAAGTATGTCAGTCCTACCAGCAGTACTACATCACTTCAGTTTACACCTCGCGCTCCCAGCAAGGAAACATCATTGCCTTGTTAGTTGCTGGTCTCCCTCTGTCGACGACAACCACATTGATTCCAGAGGATAGACCTAGAGGCCCCTGTGTCTTGGACTCATTACCATTTATGATGAGTGCCTACGAATCATTTCGAGAGGAATCCTCAGTGCCTCTCCCAATGGTTGTTTCTCACATGCTCGACTTCAACACCTTGATCGCATCGTTGAGACTCGCACAGGGTATTGGTCCGTTCAGTTATTAGTCGAAGACCCCGGATACCTCCTGACTCCTCCACATTTGAGAGTCTTCCTATGGATAACACCAGTTACACTTTTTCTATAGATATCCGGGCTGCGCATGGCGACAGTATTCAGATTTACCCAGGTTCCATACCCACTTGAGTATACAGTTATAATACTCCCTAGAGATGGCTCACAGTCATTGAGTCCCTACAGATGTTGGACACCTTCAGTTTCAGCAGTTCCACAGCTATTCCAGTGTATCAGTTATTGAGATCATTCATGATCATGAGTTTATCCCACAATCATGTCCCCTCTGGACCATTATGATGTACCGGTATATTTCTTTCCGTATTAGATCCCCCTTCTTGGGACTAATTGTTTTGTATATGTCTTGATACGAGCATGGGAATGCCCACCTCGTCCTTTATCAGAGATTATACCTCATTCATATTGAGGCCATGTAAATTTTTTTGTTTTTGCAGCTTCCAAGGGCCGTGGCTCCAGTCTCCAACCGGTCTCTTCTCTCCCCTAAAACCCATAAAAAAGGACAAAAGAACTATGATGTCTATCGGCCATACAATGAGCTCCTGCCCTCACACATCAGGGGGCAATCTGTTAACACCTAAAAAGTGCTCACTAGCTCATTCCCTTACTCACATGACCCATTTGTCCACTTTTCCACCATCTGAGCCTCTGAAACCAACAAAAGGTCACCAAAAGACCTTAGTACACCCCTTTTTCCATTAAAAAAGATTATTTTTCCAAGAAAATCATAAAAAACCCTCAAAAAGGGTCCAAATTCCCAAAAATATTAAAAAGGGAATTAAATTATTATTTTTATTCAAAAAAGGAAAAAGGAGGGAAAAGTACCTAAACCATGTTGGTCAATACCATTTGGTTTCCACAAAACCACAAATGGTATTCCTCACCACCAAAACCTATAAAAAGGTGGTAGGGGCTCCTCATTTCAGATCCTTCCATTATCTCATCCTTATGCTGCTGAAATCTCCCCTGAGCACTTTTAGCCATTGAAGCAACCTTGGAGAAAGAGACCTATTGGAGTTTGGAGCTACTCATCTTGGGAGTTGCTCAACATCAACCTTCACCATTGAAGGTAATATCGCAAGCACTTGCTTGCCCCCCCACTTTTCAATACAAAAAATTATTTATTATGT
The DNA here is from genome assembly GCA_027924585.1 of Larix kaempferi. Classification (NCBI taxonomy): domain Eukaryota; kingdom Viridiplantae; phylum Streptophyta; class Pinopsida; order Pinales; family Pinaceae; genus Larix; species Larix kaempferi. The sequence continues at coordinate 25,043,372 of BSBM01000305.1, forward strand.
TTCTTGTTCTTGATTTTGAAATGTTTACATTATTTGCTTAGATTCTTGTTTAGATCCATGAAAAGTATTGTTTATTTAGTTTATTGTTTTTATTTCTATTGAAACTGCTACTACTAGTTAGTAGGTGCCCATAGCACTAAGCTTGGTTGCAAAACCGAGCCAACAAGCATCTCAGGATGTTACGGGTACACAACTCTGACCTGAAATCTCCCAGGGCCCAAATTACATGCCATAGGAAAAAACCTCGCAAGAGCATCCCAGGATGTTACGGGTACACAAGTCCGACCTGAAGGATCTCCCAGGGCACAAATTACATGTCCTCCCAGAGCAATGTCTCGAAAGAGCATCCCAGGCTGTTACGGGTACACAACTCTGACCTATAGGATCTCCCAGACATGCTCATCTACACAACCTGATCCACGGCCACAGAGTATCAACCTGATACTCAACATACATCATCCTCATGTACTCATGATCATCCTGATCATCATCACTGCAACGTCCTGCTGCATGTCATCTGGAGCAACATCCTAAAGCTCATCATCCATGATCATCCTGATCATCACTGCAACATCCTGCTGCATGTCATCTGGAGCAACATCCTGAAGCTCATCATCCATGATCATCCTGATCATCACTGCAACATCCTGCTGCATGATCTACCTGATCATCAATGCATCTACCTGATGCATACCAAGTATCTACCTGATACCTATCATCATCCATGATCCTCCTGATCATACAATGTATCCACCTGATACAAATACAAATACATGATACATATCACCATACATGATCCATCTGATCATACAATGTATCCACCTGATACATATACAGATACATGGTCCAAGCATCCAACATGATGCATATACAAAATACATACACATGATCCAACTGATCATATCCAGCATCCAACATGATGCGTACATATAAATGATCCAACTGATCATATCCAGCATCAACATGATGCGTACATACATACATAAAAATGATCCAACTGATCATATCCAGCATCCAACATGATGCGTACATACATACATAAAAATGATCCAACAGATCATATCCAGCAGAAGCCAGAACATCAACCTGATGCTCATCATCCAGCGCTTACATCCACAGCCATGTGAAGGATCCTCCTTCTAACATGCTTGGAATGGCTTCAACAAATGTGTCCATCACTTCTTCTTCGAAGTGTCCTCGATCTGAAGAACGCCAAGCCTCTCTCTGAAGTACTCAAACTTCACTCTGTCTAGTGGCTTCGTCAGCACATCTGCAATCTGCTCGTTCATCGCAACATACAGAAGCTTCACAGCTCCTCTCTGCACCATATCCCTGATATAGTGATATTTGATCTCTATGTGTTTCGACCTGTCATGAAACACTGGGTTCTCGGACAACTTCACACAACTCTGGTTATCACAGAAGATACCAGTAGCCTCCAACGGGAGATCAAATAACTCAGACAGTAGCTTCCGTAGCCATACTGCCTCACAACTAGCTGAACAGGCTGCAACATACTTTGCCTCAGCTGTACTCAGTGCTACAGAGGATTGCTTCCTGCTAAACCAAGAGATCACACTTGATCCCATACTGAAGCAGCACCCAGATGTGCTCTTCCTATCTGCAGCACTGCCAGCCCAATCTGAATCAACATAACCCTGTAGGTTAAACTTTTGATCCGCCTCATACCTGAGTCCATAATCCACTGTACCCTTCAGGTACCTTAGAACATGCTTTACAGCAACCAGGTGAACACTCCTCGGATCCGTCAGGAACTGGCTCAAATTGTTCACAGCAAAGCAAATGTATGGTCTTGAGTTTTTCAGGTACATCAAGGACCCAATCATCTGACGATACAAAGAGACATCAACCGGCTCAGATGAAGCATCACATAGAAGCTTCAGATTTGATGCCATAGGTGTAGCCATGGCCTTGCAATCCATCATCCCGAACCTCTTCAGGATCTCTATTGCAGACTTCCCTTGTCCAAGGAAGATTCCATCACTTTGCCACACCTCCATGCCAAAAACAAATAGTGCATCATCCCCAAGTTACTCAACTCGAACTCGGCAGCAAGCTTCCACTGCGTGTCGGTAATCAATCTATCCTCACCTGATACAAACAAGTCATCCAAATAGTAGTATCGCTGGATTGCCTTCCTCAACCTTGTAGAAAAGGTTGGAATCTGCTTTATTCTTGGTAAAGCCCAAGCTGGATAGAAAGCTGTCTATCCTACCATATCAAGTTCTGCACACATATATGACTACACCATGCTGTCTTGAAATCCATCTGGTGCATCTTCTATTTCATCACTTTTGTATTTCTCAATGCTGCCATCTGCAACATGCCTGATCTGATAGTTCTATTTGGAAGTCACAACAGACTTCCCTTTAGCTCTTGGGATCGCATCCCAAACATCATTTTTCATGATCGACGGATCATGGTATTCCATTTCTTCATCCCAGATCCTGGGGACTTCAATATCTTCAATAGATATCTTTGTTGCTGGAACAAATGCTGTAGTCCTTTTGTAGGTGAAGATATACAGTCTTTCCTACAAAACAGGTTAAATTGCATGATTAGAAACATCTCATAATTTTCAGAACAAATTCTTACACATAAAGAAATATGTCATACAGTCATGCAATTATCTTAGCCAATGCTTCAATACAACATTTATCCATATCCCGTAACTTTCTAGATGCCTTCCAATCTCTACCAGAACATTGTTAAGAGTGTGCACAACTCCCAACATGTCAGCAAAGAGGTTTCATTCTAGATAAGTAGCAATGGAATGTTGTACAGTGCCATAGGCCACTTACCCATGTATATTAGTAGTATATTGTTCATCAATGCAACTATTCTAATATGCACAATACATATCCTAAGTCTAGGAACATGAGCATATACATCATTGAACAATTTTATTTAAACAAACATATATGCAAGAAATGATAATTAAAATACTTATCTTTGTTTGTTTGTTGGGTGGACTCCCTCTGAGTCTTCGCTTTCTTGCAGGAGCTGCTGGAGTCCTAATCTGCAGTAGCTTCTTCTACAACTTTCTGTTGTGGAATGTAGAGAGATGGTCAACTCCCTCTGAATATCTGCATCCTTTCATAAACCACTGGAGTGTACTCCCTCTTGATCTTTGCTTCCTGGATTACCTGTTCTTGAACTCATATTCATCCTTGGTCCCTATGCATGCTTATTAGTATCATGATTGTGTTATCCTTGTGATCTCATATAAAATCATACATTCATTAGCATACTATTAAAACACAATAATCTCAAGCATGTATAGTCATGATCATTTCAAACAGAAATAATAAGCATTATCATTCAAGGTTTATGTAGGATTCTTATGGTTAGTCAAATCATAAGAAGCATAACATGTCTAAACCTATAATTACTCAAACCTATGCATCTTTAGTTGAATCATCAATCAAGATAAGAGATATAATATGCATAAAACATGTGATTATTCAAACCTATACCTTCATGGTTCTTCTGGTTAGTCATATCATCAATTATGGTAAGAAACATAATATGCATACAACCATGATTATTCAAACCTATGACTTCATGAATAATCATTATCAACAATAGTATAAGATCCTAACACAAGGTAGGATTCTAGCTTGATATAGGAAAAACATACCTGGATTAGCATGCTAGCCAGTTATGTCTAACATACTCACATGATGTCTTCTTGTTCTTCTTCAATGACTTGTGCTAGTAACCTGTATATCTCATAGGTTAGTCATTATAAAACCAAGTTATACATACCTCGTAAATGGATCTTCTATGAGATCCATGACAATGGATGAGTCTTTATCCTCATGTCATCATGATCATATGTTCTTGAACTGGAACATGATTTGTCTTTCTTGGTGTACCTTTCATGTTAGTAGAAAACATAAACCTCATACAACACCATGATGCATTAGTACAATTATAAGTGTCAACACCCTAACCAATGAATATCTTCTATCATGCATTCATAATTTTGTTAAGGTGATACGACAAATCTAAAATCAAGATTGTACTAACCGTAATAACATGAAGATAAACATACCATAAACTTAATCAAGAACAAATCTCAAAACATACCTCGATGAGTCATACCTGTTGAGATCGCTTGTAATCTCCTTATGTAAAGCCTTAGCCTCATCTCCCTCTGAAACAGGAATTTCTTCACTTATGCAGGTGACCAATCCATCTTCTTCTAGGATTAAACCACCACTTGATTTGCAAGAACTGGACCTGGAGCTGGATATGGGTTTGTCAGAGAAACCCCAAAAATTCAAACTTTGAATTTCAAACTTCCGAAAGGATAGAAATATGCGCCTTGATGAGCTGATCAAACTGGTATATTCATAATTTGAAAACTGCAAAGTTTTACTCCTCAATTTTGCCTTTGAAACTTCCGGATTCACTAGACGTGACCCTGAACTGGGGTTTGATGAAGCCCACTCTTCTGCCCAATCAAAAGGTTTGATCCAAAGCTCTAAGCTTCTATTTTTCTGAGGATCTTCCAGCCATGGTCACAAATTTCAAAAATTCCCATTTTTACAGAAACCCTAATTTTCCACTTTCCTGATCAAAGTCCCGAACTAGGGTCTGATCAAGCCCGGCCTTCTGCCCAACCAAAAATTCTGATCTTGGTCTCTAAGTTTTTATTTTGATGAGTAGCATTCAGCCGTGGTCTCCGATTACAAAAATTCCAACTTTCTCCAAAGCCCTAAATTCCGGAAGCCATGAATGAAGGTACCAAAAAATAATTCTGTTTTGACAGAAATATGTACCTGATTGTTTCTGGTGTAACTCCAAAATTTTTGATCCCCAGGGTCTGAAAAAGTTTCTTGAGATAGCCTGACCTGTTAGATTTCCATCCTGATAGGTCTGACCTCAATTGGATTTTTTGAGAGAGAGTTATGCCAAATGTCGCAACGTGACCTGTTTTTGGATAATACAGGAGAGAGAACTTGTACGGCATGCCACGTGTCACTGTTTCAACTTCGACCACTAAAAACCTTTCCTGAGATAGCTCGGCCTGTTATCTTTCCATCCTGACAGGTCTGACCTCAATTGGATTCTCTGAGAGAGAGCTATGCCAAGTGTCGCAACGTGACCTGTTTATGGGATAATACAGGAGAGCGAACTTGTACGGTGTTCCACGTGTCACTGGTTCAACTTCGGCCTCTGAAAACGTTTTTTGAGATAGTAAAGTCTGTGTACTACCTGTCACTTTTCACTAAATTTCATTTGGATCTTCCTAGTTCAAGTTATGACCTTTTTCCCAAGGTCACCTGATTTTGACTCAGATCTGGAAGAGGCAGAAACCCTATATTGTATAGATCATAAATCACAAAGTACAACGAATTAGAGGTTTTCCTTTGGACACAAGGTACATGGGGATCTTAGCTTCGTCCTGTAACAATTTCAGATCCGCAAAATTCGCCAAAACGGATTTATAGCGAAAGTGCTACAATGAATGGTTTTTGCTATATCAAGCCCTAGCATCGTAAGTGCAACAAGTGTCATACATGCCATATCATGCCTTCTTTCAGGCTAGCTTTGATACCATGTTAAATTTTATGAATTTACTTCAATCTGATCTAGGATCTTAACTGAGAGAACAACATGTACAACATATCTACAGCATATCAATCATGGAGATAATAATGCAAGCACACAAGAGACACAAAGATTTACTTGGGGAAAACCATAAAGGTGAAAAACCCCAATAACTTCCTCAGAGATAGATAGAGCAATGATACAACCAACCATGAGAGATAGACATAATCTAGTAGCAGATCCTCCTCCTCTATAAGTGCGCCACTCCTCCTTGAGTGCATGTGTGAGAAGTGAGTGAGTAAATAGAGTGCCTCCCGCACTCTATTTATACTTGACTTGACTTGCCTTTTTACCTAACTCATGTAGGCTCGAACTTAACCACATAACATAATGCTGAGTGGGACGACCCCCAATAGGGTGGTCTAATAACCCTTTGACCCACATGGACGACCCCCAATAGGGTGGTCTAATAACCCTTTGTCCCACATGATTTATACAGGGCCGACCCCAAACAAGGTGGTCTAATAACCCATCAAGTATAAGTTACGACACTTACAATATAAATGACGACACTTCCTTATAGAGGAATAATACCATCTCTATAGGAATACAACATACATATATGTGAAATACATTCCGAAGTTACATATACATCAACACCATGGAAGAGGAAGAGTCAAAGGAGAGGTTCTTGGACACTTGGACTAGATTCCCTAGCTCTATGTCAACAATGATGAAGATGATATGACACCTATGACACAAATCAGATCCGAATGCTGAAATTTGACATATATGACATGTCAGGGCTAAAACCAGCCTCCAAGAAGGTTCCCAAGTGAGTTAGGGCATCAAAAAAGACACCAATTCGAATTTGGAGAAGGAGGGGGCTAGAATTGGAAGGACAAGTGAAATACTTGGGAATCTCTTCCCAAACTGAGTTGGCATGAAGCTCTTGGGAGGAATTCAACCCATGGAGGACCTTAGAAGTTTATAAAAGACAATATAAAATATGGATGGTGGATTTTTATCATTTTACATTTTGCATTTGGAGAGGAGAGCTAGTGGAGTGTTACTCTACTTGCCTTAGCATCAATTTCGAGGGTGAAAGATTCCCATCCTAATTGGAAATTGGAGAGCCCATTCAGACCTTTAATTTAGAGCTACAATGGAGTCTTTTGTTACAGGTTGAAGCTATAGGGCATCTCATGGTCACATCTCTTCTAGCTTGCTTCTACAACGATTCTTCTATTTCTTGGCATATTATTGCTTCTTGAGGAGAGGTGCACTTGTTGAGGTGATGAACTCTTTGGGATAGATATTGAGGCACAATATATTTGTAATCTGATATATATACTCTATTTTTACTGATAAGAATACTTTGAGGTCGAAACTCAAATAGATTTGATGTAAAAATGCTAAACTATGAACAAATGGTGTCATTTCCCCAATACCTTGTTATTTGCACTTTAAGTGGTATCAAATTCGAATGGTTAAGTCAATGTATGATGTATTAATGTTTTATGGAGTTCCATTAATATGATTAAGAAGTTTCATATTCATTATACAATCATTTGGAGCAATATTCTTAAGTTTCATAACCATTTGTGAAGATTTACTATCATTTCCCCCTATGTCGACACTAGTATTTTTGTATATGTTTTAAGAGGATTGTAGAAGACTTAATAAAATGAATGGTTATGCATATGAGACAATATTTATTTCCCCTATATATCCCCTTCCTCTTTTCATACATTCGAGAGGTTCCAATAGCATTTGGAGATCCATTTCCAGCATTTACCCCATGGGGAATTGAACCCCTAATTGTTGGTCAAATTCCCTACATTGGCCATAATTCAAAGGAGAGATACATAAGCATTTTGAAGAATCTAAGGAATCCATTAAAATCATAATAATGTCTTAATACCATACATTTACCTTCTGTAAAAATTTGGGAGCATTTGGAGTTATTTGGAGATCAAGAAACCAATGCTAGTTAAGAGAAATTGCTAGTCAAATCCCCTACGTTGGACAGAATCCTAAGGAGAGTTGCAGAATCCATTTGAACACTATTAAGCATCCATGAACCTCATAATAATTTCCTAATACCATCCATATGCCTTCGGTGACAAGTTGGGAGCATTTGGAGCCATTTGGAGATCAAGAAACCAATACTAGTCAAGGATCGAGCTAGTGGAAAAATTGAAAATTTCATCATTTTAATAAATTTCTAAAAAGGGACATTACAGTGGTATTATAGCATGGTCCTTTCACATGTGAATTAATATAAGACATTTAAAAATAATTTTCATCCATGTCTTACTATTATGATGACTCCTATGAGTACAATGCTTATGAGCAGTATGTAGATGATTGTGAGCAATATGAAGCAGAATGTGAATTGTATGAGGAAGAGGTGCCATCATACATCACTTTGTAAAATTTCATATGGAAAGAGGGTTATTCTTATGACTTTGAAAATTATTAATATGAGTGTGTCACACTACCAAAGGATAATCCCATGAATGAACTACAAATATTGAGAGCAACATGTACAACCTTGCCCCAACAATATCAGACATATCTTGATTGGTATAAGGGAAATACGAAAAAATGCCCCTCCTTTCGAAGACTGTTCTGATTGGGTGTTTTCAAATAGACCCAAAAATGAAGATGTGGAGTTAGTGAAGAAAGGTTTATGCCATTATTGTAAAAGACCTTGGAGAGAAAATCATATGTGTGTGAGTGAAAAGAGCAATGAAATATATGAAGCTTCAGGGAATGCATGTATGTCCTACTTGAGGATAATTCTTGGGATTTATTCAAAAAGAGATTCCAAATATATTGATCTTAAGGAAACCAAGGGTAAAAATGCATCAGCTTGCTTGAAGAAGCAAAAGGAAGAGACACATTCTACCTTGGACATGAATCAAGGAGCATCTACTTATCGATGCTTGAACTATGAAGGAGTACCTACTGATGGGTGCTCACACCTCTATGTTGGTGACATAGAGATCACTTTTGAAAGTGTTGATGCAATCCAAAGTTCCATTAAGCATGAGAATTAAGACCTTGTAGAAGTTGAAGAAGAACCAAGATCAACTTCCCCATCATCACTTGAGCTTCATGAATTTGGTCCAAGCAAGAAGGAAGAAGATGAGGAGGTTCATTTGCAAGAGCCTCATTTTCTTGAAGGGTCCTTGAATATGAATGAAAAAAAGATCCAAGAGACCCTTATCATACTCCATGACACTCAAGCATTGGTGTCAAATTCTTGTTGGAGAGTTTCTTCATTGAAGGATCCATCCTTCCTTGAAGACATGGAGAATATTCAAAGAGCAATGTGCAACATCAAAGGTAATTTCATGTCTTTGTTTTTTGATAGGAACAATTTGATTGATTTTAATGAATTGTTACATGATGCATACTTGAAGAATAATGAGGATATTCATAAACTCAAAATTCAAAATGAGCAACTTCTTGAGAGGTTGCAATATACTTGTTCTTCCTCCTATGTTTCAAATTGTCATATGGTAGATTGCATGGAGTATTCTCATGACATGGTAGATCATGAGAAACATGGAAATTTTCATGTGCTTGATGTGTTTGAATATGATATTGATGAGATCCAAGCACTTGATGTGGTGGAAGAGGAACTTGAGATTCCTCTTGGAAATGGTTACACATTTTTTGAAGAAGTTGATTCCACTACCTTGGAACCAACCTATGAGGAAAGTTCTGCACTTTTGAGGGAGGTGCATGATCCTACCATTATGGAGAATTCACATCAGGACACTTCTGTATTTTCTGATCAATTGGGTGAGTTGGTTCATTCTCCTACATCCTACACTTCCATATTTTGCAGCATTCATCCTAATGAAGTATGGGTGAAAAGTTTATTTTTGATGGTGCCACATGAGGAGAATGAAACTCCTATCTCTCCTTTATATTATGACATTATTGGAGCCACTTCTTATTTACACTTGCAGCAGCATTCCTTGTTAGCTTATGATGAAACACATCTACATGGATGCACTTATTATGTTCACTTGAGTCACTTGAAGACTCATGATTTTCCTTGCTCCTTGGTTAATTCAATTGATATTGGAAGAAATTCATCCACTACTTGGGTGAAGAGATATATGATTGGAGAAAATTCTTATTGGAATCAACATCATTTGTTATTTCTTGATGATACACATGTTCATGTATGCACAAATTCTACTTATGTGAATCCCTTGAAGGCTTATTGTTTTCTTTGCTCTCTACTTGGTTCAGATTTGAGTGGAGGTTCTTCATTCACTTCTTGGATGAAAGAACACATGGTTGATTATTTTGATGCATATTACATCCTTTTGGAGCAGCATTATAGGACATGGGATCCTCACCTATGTCATTGGAGCAAATTTGATTGGTCACTTGAAGCTTGTATGCACTTGGAAAATGGTGGTCTACTTACTTGGAGGTATAAGCACTTTCATGATTCTTTGATGAAGCACCTCCTTGATGTACATTTTCATTATGTTGTTATGTACTTTGATGATATATATTTTGTACTCGTGATGTTTGGAAGAATGCATACAAGAAAATGGGATCCAAGAATTCTCTTACCTGATGGTATGAGTTGGAGAGCACTCTTAATTGTTGGAGTGCAATACAAGCAATGGGACCCTGGGATAATTTTTAGTCACATTGGTTTCAATTTTTTGGGGAAACAAGTAGTATGGGAGATGGATTCCCCACTTAATAAAGTGATTTTAATCAGAGTAGTGCAGCAGCAAGCATGGTGGTTCCTCTCTAAAATATTTATGGAATCTCGAAGACTCAAAGTTGGGAAACTCATTGGCAACTTCAAAGAATTATGCAGTGGTATCAGAAAGGGTTTCCAAAATATGAAAGAGGTAAAGAGTAATTGTGAAAACATGGTTTTGATGGATTTAATTAACATTTTGGTGTTTAGTGGTGATGTTACATGGGATAACAAAATGAAAAAGAAAACCCACATCTCCTTGCTTTTGGAAACACACAATTGTAGTGCATGGGTGGCTCTACCCAAGGTTTCATAAGAGAAGTTTTGGAAAGCAAAATTTTGGAAAGAAAGCAATTTATTCCACATACATGTGTTTAAATTTCTTGAGGACAACTAATATTGGGAAGGGAGGATTTGTCATATCCCAAAATTTTGCATTGGGTCATAATGGCCTAAGCCCTTGGCCATACTCATGATAGTTTGTCAAATTGATGCTAAGGGTCAAATAATTGCTAAGAATGATGTCCAAGTTAGTAATAATGTGAAATTAGATCCAAATGGACAAGGTGGGTCACATTAAGAAAAATTCCCAATTCAAGTTTGTAATATACCCATCCAAATGAACTGCCATGGAAGAAAATTACTAGTTTCCTAGGTTGGGGGTGGAAGCATTGGGATTTGAAATAAGGGGGATAATAAATGATATTTGGACATTAGAATGGAATAAATATTTAATAAAGGATATAAATAAATAAATACAAGGGAAAATCAAAGTGGCAATTGATCATGAAGACACATGGAGGATGTGGGACCCACACAAGCTATATTTTCTATGCCACATGGCATCCGCCTCTTGTCAATTCGAATCCATAAGGATTCCAACATTCTTGGGATGAGTTGGAAGGCTCATACACTTGTAAATATGCATCATAGGTCGAATTGGGATGGAAGTGTAACTCCCATGGAAGAGGAAGAGTCAAAGGAGAGGTTCTTGGACACTTGGACTAGATTCCCTAGCTCTATGACAACAATGATGAATTTTCTATGATACCTATGACACAAATAAGATATGAATGATGAAATATGACATATATGACATGTCAGGCCTAAAAACAACCTCCAAGAAGGCACCCAAGTGAGTTAGGGAAGCCAAAGAGACACTAATTTGAATTTGGAGAAGGAGGGGGCTAGAATTGGAAGGACAAGTGTAATACTTGGGAATCTCTTCCCAACTTGAGTTGGCATGAAGCTCTTGGGACGAATTCGACCCATGGAGGACCTTAGAAGTTTATAAAAGATAATAACAAAGAGGCATGGTGGATTTTGATCATTTTACATTTTGCATTTGGAGAGGAGAGCTAGTGGAGTGTTACTCTACTTACCTTAGCACCAATTTCAAGGGTGAAATATTCCCATCCTAATTGGAAATTGGAGAGGCCATTCAGACCTATCATTTGGAGATATAATGGAGTCTTTTGTTACAGGGTGAATCTATAGGGAAGCTCATGGTCACACCTCTTTCATCTTGCTTCTACAACCATTCTTCTATTTCTTGGCATATTCTTGCTCCTTGAGGAGAGGCGCACTTGTTGAGGTGATGAAATATTTTAGATAGCTCTTGAGGCCCCATATTTTTTTTAATATGATATACATACTCTATTTCTACTACTCATAATACTTTCAAGTCAAAACTCAAAGAGATTTGATGTAAAAATGATAAACTATGAACAAATGGTGTCATTTCCCCAATACCTTGTTATTTGCACTTGAAGTGGTATCAAATTTTAATGGTTTAGTCAATGTATGATGCATTAATGTTGTATGGAGTTCCATTAATATTCTGAATAAGTTTCATATTCATTATACAAGCATTTGGAGCAATATTCTTAAGTTTCATAACCATTTGTGAAGATTTACTATCATTTCTTTCTATGTCGAAACTATTCTTTTTGTATCTGTTTTAAGAGTGTTGTAGCAGACTTAATAAGCTGAATGGTGATGCATATGAGACTATATTGATGTCCCATATATATCCTTCTATGAACATAAAGTAAATAATTAATAATAAACATAATTAATTATACTTAAGAATGAAAGGGCATGACCTTTCATTCACAATGCCCAAGCCTTATTTAATAGGCGGGTTATCAACCATTGTAATCATCTCATATCTTTTATCTATTCAATATTATTATATCCATTATTCATGGCATATTTAATTTACCAGGTCTTTTGGTAACTTGATTGTATGAAGTAATAATTATTCGCTTCATTTGGTATCAGATCTCAGCTCTTGATTCGGCCTTTGGCAAAAATTTGCAGACCTTGTATGAGTATTTAGAGTTTCTTTGATTTAAAATGATCTTTGATCCAACATTCTGAATTTTCTGGAAAAAAAAAGAGAAGAAGAAGAAAGAAAGAAAGAATTTTTTGCTGCATCCACCCACCATCTATTAGTCTCGACTCCTTCCTCGCGCTGCCCCATCACCTGCTTCCTCCAGCATCCACACTTAACCCTTCCTTGCATTCCCTGCCATCCACCCACACAACCCTCCACTGTTCATCCAGTTTTCCTCACCCCTTCAACTCCTTCATTACACTGCTCTTCCCACCTATCCGATCCATGTGCTCACTCCAACCTCCATCAGCATGTCCTCCACACAACCCTCCCTCTGCGCAGTTCCACCTCCATGACCCTCCAAATCCACCGCCACCAGCACCACCTTGATACACCCTCTCCATTACCTCACCCTGCACCTCACCTATCTGTCACCTTCCCCTGTCGGCTCTCCCTCGCCCTCGCCCTTTCCTTCCCATCGGATCAGTCTCCCCCCCCCAGCCTACAACCTCTAACATTGCCGCCACTGCCACTCCCTCATCCATTGTGCCTCCTTCCTGCGCACCATCTCTGCCTCCTGCTCCAGCTCCAATATCTGCCTCCCTGCACTGCTACAAACCCCGTTCATTACTTCGTGCCCACCACCATATCTCCATCGCCATCCCTCCATACTCCCCTCCTGCTATAACCACTGCACACCCCAAACCTCCGCCATCCCCTGTGGAGCACCGAAATTTCCTTCCTCACCATACCATACCACAGTTAAAAAACCTAATTCGGTCCAAGTTTCTATAATATTATTATTATTAAAAATAATAATAATAATTATTATAGTTTCAAAAAAAATTGCAAACTCTTTATATTACCATCTTCAATTCAAATTAATATTATATTATTATATTTAATAATATAATAATTATTTGTTACATTATTACTATTAGCAAATTAATAATAGTACACATTATAGGAGAATTTCATTTATTGCAATTATTACCTTATTAAAAGGAAAGGAAACAAAAGTCTAACCAAAAGGAAAAATAATTCTTTTCAAAAAGAAGACCACTTCAAGGTTATTACACCTTTTTGTTGCTCATTGTTGAAGGATAGAATAAAAAAAGATGAAACCGTTGCCAAAGGAACATTCGTCAAGTGAGAAGAAGACCCTTATTGCCAAGAAATCAAAGTCAAAGGAACATTCGTAAAGTCAGAAGAATACCCTTATCGTCAAGAAATCAAGTTAAAGAAAGAGATTATCTATCATCTAAGAAGTCAAGTCAAAGAAAGACTCCCATGTCCAAAAAGTCGAAGACTATCTATCGCTGAAGAAATCAAGAAAGACCATCTATCACCGAACAAGTCAAGACCATGGAAGCTGGTTTGCGACTACAAATAGAGAAATTAGAAGCCAAGTTAAAATGTTATCGAAAATACAATGAAGAATTGCGCGACATAAATAACAGTTTAGAAATAAGAATTGAATTACAAGAAAGGTACAATGAAATAAAAATATCTGACCAGGAAAGGGTATAGAAAAATTGTATGCGCAAATTGATGAATTCAAAGCCGAAAATGAATTCAATTAGAGGTTAGGAAATCAAGATATAAAGAAGGAAATAAATAATTACGAAGCAGAAATAATACGCTTGAACAAAATCGTTAGCGACAAAGATGAAGAACTAACGTAGATACGACATAAATTAGAAAGTCAAGAATCAGAGGTCGGCCTATGTCAACAACAGATAAAATCTCTCCAACAACAAAATGACGACTCTAAAAAGACACATAAGTCAGAGATTGCAAAGAGTAATAAAGCATTATCCAACAATGCTGAAGAAATTTTCAGACTAAGAAATCATAACAAGATACTAGTCACAAAAATTAAGAAGTTGAAAAATAGCCATAAGATAGAACAATCTATGGACGACATTGAAGGAAAACTTCTAGAGAAGCAAGAAGAAAATAGTTGCATCAGAAGTCATAATGAAGATCTTAAGGAACAACTTAAGAAGTCTGAAAATGGCAGAAAATCGCAAGTAGAAGTGATTCAGAAGTTTCAAAATGATAACATGCAGTTAGAAAACAAGTTGGAAAAAATACAGAACGAAACCTTAAAACCTCAAGGGACGAAAATACAACTTCCAACTCAGATCAATGCTCAAAATACCACACTTGTAAAAGAAAATGACATTGTGAAAATTCCCTATCGACACCCCAACCATAAAAACTGATATTCTGAAAAGTGGGAAATGTCGAAAGATGATGGTACTAATGTGATCCAAGCTCTTGACGACAGATCAGTGGGGAATCCCAACAGTCAGCAACAATCAATTTGGGATGGATTGACCCATCCACATATCGGAAGTTATGCTCTACACTTAGCAGTTCATATCAACATGTTTCGTCAGTCATGACATCGCAAAGAACAATGCGACAAAATTATAAGGCTTTGAGAACAAAGCCTTTCTAAGAGAGTGGCAATGCTATGAACATAAAGTAAATAATTAATAATAAAAATAATTAATTATAGTTAAGAATGAAAGGGAATGACCTTTCATTCACAATGCCCAAGCCTTATTTAATAGGCGGGTTATCAACCATTGTAATCATCTCATATCTTTTATCTATTCAATATTATTATATCCATTATTCATGTCATATTTAATTTACCAGGTCTTTTGGTAACTTGATTGTATGAAGGAATAATTATTCGCTTCATATCCCCTTCCTCTTTTCATACATTAGAGAGGGTCCAATAGAATTTGGAGATCCATTTCCAGCATCTACCCCATGGGGAATTGAACCCCTAATTGCTAGTCAAATTCCCTACATTGACCAGAATTCAAAGGAGAGTTGCAGAAGCCTTTTGAAGAATCTAAGGAATCCATGAACCTCATAATCATGTCCTAATACTGTCCATATACATTCTATAACAATTTGGGAGAATTTGGATCTATTTGGATATCAAGAAACCAATACTAGTTAAGAGAAATTGCTAGTCAAATCCCCTACCTTGGCCATAATCCTAAGGAGAGTTGAAGAAGCCTTTTGAACACTCTAAAGAATCCATTAACCTCATAATAATGTCATAATACCATCCATATACCTTTAGTGATAAGTTGGGATCATTTGGATCCATTTGGAGATCAAGAAACCAATACTAGTCAAGGGTTGAACTCATGGAAAAATTGAAAATTTCACCATTTTAATCAATTTCTAAAAAGGGACATTACAGGATGACAATTTTTTAGAGGTTCTCTAGGGGATTGTTGAGTCAATGAACTCGTGTGCATATAATATACTTTTATGAGATTAAGATTACACAGTCAACTAGATTAGCTTAGAAAGAGGCCAGATTAGTTGAAAAACAGTTGGGATAAATTCCAAATCAATCCACCCATATTATTGACTATCTAAATAGTATAACCAAGAAGCATCTTGCGGACCTTCAAATTGATAATAGGACCCAACTGATTAAAATAGCCAGGCAGATGGTGATGAAGGAGACATATTTGAGAAGAATGCAAGAAAATATTAAGGCTTTGACTAATGAGATTATAAATTTCAAAGGCCTTTTTAAAGAGGTAATGAACCTTGGATTACCCTCTCCATAGGATGGAAATGGGGAGGTGTATGCAAAAGAAGAGTATAAAAAGTAGTTGACTAAAAAGAGAGATGAGATAATTAGGGTTGATATTTTGGAAGGGGAAATTAGTGGGAAGAATGCTGTTGACAGGCTCAAAAATTTGTTTAAGATTTGGATAACATTTAAGAATATTGTGAAAATACTGGGTCCTATCTCTTATGAGAAGACCACTAATGCAGAGATTTCATTGGAAGCATTGAAAACACATAAATTATCCATAAGAAAAGAATGGAAATATGTGGTCCAATACTGTAAACTAGTATTTCCACTTCAAGGCACATCGACAGGGAAATCATCAGGTCAACCAACGGGGCAATCATCAGGTCAAACATCAGGGAAACCCTTAACACAAGTTACTGGTCATTTTTCAAATCAGACCACCCCTTTAGACTTTATGCCACTTGGAGGTCAAATCATTATTCAAATGATTCCTCCGATGATTCGGTAGTTATGCATATCTCTAGTAATACAACCATCAAGTCAGTCAGTTAGGTAGCCAAGTACACAACCAAATGTGTACATGAGGGGACAAAGATCTCCAGCTAAAGGAAAAAAGAAAATTTTGAGAAGGATAAGTTAAAAAAGTGAAAAGGGCTGGTAGACAGGGGTAAAATTTGAAATGAGAGTGACGGATCTTGAAGATGGTTACAAAGTAGTTAAGACAAAATAGAATTTTGTTGCAAGATGAAGGCTATAAAAGGCACATCGAACTCATTAATAAAGGATGACAAATTTTTCGAGGTTCTCTAGGGGATTGTTGAGTCAATGAACTCCCGTGCATATAATAAACTTTTATGAGATTAAGATTACAGAGTCATTGCATAAATGTTTCTTCCTCTGTCAATTGTTTTCCCTCTTGTTTTGTCACATCTCTTCCAGTCTATGTAACTATGTCATGAGATAATACCAATATTTGAATAAGATATTCAATATTTTTTGTGTTGCTAATACAAATATTGTTGAATGATTGAGATTGTTACAAATATTTCATGTTTTTATGATCTCTGATTCATTTTCAAGATATGTCAGTGGATGAGTTGTACTTGAAGTTTTCATTTCCTGTGGTTCTTGTACATGTGATGTTGTCAAGAAATTCGTACAAACATTTTGTCATAGTTGTTGTATTCTTTATATAAAGCTTAGTACGTTATTCTACAATTAAATATTAGGGAATTGTCCTGCACACACCCCTGATATTTTCATTTGTTTTTCATCTGCTAAATTCATATCCATTCATATTCCAAACACTATAATGCTCTGTAAAATTCCTCTGAGATGATATTTTTTTACAACTAGTTCATAATGTTTCATTCATAGATATATTCAATAAAAATCAAATTCATAACATAACCTCACATAGATCTAGCTCTAGGATCTATAAACATTGATCCTCATCATGCCCTAGCGTGTATTATTTTCAACCTAGTATGCCTTAGGGAACAACATGAAAAATGTCGCCGTTGTCGGGGACAGAGGATCAAACAGTATTTTCCTCGGGCACGAAAAAGTAAATCTTTGATTTATGTTCTTTGAAAGCATATCAAACAATTCAGTTGAATATTTCACTTGGCGAATCCAACAAATGAAGCTGGCTTTAGGTAGTAGGAACACCAGAGCAAGTCCAAAGTCTCAAGAGTTTTGAATCCATCCCGATTCAAGAAAACGCTGGAGAGATATCCATACTACTCAAGATCCTCAGGTGAAAGATATTCCTCGAGTAAATTCTCCTTTAATCGCGAAAAAATTCAACTTCAAACTCTAAGATGAGATTTTGTGAGAGTTGAAACTCTAGTACAAGAGTTTAAAAAAATCTAGGCTGAGAGTTCAAACCAGTCACACCGTTGTTTTAAAAAAAAAAACTCTAGGTTGAGAGTTTGAACTAAAATCTAGGCCGAGAGTTTGCAATTACGAAAACCTGCGAAAGTGTATGGCATCTTTCCGGAACCTGCAACTTCAGTAAGGCCAAAGCCCTGCAATATTAAAGATTATTTTTTGGACTTGGTACCAATGGATTCATATATGAATCTAGTTTCCAATGATATAAGAATTGTTTCATTTCATTTTGAATTTCTATTTATTAATATTTTTTTCTAAACCTTATCTCTTAAGAATTTTATTGTTACGAAAATGACTTGAAATGAAATTTCAATATCATAACAAAGACAACACCAAAAAAAATGAAATCTTCATAGAGATCTTCCTTGCCCTATCCTCTTCAAAAGGGTACTTTTTTTTGAATAAGAGTCACACTAAAAAGAAAATTTAAGCTCACCAACATGTGTCGATAAGGAACCATTTTCTGAACATATGCTATTGCGATAAATAATAAAAAATACTTCTCAAGTCTGAAAAACCTCAAAATATAGTACATTCATAAGTGCAGTGTGTGTAGATTATGAGCAGACATTGTTTTCCCTAAAATGAATAACCATCTCTAAAAAAAATAGTGTTCACAGAAAAAAAAATACGAGTACAAAGATAAATCAATTCTCTAAAACATTTGTGTTTTCTTTAAGGTGAAATTCCTAAGGCAGATATGGGTTTAAAGGGGTTGAAGTTGAAAAACATAAAATTTTGTAGTTTTATTTGTCAAAAAACAAGCAAAAGAGTGACCCAAAATCATGTTTTCACCCTATCTCTTGTTTTTCAAAATCAAGAAATTCTAGAAGATTTAAATAATCTAGTTCCTCCTTATGGAAATTGTAATGTCCCTTTTTCAATTTTTATAAAAATGCCCAATTTTTCACTTTTTTTCCAATTTCGACCCTTGACTGGTTTTGATGCCTAGGTCCCAATTTTACCCCAAATGATCCCAAATATTTTGAGAAGGTATGTGAATTATGTTATGAATTTAATATGATGTTCAGGGATGATATATGGCCACCAAAATACCTATGCAAACTCTCTTAAGATTCTGGACCAAGTATGCAATTTTACTAGTAAATTGGGGTTCAAATCCCCCTGGGGTAAGTACTGAAAATGGCTTCCCAAATGCCTCCCAAACCACTCAAATTTCTGAAAATAGGTATGGGATGTCTCAAGTATGTTATTAAGGTCCAAAATGCACCATTCATTAGTTATTAAATATGTTCCAAACCTCCCCCAAACAACAACAAAAACCACTAATTCGATCCTTGGGAAAATGGCACCAAATCTTCTTCAAATGCAAATAAACTAAGTATAATGACTTCAAATGATCAAGTAATGAAAATTAAACTTATAATACACATCAATGGAATTCCATTCATCAAAAATATATCAGAGAAACATTCCTTTATTGGAAATCATCATCATTATAATGGCATACATCAATGTAGTGGGGAAATGGACATTGTTTGCTCAATAATCTTCATTTTTACATACAACCACTTGGTATTTCGACCTGAGACTTTCTGAAGATGAAGAAGAGAGTATATAATGCTTATAAAAATTATAAATACATCATTATAACCTCTCCCAAGGATTACAATAGCTCACCCAAAGAGTAATCCCTTAAGGAGCATGAATATGCCTTCAAAACTGGAAATGGTTGAGAGATGGTGCTGAACTTAAAAAAAGCACAAGCTGCCCTATAGATGGTACCTGAAATAAAAAAAATCCATTAAAGATACATGAAATACATGAGTGGCCTCTCCAAAAACCAACTTGGATGGGAATCTTTCACCCTCAAAATTGGCTAAGGAAAGAAACTAGTTATCCACTAGCTCTCTCTTCACAGATGTAATTTTTCTCAAATCATCAAAATCCATTCTCATACTTTATTTCTACATTTTATAACAAACATTAGCCTTCTATGGTTTGAATTCCTCCCATTAGCTTTTAGATATTTCCACTTAGGAAATATTCCACATTTGCCACTTGTCTCCTCATTCCCAACCTTCCATCTCCTCCCAATTCGAGTAGGGGTCTCTTGGGCTTCTCAAACACCCATGAGCGCCTTCATTGAGCCTATTTTTGGGGCTGACATGTCATAATGTTTAGCTGTCAGAAGTCAGATCTGAATTTTGTCATAAATGTCATAGATGCTTCATCATTGTTGTCATAGAGCTAGGGAATCTAGCCCAAGTGTCCACAAGCTTCCAATTTGACTCTTCCTCTCCCATGGAGGTTACCATTCCATCCCATTTCGACCTAAGATGCTCAATTCCATGTGTATGACTTACCAACTCACTCCATAATGATTTCCTTCCCACTGATTCGAAATGGCAAGAGAGATATGCCATGTGGTAGTGAGAAACCAAGCTAGTGTGGGCCCCACATCCTCCATATGTCTTCAAAACCACTTGCCACCTATAATTTATCTTGTATTTATTTATTCAACCTACTTATTAAATACTTGAACTATCATACTGTATAAACATCATTCATTTTCTCCCTTATTACAATTCCAAATGTACCCATTCAACCTAGGGAACTTGGTAGGATTGATGGGATTATCTGCTATGCAATTATTTGAATGGGGACATTACATAAATCCTATTCCACCTTAGGATAGGAATATTATCCTACATCACCTAATGGTTGGAAGAGGAGGAGGTCCATACATACATGTTTCGAGAAGTGTTAATCATATATCTGATGCATATGCTAACTATGTATTAGATTGGCATTTGTCACATTCATCATGAAGCACATAAATACAAAGACATTCATACATTTGTACATACACACGTATAGTAGAACCGAGAAACAGAGTTTTTATATATAAATATGTCCAAAAATGGTAGTGTCATACAAAACTGGAGCCCGTAGCCCTCAAAATATACATATCGATACAAAAAATGAGATCTTGGGATATCTATTCCCTTCGAGGAGGCCTAGCTGTTGCCTCAATAGGATGTGTCTCATAGAAATACTGTACTGCATTGGATACTCACTGCAGTAGCCGCATCCACTCACCAGGAACACCCACTACTTAGCGTTGCATGGCATCAGGTAGTCTGGCCACCTCTATCTGTGGTACCTTGGAAACCATCTGTGATATTTTGCGTCGTAATGTCTGTAGAGTGCGCCCTGCTGCAGCATCTCATGCCTCATCACCTCTACCCTGATGACCATGTCTCGGGAAGCCCTCAAGTCTCACTAGGCCTTTGTTTGTGAGCAAACAATCAAACTTTAGCACTTGATACTACCACCAAAAAGATTTTTGCATTTTCAACTATAATAAAAAATCCATAAAAAATTAATAAACACAAAACCAAAAGAGTACTCACCAATGTCTCCGAATGCTGCGTCTGGTGGGAGCAGCATGTCTCGATCCTGTCTGAAGTCTATCCCCGCATAGGGATAGTCCTCTATAGCGATCACTTGCCAGTTCCACCAACGGAAGAACTCCTCAGTATATGGTGATGCTAGACGGCCACCACCTTGTCGTGTCAAGATCTCAGCCCACCGGGTCAGGGCTGGATCACGGAGACTGTGAGGAGGGACATCCCCCCTCGGACTAAGCCTCGAAACCCTCTCAAAGAAGAATTTGCATAGGATACTACCATACCCGAAGTTTTTGGCCTTCCCCTCTTTGCATTCTGTCAATTGTGTCTTCATAGACACCAGCAGTGTAGTACACCAGTCGAATACCATAGGTTGCATGCATTGTGATGCATAGAACATCACTGGCCTGGATGCCTGGTGCAGAGCTTTGGATCCAGTGATCTGCACCAAGGTAGCCACAATGATCTTTGTGCTCAGATCTACTATGGCGTTGATGGGCACTTGAATTTCCACCGTTCATGTGTTTGTAGGACAATACCGCGCTATGTAGTCCTGAACAGTGATCCCACCACCCACGGTTTGAGATCGAATACTGGCCGTCTCACCTCTATGGGACAAAACGGTAATGAAGTAGATATCTTCCACTTCCAGTGTCAGGTTTTTCCCGTTGAGGATGAAGTTCTGTGTGTCCACATCCCAGTAGTCTATCAGGAGACGGAGTAATAGGTTTTGGGCCCTTAAACCCCCTATACTCCAGAACTTGTACAACCCACATGCTTGCAATGCCTGCTGTACTTGCACATCATTGTGCATGGCCTCATCAACTTGGTCATTCTCTCTCTCCCTCCACTCTAGAACCATCTTGGATTGAGAAACAAACAAGTTTTGGTCATTTTCTTGTGTAAAAATTTCTTCATGGCCATACTCGCGGGCTAATTTGTATACAGGTGTGGGTACCCGTGGCTAGTCTATTTTTTGACTGCGCGTTTGGTGCCCTACCTGCGACCCGCATAGTTATAGCCCGCAGGTAGTGCCGAAGCCATCTAGGTCTTGGCCAAACTAAAAATCCCACCGCTAAAAACTAAAATGAAAGCATTGAAATGAAAGGTATGGAAGTGACTACCAACCTGCTCCGGACGGTTCGATGAACGGTCGCTTGTAGATCCCAGAATCGGCAACTGAACTTTCAGGTGAAAACTAACCAAAAACTCCAAATGTGGTGAATAGTAAAAATGAATTGAAAATTGTAAAATTTTATTACCATTTATAATTTTCTGGACCCACTTGTCTATAGTTTTTACCATTTTGAGCCATTACGAACTAATATCGTGTCCTGGAGTAGTGTTTTTTAATCAGATTTCCTTAGCGAAAGTTGTTATGAACCATTTCACACCTACGGCAGGTACATTTCACATCTGGAATATAGGTTAGATGCCATTTTCGCATGCATTATGCATTTGACCTATTGACCATTTTCATAAACCCTAAGTGCGACCCCGCTTCATAACTGACATGGAACCTTCACACTGCTATAGAAGTGTCATTATGTGGCGGTAGGTATTTTCCGAACATGGGTACCCTAGTTAGAACCCCTTTGTGCATTCTAGTGCCCATGCTGTTGTTTGTCCTTAGGTTTGGGAGTCCTTCGTAGTTACGCCATGGCATTGCGATAAAGACTCATACTCTACTTTGTCTTATGCTGGCCATCTCCCTTAAGGAATCCCCTCAGTTATATCATGTTGTGATTGCATTGCATCATCCTACTTGCCGCTTGAGCCTTGTGTCGGCTCCTGCTTACTCAATTGTTAGCCTGGTGACTGAGCACTCTTTCCCTGTTGAGCCCTGTAGAGCTTATATATTTTCCCTTCAAAATTTGATCACCCTTTTGACCCTGAGGGAACATCCCCCCCGAGTGTCCACATCCTGCATGCACTTCCTTGCATTGAGCATAGGTATGTTCCACTGCTTGGGACTAGTCTGCTCACTATTCGACACTCGTTCCCTCACTTGTTGTACTATAAGCAATTTTATTCTTTTTCAAGATTTTCCCAAATATGAAAAAGACCAAAAAAATCAAATATTCCAAAAAGCCGGACGGGATTATGGTCACTATTTCTTGTTGGTAGCTGTTGTGTTTCCTTTGAACAGAGCATTCATTCCACCTTGTAAATTATGAGTCGGGACTATAGTTGGACATTAGGAGATGTACTTGTTTCTTAGTTTTCTCCACCGATTGGTTAAGCTTCCAATAATTATGGAGTCCTCTGTAATGCCTCCTGCATTGCACAATTATTGCCAAGTCTATGCTGCATGAGTCTATCCATCTGCTCATGCTCTTGTTCAAAGGCAGTCCTGAACCACTGTCGGCCATTCCTCAGATCTCTTGACTATTGCATGTCGGCCATCCTTATTGAGTCAATCCGTTTTACCTGAGTTCTTCCAAATCTTTCAGCATAGATGGTACCTTGTGTTGGTTGATGGGGGATGCCTTAATGCCCTCCTTCCAACGAGTCTTGTTCCATCAACTTCAACCCATTTATTCCGGGACTTGAGGCTTAGAGTTCGGTTGAGTACCTTAAAGCTTGCAGTAATTAGTGGCAGGTTCTCTCTCCATTGACAGTTTTGGGAATACATCAATGTACCCTGATCGATGGATTCATCCTAGTGTTCGACTTCAACCCATTTATTCACACTCTGATGATTGTACTTTGTGCCTTGATGCCCATTTTCATTATTGGTGGGTTTTCTTACGTCTGTTAATGGTATACATCATTGACCGGTAATTAGACGATGTCTCATCAGGTTCGACCCCAGCTCCTTTTATTCACTTGATGGGACTTGCACGTCGAATACTTGTGTAGAAGACCCCAGGCGATAGTGGCATTCAGTATGCTACTTATGAATTTGACTTTACATTTGAGATATCACCTCTCAGATATCAGCAGTTTGTACCTCCATTTTACACCATTTGTTTCCTTTTCAGCAGGAGACCATATCTTACCGTAGAGGGATCATGGCTATGATCACTTATGACATGTATTCACTATGTACTGCCTATTCATGGCCATTATATCAGATTGTTGTATTACCGACATGTATTCAGGGATATTATTGTATTATGATGAGTGAGATGCTCTTTCCACTTGTGTCTCCATCACTCCACTTCTGAGTTTTATAATGTATTTCGGCCATCGTAGCATCAGTCTCTGACCTCACACATTAGGGGGCATCTATTACACCGTAATCTTCCACCCTGTGAGCATCAACATTCTTTGGCGTGTAGGATCCATTTCACTGACTCAGATTCACTTTATATCCTTCAACCCTATTTTGCCCTATTTTTATTCCTACCCGCATGTTGCATCATATAGTATGCATACCCACGAGTTACATCACTATAGCCCACGGGTATCAAGTAAAATGGTAAAAATCACTAGTTTATTACTTTTTACTCCCAAAAAGCGGTCATTGGCTGACCTTTGGCTCTCTATCTTCCCGAGTAACGCCTCGATGTGTCCTTTCACCTACCTTTGAGAGGACTATATATTGAGTACATATGGCTTATGGACGGGAGGAGAAACAAGAGCAAGAGAACTCTAGTGGATTTTTTCCCTATATTGAGTCTACACTCATTGATCCTTGTAGTTGTGAACCCTTTATGTTCACCTTCCAAACTCCTATCTAGTTTGAGTTTGCCATTCATGGAGGATTGAAGTGGTGGAGGCACAAGTGGATTGATCCAGATCTTGGTTCAGATTGGTTGCCAGGAAGAGGTTGTATCACTTTGTACTTATTCTTGTTTATTAATAGAAATACTCATATTCTTGTCAATTAATGTTGTAAATGTTGTTTATCTTACATTGGGTTGCATTTACTTGTTATATCATGGGCCATTGCTATTGATGATGTTAATGCCATTTATATATTATATGTACTTGTTGTATATTGGCTGTCAAGACTAATTTTCAAATTCAAGTGCATGGATTGAAAAGCTCCAACGGGGATCTACATCAAACGTTTGTATCGAGGTTGGTTATCTTCTTCCTTATCTTAGCATTGTCATTTATATAACATAGTTCTGGGAATTGAGTTGATTTCTGGTAGTCATCTGTTTGTTGTGGTAAACCCCAAGCCATAGTGAGTTTTCTCCAATACATTCGCGCCCTCATAACTGATCCAAGAGCGAAAATGTCAACATTTTTCATGCTAACCCAATATTACTAGTCGCGGAAAACCCTATTTTCCACGCCCCTGAAACATGCCAAAGCGCGATAATTGAACCCTTTTTCACCCTGTCTGTAAAGGCTGAAGCGAGAAAATATTTTCTTGAGATAATTTTTTTGGCTTGGTTTGCTTGATTACTGTTTGGTTTTTGCTTTTAGACTGTTTGTGTGATCTTACACTGCCTTTACTAGGTGATGTATGCTTGTGTGAAGCATTTGAATTTCTCTTGAATCCATTTGAACAAGTTTGTGTTTCTATTGTCATTAGCGCTTGAAAGCCTAGAGTTGGCGTAGGTTAACTTGATTCTACTGCCCATTCAAGGCTCTTGAGTATGATTTGTTCACCCTCAGAGATCTCAGAGTTGAAAATATTTTTCGGTTTCAAGGAGAACTCTTATAAGTTTCATATGCTTGGTTTTTGACTTGAAGAGAAGCGAGTACTTCACTTTATTCTTGGTTTTGGTTGATTGCATGCTTGTTTTTTACATCCTTTTGTCTCTGATTTGTTTACAGAAGGATGCTTGTTGGTGCTAGCTTGGTTATAGAGAAGATTCATTTCTCTTACAACCCTTTGATTCTCTTGAAAAGTTTTGCAAAACAATGATTGTTCTTGTCTTCTTTGGCATAAAAAATTGTCTTTATTTGAACATATTGTCATTTGAAAACAAAGAGTCTTGCAAATATTTTCATGCTTTGTTGTGGTTGTTAAAGAGTATTTGAGATCACCATCTTTTCTTACCTTTAATCTACTGCAAATTCTAGTGAGAATGAAAGTTGTGCTCAATTTTTTTAGGCATCTTTTAAATTGAAAAATTAAAAAAAAGTGAAACTTAGTGTTTTAGTGTTGCATATTGAAAGGATTGTTGTGTTCATTGTTTTGAGCTTGGGTTGCATTTAGTTTTTCTTAGTACATCTCATTGAAAAGAAAAATGTTGAGATAGTGCATGTACATGGGTTTTCATTTGGGAAAGAAAAGAACTCTCTCTAACTTAGCTAGAAGTTCATCCAAGAGGAATACTTGCATACTCATTCGATCCTTCATGGTTTTTAGTCAATTCCACACACCATTAGTTGCACTTCCGCTTCCCTTTTGAGTAAATAACAACCTTTAAAACTAAGCGCCTAAACTAAACACACATTAACCTCATTTGAGGAGATAAAAGAATTGGGTAGTGAGGTAGGACATTGGTGATAGGCACCCAAATAACTCCCCCCTGTCACTTTACATCTGAAACATAGAATTTCTCTCTTAGGGAACTAAAATCCTCTAGTATTTTTTGACACGGTTAAAGCCAATTTTCCGAGGGGCCTCTCTTTAGAGGGTTGGAGTCACAAGACTGGTTCCGGAAGTCCAGGTGGAATACCACACTCTAATTTATATTGAAGGACACCTACTCATTGTCCTCCTTGTACAAACCTTATTGGTGGTGCAACAACCAAAGGGATGAAGTGGCAGATTCACCTACTTGGACGTGTCATGAATGAAGTAGCCTAGTGACCATTAGGGATTTTATACCCAAGACCCCTTTCGGTAGAGGGATATCCCTTGGTTTTTTGATCTCTCATTTCGTATTTCCTGACTTTGGATTTCATCACCCTGTAGGGGATACGATTTGTTGAGGTTTCTAGCTCTTAGTTGGGTGGTTGCTTGCTCCTGTACCTTATAGAGGGACTTTTTATTTTTTAGGTAGTGCTGCTTGTTGGATTTCTGACCACTTTGTTGTAGCTTTCTTGCTGTGAAATCGGTTATAGTAAAGTTTTTTGAGATTGATTTTTGGCCTATGTGCCTCTTTTTCTTCTAGCTCCCCTTTTGCACATTCGATTGCTTTAGTGTTTTTGAGCTCTTTTCGAGAGATTTAGTTTGCACCACTTGGTCGTACCCCATGGAGGATCTGAGGAACTAATGAAGACAACAAGGGTTAGGTCCCTAAATGTTCGCAGCTTGAACTACCCGACCACCACCTCCATATACCCAAGCTCCTCCAACTGGTAGACACATTAGTGGTGAGGTTGTCTCGGGACAAACTAGTGCAACACCATAGGTTACTACCACACCATGAGTTAGTGCAACACCACAAGTTAGTGTAGCACTACAAGTTAATTTCACATCAAAGGTTAGTTTTGCACCAAAGGTTAGTGTTGCACCAGAGGTTAGTGTCACACCAGAAGTTTTTTTCACACTGAAGGTTAGTATCGCACCTGAAATTAGTGCGACGCCAGAGATTCCATCACATGATGACCTACTTGAGGGATATATCAAAGTCATTGAAGAATTATATTATTTTCCTTCTACAACCATCCAATTAGCAGGAAATTTCAATCAACCATTAGTCTAGTTGGTAGAACCAACTGTCGTGCCTACTACCCCAGTTACACCCCCTGCCAACCTGAATCCTCTCGTAGAAGAACATTAGGAATGCCAAACTCTGAACTTCGCACATGTGAAGAAATTATGGCATCCATATGAGCAGAAATTGTTTCTTTATCTCGTGATAGACAAGAGAATGCGGCAATAAACATGTGGACGCATGATGCCACATAACCTCAAAGGATGGTCCCCTCAAATTCATAAATTTCATTTCCTTCCACTTCTGAAGTGGTAGATCCTTCTGATATGATAATCCCTCAACCTGCTCCCCGTGATTCAACATATTGCATGTTCTTTATAGGTCAATATGCACCGATAGATTGGGTGTCTACCCAACCCTTACTAGATGACCTGGAAACGACAAATATTTTTGGCCTGTCATTGTCACTATGGAACACTACTTTGGGCCAAGCACTTAATGAATTATGCACCTATTCATCATCCATGCAGTTAACTCTAGAACCTCCTCGCTCCCACCCATACTACCAAGTGAAATTATTTGTCGCTCTATAGGGATTGTTCTTGGCCAAGGGACTAATGTTAACATCTCTTCATTACCCATGGTTACTGGGTTAGGTTCACATTCATGCTCGCAAGTCGGTAACACCTCGACAGTCACCCAAACTGCCCAATTAATTTCCTTCAATGCTCCAGTCGAAAGTTCGCATACTTCTTTTGTTGGAATGCTGATTGTAACTGGAGGTCAATCTTCGGATACGATTTATACCATATTTGGAGGACAACCTTTTATCACTGGATCAAGTATGACCAGTGGTCAACCTTCAGTGATAGGGCAATCTGTCTCGTGGGAACAATAACAACCAACTACTTGGGGGCCACCTATAGTAGGTAACCACATTCCCGCTGGGGGAAAACAAATCAATTTCAACCCATTTACCCCCCAACCCCAATCTACATCCTGGTTTACCTTACCCAGGAGTTGTGAATAACCAATGGATTCCACCCCCTCCAACTCCTCCCCACAATCAAGGAGTTGTTCAACCTCAACCTATTAACCCCATGATACCGAATTTCCAACCTTTTAATCCTACGATTCAGAACCGACAACCGGTTAACCCTATGGTTCCGGATCCTCACTGCTTCCAACAGTAACCCATACGGTTACAACATGCAACCACATTTGGTACATGGCCCATGGGAATTCCAATACCCCATCAATATTATTCCTACCCATAACCAAATATACAAATTCATTCTTGGCGAAGTCGGACTTTCCGGACTTATCAATGATCCCATATGGCATGAACCTCATTGGCCTCCCATCCCTACCAAAATACCATCGTACATTCCGAAGTTCGATGGAAAACCTGAGGAAGATCTAAAAAACCACGTTATGAAATTACATATTTGGTGTTATTCCAACTCATTGATGGATGACTCCATACGATTAAGGCTCTTCCAACGTACACTCTCTGGGATGACAATGAAATGGTAGATTGAGCTGCCACAACACTCCTTTAGATATTTCATCTCTCTTGCAATGCATTTTCTTACACATTTCCAATTACCTATTTGGTATGAAACTGGCACATACCCGTTAACCTCATTGCGACAATATACCTCTACTCACATTTTTGATCATATACACGAGTGGAGGAGGCGCCGAAGGTTGATAAAGGCCTCTATTCCCGATCAATTACTAACCAATTGGTTTACCAAATCACTACTGCCACCCATTGCTAGGGATGTTTCCATGGGAGGGGTTGTTACATAAGAGCAAGTGATCATTCACACTCAGTATCTGGACTTGGTCTATTACCAGTCCGACACTCTATATGAATTGATCCCCAATGCTCCTCGTCCCACCAATGATCCTTCTAGGACCTCTACTGAACCTCCTTTCGATGGCATAGTTGGTTATGTGAAGGCCTAGACTGCATTAAAAATGAGTGGACAATAGAATCAGTCTACCTAAACTCCACCCCAAAATCAGACTGCTTCCAACACTAAAAAATGCTTCTCCTAATCAGACCTCTGAGGTGAATGTAGTTCAATCCTCATAGCAAAAATCCATAGGTAAGAAAAAGAATAATAAAGGGAAATCCAAGAAATGTTCTAATCATTAAGAAAATCCAAAAACTCAAGACACCAACATTGATAATAAACCTAAGAGGAAAACTAATTTTCCTTGTCTTATCTGTTAGGAAGACCATTATGCAAAAGAATGTCCTTATTGCGAGGAAGTCAATAATTTTGTGAAAGGTTCTTCCCATCCGACAATTTTAATTGACTCTTTCCCACCTCAACAAAAATAAATGGTCACACACACTCCCCCGCAAAGGGACACGACAAATATTTCCAATCAAGCCGAGTCATCTTCCACTTGAGATATCCTCATGTGTAATGAGACTGTTATCCTTTCTACTAGGTCAAAGAATTATGAGTCTATTCTGAATTCGAACCAAAATGGGAGCTCTAAGGACAAATCTCCTATTGATGATACATCCACCACCCCTCCACCTTCTGTTCCTCTTCACATTGAAATGCCTATTTCTAACACTATGTTGCACCCACCAAAGGCCACCATTCGAAAAGAGACATTCAATATGAGTGCGTGAGCTGCTCACAATTACAATATTGTTGAGGACTTATCTCTAGAACCCTATGCCATGTCAACTCTTGAAGTTCTACAACATTGTCCTAATTAGCATATAACCTTATTGTTAACACTTCGAGCCATGGATTCCGAGACTTCCAACACAATTATGTTTAATTTGGAATATTTCAAACCGAGGCTTTCCCACCAACTGGATTTTCAGATCCATACTAACATCTGTGGGAAAAACATCCATTGCAGCATCTTGGACGAAGGTGCCTCCACTTCCATTATTTCCTTGTCCTGTTGGAGGGCTATTGGATCTCTTGAATTAAATCAGTATCCCACTACCTTAAAGGCCTTCGATGGTTGTGTTTTTCAACCATACGGACTCATGTCATTATTAGCTGTATAAATGGGGGGAAAAACTATCTCCAGCCATGTGGAAATAGTCAACGCTCCATTGGATTACAATATCCTACTTGGTCTAATTGGTTTTATGCCATGACTGCAGTCACATCTTCAGTCTTTCACTTGGTGTAGTTTCCTCATTAAGGAAGGATCGTCACCATCGACCAACTTGATTTATGTACACTAGATATTCACTCCAACAACACTAATAATGTCCCATTATTGACGCAATCCCAACATCATTATGAAGATATTGCTGTTGGACTCTTGAAAGACTCTTCCATCATTGGAGTCTTCCCAGAGTTACCTCCCCCAGTTTCTACCATCAATATGATCTCTTCTAGGATACAAAAATCCCATGACCCTTGGGTAGTACCGATTCCATTTGAATCTTAAACCATCGGCGACCACATGCCTTTTAACTTGAATAAGGAATCGTATCATGCGACTCGGTCTGCTTCAGACTGTACAAACCTCGATGACCACCATCTTATGGCATCAAACCTCGATACTCCATCATCTTGGACATATTCGTCTTTTCTTTCTTCTGATTACCTCCTACAGAATTTTCTTTCGGATGAGTCTATTATGGAAATAATGAGCATCGATGAACCTCCATGGGAAGCTCACCATCATAACTTGTCTTTCCTTCCCAATATCCAAGCGGTAGAGACTGATATCAAATCCATCATTTCATATGATATTGTCCAATATCCTCAATCTCCCATCCTAACTCGCAATGTGTTATCTTAGGGAAATTTAGGTAACATCACAGAGACCTTTCCCATAGACATATCAGTGAAACCTGGTGTTGTGGAGCACATTCACCTAGGAAAAACTTGTACACCCACAGAAGTGGAATTTTATACAACCTTGTTTAAGGAGTTATGTGATGTATTTGCTTCTAGTTATGAAGAGATTCCGAGAATTTACCCTTCTATCATGGTCCATGAAATCAAAACTTATCCCGATGCAAGACCTGTCCGACAGAAACTCCGATCCGTTCACTCCATGAAAACTATGGTGATAAAGGCAGAAGTTGAAAATCTTCTTAGGGTTGGTTTTATTTATCATGTTCCATTAACATATTGGGTGTCTAATATTGTTCCCATCGCTAAGAAACATGGCAATATTACAGTTTGCGTTGATTAAATGGATTTGAATAAGTCTTGTCCCAAGGACAACTATCCTACCCCATTCATCGACCAAATTATCAAAAATTGTGGTGGGAGTGTCATCTTTTCTTTTATGGATGGCTTCTCTGGCTTTAATCAGATAGAGATACTCCCTTCTGACTAGCATAAAACAACTTTCATGTGCCCGTGGGGAAATTTTGCATATCGAAAGTTACCTTTTGGACTTAAAAATGCTGGGTCTACTTTCCAATGGGACACGTCCTATGCATTTCACGATATCAAGCATATTGTGGATCCCTATTTGGATGACTTACTTGCTCATTCTACTCAATGAGAGGATCATCCATAACACCTTAGTCCCATTTTTCTATGGTGTCGTCACTACAACATCCGCTTGATTTCTCATAGGTGTTTTTTCTATGCTGAAGCCAACAAATTGTTAGGCTTCATAGTCTCCAAGAACGGAATCCGAATAGACCCACTGAAGGTTGAGGCCATCTTAGCCTTACCTTCCCCTACATATATCCCAGAACTTCAAAGTATACAAGGGAAGGAAATTTTTTTGCACTAGTTTGTTTGCAATTTCGCCGAGATCACTCAAGGATACATGAGGTTGCTGAAGAATAATGCCCCATTTGTTTGGGGTGATCAAGCTCAATAGTCCTTTGATAATCTGAAAAAGGACTTGACTAATTCACTCGTGCTACAACCCCCCAATTACACACGGGATTATTTTTTGTGTCTCGCAATGTCCACTTCCACCATTGGAATGGTGTTAGTGCAAGAAGACGACAATGACCAAGAACATGTGATATACTATCTAAGTAAGAGTCTCGTTGATTCTGAAATCCGATACTCACATGTTGAAAATTTAGCTCTAGCGACCGTCTTCGTTTTCAAGAGGTTTCATCATTACATATTTCTCCACAAAGCAACTGTCATTTCCAACTTTAACCACATGTATTACATACTAACACATCAGGTGCTAGGGGAAAATACTCCTTCTAGATTTTGGTCCTCCAGTAGTTCGATTTGGAGTTTGAAAAGGCTAAATCCAAGAAATATTTGGTCTTTGCTGAGCTTATATGTGCCCTTCCCCATGCTACTGAAGAAGCTGAGACCAATGACTCTCTTCCCAATGGGTAATATTCCTCATTGGCACGACTGATTCTTGGTACGAAGATATCATTCTGTATCTCCAAACCTAATGCTTTCGGCTTGATATCACACATGATGAATGACACCACATTCGACATCATGGCAAATTTTAACTCATCATTGGTGATACCTTATATTGTTGTGGTATTGATTATATTGTGCGTCAATGCTTAACTCTTGAAGAACCCGAACGTAATCTTAATGATTGTTACTCCGGAGCTTGTGGCGGTCATCTCTCTGGGATGTCTACAACCTAGAATATTTTGCGTGTTATATACTTTTGTCCATCCATATTCAAAGATTGCATTGGCGTAGATAAGAAATGTCCTCCATGTCAATTCTTTCATTCAAAGAAGCGCTCCCATCCAGCTACATTACATCCTGTGATTTCCGTAGTCCCTTTTGCAAAATGGGGGATGGATTTTATGCATTGTAAGCCTACCTCATCCGGGGGCATAGTTATGTCATCGTTTCCATTAAATATTTTACAAAATGGGATAAGATTATGCCTACATATGCTGAAGACGAAAAAATGACAATACTCTTCGTATTCAATCACATTATTGCAAGGTTTGGAGTCCCTCAAGCCATTGTTACTAATCATGGTTCCCATTTCGGGAATCACATGATGGTTGAGCTAAGTGCTAAATTGGGATTTCGTCATGAAAAATCATCCCCTTATTACCCCTAAGGAAAAGGAAAGCTTGAATCCATGTGGTAAGGTCCCTATATCGTTAAACGAGTTTTAGAGAAAGAGGATTATGAGCTAGTTGATTGTGATGGTACACCTTTAGGAGAGCCTCACAATGGGCTCTACCTAAAAATATTTTACGCTTAGGAACATACTACATGTACATTTTGTATATAGTGTGTATTTATGGTGCGAGTTTGATTTCTTTTGCATGTTAGGATCTTGTTTCACCTTTGACTATTTACCCCGATTTGTGCTTTAACACGTAGATTTTGAATTTGCAGATGGTGCTATTCAACATACCTGGAATCTTGATTCTACAACATGGGTGCTATATTCCCCTACTGATGAGTTGGTATCCTCAGTTGGAATATGCTAGTTCCCACAACGAATAACATTGCAGAATATCGTGTAGTGATTGGACTTATAACCAAAGCATCCTCTTTGGGAATTTTCCATCTCATTGTTTACCTAGATTCCCAACTCATGGTATCTCAACTGCACCACATTTACACCATTCACGATCCCATATTACTTCACTTATATCGAAGGATACGCCTATTGGAAATATTGTTTGACTCCATCTTGTATCAACACATTCCACCACAACTTAATACAATCGCAAATTCTCTAGCTAATTTTGTATTAAATTGGCATCTAGTGCATACATAAAAAATTTCACCATAAAGTGTAAACATCCAAAGCATGAAATATAAATGTACATAAACACATTTTAGGGGAATAAATAGTTGAAACAAGAACTATCTATTTATATCATAGAAAAAGTTTGTATCGAAGTTTGTGGTCACATGATAAGTTCCAAAAAGTATAATGGGGGGCAATATTTGGGCCTTTGTAACAAATATAAAATAATTTATTAATTATAATTTATTAATTACTAAGTGGAAGGATGTAACCCTTCACTATGCATGCTCAAGCCTATAAAGGCGAGCCTCATTGTAAAATCTTATCATCTTCTATCAATATATTATTATTTTTATCATCAATCATTGACAGCAGATTTGATTCATAACTTCACAATCAGACACGGTTGCTCCATTTGGTATCAGAGCCGGATCGACTCCTCAGTTCCTTCCTTGGCTACTCTCACCACTCATCTTATCTCCCACCATTCATTCAGCCTCACCATCTCTCCATTCCAACTCGACCCTCTTCACGATTCTCCCCTGCACTCCCTCACGTTGACCCTGCGCATGGCCTCTTCATCATCCCCTATCAACCCTCTGTCCACCTTAGCACTATCCCTCATGCTTCTTTCCTACACTCCATACGCCACCATACTCCCCGCCCTCCCCCTATTAGCTTCCCCTCCCATACCACCTCCTGGATGCCCCTCATCCCATGCTCCACCTGCTTTGTCCTGCTCCACCATCCTCGTTCTCCACCCTTCGTGCCACTCCATACTTCCCATCATCTCTGTGACATACACCCTACCATTCTACGCCTCCTCTATGCCCTCAACTACCACCACCTACCGCCCCTGCCTATGCCTTGTCGTCACCACTTCTCACCTGATCATGCACCCACCTCCACCATCGCTCACCTGATCATGTTCCTAAACCACACTCCATCTGCACCCTACCCTCCTCTTCCCCTCACGCTAACACCGCTCTGCACACATCCACAACCAATAGATCCATGCCTTCCCTCCATTTGCTCCTCCTCCATCGCGTCCTCCCTCCATGCAAGTTCCATCCAACCCTTGCCACTGCTCCTCGTCACTCCACTTAAACCCTACACACAAACCAATTTTTTTTAATAAGATTACATATTATTAATAATAATATAATAATATTTGATTTTTATTAAATTTTTGTAAACCTACATTATAAGAAAAATAAATATATGATTTAATAATATTATATTATTATAATTATATATTTTTATTTTATCACCTCCACATAATCCAGAATAACGTCCACTTATTCACCCCCCCACACCAGATTGAGAACCATGTCATAAATGAAGGACCGACTAGAAAAATTAGAAAAAAGATCAAATCCGAGATTTAAAAATCCTTGAAAGTTTAAACTCCATAATTGACAAACTTGACATAGAGTTTCATGAAGGAAAAGAAGAGCTATTGTGCAAAGTGCAATACGAAGTTGCTGGAGTAGTCTCATGGGAAATGAGGAAGGTACGAGAAGAAATGAAAGCATACTTCGATGAGGGGATAGAAAATATCAAGTAGTTTTTCAAGGATAGGGATGACGCTAAAAATGGCGAGTCACCAAAGGGAGACCACTCATGTCGTGATTCAGCCGATACCAATAATCATCAATCAAATTCCCCTAAAGTGGAGATCCCAGAAAAACATAAAGACTACAATCATCATAAATCATATCAGGATACAATGTAATCGATGGGGGGATACGCAATAAAACCTAAATTGGAATTACCCAATTTCAATGGAGAAACAAAACAGAGTGTGGCATGGATCAACAAAGTGGAAGAATTCTTCTACATTCACAAAATCTTATCGGATGATGAAAAAATTAAATACGCTTCCATGCAGCTTTAAGGTCATGCATAAAATTCGTACATGTGGTGGAAGAAAATGACAAAGGTATGCACCTACAGTTGGGACACATTCAAAAATGATTTTTTTACAACATTCAAATATGTGACAGAGAAAGAATTTTTTGCCAAACTAACTAGATTACAACAAGAAGGCGACGTGGAAGAATACACCTATGAATGGGAAGCATTAGCGACGCGAGTACCAGAATTAACAGATGGTCAACGAATCCAGACATATGTCTCTGGTATTAAACCGTACATAAGAGAAGAATTAGAATTACATAACGTGTCCAATTTGGATAAGGATAGGCGCAAAGCAAAACTTATTGACGAAAAGTTTAAAAAATCAAGACCAGGGAACCTTAACAAGGGACATTTGTGACAACAAGAGACATAGTGCAGGTATTGTGAAGATACATCGTCACTTGGTCATCAGTGTAACAAATATCAGTCGTATGGCTATGAAGTTGAAAAGAGTTCAAAAACATCGAGCAGTCGCACTGACAATGATAGAAAAAAAAAGAATACTTGTCGTCAACGTGGAGAATATTGGTTCCCAGGCCATAAATGAAAAACCAATCACATAGTATATTGTAAAATCATTAATGGGAAGCAAGTATAGGTATCAAGAGAGGAAAATGTAGCTGATTTAAATACAGACACAAGTCCATCTAAAGCATCGGTTGCAACGATTATGTGTACTCAACAAGATTGTAAGGAAGAAAGGGTAGAGACACCGAAGATAGATTACATCCAATAGAAGGAAAGCCAATAACTCACTGAAAAATATATTCCACCTCAGTTGAGAAGTCATGACATCCTTAAAAATGAACAACTCATATTCTAAGTAACAAAATCAAGGAATTCAGGGGAAAAAAGACTACAACTTAATGGGAAAATTAAAGATAGGGATATCACAATTTTGGTTGATTTTGGGAGTACCCATAATTTGATTGATATCAACAAGGTAGAGGAATTCAATCTTTTTGTGTTTCCCGCAAAAGGGATTAAAGCATCAACCATCGCTGATCAACACGTAGAAAAAGTGGTAAAATGTCATAAGGTGTCATTGCACATACAAAATTTACACCTACAACTCAACTGTATTGCTTAACCACTCAAGGAAGTAGACATGGTATTAGGCACCGACTAGTTAGCATCGCTAGGGACGTACTCTACCAATATACAAAAACAGTACATGAGTTTTAAATGTAATCGAATCAGGTACCGATTGTATGGTTTGAGAAGTCCGCCACCCAAGCAAAAAGAGCTGCATCATAAGAAGGACCCAAGCCATCATCACGATACAGAGATCAGTCCAGATCGCTTAGCTCAAATCAAGCATCAACACAAATCAAGAACAAAAGACGATGCCAACAAATACAACTTTGAGGACAAAGCTCCCTTTAAAGGGGGTGGGAATGTAACAAATATAAAATAATATATTAATTACTAAGTGGAAGGGTGTAACCATTCACTATGCATGCTCAAGCCTATAAAGGAAAGTCTCATTGTAAAATATTATCATCTTCTATCAATATATTATTATTTTTATCATCAATCATGGATAACAGATTCACTTCATAACTTCAAAACCGGACACAGTTTCTCTAGCCTTATGGCCAGTACATAACATAAATGCCGCAAAAATACTAAGTCCTACATGCAACCTAGACTCTATCTATAGTCATGAGGGGCATTGTGCTCATGCTAACACATGACCACTCAGGCCACTCGACATAACATTCGACTAATCCTCTCTGGAACCCCTACAGTGTGCCTTTAGAGCCGGTAGGGTACATCGTGCACCCTCATCACCGGTATGCCCATAGTCAATCCCTCTAGGTTTCTCCCTTCATCCCAAATTCCACCCTCATCCTCCTTGTCCATTAAGAATCTCTCTCCTCAGTGGTGAAGAGGAGAATATCCCACTGATCGTGTGACCCCAACGTCTGTGGCATAACATGTACATATATTAAAATCCCTATTGTACACCAAATAATATGAAATATTAAACACAAATTAAAAAAATGCATTCTTTCTATGAGGGCATACCTGAACCATCCCACTGCTCTCCTTCTGGAAGCAACATGTCCGGATCTCTGCAGAAGTCCATCCCCACATAGGGATAATATTCTATCATAGGAATCAGGTGCCTCCACCACAAGAAGAAATCCATGTCATACTTGAGCCTCTACACCCACCCAACCATCCTGCATAGTTGTTCTACAAGTCCATTTATGGCTTGCATGGGGGTCGAATCGGTACATCAAGCTAAGGGTGGAGTAGTGGCACCCTCTCTAGAAAGAATGTGACCAAAATCCCATACCCAAACTATTTATATATTCAACTCCTGCATGTGGTGAGTTGGTCTTTCAAATTGACCAACAACCCTCCACATCAGTTAAAGACCATAGGCTCCATGCACTCTAGAGCACACAACATTTGTTCCCTAGTGGCATGGTGAGATCCTATGCTTCCTGCAACACTAGCAATCGTGAACAGGATAGTGTGCAGCAACAAGTCAACTACATTCTTTATTGGAATGTTTCTGCTTGTTCTCTGTGTGCATAGGGAACAAAACCGATTGATGAGGTCATCAGTACTCTCATCACCACCCCATTTACCACTCAACACAACCGGTGCACCTCTCCTTGAGAGACCTATTAAGAAATAGATGTCCTCTATTTTGATCTCTAGGACATGTGGGTCCACATTAAAATATTGATTGTCCACATCCCACATCTCTATGAGATGGTTCAAAAGTGCTCCTTGTTTCCTCATCTATTGAGTCCTGAAGAACTTCAACAACCCATAGTCCCTTAGTGCATTCAAAGTTGCATGGTCAATTAGGGAAACATGATAATTAGTTTCATGTTCTCTCTCTTTTCAGTAAATCGTTATGCTCTTTGAGAGTTGCAAACACCTGAAATAGACAAAGGAAACACTTAGTCAAAATCTAGAAGCTAATTTTTTCCTTTAACCCACTCAA
Source organism: Larix kaempferi (assembly GCA_027924585.1). Classification (NCBI taxonomy): domain Eukaryota; kingdom Viridiplantae; phylum Streptophyta; class Pinopsida; order Pinales; family Pinaceae; genus Larix; species Larix kaempferi. The sequence continues at coordinate 25,082,968 of BSBM01000305.1, forward strand.
TAAAACTTAAATTTTCCTTTGTTTGTGCATCATCGCGCCCTTGCAGTGGGATATAGAGCGAAAAACTGAGTTTTTCTCGCCTTGGCTACTGCGGGAGGTGTAGAAATCTCGTGTTTTTTATGCTTTAGGATATGGGGGGGCTTGACGATATACATGGGCAAAAAAGGGTTTCCCCGAAAGCCCCAAAACCCTAACATTTTTTCATGAAATGCCAAAAAATGACAATGAAAGGAAAGATAAGGACCCGATCTATTACCTGGAGCAGGCGGCTCGTGAAATGGTTCCCCAGATCTCCTGCAATCAACAGTTGAAGATTTCCTTCCAAATAGGGTAAAAAACCACTCCAAGAGGTAAATGAGGTAAATAGTAATATCTTTATGTCTATTTTAACTCTTAACCATCTTGGAACTAGTTATTTGACTTATTTCACACCGGGTTTTTCCCTTTTGGAGCTTTTTATGCATTTTACTAAGTTTTGCTTGGAGATCTAATCCCTTTTGCGACTAGTTTTGATATTTTGTGTAAGATCATTATGATTTTGGGTATGGGTGCATGGTTTGACTGTTTAAAGCACATTATAACCATGAAATGGTCACCATTACGAATCTAGTTTTATTACTTTTTTGGCCTCATAATGATTATGATACGAAAAATAAACCTGATTTAGTTTTCTTTAAGCTCTTTTCAAACTCCTTAAAAGTGAAAAGATTGCCGAGCGATCTTGTTTCCTTCCACGTTCGTAAAAGTGTCTCAAAGGGCATCTATTCAGTTTTGGTTTAGCCCTTTTTTGGGCTTAGTCGTATTAATTACGAAAAATGTACACTCTATTCAACCATTGACTAGAAGAGTTATCCTTTGCATTATTTTACACTTTTTCTGGATTAGGGGACTAACTTCATGAAAAAGTATTTTCGGAGTCTTATTTTGACCGTTTCAGACTCTCTAAATGTGAAATGTCGCTGGGTTTTCCTTCTTTGGACTCATGAAACTAAACATCGAAGGGCCCTTATGGGACCGAGCCCATCCTTTTTTCAGGTTCGTTAAACATGTGGGATTGGACTCATCAGAAGATGAGCTACACCGAGCATCTGTTATCCTCCTCAAGCTCGTTAAAAAAAAGGGGTACTCATCCATCATGATGGGGATTAGGGAGAATTAATCCAAGTTTACCACTAAAGATATTTATGGCAGCTCGTGTCACCCTTGAAAATGGCACAAGTTTATGTCTCATCATATAGTTGGAAAATATGCTTTGCCTCTGATTCATGCCAATTCATGAGTCACTCTACTCCTTTGAGTCATCCAAAGAATGTACTAGTATTGGTCACATTATGTCTTCGTCTCTACCTCATTGAGTCAATGCTTCCAATTCACTTGTTGTCATGCCATTAAATGTTTAAGGGAAGTGTTTGACTGGGTCATCCCCCACAATATTGTTAACATGTACATCCTTGTGTCAGTCCACATTCATCAAATATACTATCTTACATCACTTTACTATTAGTTTCATTTCGATGATGTGAGATTCATGATGGACCTCCTTCGACGAGCCTATTCCCGTTGAATTCAATGCATCATCCAGGAATCAGACTTAGGAACCATCTTAGTACTTGGTACCTGAATACCTCAATGAAAAGTGTCCTCGTATTCGATAGAAGGTTTTCATCATTGACCTTTGATCAAATAATTCCGTGAGTGTTCGACGTCAAAACATCTATTCACATTCGTTAGGATGTACTACTGATACCTTGGGGATCATTGTCATCATTGATGATTTCCCTCGAACTTGTTAACGATTTACATCATTGGCCGATAATCAAGTGGTTTCTATCATGTTCGACTTAAACACCTTGTAATCACATGGTTAGATTAGTATCGATTCGGGATTGGGTAGAAGACCTTGGATGGTTCTAAATTTTATTTAGCATATCCAGGTTGCGATGGATATTTTTTAGTAGGTTCCCACATGAACATCATGTTGGTCACCTCCTTGATGTACTGTCACACAGATCCACTTTGTATTGGTCGCGACTGTGTCAATATTTCATCATGGATCTATGCTTTTACTTTAGTAGCCATGATTTATCTCTAGTCATCTTCAGTCATGGATCTGCAATGTATTGGTTGGAATCCATGCTTTGAGTCAAATTCAATCCAAGCATGGGAATTCCCTCCTCGGGATTGGCATATTTTCAATGGTTGGATTTGCAGGATATTCTACAGTTCTTTTTCGGTTATCCTTCATTTGTGAGTTGGTAAAGTGTCTCGACCATCAATTTTGTTTCCGACCTCACACTTTAGGGGGCACTTGTTAACCTCATTTTTTCACTTGCAACCTTTATGTCCTATTGTCATGGAGGTTTTGTTCCCTAAGCAGGTTAGAACACAGTGTGTGTTATCTCCTCAGTCCACATATCATCCTGAGGACCTTCCTTGTCATTGAGCCTCTTAAGATACTTTTTCATGCCTTTCCTGTTGGTCAAGGAGCGATTTCACACCCTTGTAGTTCACCATAGCATGAAAATTCTTTGATTTTCGTGCCTTGCATTCCTTACAAAGCGCAAAAATATCCCTTCATCACATATTGATCTATTTGCAGGGTGCGATAATGTTGACTAGGAGGTAGTTCCATGGTTTTTGGATCTCATTTTTCAAGGAGATATTTGTGGGATTGAGTTATCCTTTGAATCCTATCTTCTTACTAACCTAAGGAGGCTCAAGATACCTTGATCCACTTCATTATCCCTTGATCCAAATATCTCTCCTAATTGGTTTGGCCTCCCTAACCTATATAATGGACCTCCTACCTATTCCAAAGGAGAGAAGACTTGAGAGGTGGAGATTATGATGTTATAGGTCTTGAAGGAATACTGAAAGAGAGCTGGATGAGCCCAAATCAACTATGATTCAGGTATAACTTATTTGTAATAAAATTATTTTATCTTTCTTAATGATAACTTGGCCTATTCTACCATATTATGCTTTTTATCCAGTTGATGCATGACATGTGTTTAGAACTTGTTTAAGTGCATTTGTATGCTTGGAAGGTTTCATATGATGTTTGTAGATCTACAAGTTTGGACATCAAGCTTGGAGCCAAATCTAGGACAACCTACAGACTAGAGGTTTGGCATCTATCTCTCACTCTTTTATTCTCATATATTGTGTTATAACTAGGAGAGTAGATAACCATTTGTTTTATTTATGTATTGGGTTAGGTGTCTAGGGACCTTGTTAATCCCATGAGAGGATTTAACTATCCATAGGAAGAATTCTCTAGTACAACTAGAAGACTGTATAGGGAATCAAAGTTTTCCTATGGGATTAGTGATCAAAATATTCCCATAAACTACTTGCATATTCCTTGGAGGAAGATATGGGATGCTGCATACTAGATTTGGAAGAAGGATATGAAGAAAATTCCCCTACAAAAGTGATTATTGAAACTGCCTCTTTAGAATCAGATCAGATATGGAAAATGTATTTTGATGGAGCTTCATCAAAAGGATAAGCAGAAGTAGGAGTAGTGCTCTTATCCCCTAATCAGGAAGAAATCGCCCTATCTTTCAAAATGAATTTTCAAACTACAAACAATGTTGCTGAGTATGAAGTCGTAATTCTGGGATTAGAAGCTGCAAGAAGAATGGGTATAATAGAAATATCTGTTTAAGGGGATTCATAATTAATTGTGCAACAAATTAAGAATGTATATCAAATAAGCACCCCAAGATGAGAGCATATAGAAATCAAGCATGGGATCTAATAGAAAATTTCTACAGTGCTTTTAATATCACTGTTATCCTAAGCGATATGAATAAAAAAAAACTCTTTGGTTGTTGCTGCTAGTTCATTCAAGCACCCCAAAGAGATCAAGCTAAAGCATGAAGTGGAGATGATATATAGGGATTCTGTCCTTTCCAACGAGAAGCATTGGAAAGTATTTGAAGATGATCATCAGATATTTTCTTCTTATTATAAATGATTAATGAATTTTCAAATACTTGTATAACTCAAGATCAATATGAAGAGGAAGAGGCAGATTGTCAGGAAGAATCAAAAGCAGATCCAAAGTTTAGCAGCAAAGTGGCAAATCATAAGATCTTACAGCTCAAAAATAACTTCATTCCTAAGGGTCTGGTCCCATTAGAAATATTATTTGACAAGAATGACATCCCTGTCAAACCCACTATTCAACCAAAAGAAGAGGATGTGGAAAGTCTGGATATTGGCACATAAGAGGAGCCTAAATGCATCAAGTTGTCCAAATTGTTGCATGTTAAAGTCAAAAAGAGGTATTTCAAACCATTTATAGAGTATGTAGATGTGTTTGATTGGAAGTATGGAGATCTTAGAACTTATGATACATCCATCATTGAGCATAAGATACCTTTGAATCCTGGAGTGAATCATTTTAAACAGAAACTAAGGCAAACTAATCTTGTTTTGCTTCCCATAATAGAAAAGGAGGCAAGGAAATTATTAGATGCAAAATTAATAATTACTTTTAGATACTCAGAGTGGGTAGAAAACCTAGTACCAATCAAGAAAAAGAGTGGAGAAATAAGATTATGTGTGTATTCTAGAAACCTAAATAAATGCTCTTTAAAGGACAATTATCCTCTACCAAAAATGGATCAGATTGTGCAAAGAGTGGTTGAAGCAAATAGTATTATGATGGATGTATTTTCAGTTTACAATCAAGTTGCCATGATCAAAGAAGACAAAGAGAAGACAACATTTACCACACCCTGGGGTACTTTTATGTACAATAAAATTCCCTTTGGACTCATGAATGCATGAGCAACATTCTAGCGAGCCATGGACATTGCCTTTGTAGGAGAAATGGACAAATTTATTGTGATATACCTTGATGATATGATTGTTTTTTCCAAGATAGATGAATAACACTTATCTTATTTGAAGCATACATTTAATAAGTGCAATAGGTATGGGTTATCCCTCAACTGCAAGAAATATCATTTTTCTTTGTAGGAAGAAAAGTTGTTGGGACACACTGTTTCAAAAAAGAGAGTAAGAATAGATCCAAAAAGAGTGGTAGCCATACATGAAATATGGATTCCTAGAAATAAAAAAGAGGTACAATCTTTCATGAACTTCCTGAGGATATTCATTCCAAATCTGGCTGAGATGATTCGAATTATTACTAATATGTTAAAGAAGGACACTGAAGTCAAGTGGACCAAAGGATCAAGAGATGCTTTTGAACAACTCAAAATATCCTCGGGGGAAGCTCCAGTATTGATAAGTCCATATTAGTCTAAATATTTTCTTGTTTTCTCTTTTGCTTCATCTAAGACTATTGCACATGTACTCCTCCAAATGAACCAAGCGGGATATGAACAACCTTTAGCGTTTTTCAGCAAAGCCTTAAGGGATGTAAAATTAAAATAAAATATGATCTATGCCATGGTAAAAGTCTTGAAATATTTCAGATGTTACTTATTGCATTCCCATGTGATTGCTTAAATGCCACACAACACTGTAAAATACATAGTCATATAGACAAGCAATGAGGGTAGAAGAGGTAAATGGATTTCCAAAATCCAAGAATATTATTTGGAAATCAAACCTACCAAATTGGTCAAGGGACAAGAATTGGAAAAGTTGTTGTTTGAATCAAATTGTGACGCACTGGATATAAATCTAGTGGTAGAGTTGACAGAAGAAGAAAAGAAAATAAATGAAAAAGATATGCAAGTAAATACAATGAAAGTAAATCCTAAATTTGTTGAATCCCCATTATAAAGACATCGCCTTTTATCTAATGTATCTTGAGATCCCAAAGCATATGAGAGATTCATAGGATAGATGTTTGAAGCTACAAGATTCTAAGTATTGAATATTGGATGAATACCTCTATTGGAAAGACCCTCAATGCATACCGTTAAATTTTGTGATAGAATAAGAGACATAGGGAATCATGAAATAATACATAAATTCATATGTGGAGGAAATCATGATTGGAGAGCCATAGCATATAAAGTTATGAGAGATGGATACTATTGGCCCAAATTGTTTGTTTATGCTAATCATATGATAATAGCATGTATTGAGTGTCAAATTTTTGCTGGGAAGCAGAAGATGAAACCTTTGCCTTTGAATCCAATCAAGACCTCTGATCTCTTCCAACAAAGGGGCCTAGAATTCATTGGATAAATAAATCCAAATTCAAGTGCCCAACACAGGTGGATCTTGACAACAATTGATTACTTCATAGTGGGTTGAGGATATACAAACAAGGTAAGCTAACAACACAATGATCATAAAATTCTTGGAGGAAAATATCTTATCTAGATTTGGATTCCCAAGAAAGATCTAATAGCTGATAATACTCAGGGATTGAGGTCAATTAAATTGATTGAATTCTGCCAGAAGTATAATATTGAATTGGGGAACTCAACCACATACTATCCTCAAGGAAATAGACTAGAAGAATCATCCAATAAAATCTTTCTCAGAATCATTAATAAAATGCTATCAGACAATAAAAAATCTTGGGATGTGAATCTAAGATACGCTTTATGGGTTGACAGAATAAGTGTGAAGAGATATATTGGGACCTCTCCATTTTAGCTGGTGTAATGTACCTTGGGGATATCAGAGTGTCTAAGGTACATATAATTATCTCTTTGAGGCTAATTACTTGATTTTTAGTGCAACAGATAAGCCATAAACATTTAATTTCTATTTTTCCAAAATTAATTGCGACACAAAATCCAATAATTAACAATAATTTAATATAAATTAATTAACACATCCAATATGTCATATAAGGGTTGGGAAGGATATTAACATCATCTAAGATCATAAAACCTTCAATCCAAGCCACATCAGATATGATAACCACTTCTAAAGGCTAATTATTCTTAATCACAGTTAATTAGTAATTAGGGTGTTAATTGCGACACCTAATGACACTTAGTGCTCAAATGATGACACTTATCACAAATCCAATTGTTTAACAAATACACATCGATTATCAATCCCAATCGATTAATAACATCTAATTACATGTAAATAAGGTCTAATGACCAAAAATACAATAATTAATCATGGTAATTACGAAAGAGAGTCCACAAGACTAGTTAACTAGTTTTCCAATATAAGCAGCTAATCTTGCACAAAACCCAAAAGAAATAATACATCCATTAAAAACATATTTAACCATGCACCTACAACCAATTAAAGGTTTATTTGCAGATCATTCCAATTGCACATAAGGTGATCTTTTCCATCAATTCCAATGAAACTAGATAATATTCACATCAAGGAATTGAGTCTAAATAACTGAACCAAAATGAAATGAATCCATAAGTAAATTATAAAACATGATAAGTATCCACCTAAAGCACAATAACATTTTATAAGTAGAGCACATGGCTGTAGCATTCCGTTTTTACGAAAACAAAGATTTCAATCCACAACTAGATATCAATTTTCATCGCAATGTACCTAGTTTCCAATTTAAATTTCCAAATTCCAAATAAAGAGAAATATATGACTACTATATCTCATGGAAATAATATCAAGGTTAAAATACATTCATATGTATGTAGCGTTCCTCCCATATACAATCTATTAAATAATTCACAAAACTAGCTAATTCTATTCATCCGAATTCACTAGTAATTCTAGGAATCACTAGAATAATTAAATCCAGAGCTCATAGAGTCATTCAAATGAAATTACAACTCTAAATAACATGTTTTATCATTCATAACATAGGTATATCTCATTCAAACATTTCATCAAACACTTCATATGCAAATTCACAAATATACTCAAAACAATTCCATTGGAGGAGCTAGAAATTGGAAATTGATCTAGAATTCCGGTAGACATTTCCCAAACACTATCCAGAAGATTTACCCTCACATTATCACGCACATTTAAAGTGTATTTATCATACATAAGCATAAAAATAAAACTCAAACATTTTTACAAACACTTCATGTGCCCAGTCTCTGAACTATGCAAAACAATCCAATTGAAGAACTAGTTTTCGAATAAAAGGTAGAGGCATCAAAGAGAAGTGTCTTAAACCGCGAGGATACTGTGTTGAGATATTGTAACTTCAAAGAATATTATATTTGTACTTTATTATTCTGGATATGTTTCATTCCTCCGTGAAGATCTTATTGTATATCCGGAGATGTTTATTCCTCCGTCAGAATGTGGTAACTTGGGTTATTAGACTTCCCTAGTGGGGGTCGGCCCTATATGTGTTATGTGGGTCAAAGGGTTGTTAGACCACCCTAGTGGGGTTGTCCCAGTCAGTTGTAATGGGGTATTTAATCCAATGGTTAAATACGATCCTACATGATTTGTGTAAAAGACAAGTCGGAGTAGTGTATAAATAGAGGAGGTGTATTCCTCATTTAACACACACTCACTCACTTGAGAGTGGCGCACTTATGAGAGAGAGGTATGCTATGGAGAAGGAGGAGATTATGCTCAGGGTTACATCTTTTGTATTTGCTGGTCATCTATATTAAGGAAGATTTGCTAGGTTTTCTACCCCATGAGGGTTTCCTAGGATAAATCTGTGTCTCTTGTGTTTATGTTGTGCTTGTTGTTTCTTTAGTGATCCTGTATATGCTATTATTGTGAAATGGAATGTAGTTCTTCTATTTTCTGTCTTATCATATTAAATCTTAACATGGTATCAGAGCTAACCTGAAGGAAGGCAATGTATGGCACTTACGACACTTGCTTCACTTGCGACAATTTGAAGGTTTGGGTTTTACATAGCAAAAAGCAGTCATCGTGGAACTTTTGCTATAAAACATTTTGGTGAAGGTTCAGGATCTGAAACCTTTACAGGTCGTAGATAACATCCCCAGGTACCTTGTGTCCAAAGGGAACCCTCATATTTGTTGTACTTTGTGAGTTATGATCAGTACAAGTTAGGGTTTCTGCCTCTTCCAGATCTCAGTCAAAATAAGGTGACCTTGGAAAAAAGGTCATAACTTGGGCTAGGAAGCTCCAAATGAAATTTTGTAAAATGTGACAGGTAGTACACAGAATGTACTATCTCAGGAAAATTTTTCAGAGGCCGAACCTGAACCAGTGACATGTGGCATGCCGTACAAGTTTTCTCTCCTGTTTTATCCCATAAACAGGTAATGTTGCGACACTTGGCATAACTCTCTCTCAGAAAATCCAATTAAGGTAATACCTGTCAGGATGGAAAGATGACAGGTCAGGATACCACAGAAAATGTTTTCAGACCCTGTGGAGTGAAAATTTTGGAGTTACAGCAGAAACAATCAGGTACATATTTATGTGAAAACATAATTATTTTTGGAGCACCTTCATTCATGGCTTCCGGAATTTAGGGTTTTGGAGAAAGTTAGAATTTTTGGAATCGGAGTTCACGGCTGAATACTACTCAAGAAAATCAAAATTTAGAGACCAAGATCGAATTTTTTGGTTGGGTAGAAGACCGGGCTTGATCAAACCCCAGTTCGGGATTTTGATCGGAAAGATGGAGAATTAGGGCTTCAGCAAAAGTTGGAATTTTTGAAGTCTGTGACCATGGCTGGAAGATCCTCAGAAAAAAGAGTTTAGAGCCTTGGATCGAACCTTTTGATTGGGAAGAAGGGTGGGCTTCATCAAACCCTAGTTTGGGATCCTATACAGAAGATCCAGAAGTTTCGAAGGCAATTTTGAGGGGTCAAATTTTTGGAGATTTCAAAATTGAAGTATGCTAGTTTGATCAGCTCAGCAAGACACATCCTTCCATCCATTCAGAAGTGTGAAAGTCAAAGATTGAATTTTTAGGGTTTCTCTAGAAAACACTAATCAAGCTCCAGATCAAGTTTCAGGGGGAATTGAGGCTAAGGCCTTACATAAGAAGACTACAAGAAGTCTCAACAGGTATGACTTAAGAAGGTTCAGGTATGTCTTGAAATCTGATTCCTGATTAAGTACATAATGTGTTTGTCTTCATATTATTTATTAGTACAATCTTGATTAATGTTAGAATTGTCTTATCACCCTAGTAACAGTATGAATGCATGTGAATGATCGAAGACATTCATTGATTAGGGCTATATGATTGTAATAATGCATTATGGTGTTGTATGAGGTTGATGTTGTCTGCTAACAAGATACAGGTACATCACAAAAGACAAATCAAGTTCCATAACCATGAAAACATGAAGACAAAGACTCATCCATAATATTTGTTCTACTTACAAGGTATGTATTACTTTGTTATATTATGCTTAACCTATGAGATATGCAGGTTCTAGCACAAGATCTCTAAATCATTGAAGAGAACAAAGAAGATATTGTTTAGGTATGTTAGACATAACTAAGCAGGTATACTAATCCAGGTATGTTTTCCTATGTCAAGTTAGAATCTTACCTTGTGTTAGGATCCCTTATATAAGTATACTTGGTATGATTGGTTATGCTTATTCATAAATTTAGTAATCAAGGGTTTATGCATATTATGTCTCTTATCTTGATGATTTAACTAACCAGAAGAGTACTATGATCAAACAAGATTATGCATGAGTAAAAGAAGACTTCCTTGAAACCCTGAATACTAATGATCATGACTATGCATATTCAAAGATTATTTAGAATTATAATGTTTTGATAATATTTATAATATACTAATGAATGTATGTTTGTGTATGAGATCATGAGGATGACACTAGTGCACACTTGAGCACGCACAGTGGTACAAAATGAATAGAAGTTCAAAATACATATAGAAGATCAAGAGGGAGGAAACCACACAAACATAAAAGATAAGTATTTGAGTTGTTATTTGAAATAGTAAATGATATTGCTTGTATGCATATTTGTATTCCTAGAATATATCATGCTGAGTGTAAACATTCATAGAGCATTGAACAATATACTACTAATATGCATATGATTGGTAAGTTGGACAAACATTCCATTGTTGCTTGTCTAGAATGAAACCTCTTTGCTGACATGCTGAGAGTTGTGCACACTCTCGATAGTATGTTCTGGTAGAGATGGAAGGCATCTAGATAGCCACTGTATGCATACAGGATATGGAAAAGTGTTGTGCCAAAGTATTGGTCAAGATAGTTGCATAACTATGTAAATGATATTTGTATGCATAATAGGTTATCATGTCAACATGATTTCATGATTATGAAGTATTACTAATCATGTACTTAATTTTGATTTGTAGGAAAGATCATGAAGAATGATGAACACCGAACAAGTTATGGATGTTCAACAAGAAGATTTACAAATCAAACAAAATATAGAAGGCTCATGGCTAGAAGATTCTCTTAGAAAGAGGAAGAGAATCATGACAAGATGTTTGCTCCAAGTGGATAGATAACACCATTCTCTTAATGGTGTAATTAAAGAAGAAGTGTGATTCAGGTTCTATATGGGTACCCAGGATTGGTAGTCAATTGATGAGCTTAATGATCATCATGGGTGATGTGGATCTCAACCTTTTCTACAAGGTTGAATATGGCTTCTATACACAGATGAAATGGATGCAAGAAGGAACTCACCACAGAGTTCAAATGATATTGAGGCTCATATCAGTAGACCCATCTGACGAGAGATGGCACAGATAGATATGCATAAGATCACTCAATGCAGAGTGTGAATGATGGAGAATTGACAACTTCTTGACAAAGCTTGGGCTTTAATAGAAGTAAATTTGATCCTAACCTTTACCTTAAGGTCGTGGATGATGAACCTATCATATCATTATTGTATGAGGATGATCTCTTTCTGACAAGGAATGAGAAACAGATCATGAAAAGAAAGAAGAAGATGGCTGAAGAAATGAAAATGAAAGATCTCAGATTGATGCATTACTTCCTAGGTCTGGAAGCATGGCAAGGCTCAGAAGGAATCTTTCTCAACTAGGGAAAATATGCTGATAAATATTAAAAGGACTTGATGTGTTGGAATGGCCACTCTCATGGATTCCAACTCGAAGCTGTTCGCGAATGACTCATCAGAGTTAGTAGATATAAATCTGTACAGACAAATTATTGAGTCATTGATGTATCTAATGAATACTAGGTCATGTATATGCTTTGTTGTGAACACCTTGAGTCAGTATCTAGTGGAAACTAGATGTGTTCACCTGATAAGTTGCAAATCATGTAATGCGGTACCTAAAGGATACGATAGACTTTGATCTATGTTATCTTGGAGATCATGACTTCAGATGGCTACACAAATGTTGATTGGACAGGAAGTGTATCAGACAGGAAGAGCACATTGAGAGGATGTTATTGTCTAGGATTAGCCATGATCTTGTGGTTTAGCAGGAAACAATCTAGTGTGGCTCTTAGCACAAGCAGAATATATGGCTGCTTGCTCTGCTAAGTTATGAAGTAGTATGGTTTCAGAATTGTTTGACTTAGAGATGGACTCAACTGTGATCCTATGTGACAAATAGAGTTGTACCAAAATGGCAGAGAATCCAGTGTTCCATGATAAGTCAAAGCACATAGAGATCTGACATTTCTATATACAAGATATGGTGCAGAAAGGAATTAAAGTTCCAATTTGTAACAAGTTACCAATGTACTAACCAAACCTCTACCGATCCGATGTACTAACCAAACCTCTACCTCAAGTAAATTTTTCCAAGACAAACTTAATATAGTTCAAAAGGACCCTCCTAGAAAGGGGGAGTGGTGTGATCACTTATGATGAGATTGCCTGCATCGACAGAGAGGTCGATGATGTGGATACATATATTGGTGATGCCGACAGAGAGGTTGGTGGATGGTCCTTAGACAAGGTCTAAGTTGACAAGGGGATTGCATCATCCTTGAACACATGTTCTAAAGAGAGCTGTAGACATATGTCTTCGAGAATGAAGTCCTTCGTGGACATGTGAGGATTGAATCATCCTTGGATTTCAGTCCTAAAAGGAGTCATAGACAGATGTCTTCGAGAATGAAGTCCTTCGTGGACATGTGAGGATTGAATAATCCTTGGATTTCGGTCCTAAAGTGAGCCGTAGATAGATGTCTCCGAGAAAGAAGAGGATTGCATCATACTTGAACACACGTTCTAAAGTGAGCCGTAGACAGATGTCTCCGAGAAAGAAGAAGGATTGCATCATCCTTGAACATATGTTCTAAAGAGAGGCGTAGGCATATGTCTTCGAGAATGAAGTCCTTGGTGGACATGTGAGGATTGGATCATACCTAGACATCAGTCCTAAAGAGATCCATAGACATGATGTCTCTGAGAATGAAGTCCTGAATGAACAGGTAGGGGATTGCATCTTCCCCGGACCTCGGTCCCAGAATTGAGCCGTAGACTGATGTCTCCAAGAATTGAAGATAGGAATGCATCGCCCCTGAACTAGGTTCAAAATGTACGTGATGGGATTGCATCATCCCTAGACATGAGACTTGTCTTAAAGGTACGTGTGAGGACTGCATCGCCCATAAACTGGGTTCAAAATGTACGTGATGGGATTGCATCATCCCTAGACATGAGACTTGTCTTAAAGGTACGTGTGAGAACTGCATCGTCCATGAACTGGGCTCAAAATGTACGTGATGGGATTGCATCATCCCTAGACATGAGACTTGTCTTAAAGGTACGTGTGAGGACTGCATTGTCCATGAACTGGGTTCAAAATGTATGTGATGGGATTGCAGCATCCCTAGACATGAGACTTGTCTTAAAGGTACGTCTGAGGACTACATTGTCCATGAAATGGGTTCAAAATGTACGTGATGGGATTGCATCATCCCTAGACATGAGACTTGTCTTAAAGGTACGTGTGAGGACTGCATCGTCCATGAACTGGGTTCAAAATGTACGTGATGGGATTGCATCATCCCTAGACATGAGACTTGTCTTAAAGGTATGTGTGAGGACTGCATCGTCCATGAACTGGGTTCAAAATGTACGTGATGGGATTGCATCATCCTTAGACATGAGACTTGTCTTAAAGGTACGTGTGAGGACTGCATCGTCCATGAACTGGGTTCAAAATGTACGTGATGGGATTGCATCATCCCTAGACATGAGACTTGTCTTAAAGGTATGTGTGAGGACTGCATCGTCCATGAACTGGGTTCAAAATGTACATGATGGGATTGAATCATCCCTAGACATGAGACTTGTCTTAAAGGTATGTGTGAGGACTGCATCATCTATGAACTGGGTTCAAAATGTTCGTGTTGGGATTGCATCATCCCTAGACATGAGACTTGTCTTAAAGGTACGTGTGAGGACTGCATCGTCCATGAACTGGGTTCAAAATGTACGTGATGGGATTGCATCGTCCCTAGACATGAGACTTGTCTTAAAGTGATAAGGATTGATCATCCCGGAACTTGATCTGGATTGTATCATCCATGGACCTATGTCCTAAAGAGAGCGGGATTGATCATCCTATAATATGATCGTGAGTGTTGTAGGGTATGCTGCTATTATGGCTGGTGAGGATACTTGTATTGATGATATGTATTGATGAGGATACTTGTATGCATACTTGTATTGATGATGTGTATACTTGTATTAGTGTGGATACTAATACTGATGATCTAGATGAAGATGCTGTAGATCGAGATGATCCAGATGTTGTAGATCGAGATAATCCAGATGCTGTAGATCGTGATGATCCAGATGCTGTAGATCGAGATGATCCAGATGCTGTAGATCGAGATGATCCAGATGTTGTAGATCGTGATGATCCAGATGCTGTAGATCGAGATGATCTAGATGTTGTAGATCGAGATGATCTAGATGCTGTAGATTGAGATGATCCAGATGCTATAGATCGAGATGATCTAGATGTTGTAGATCTTGATGATCAAGATGCTGTAGATCGAGATGTTCCAGATGCTGTAGATCGTGATGCTCCAGATGTTGTAGATCAAGATGATCCAAATGGTGTAGATCGTGATGATCCAGATGCTGTAGATCATGATGATCCAGATGCTGTAGATCGAGATGATCCCGATGCTGATGATCGTATGATGACGATGCTGATGATCGTGAGGATCCAGATGTTGATGTTGTTGTAGCTGTTCGAGTGCTGCAGAAGATAAAGACTTAGTAGTGAAGATGTTGATGTTCCAGTATTGAATATGTTCCATTAACTGCATGAGTTACTGATGATGTTGAGAAAGCTTCCAATGATTTATAGATGTATCATGTATGATGTTGATGACTCCTTGCTTATGCAGATGCTGTTATAATATCCTTCTCGTTAAGGGGGAGTGTTGAGATATTGTAACTTCAAAGAATATTATATTTGTACTTTATTATTCCGGAGATGTTTCATTCCTCCGTGAAGATATTATTGTATATTCGGAGATGTTTATTCCTCCGTTGGAATATGGTAACTTGGGTTATTAGACTTCCCTAGTGGGGGTCGGCCCTGTATGTGTTATGTGGGTCAAAGGGTTTTTAGACCACCCTAGTGGGGTTGGCCTAGTCAGTTGTAATGGGGTATTTAACCCAATGGTTAAATACGAGCCTACATGATTTGTGTAAAAGACAAGTCGGAGTAGTGTATAAATAGAGGAGGTGTATTCCTCATTTAACACACACTCACTCACTTGAGAGTGGCGCACTTATGAGAGAGAGGTTTGCTATGGAGAAGGAGGAGCTTATGATCAGGGTTACATCTTTTGTATTTGCTGGTCATCTATATTGAGGAAGCTTTGCTGGGTTTTCTACCCCATGAGGGTTTCCCAGTATAAATCTGTGTCTCTTGTGTTTATGTTGTGCTTGTTGTTTCTTCAGTGATCCTGTATATGCTATTATTGTGAAATGGAATGTAATGCTGCTATTTTCTGTCTTAGCATATTAAATCTTAACATAATGTACCATCAAAATACACATTATATGATTAAAATGGGCATACATATCAGTTATGTAGCAGAGGTTCCAAAGAATAATTTCCTTGAACAATTTGTGCACAAAATCTCAAAAACTAGTTTCCAATTCGTTCACAAAATTTACTTGCATAAATAGATTGAATTCCATGAGAAATTTATTCCACAAATAACTCATAAATTTCATCAAACATTTTATGTGAATCCATAAATAAATCATATCAGAGCCAAAAAATTAAATAAGCATGAGATAAATCACTTATCTTTTCCAAATACGCAACCGGAATCGACCGTGACACATTCCACCAAGCTATAGACACAATGTAAGCCAAAAATCACTTTCCAATGGTCACCCCTGAACTGAAACCATGATTCCACAAGAAAGAGAGTGCTCAGCAACAAATTCTCTCAAGAAATCAGTCCAACCAGATCCCAATGGAAAGTGTTGCCTCTACTTCCCCTCCAAGGAAATTCCAGTGGCTCCAGGACAACAATCCAACCACAACCCAATGAAAAGTAGCACTTCCAATCCAGGGAAATTTCAGTGGTTCCAGGACAACCTAAAATCCAAGGAATTGGACCTCACCCTTGCGCCAAACTAGGATCTTGAGAGGCAATACACAACTCTTTCCAACCTAAAATCCAATGGCAGTGGACCTCACCCTTGCTGCCAATCTAGGCTCTAGAGGAAATTCCAGGACACACACCAATGGATCCAGAGTAACTCATCTTGGGCACATGCTCCATAAGGGTGCAATGACTAGAAAGGATCTCATACCAAGAGCATAAAAATCAAACCACAAGCATAAGAGAAAAGTCATGAACCAACACACAAGTGTGACTAGCCAACATAAGCAAATCAAATTCCTTCATGAGAAATTCAAATTGGGAGAGAGAGGGACACACGCAGGAGAGTTACATTCCAAGAATAGTAAATTGGAGTTAGACATCAGGTGGCTACACCAAGAGACACACTAATCCAACTCATGGGGGCACACTAGGTGAGAGAGGGACTCCAATCCTCAAATAAAAAATTAATCTCAGGGTAAATAAAACTAAGGAGTGACATAACACATCAGAATGCATAACCAAGAGGGTCCATCAAGTACATAATAAGGGTGTACAACATCAACATAGGCTCAACACACATAGGTAAACACTTTTCCACAACCCCTTGCTCGTAACATCATGGTTCCTCATACTCTCTTTCGTGGCATTGATCACCCGATTGTTTTTATTTTATTAATTATTTAATAATTTCAACATAATAATAATAATAATAATAATGTGCAAACCATAGTCTAGGCACCTTGTGCAACTATTTCCAACATAACAACAACAATAATATGTCCAATGGCTAAACCATAGGGTATTACAGTCCTCCCTCCTTAAACCATGCATCGTCCTCGATGAATACACATACATGCCGCAAAATCTCAAAACAGACGAGGCTATGCCTCCCTCATCACATCTTGCATTTCCCAAGTCGCATACTTAGGAGTATAGTGGCTCCTAGGAACCTTAACCTTACGGATTTCTTTGTTCCTAAGCAGCTTGGTCTTCTTTCCTACAATGGTAACAAGCTCTACCAGAAAGTGTCCTTCTGGCTCCACCTAGTCATATCAAATATATATACAAGACATAGTCAACATCATGTATACCTGTCGATATGAAATCATATATATACCAACATGCTAATAAGGATCATATGTCAATATCAAAATAATATAAGCAACAATATATCATATCATATGCATCATCATCTAATGTAAAACAAAAGAATCTACTCTACAATTTACCTGAATCATACTCCAGTCAATTATATGCCTAGGATCATGCACATACTTTTTCAACAAAGAGACATGAAACACATTATTCACTTTTATGCTAGGAGGCAAAGCTAGTTCATAAGAAATTGTTCCTTTATTTTCCAAAATATCAAAGGGACCGCAATATCTAGCTGCAAGTTTAGAAAACTTCCTGAAGTTCATATTACTATTTTTCAGTTTCACTTTAAAAAACACATGATCCCCAACTTGAAACTGTCTGTCAATCCTATTCTGATCTGCATAACTTTTCTATCATTCTTGTGTTGTTTTCAAATTCCGTTTAATCCCGACCATCTGATCTTCCATTTCCTTTAATAATTCTGGCCCAATGATATCTGTGTCTGTAGGATTGTCCCAACTAATAGGTGTGTTTCATTTTCTTCCATACATCGCTTCAAAAGGACTTACTTTCAAAGAAGAGTGATAACCATTTTTATAAGGAAATTCCACAAGATGCAAATAATTTTCCCATTTAGTAGGCTGATCCATTACATACATTCTTAACATGTCTTCAATAACCTGATTAACCCTTTCTTCCTATCCATTTGTCTGAGGATGATGTAAAGTACTCATATTCATATATGTTCCAAAATATTTAAAGAAAACCTTTCCAAAACTGACCTGTTAATTTTGAATCCCTGTCTGACACATTTGTTTTTGGAATACCATGCAATCTAGCTACCTCTTTCATATAAATATCTGCGATTTTAGATGCTTTATGTGTAGTCTTAACTGGTATAAAATGATATGATTTAGTTAATTTCTCTACCACTACCATAATAGCATCATGTTGTGACCTTGTCTTAGGTAATTTCGTGATAAAATCCATACTGACTACATCCCATTTCCATTCTAGTATCTGTAAAGGTTGTACCAAACCTATAGGGTGTCTATGTTCAAATTTTACTTTCTGACATTCTAAGCATCTAGATATGTAATCCACAATTTCCTTTTTCATTCCCGGCCAGAATAATCCTTCTTAATTTATGCTACTGTCTTTTGAAAACCATAGTGACCTGAATATGGTACATCATGCATTTCTTTTAAAACCAATTTCTTTATGTTTTCCGAGTTATGAATGTAGACCTTGTTCTTATACTTAAGTATTCCATCTTCCAGTTTATAGTGTTCAAACTTATGTGTTGTTCGCTGTTGCTGCAAACTTGCTTTTACCTATTGAAAGAATTCATCTGTAATGTTTGCCTCTTTTATTCTATCATTTAAATCTAAAGTGCTAGTAATGATAGCTACATGCATCACATTCATTTTCCTACTGAATGCATCTGCCACTTTTTTTTCTTTTCCTTTTATATGTTTAATGTCAAAATAGTTTTCACATAGTAGTTCCATCCATCTTTTTTGTCTTGCATATAGATTAGGTTGTCCAAACAAGTATTTTAGTCCATGGTGATCAATTCTTAATTCAAATTTATTTCCCATTAAGTAGTGTCTCCATATCTTTAAAGCATGTACTACTGCTGCTAATTACATGTCATGTATAACATAATTTTGTTCATGTTCCTTTAACTTCCTAGACTCATAACAAATAAAATTTCCATTTTGAGTTAACATGCCACCTATACCATGCTAACATGCATTTGTACATACCACAAAATTTTAATCTAGATTCACAATTTTCAAAACTGGTGCACTAGTAAGCATCTCTTTAAGCTTGTGAATTTTTTTTTCACATTTAGATGTCTAATCAAAATTTATACCTTTATTTTGTAAATAAGTTATCAGATGTGCAATATTTGAAAATTCTTCTATAAACCTGCGATAGTAACCTGCTAATCCCATAAAATATCTAACCTCTGACACATTCTTAGGTGTTGGCCAATTCATAATTTCTTCTATCTTTTCAGGGTCAAATGAGATTCCTTCTTCTAATACATTGTGTCCTAAGTAGTGAATCTTGTTCTGATAAAAATAACACTTACTTATAAACTTAGCATAAAGTTGATTTTCTCTAAGTACCTGCATTACTAGTCTCAAGTGTTCTTCATGTTCTTTCTTTGTATTAGAGTAAACTAGTATGTCATCCAAGAAAGAAATCACAAATTTGTCCAAATATTTTTGAAAAATCCCATTCATCAAGAACATAAAGGTAGCTGGTGCATTCGTCAAACCAAATGGAACAACTGTAAACTCATAGTGACCATATATTGTTCTAAAAGTTGTCTTACCGATGTCCTCTTCCTTAATTCTGACTTGATGATAACATGACCCGAGATATATCTTTAAAAACAATGTGGCACCCCTTAAATGATCAAATAACTCATCAATTCTCGGTAAAGGATACTTGTTCTTGATAGTTTCTTTATTTAACTGCCTATAATCTATGCAAACTCTCAAGGAACCATCTTTCTTTCTTACAGACAAAACTAGTGCTCCCCAAGGTGATACACTAGGTATGATATATCCTTCTTTAATAATTCCTCTAACTTCATTTGTAACTCTTTCAACTTAGATGTACTCATCATATAAGGTACTTTAGATGAAGTAATTGTACCGTGCACTAGATCAATAGTAAAGTATATATCTCTTCTAGGACGAATTCCGGGTATCTCTTGAAATACATCTGCAAATTCCTGTAATACCGGGTAGTCCTGTAACTGAGGTTCCTTTTCCTTAGATTCTTCTATGTGAGCTGCATAAATATGACACCCTTTTCTAAAGCACTTCTTTAACTGTAAGGATGTAACCTATCTTAAATATATCGGTATTTGTATTCCTTTAACTTTTACTTTGTTTCCTTCCTCATCTAGATATGTGTAATTCTTATTGTAACAATCCAAGATAGCTCGGTGTGTAGTCAACCAGTCCATACCAATCAAAACATCATAAGAGCCTAAGGGGATACTATTCAAATATTCTAAAGTCATTAAACCATTCATTTCCAAAGGACATTGTCTTACTATTTCTGTGACTTTTCTTTTAGTTCCAGTTGCTAACTGTACAAGGCCTGCTACCTCAAGGTTACTTTTCTTAAGAGAACAATTCAAAATTACACTAGTTGCAACATAACTATTACTAGCTCATGAATCAATTAAAATAGACATAGTTCTATTACCATCTTACTTGCCACTTCTATCATATGACACTAATGATCTGCATGCCTACATTCCAAAGCTGCATAAATTCTACGAGTCTTAACAACATCACCTACCGTTGCTTCCTGAATGTTGTGAATGTTGTCTTCTTTCTTATGTGGAAAATCCCTTTCATAGTGATTCTCATTACAATTCCAATATCTAACATGAGGTCTCTTATATGAATCTGGTTGCTTATAAAAATTACCACTTTTGTTGACAAGAGGCTTGGTTCCCTTCTTTCTTTGGTCTTGTTTAACACTCTTCTTATCTTTCAAGTTCTTATGTTACTTATTCTTATCCAACTTATACAAATTTTTTTCCTTCCAGATTACTTCTTTAAGGGTCTTGGGTATATCATACTAAATCGCATCCTTGTAAAAAGTTGGTAGTCCACTTAGAAATATTTGAATCTTAAGTTTCCCATCTTTTATATATTCTGCATAAGTTAATAGTTCAAGAAATATCTTCTCATATGCATCCATAGTTAAATTTCCCAGCTTAAGTTCAAAGAATTCTTCCATCTTATTATCATAGTATTTCTTTGAAAGGTATTCTTGTTGAAAATACTTTTTAAACTTTTTCCAAGTGATATTTTCTTCATCAATATATTTAAATTTAACCAAATGTTCCCACCAAAGAGAGGTTATTCCCTATAAATTATAGATAGCTATTCTTGATTCCATGCTTGATGAATAATTATGCTATTGGAAAAACTTTTGGAGCCCTACTAACCATGTTTATGCTTCTTCACCTTGTTTAAATTCACCATCAAAGGTTGGAGGTTTAATATTTATTAATTCTCCCATCAATTGATCATGTTCATACCTTCTCCTTCTACTATTATATTCATCTGAAAATATGTCTGGACTAATCTCAGAACTTCTAGCTCTTTTTCTCAAGGGAGGTATACTGTAACTGTTTGGTGGAAAGTCCATCCTAGAGTAAGTTTTCCTGCTTTTCCTTTCTTCATTGTCTTGGGTAGTATTTAAGTATATTAGTTCTTTCACGATCCATTCTTGAATGTGATTGATCCTTTCTTTACATTTCTCAACCGAGTCTTCCAATTCAAGGGATGAAATACTCCTCTTCCTTCCTACATACTCCTCTTCAGGGCCATAAGGGGTTGTCTATTTATCTTCCATCATCTACTATTTTTCTCTGCGATGTCTTCTTGGGTTAAATTATTTATTGTGAGCCGCAATGTGTTCATTCTAATTTTTTTTAACATTCCATTATCAAATTTATTTATTTTCTCAAATAATAATTAATTTTCTAGTTAAGAAGAAACAAAGCATACTATACTAGTCTTCAATTTTCGAAATAAATAACTAAGCAAAATGCATAACATGATATAATTATTTTCAAACATCTTCTAAATTTTAAAAATAACAAATAAATTTTCATATTTCACAAATATGTCATCACTTTCATAATTAACTTTCATATAAGTAACATTTGACTTTTATTCAAGCAGGCAAATTTAAAGCGACCAATAGGCCAACAACCGCAGTGTTGCAACCACAGCTCTGATACCACCTATAATGTACCCCGGGGCTATCAAAGTGTATAAGAGACATATCATTATATTTTTGAGGCTAATTACTTGATTTTTAGTGCAATGGATAAACCACAAACATTTAATTTCTAATTTTCCAAAATTAATTGCGACACAAAATCCAATAATTAACAATAATTTAATATAAATTCATTAACACATCCAACATATGATCTAAGGCCTGGGAATTATTCTTGACATCATATAACATCATCAAACGTTCAATCCAAGCCATATCAGAGATGATAACCACTTCTAAATGATAATTATTCTTAATCACAGTTAACTAGTAATTAAGGTGTTAATTATGACACTTAACGACACTTAGTTCACAAATGACGACAATTACCACAAATTCAATTGCTTAAAAAATAAACATCAATTATCAATCCCAATCACTTAATAATATCTAATTACATGTAAATTAATTTCCCAGAAGTTCAGGACCCGAAAAGACTGCTAAAAATAGTAAATTGCCAAAATTGCCAGAAAACTGTTTTGAGCCAGTTGGAAAGGTGGGTGGCCACTGATATCCACCTGGATCACAAGTGTGACTAGCCAACATAATAAAATCAAATTCCTCCATGAGAAATTCGAATTAGGAGAGAGAGGGACACAAGCATGAGAGTTACATTACCAAAATAGTAAATTGGAGTTACACATCAGGTGGCTACACAAAGAGACACACTAATCCAACTCATGAGGGCGCACTAGGTGAGAGAGGGACTCCAATCCTCAAACAAAAAATAAATATTAGGGTAAATAAAACCAAGGAGTGACATAACACATCAGGGTACATAACCAAGACGGTCCATCAAGTACATAAGAAGGGTGTACAACATCAACATAGGCTCAACACACATAGGTAAAAGCTTTTCCACAACCCCTTGCTCGTAACATCATGGTTCCTCATAATCTCTTTCGTGGCATCGATCACCCGGTTGTTTTTATTTTATTAATTATTGTATAAGTTCAACATAATAAAAATAATAATATTGTGCAAACCATAGTCTATGCACCTTGTGCCACTATGTCCAACATAACAAAAATAATAATATGTCTAGAGGCTAAACAAAGGGTATTACAATTGGTGTATGGAAAGGAGGCAGTTATTCCTATCCAATTAGGATTTCCTGTGTTAAAGCTAATCTAAAATGAGTCATAAGAACAAAATGACATGATCAGGAAGATGTATGAATTGATAAGATGCAATAGGAAAGAGAGTAAGTCAATGTTAAATTGCAAGAACAATATAAAATGATGAAGATTACCTTTGATAAGAAGGCTATAGAAAGGGACTTCCAACCAGGATACATAGTGCTAAAGTTAGATGCAATAAGATAAGATAAAGGCAAGCATGGGAAGTTTGATAACCTTTGGATGGGGCCATATACTATATCAACAATACAAGGCAACAATTCCTATATCCTTGTAGAACTAAATGGTGATATCATGGAGGTTTCTATCAATGGGAGGATACTCAAATGCTTTTTTCTCTACTAAAATATTAAACAGAGCACCTGTTAGATATGTACATAGTAGAATAGGAGAATTTGAAATTCTGCTTTTATTTCTTTCAGTTTACTTCAACATTTCCATTTTCCAGTTTTACATTTCCAGGCTTGTAATTTTTTTTGTAAAGCTACGAATTTTTCTCAAATGTGTAAAATATCTGAGAGAAAAGGATCCATATCCCATAAATGAAGGAGCTAATATGCAGTTCTCAACAGTTTTCAAATAAACAGAGGTCCCCACTGGAGCCTATGTTATCACTAAGAACATTTCAATCTTTTGGAAAGGGGGTTTAATAATCCTTAATCCGAAAGAATGTTATATTTGGACTTGAGGAGCTAAAGTTCATAATCATGAAACAAGCACAACGACATAATAACCTTGGGATGGTGACCGCAGGATAAGGATAGAATTCTAAGTAGTACAAGCACAACACTGTTAGATCTCTTGAGATCTACGGTCAAGATTAGTAGTGCTCTTATAAAGTGCAAGTGAGATAATTTAAATATATACAAGCTAATCAAGGGAAAGAGATGGCATATCGATGAAAATAATTGATAGTGCACTCACAAAGTGCACCTCAGTTAATTTATCCTAAGGGAACATTGTCCCCAAAACCACCACAGATACGTGTATCAAGATGATTGACCATCACTAGTCTATTCATCCATTACCGCTTTTGGAAAAATGCGTGGTTTCCGCCCAAAGTGAAATATAATAAAGTTTACACACATGCAAAAGGTGACCACTTGGATTCCATGTCAACCTACCTCTAACGGACGTGTGCCAAAGAGGGCCTCACTGAAAATCCTCCCATCATCAAGCATTTTTAAATAAAAGTCCACCAAGTGTCAAATTTCAAACCCATTTAACTGTTACGTGGTAAATTAGCATTTTCAAAGCCATTATTTATTCAAAGAAGTCTTTGGTTCCCAGCTCCAGCGTAACTGACCAGTTGATCTCAAGCAACCACCAATCCAATTTTTCCACCCATGAGCTAGTGACTGGGTATTTTTTTCCATATCTCAATAATTTCTTCTTTTACTGTCATATAAAGCAGTTAATCTTGTTCCCTAATTTACCCTTCCCAAAATTTTAATCTACTAGCCAATTAACCTTTCCAAATGGATCCTAAATCCAAATAGAAATGACCTAAACCCAAATTCTCTGGAGATGAGCATGTCTATGACCATCAAACATACATTTTTGATACTATCGTCACAAATTCAGACCTCAATTCCACAATTAGAGAAGCCAAATCCCTAGCCATGGCAGATCATTACACTTGCAACCTGTGGAATTCAAACCTTTCCAGAACTATTTTCCCCAGAACTGTATACTCCCCTGAGTTCGTGACCTGGTGTTCGGCCCACTATTCCCCAAGAAGAAGGACTATTGTGTCCTCTGATTTATCTTAAACCCTTTGTTTCATCAGCATTGATACTAGGTAGGAAATGTTCTACATCCCTGACTTTATAGCCCTTCATGCCTTTAATGAAAAATCCCTTTCCAGTTCCTATCAAGCATTGCAACCCTTTTACAGACACCGATTCTTGTCCCAACACCTTGAGAAGGGCATCGCTATCCCTACAATTCCACCCCCTTACAATACACTAGTTTTCTATGAAAATGCTAGAAAATACATCTCTGTAATATGCACCATAATAGGTTTGGAAGCTGATAGTACAATGGACGATGCCATCCTAGGAATTCTCCTTAGTTTGACCCTTGCTCCAGGCCTTGGTCCAAAATTTGACTTATGCACCTTCCTAGTCGAAGCCATTCATGAACATCTTAAAGAGATTCCAACCATAGAATGGTTTAGATACCCTTCCTTTCTCTTTTATATGTTCTTGTACTAGAACTATGAGCAATACAAGCATCTAAACTTGAGGATATCATATGAGCATGGTAATCAAACACCTATGTATGAGTGGATTGATTTAGTCATGAGAAGAACATACAAATCCAACTATGCATAATTCACAAAGAAGGTGATGAGCATTACATATAGCCTAATTTTGGTTCCATACCTCCTAGGATGTTCCCTGAGAACAGGAAACATTTACAATTCTCTTGAGACATGAGGTTTGGAGACTGGTTTTTATATGAAAATTGATCAGGATATATGGATTTGAAGAGGAGCCATATAAGCTCCCAGTGTTCCTAACTCCCAGGATTTTTTAAATGGAATATGTAAGGCAAAGGTTAATTTAAGATGAAATGCATTTCAGGTAGCAAGACATTTCTCTTGCCTAAAGTAGTAGGACCCTTCCATATCATAGGGTTAAATGCATTACAATATATGGAGGGTTTCTTAAGCTAATTAAACCTAGAGAAAGTAGAGAAAGGGGCATATGACTCTCATCAGATTATATCTAATCAAATATTAGCAAACAAAAAATTTACCTATGTATGTACACCTAAACCATAATGGGAAAAGATTGCTAACAAAGAAAGATGGGAGGAGTTCATGGATATTCATAAGAGTATGGAGGAGCAAGCTGTTGCAGAATAATTAGCAGGACAAAAAAGAGGAGAAGAGGATATCCAAATAGATATGGAGGCATATGATCTAGAGCAAGGTACCCATTCAAATAAATCTAGAAAAAAAGATGAGGGGACAAACCAAGCAATAGTAAAGGAGATGAAATTGAATATCTCCCAAGAGAGCTGGTAGATATGGTAGCACAACCATCAATCAACCGAAGAGGGCCACCGATTAGATACACTCACTACCCCTCTATGGAGTTTACAATACCCCAAGGATTACAAGCATCACCTTCAGGAATCCATGTACCAATACAAAAAGATTTGCAAGCAAGGTACAGGGGAATTAGGGAGAGGATCGAAGTTGATAAATGATACCAGACAAAAAATACTATCAGCAGAGAAAAGACTCCATACATTAGTTGATCATCAATAAGACATTTTCATATTCTCTATTATAGAGCCTAAAGTTCCAAAGCCCTCAAATCTTAGTGAGTGGAGGGAAAATAAACATACAATGGATTTTAAGAAATTTGGAAAACTTGACAAGTTGGAATTCTACAAACAAGCTAGTGACATGATTTGTAGCAAGGTGGTGAAATCAGTTAAAGACGATAGAAAGTTAAGGACAATCTTGGAAAATTTTGAGCAACTGTGGAAGGATGAAAAATGGACTACAAGAGAAAAAAAGGTTAGACTTAATGAGATTCAGGATAAAATCCTAGCCCTAGGGGCTAATCCAGCTGATGAAAGCCAAATTAAACCATTAATACATAAAAATTATAATGAAATATCCCACTTGAAAAATCAGTTAAAGATTCCCAATGTAGAGCCAGTTCAAACATCTGAACTAAAGTAAGTTCAACTAGAAAAGGAGAAAATTTATGCAAATATGATGCAGTATGAAGAGCTGGCAGAGGAGAGGGAAACACAAGTAAATGATTTGTAGATGAAAATATCATCAATGAAGTTGAAAAAGACATCTTTGAGCTTCGATCCAAATGTCTCAACCTCATCTCCAAAAGTACCAGATGAAAGGAATCATATTGCAGAGGAAACATCAATTAAACATGAGCCTAAGAAGCAAGTTGTAGATCAAGAAGTGATTTATTTATTGGATGAGGATACAACAGTTCAGAAGCTAGTTCAACAAACAAATCAAGAACCAGATGATAAAGAAAGCAAGCTTAAAGAACTGGAGATTGAGGTGAACCAAAAGGATGAAATAATTATGGAGCTGGAAGGTCAAGTCAGTAAACATGAAGATGATATCATAGTCTTGGAGACTGAGATAAATAAACTCAAGATCCAGATTACTAAGTTAAATTTGGATGTTCAAGGAGAGGATATTCTAAGAAGGGAAACCCAAACAATTTGGGATATGATATCCAAGATGCTTCTAAGTAAATGAGACTATTTTGAAGTTATAAAATACGAACAAGAAATGGCCACATCAAATCAAGAAGAGGCTAGACCAATTGAAAAGCAGTTGGGAGAAATGCCAAAGCAAGCCACTCATATTATTGAATATCTAAATAGTATAATCAAGTAGCAACGTACAGACCTTCAAATTATAATATGACCCAAATGATTAAAATAGCTAGGCAAATGGTGGTGAAGCACACATATTTGAGAAGAATGCAATACAATATCAAGGCTTTGACTGATGAGATTAAAACTTTCAAAGTCATTTTTAAAGAGGTATTGAACCTTGAATTACCTTGTTCATGGGATGGAAATGGGGAGGTGTATCCAAAAGAAGAGTATAAAATGAAGTTGACTAAAAAGAGGGATGAGATAATTTAGGATTATATTTTGGAAGAGGAAATTAGTGGAGAGAAAGTTGTTGATAGAATAAAAAATGAGTTTAAGATTTGGATAGCGATGAAGAACATTGTGAGAAGATTGGGGCTATCTCTTATGAGATGACCACTAGTGCAAAGATTTCATTGGAAGCATATAAAGAACATAAATTCCCGATAGGAAAAGAATGGAATTCTATGGTCCAATACCATAAAATTGTATTTCCACCTCAAGTCCCACCAATAGGGAAATCATCAGGTCATCCAACAGGGAAATCATCAAGTTTAACATCAGGGTAGCCCTCAAGACAAGTTCCTAGTTATTTTTCAAATCAACCCACCCCTTTAGCCTTTACGCCACCTATAGTTCAAGTCAATATTCAAATGATGCATCATATGATGGTGCAAGAAGACATACCTCCATTAATCCAACCATCAAGTCAGTTAGTTAGGAATACAGGTACACAACGAGATATGTACATGAGGGGAAAAACATCTCCAGCTAAAGGAAAAAAGAAAAGTTCGAGTAGGAGAAGTTAAAAAAGTGAAAAGGGCTAGTAGACAAGGGTAAAATTTGAAATGAAAGTGACAGATCTAGAAGATGGTTACAAAGCAGTTAAGGAAAAATAGAATTCTGTTGCAAGCTGAAGCCTATAAAAGGCACATTGAACTCATTAATAAAGACTGGCAATTTTTTAGAGGTTCTCTAGGGTATTGTTGAGTCGATGAACTCCTGTACATGTAATAGACTTTTATGAGATTACGATTGCAGATTCATTGTAGAGATGTTTCTTCCTTTGTCAACTATTTTCCCTCATTTTTTGTCACATCTCTTCTAGTTTTTGTAACTAATTTTTTGTCACATCTCTTCTAGTTTGTGTAACTATGTCATGAGATAATACAAATATTTGAGCAACATATTCAATATTATTTGTTTTGTTAATACAAATATTGTTGAATGATTGAGATTGTTAGCATAGATTTCATGTTTTTATGATCTTTGATTTATTTTCAAGATGTGTATTATGATTAGTTGTACTTGAAGTTTTCATTTACCATGGTTCCTATACAAGTGATGCTATCAAGCAATTCATACAAACTTGTGATATATTTACATTTTTTCATACTTTTCGAATTCCTTATATAAAGCTCAGTACACTATTCTACCATTAAATATCAGGGGATTGTCCTGTAGGCACCCCTAGTATTTTCAATTGTTTTCCATCTGTTAAATTCCTATCCATTCATATTTTAAACATTGTAATTATCTGTAAAATTCCTTTGAGATGATGTTATTTGCTTACAACTAGATCATAATGTTCCATTCATAGATATATTCAATAAAAATCAAATTCATAGCATATAGATCATAATGTTCCATTCAAATTCATAGCATAACCTCACATAAATCTATCTCTAGGATCTATAAAAGTTGAGCCTCAATATACCTTGTCGTGTATTATTTTCAACCTAGTATGCCTTAGGGAACAATAGATGATAAGGGTAGTAAAGAATTTATTAAATCAAAGAAACATGTGGAGTTGGTTTCAATACCTCCAATGAAATATGATGGTTCGAAGTTTGCTTCAGACCCAAGTTCTAATTAGAAGAAACTAGGTAGTGAGGATGTTATGATCGTGCATACTAAGAATGCATAAGGAACGATGAATAGAGAAAGAGTGGAAGCTTAATCATGATGGAACTATCTTTTACAAACATAACAAAATTGAAATGCTCATAACCAACTTAGTTTTGGATATGAACAAAAGATGAGGATTTGTAGAACTCCAAGACCCTAACTAAATCCAAAGGGAAAATCGAACTCCAAATGTTGAAAATAAATACAAAAGTCATATCATCACAACCCTTTATTTTCCCAATAATGTACGTATTTTTTGTGTCCATTGAGCTATCAAGCTGATGAATGATTGAGTTTCCCCAGGAAGACAAAACACTTGTCTACCTCCTAGAACCTTTTAAATACAAATGAAGGTGAAAGATCAAATCATTGAAGCAAAGGAGCAGGTACAATGGTATTCCATAGTTGTTTTTGATTTACTATCATATGTAACCGTCCGATAGCCTAACAACGTGGCAATGGTAGGTGAAACTACTTCTAGGTCCATCCATTAGGGTGAAAGTATATAATATTTCCATCAGACGTACGTTCTATTTAGCTGCATTTCATTTGTGCTTTTCTGTATATCTTAAGGCTAACACCATCATGTGTGTAGGTCACTTTGAGACAATCTGAGTGTGAGCACATTCACACTATCTGGTTTCAACCAATTGAGCCATGGAATGTTGAAAGTAACATAGGATCCCAAAAAACTCATGTCCTCAGGGGTCTAAAATCGATCTCGACTATTGTGTGTCGAATGACTGTCAAATTCCAAATTTATCAATAAAATCTTTTTGAGCATACCTGCACCCTTGTCTTAACATTTTGAATCATTTGTTTTTATTTTTATTTTTTCCATTCATTTAGTTTTCTAAAAATATGTATTTTTAATATATTGTACATACTTTACTCTTTTATTTAACTTGTACATTTGTGACAAAATTTCATGTTGCAGGCGTTTCACATTTTGATTTAATTTTTGTAAAAGAAAGCTAGCTGCCAACATGATTTTTCCTTTCTCTTTAACATAATGAATATTAATAAGCCAAAAGACTTCATTTTGCAAATATGCTCAAAAATAAAAGATTAATATCTCACATAGCATTTTTTATGCAATTATCACATGCATGCAAATGACATAAATTTTTACATTACGTAATTTTACAAATTGATTTTTTCTAATGCTTATTTGATAATCTTGCACTTTTTTTTCTAGCAACCTAACACAAATAATTTTTGTTTGAAGTTGTTGGCTCCTTCATTTTTGAAAAGGACCCTAATAGGCACAAATAAGTGCAGGGTAAAGGAGTGGGAGTTACAAAAGACCCTAATAGCTGAAACGGTTTTAGACCCACCCTTACAAGTATATAAAGAAGTATGAAGCAAGCAAAAAAGAGAGGAAGGAAGAAGAGTAGAGTATTGAAGTAGTGGAAGTTAGCGGAAGGAATACAAAAGAGAAGGAAGATGCAGATCAACTGAAATAGAGAAACAATAAAATCCGGTTTTGTATCTGGGAACTTGGGTAATATAAGGGGATAATAGTTCTCTGTGTTGTATTCCATGCCGGGTAATTCCTCAATTGGAACCCATGTCAACCCTTCTCTTTACTTTGTTAGTGTATTGTTGTTGGATGCATATTCTTTGTAAGCCATCCCATAGTATTTGTTGATCCATAGTTTGTATTAGCCCATAGTATTGATCCACAGTATTGGATGCATATGCTTTGTAAGTCATCCCGTAGTGTTATATGTTCCATGGTATTGATCCATAGTATTGGCGCCTATAATTAGTATATAATTTTATGTTGAGGCCAATGAAGGCACAAGGAAGTTATTTGTATTGAGCTTGCTCAAAGGAGGTTTCCCCCTCGAAGTGGCCCGTGATCAATAAATCGATTCTGAGTTCTGTTATTTCTGATATCTCGTGCATTTTCATTAATTAATTGTTGCAGGTTCCTCACATTTGGTATCAGAGCACTTTCTTGGGCTCGTTGGGTGGAATTTAAGCCATTTTTTCTGCATTTGTTGCAGGTTTGGATCCAGGAATAATCCCTATCCGCTTAACTGTGGGAAGTACTTGGGCATAAGCCCTAAAACTCATTGTGAGGAGTACCACATGAACCTCGAAATAGTTGTCCCATTGAGAGGACCTCCCAGCGAAAAGGGCCACGAACCCTACCTGATTGACTAATTCCCACTCATGAGGTAAACCAAGAGCTGTTGTTTGTGGCAAAGCAGTTTTCAGTTTTACCTGATCCGTGGAGTGAGGGGTACTACCCCAATATGCAAGCCGTTAGACAACATTGGTGGCTGAGTGAATCCACTGAACCTTTAGGAATTCGCACATACCCGGGGTCCATATCTATTTTCAGTTGATAAATCGTAGATTACATCTGTCCATAATTGTTGCTGATCACTTCCGCGTCGTTGCAGATCCATTCTGAAAAATTCTGTTTTTTCACCATATCTCCTTTGTTTTAACTCCGTTTCTCTTGAAACTTCACTGAAACCCCTGTAATCCCATTCTGCACATTTCATTCCTGAGGACCCTATCCCAAATTCCACTTCCCAAAGAAAGAAATCTCACATTTTTCTATTTTTAAGGTTTTCCATAACTTCTTCGATTTTACCCAATCGCCTTCCAATTTTGCCACAATGTTCATTTCCTATTTCTGCTTCTTTGTCCCTCTTTGACAAATTTTCTCATTCTTTCACCCCACTTCTGAAATCCCCATTTTCTGGTTCCCTGTCCATTAGAAAGTATCCAAAACCTATTCAAATCCTAATTTTCCATCAGAGTTTTTCCCAAATCCAAATTTTCCCTTACTAAAGAAGCTTCTGTTTTTGTTTTTCTACCCATTAAAAAAAAAAAAAACTTTTGGTTATGGTTGTCACTCGCACAGGAGCACAAATCATGGATGAAGAACTTGCATCCCTCCAAACTAAACTCCAAGATTTGGATGAAACATTTCTCAGCCTTCATCTTCAACATTTAGCCATGAACAATAAATGACAGCCAGAATATTCTGCAGACATTAAGTCTCTTCTTCTAGTAATTTTCGTGGGCCAAAGCTTGATTTTCCTCGCTTCAATGGTAATGATTCGACTGGATGGATATACTGGGAAGAAAAATATTTCAGTCTGCATAATACTTTTGTTTCCCACAAAGTTCCACTTGCATCCTTTCATTTGGAACATGAATCCCTTCAATGGTACCGTTGGTACATCAAGGCTCATGACGAGCCAAAATGGACAAATTTTTGCCAACTCCTTTTGCAACGATTTGGTCCTATTGCTTTTGATGAATTCACAGGAGCACTCACTAAACTTTGCCAAATTGGCACTGAGAGAGTATCAGACAGAATTTGAGAAACTAGCCAATCACATAGAAGGATTGTCCAATGAATTCTACAGGATTTGTTTTATTAGTGGTCTTCAGGATGAAATCCACTTAGAGGTTAAAATGTTATGTCCCAATTCAATGATAGAAGTCCTAGGGTTGGCTAAGTTGGCGGAGGATAAGATCACAGCCCAACAATGCTCCAAATCCACTTTTGTTCCATTCAGAATTATGGTTTCCCAACGACCTCCCATCACGCTAGCTCCTCATGAAACTCCTATCAAGCATTTGTCTGAAGCAGAGATGCTGGCACATAGAGAAAAATTGCTTTGTTATAATTGTGATGAGAAATTCACTTAGGGACATAGATGTGTTGAGCAACAACCCTATCTCTTGGATGTGGAATCTCCACCTGCCTCTCAATTGGTGAAGAAGCTCCAAATACACTGGATGATTAGGTCGACCTTTAGCAGCCACCTGTTGATACTCTATATCTGGACAACCACCCAGAGCTATCTCTGCATGCTTTAGCTAGAGTCACCACCCCATAAACAATGAAGGTCAGGGGTTACTTCAAGAAGCTCCCTCTTACAATACTCATTGATTCCGGTAGCACTCATAACTTCATTGACCCTCGGATCACCAAACAGGATGATTGTTATGTCCATCATTGTTCCAACTTTGAAGTCATGATTGCCAATGGGGGCGCCTTACCTTGCAAGGGGAAGTGTTGCAATGTGCATATCTCTATGGAATATTATAACCTGTGCTCTGACATGTTTTCCTTGTCCTTAAGCGAATGTGATGTGGTTTTGAGCGCTCAATTGTTACGCACACTTGGCCCCATATTATGGGATTTTGGTGAACTTTGGATGCAGTTTTCAGTTAATGGGAAAAAAAATATTTATGGGCTTGCAACCAGGGTCTCTCCGCATCATCAGTTCACATCGATTGGAAAATATCCTTAAGAAAAATTCACATGGTGTCATTGCTTAGCTCCATTCCATTCATATGCACCCATCAACGATCTCCACTACTCCCTTGGATAGATATGCAAGTGTCTTTGCTGAACCAGTGGGATTGCCGCCTTTAAGAGACCTTTCTGGTAAGAATTTATCCACCTCTATATCTGAGAAGGAAATGATGGTTATTTTGCATGCAGTACAGAGGTGGAAGCCATACCTATTAGGGAATTATTTCTGCATCAAGACTGATCACCAGATTCTAAAAAATTTCCTAGAACAACGGGTATCCTCCCCAGCACACCTGAAATGGGTTAGAAAACTCATGGGTTATGCCTATGAGATCCCTTACAATAATGGTAAGGACAATCTGGTGGCAGATTCTCTTTCTCGCACATTTGATGACCCAATTTCTCTTTCAGCTATTTCTATGCTTGTTCCAAATTGGTTGCAATCTATTCAACATGGATATGTCTTCTATGAACTCCATGTTTCTCCATCGACATGGTACTCTAGGTTCCTAAAAACGTATGAGCGGGAACAATGTAACTTCTTTTGGCAGGGATTGAAAATAACAATTCAACATATGGTGGATGAATGTGATACTTTCTAGGTCAACAAGGGTGAAATGCCACTCCTTCCGGTATTGCTCGAACCCTTTCCCATCCCTATATGGAATTGGAAAGGTATTTCTATGGATTTCCTTGAAAAGCTCCAATGGTACAATACTGCATCTAAAATGACTACATATGAAGCAATCTATGGTCAGGCACTGCTAGTTCTTCTTCCATACACCCTCATCAGTTCACCAGTTCAGGAAATTGACTTGGTTCTTTGAAACCACGATCAGAGTCTTCTCATTTTGCAGGATAATATTCACATGGAAAGAATTCAAATGAAACAACAAGCCGGTCAACACCATTATCAGCACACTTTTCAAGCAGGTGATATGGTTCTTCTTCGTCTACAACCTTCCAAGCAATCCTCCTTGAAACTCAAAAGGCATCAGCTTCTCTCTCGATCTATCAAAGAGGTATTAATTCAGTGGCACATAATGCAACCAAAGGATGCTAGATGGGAACCACTCATTTAGATTCTGCATCAATTTCCACATCTAAAGCTTTGAGGAGAAAGCTTTTTCTAAGGGAGAGGGGATGTTAGGAACCTGTGTAAACCCTTCTCTTTACTTTGTTAGTATATTGTTGTTGGATGCATATTCTTTATAAGTCGTCCCGTAGTATTT
The DNA here is from genome assembly GCA_027924585.1 of Larix kaempferi. Lineage (NCBI taxonomy): Eukaryota > Viridiplantae > Streptophyta > Pinopsida > Pinales > Pinaceae > Larix > Larix kaempferi. The sequence continues at coordinate 25,118,273 of BSBM01000305.1, forward strand.
GTCGATCCATAGTTTGTATTATCCCATAGTATTGGATGCATATGCGTTGTAAGTCGTCCCGTAGTATTATATGTTCCATGGTATTGATCCGTATTATTGGCACCTAGACTTAGTATATAAGTTTATGTTGAGGCCAATGAAGGCACTGGGAAGTTATTTGTATTGAGCTTGCTCAAAGGATGTTTCCTCGTCAAAGTGGCCCACGATCAATAAATCGATTATGAGTTCTGTTATTTATGATATCTCGTGCATTTTCATTAATTAATTGTTGCAGGTTCCTCACAGAAGTATGAAGCAAGAAGAAAAGAGAGAAAGGAAGAAGAGTAGAGTATTTCAATAGTGGAAGCTAGCGGAAGGAAGAAAAAAGAGAAGGAAGATGTAGATCAACTGAAATAGAGAAACAATAAACTCTGGTTTTGTATCTGGGAACTTGGGTAATGTAAGGGGATAATAGTTCTCTATGTTTTATTCCACGCCGGGTAATTCCTCAATTGATTGTAAGGCCATAGAGCCATATATATTATATGTAATGGGAGTTATCAATAATATCAATGAAGGAATCCCCCTCCCTTAATTTTCTATGAATGGATAAGCCATATTTTGTTTATTGTCTAATGGATTGAATGTGTACTTATTTCTTATCTCCATACAATGGTTAATAGAATTCTGTTGCACTGAATACGACTGCAGAATGAATAACAGTAACCCTCACATAATTATCCGTACAATTAACACTCCTTATCATGCATAGGTCTTGGATGTGCTTCGGGTGATATATTCTCCTTCGATAAATTGAAAATGCCAACACACTAGACTATAGCGGTGCCTTTTGTTGGCCCTTGACAATAAACTGTCTCTAATTTTTCGCCAACAAATGGTTCCGTTAATGGGACTTGGTTATCAATAGGACATTGTTAAATGTATGGATACACAGGTGATGACGATCCATATTCAACTATGTTGGGACAAGAAGCTTGAATATTTCATAATTCAGGAAGCTAAATTACGAGGGTGGGAAGCATCAAGACTCAAACATTATATTTTCTATGGAGGACCTCCACTATATTAGTAGAAAATCTCGTGGATAAAATTTCCCATAGTAATAATAGAGTGGTTACGCAGACTTGCAGTAGCTCTTGAGTACTATTAAGATTTAATATGCTAAGACAGAAAATAGCATCATTACATTCCATTTCACAATAATAGCATATACAGGATCACTGAAGAAACAACAAGCACAACATAAACACAAGAGACACAGATTTATCCTGGGAAACCCTCATGGGGTAGAAAACCCAGTAAAGCTTCCTCAATATAGATGACCAGCAATATACAAAGATGCAAACCAAAGACATGATCTCCTCCTCCACCATAGCAGACCTCTCCTCCACAAGTGCGCTACTCTCAAGTGAGTGAGTGTGTGTAAAATGAGGAATACACCTCCTCTATTTATACACTACTCCGACTTGTCTTTTACACAAAACATGTAGGCTCGTATTTAACCAATGGGTTAAATACCTCACTACAATTGACTGGGACGACCCCTCTAGGGTGGTCTAGTAACCCTTTGACCCACATAACACATATAGGGCCAACCCCCACTAGGGAAGTCTAATAACCCAAGTTACCACATTCTGACGGAGGAATAAACATCTCCAGATATACAATAAGATCTTCACGGAGGAATGAAACATCTCCGGAATAATAAAGTACAAATATAATATTCTTTGAAGTTACAATATCTCAACACTCCCCCTTAACAAGAAGGATATTATAACAGGATCTGCATGAGCAAGGAGTCATCAACATCATACATGATACATCTATAAATCATTGGAAGCTTTCTCAACATCATCAGTAACTCAACCAGTTACTGGAACATCTTCAATACTGGAACATCAACATCTTCAGTACTGAGTCTTTATCTTCTGCAGCACTCAAACAACTACAGCAACATCAATATATGAATCCTCACGATCGTCAGCATCGTCATCACGTGATCATCAGCATCGTCGTCTAGATCAACACGATCATCATTGTCACATCATCTCGATCTACAGCATCTGGTTCATCACGATTTACAGCATCTGGATCATCTCGATCTACAGCATCTGGATCATCTCGATTTGCAGCATCTGGATCATCATGATCTATGGCATCTAGATCATCTCGATCTACAGCATCTGGATCATCTCGATCTACAATATCTGGATCATCTCGATCTACAGCATCTGGATCATCACGATCTACAGCATCTGGATCATCTCGATCTACAGCATCTGGATCATCTCGATCTACAACATCTGGATCATATCGATCTACAACATCTGGATCATCATGATCTACAGCATCTGGATCATCTCGATCTACAACATCTGGATCATCACGATCTACAGCATCTAGATCATCTCAATCTACAGCATCTGGATCATCTTGATCTACAGCATCTGGATCATCTCGATCTACAACATCTGGATCATCTGTATTAGTATCCACACCAATACATCTATCATCAAAACATGTATTCTTACTAATACATCTATCATCAAAAGCATGTATTCTCACTAATACATCTATCATCAATAGCATGTATTCTCACTAATACATCTATCATCAAAATCATGTATTATCACTAATACATCTATCATCAATAGCATGTATTCTCACTAATACATCTATCATCAAAACATAGCAGCATATCCTGCAACACACACGATCATATTACAGGATGATCAATCCTGCTCTCTTTAGGACATAGGTCCATGGATGATACAATCCAGATCAAGTTCCAGGATGATCAATCCTTATCACTTTAAGACAAGTCTCATGTCTAGGGACGATGTAATCCCATCACATACATTTTGAACCCAGTTCATGGACGATGTAGTCCTCACACGTACATTTTGAACCAAGGTCCAGGGACGATGCAGTCCTATATTCAATTCTCGGAGACATCAATCTACGGATCAATTCTGGGACCAAAGTCCGGGGAAGATACAATCCCCTACCTGTTCATTCAGGACTACATTCTCGGAGACCCAGTCTACGGCTCAATTCTGGGACCAAAGTCCAGGGAAGATACAATCCCCTACCTGTTCATTCAGGACTACATTCTCGGAGACCCAGTCTACGGCTCAATTCTGGGACCAAAGTCCAGGGAATATACAATCCCCTACCTGTTCATTCAGGACTTCATTATCGGAGACATCATGTCTACAGCTCAATTCTGGGACCGAAGTCCGGGGAAGATACAATTCCCTACCTGTTCATTCAAGACATCATTATCGGAGACATCATGTCTACGGCTCAATTCTGGGACCGAAGTCCGGGGAAGATACAATCCCCTACCTGTTCATTCAGGACTTCATTATCGGAGACCCAGTCTATGGCTCAATTCTGGGACCGAAGTTCGGGGACGATACAATCCCCTACCTGTTCATTCAGGACTTCATTATCGGAGACCCAGTCTACGGCTCATATCTGGGACCGAAGTCCGGGGACGATACAATCCCCTACCTGTTCATTCAGGACTTCATTCTCGGAGACATCATGTCTATGGCTCAATTCTGGGACCGAAGTCCGGGGACGATACAATCCCCCACCTGTTCATTCAGAACTTTATTCTTGGAGACATCATGTCTACGGCTCTCTTTAGGACTGAAGTCTAGGGATGATCCAATCCTCACATGTCCACCAAGGACTTCATTCCCGAAGACATACGTCTACGGCTCTCTTTAGAACATGTGTTCAAGAATGATACAATCCCTCTTCTTTCTCGGAGACATCTGTCTACGACTCACTTTAGGACTGAAATCCAAGGATGATTGAATCCTCACATGTCCATGAAGGACTTCATTCTCGAAGACATCTGTCTACGGCTCCTTTTAGAACATGTGTTCAAGGATGATGCAATCCCTCTTGTCACCTTAGACCCTGTCTAAGGACCATCCACCAACCTCTCTGTCGGCATCACCAATATAGGTATCCACATCATCGACCTCACTGTCGATGCAGGCAATCTCATCATAAGTGATCACATCACTCCCCCTTTCCAGGAGGGTCCTTCTAAACTATATTAAGTTTGTCTCGAAAAACTTTACTTGAGGTAGAGGTTTGGTTAGTACATCGAATCGGTAGAGGTTTGGTTAGTACATTGGTAACTTGTTACAAATTCGAACATTAATTCCTTTCTGCACCATATCTTGTATATAGAAATGTCAGATCTCTATGTGCTTTGACTTATCATGGAACACTGGATTCTCTGCCATTTTGGTACAACTCTGTTTGTCACATAGGATCACAGTTGAGTCTATCTCTAAGTCAAACATTCCTGAAGCCATACTACTTCATAACTTAGCAGAGCAAGCAGCCATATATTCTACTTGTGCTAAGAGCCACATTAGATTGTTTCCTGCTGAACCACGAGATCATGGCTGCTCCCAGACAATAACATCCTCTCGATGTGCTCTTCAACATCTGTGTAGCCATCTGAAGTCATGATCTCCAAGATAACATAGATCAAAGTCTATTGTATCCTTTAGGTACCGCATCACATGATTTGCAACTAGCAGGTGAACACATCTGGTGTAATACCCCCAATTCGACCCCTAGGATATATTAGCCTTTAATGTAAATAAGTGTACATGTGATGTATGTTTTCCTAGCGTGGAGCTCAAGGCCAAGGCCCCGCTAGTGAAAGCCGAATTTTATTTAAAGGGCAAGTATTTGATATTTTGATACCATGTGCTCTTAAGCCATGGAAATTGTAATAGGATGTAAATTAGACATCATGCAATATAAAATACCAAAGCTGGCTACGGAGGCAACGAATGAGAAGGGGCCACGTGTATCCACTAGGGAGTGGTGAGGGGGCTATGGGAGTGACCCATAGGTTTCCATTTGTCATTATGTGAACCCATTGACTTCCTTAGGTGACATTAATGCCAATTGTAAGGAAGTGGTTGAGATTTCAGCCCATGACTTTGATGGAGTATGGGCAGCCCTGAAATTCGTATGGGAAGGTATGGGCTCTTTTGACTTGTCCCACAAGTCACTCTACATCTTGGGGTTTGCTCCATCCTTATCCCCATTCCATTGTGGAAGTATGGGACATCTTTCTCCACCCAAAAACGAGCTCCCAACAGTGGGAAAAACCGAAAATCGCGACTGTGAGAGAACCCACGTTTTGGGAAGCCAAAAACGTCCCGATTTGGTATTGGACAGAGAAATCCAATGGGGGATCCATTGGTAGGAACCTTGGGGCGAATTTGGGAGCAATAGCTACCCCAAAAGCCATGGGAAAACCCAGTTTTAACGGCCCAGAAAATCAGTGACGGATTTGGGTTATTTGCTGAACAGAGCTGTGAGAAATCCAAGTGTGGATGTTCGAATGGAGGCTGGGATCGTTGGAGTTTAGCTTGATGTGTACTAGCTCTGGGATTGAGCTTAGTGGACTAGAATCCCTCTCCATTTCCCATTGCATGCTTGAAAAACCCAACTGTGTGTTGGCTTAGCATGGTTGTCTGAGTGAAATCCTGACTGTGAGGGAGCCATCTAGTTCCTCCTTAGTGGATACACAGCCCAGCTCGGGGGTGATCTCTCAGCTGAAAGAATACAGGCTGGACAGAGATCTATGGTTGGGTGGAACTTTTCTCTCACGTAGCCAGTCGTTGGACATCATCTTCTCAAGATAAGTGTTCTGTGGATTATAAATTATTCCTTTTTGTATTCTGCAATATGATAAATTGCCCATGTTTAATGAAATGAATTAATATAGAATCCATGCATGGCATACGAATGAGATTGGGTCTCTGTATGTTGAATCATTCTTTGCTGTGATTGATATGATTGCAATTACTGTCTGTTTGAGTGCTTGTTAGCATGTTCATTCCGCTGTGTTTATATTGAATTGAATCTGCATACATAAGTTTCAAAATGTTAGGAAATTATGTGCAATAATATTGGGGCTAAGTTTATAAAAGCCCGGTATGTTGTTAATGTTTCCTTCCCTGTTGTTCTATGGGGAAGGGGACGCCACAGAGTGGTATCAGAGCTCTAGGTTCAACACTACGGCTGTTGGGCCCTTCACAGAAATACAAATCATTGTGTGTTCATGCATTTTGTATTTGGAACTAAAATGCATTAAAGAAACTTCAAGATTGCATGACTGTTTGGGGATTTTTGCAAGTCGATTGCATTGTTTGCATTGATGGCATTCTATGAAATAGAGAAAGGAGCATGGGCAACCTCTGCCATCTTATACTGTTTTGATTTGCTGTTTCATGCTTAAAGAAGTGCAATGTTCTTTTCTTGGAATACTGTGTTGTTGCAAAATGAATTCTGTTTGTTAATTTCCTGAATAAAAGCATGAACAGTCAATTGTTAGGAAAGCTTGCAAATTACGCCCTTATACTCATGCGTTTCCTTGCCCATGATTGTTGGTTGCTTGGAGATTAATTGTGAATACATTGGTTGGATTGTCGAATGTTAAATGAATGAAAGATTTCAAATTTTTTCTAAGTCTGTTTGAAAAATTCGTTTAAGTCTGTTTCGGAAAGAATTCTCGAATGTCTTCCGCAGTTGCGGAAGCATTCGGCGAATTGCTCCGAAACTGCGGAAGCATTCCGCGAGTTTTTCCGCAGCACGGAAGAGTTCGGGAAGTCGCCCGAAATTTGCGGAAGGAATTCCCTTCCGAAGTTGCGGAAGGAATTCTCTTCCGAAATTTGCGGAAGGATTCCGCGAGTTGTCCCGCAACGCGGAAAAATTCGGCGAAATGCTCCGAAAAAGAAGAAAATTTTCCAAGTGTTTTCGAAAATTTCGTTTAAAGTTTGTTTCGGAAGGAGTTCGGGAAAGTCTTCCGAAACTGCGGAAGGATTCCGTGAACGGTTCCGCAACTGCGGAAGAGTTCGGGAAAGTCTTCCGAAACTGCGGAAGGATTCCTTGAACGGTTCCGCAACTGCGGAAGAGTTCGGGAAAGTCTTCCGAAACTGCGGAAGGATTCCGCGAACGGTTCCGAAATTGCGGAAGAGTTCGAGAAAGTCTTCCGAAACGGTGGAAGAATTCCGCGAAGGGCTCCGAAATCGTGGGAGGATTCGGGAAAGTCTTCCGAAACGGCGGAAGCCTTCGCCGAATGGCTCCGCAATTGCGGGAGCATTCGCCGAATGGCTCCGCAACGGAAGCCTTCGCCGAATGGCTCCGCATTGCGGGAGAGTTCAGCGAATCGCTCCGCCATTGCGGAAGCGTTCGCCGAACTGCTCCGCCATTGCGGAAGCGTTCGCCGAACTGCTCCGCCATTGCGGAAGCGTTCGGAGAACCGGCCTGCGCGCCCGAAGCGAAAAAAAAAATGGATAAAGTGGCTAAAACTTGATTTTTTGATAGCAGGAGCATCCGAACTCAGAATGGAATGATTCCTGTGGGGCTATGAGGCCATTGACGAAGGCCATGAAAGGACCAGTGAAGACCCGTAGCCCATTACACTCCGATTTGACAGAAAATGGATAATAGTGACTTTTGAAGGACAGAGTCCCGAGGCTTGACAGAAGGCCGGTTTAAGATAAAATTGATACGAGGCAGTCATGAAGCAGGCACAATGTTAAGTTCCGAATCTTGGAGCCAAAATCCAAGGGATGTGGAGTCGGGGTGAGCAAGAAGGCCAAAAAGCACTGTTCCGGGCCACTTTTTCGGGATTTTGAAAAGCTTGTGGGCAGTAAAAGTGACCCTAGATGTGGGAATCAGAAATTTTACTGAACTAAACATTTCATATTCTCATTAAGACGGACAGCTTCCGTTAGACGAAGATTTTCCAGAAATGCACCGTTTGGGAGATAGCCGTTTTTGGCCCAAAATTTGGAATTTTGGAAAAATGTGAAAAATGAGAAGTAGCAAAACCCAGAAATTCATAGAACATGAACGGTGCATCGGAATTGATATCCATGAATTTCCGAGTGTTCCTTGTTATATGGACTAACTCTTCCCGATAGAAAAGTTTTTGTGATTCCTCGTAGATTTTCTTCCACAAGTGGCTGAAGTTGGCATTCGGGACCAAAATGCAACTGTGTAAAATGTGCAGAACTGGAGTGAAAGTTGTCATTTTTGAAGGGATGCGGTTTCCGCACCTGATGTCGGAATGGAGCATGAAGACAGGCATTGGAAAGCTTGTCCAGCAGGGAACAATGATGCATGACCAGAGTTTGAATGAGGTCTACAGATATCATAGTTATTTAGTGCAGAAGAGTGCCAGCGGCTGTTTTGACAAACAAATTTTGTTGTCAATGTGGGCAATTTCTACAATTGCATGATATGGAAGAGAAATTCCATGATACGAGGAGGGATATAAAAGGGAAGAATTCTTTAAAACTCTGTTTGTTATCATACTTGTAATTATGAAATTGTCATATGGCATAAAAATGTTAAAAATGTAAGGGATTACATAGATGTATATGCACTAGATGGCATCTTAACAAACATTGCATAGTGCATATGGAAATGCTTGTGCATGAATGAGATATTGCATATTGGTAAAAGAATGAAGTCTGCATATACAATGAACCGCTAATAGAGAATATTGTGGTTGATAATCATTATTGATGTTGGTATTGGTTGTAGGACCAAAGATAACAAAGAGCGTGGCTAAATGTGCTGAGGATGTTGTTGCATGAAGCCCAAAAACCTTATGAGGAAAGGATGGTGCGACAAATCTATGATCATAAAATTGGCAAAAGGACTGAGCAGCCTTGGTAAGAGGCCAACTGATCAGGTAACATCAGGCGATGTTAATGGTAGCCATGCAGGTAATGATTATTGGTGCCAAATTGCATGAATGTTGAAAGAGGATTTGGTAAGATCCCTTCAACTATGTTTGAGCTATGTTGAGATAGTTTGCATGTGATATTGAATACCGATTGGGACTGTTAACCTACCAAGCTTGGTGAGGTGTGGGTAAGTGAAGGAAATGATCCTTACACCCTATGACTGTTTAGAAGTCTCAATGCATTCATATGAATTTATATCATGTCATGTGTATGTTGGTTATGTGCTTAATAACCAAAGCAAGTGAGGATTGGTGGTCCTGATTATGGTAATGCAAATTATATGAGATAGTCATGTCTCGATCATAATATGCTTGAATGCATAGTACTCATGAAACAATGCAAGGTAGCATTAAGTAGATGAGCATTAAGAGATTTTATAAATCTTGTGATGCATTGTATGAATGCATAGGGATGATGCATATGTTATTGCAAAATAAATAATGAATGAAATGACAAATTGATGATAATTCTAGGATCATTTCATGAGTTGTTGTGAATGCAAAATAGTAAGTGCATGAACAGCCCAATCATGATTGATGGGCTGCTAGAATACTTTGTGGAAGGACAGAATTGTATGAATGATATGACTGTGGAATAATGAGTATTTACGATTTATTTAAGTTGCATGGATAAGGTGACTATGTCTTGAAATTATATTGTGATAAGGATGCATATATAGAAGTATAAATATTTCATTGCATTTCAAATGTAACAGCTGAAGGTGTTTGAATTATTGAGCATTATAATTCTGAGATCACCTCAGTAACTGTTGTGGCGATGAAATGATAATATGCATAGATACTCACGACATGTTTGGCTGATTGAAGTTTTAGTTTCAGGTAGAAAAGTCTTAGATATGGCAATGAGGATAAGTCCATAGTAGAGACCGGAATCTACCCCATGTAGAAGCCAAAGGTTATGAGAAGGTTCTCATGGTTGAGAGCTCTAAGTTCTGTTAGCAAAGAACAGTTGTAAATATCAGATTTGTAAATGTTTCGGATTTGAAATAATTGCTAATGACTGTTTGGCTTATATGAAAATGTGTCAGGAGGACATGCTGTAAGTAGATGCTCATGTATGGCAGCAAGCATAAGACCATAACGGGTAGAGTGGTATCACTTACAGGAGCCAAACAATATGAGGATAGCCTCATGGATAAGGAAACCAATTTCTGTAGTAGACAGAGTTGCAAATGCATACTGAATTTAATTATTAGTGCCATGGACTGGTTATGGAACAATCAGATTTGAATTGTATTGATTAAATGTTGCTAAATGTTTGGCTGTTTAATAAGTGTGCCAGGAAGACACATTGCAGTAAGACCGATGGAGAGGTCATGCAGAAGCCAAACTTCATGGGAAGGGATTCCATGATTTGAAAATGGGTTTCAGGTGAAATGCCATAAGACATTATTAATGTTTCATCTGCACTGCATGATTGGTAAACAATATGAGTGAGATGGTAAAGGTTATGTCAGTAAGACATATGAAGGATATGTAACATCAAAAGGAATTGGGATGGCAAACCGAGGGACTGTCAACTCAGAGAAGGAGCCTCCATTCCTCATTAAAGAAGAGAAATAACATCTGCAAAATGGATAAGTTTTCCATAAAACCTGAATGATATATATCTAATTATTAGAATTAATATGCAGAGCATGTTTTGATTTTATTTCCATCATGAAAGACTGCTTGAAGTATGATTAGGACCTTCATAGTCCACATCAGTAAGGAGTGCACGCCTTTCTGGTGCTGAGTTATGTTAGGGATGCCAATATTGACTACGCCTTAAGGGAATGGACGCATTCCTGGTGTTTCAAGGTTGGATAGTGAATGTTATGAAATATGTTTACAATTCTAGGGCAGCGATACTAATGAGCTCGCTATCCATTTTTGTGTTGACAGATTATACATATGAAACTCAGTGCTGCACATTAAAGGGAAAAGTGAAGAAAATAGTACTCAAGAAGACTGTATGAGCAGTGGTAACCCTTGCGTAGGGTGAGTGGGTATCATGAGGCCATGATAGCCTGCAGTTAAGAAAGTCACCTAAAGAATTCCTTAATGGAACCGCCGGCTTACATAAGAGAAGAAGTGCCACCCTTGTGTGGGTGAAGAATTGTTATGCGCATTGAGGGATTGTGATACCGTGAAAGGCTGATGCAAGCCTAAGGCAGAGTAGTGGAGCCTTGACCTGTAATGGTCGGTGGCGCAGTTACCTTCCATTGGTCGATGACCCAGACGTATGTGCTGGCTCGGCAATGGAGAGGGCCAACCAGGTATGGGACTGGTTGGGCACCACCAAATGCTTGGTAAACCCAGTCGGCGTGAAGGTGTACTGGTAGGGCACTAATTATTTGATGATTTGGAACAGCCTGCGTGCTGGCCGAACATCTTAGTCCGCAGGAGGATCCCAAGGCTTATAAAGTAAAAGCAGGACCCTGTGGACCAGAGAGGAAATGCACAGTACAGATAAGTATTCATTTTCATGGTTTCAAGCATAAAGCTTGTAACAGTGAGCTGATGCATTATTGTTTCTTTGTTGGAAACCTTGGTCAATACAGGAAGCAAGGACCCCGAAAGAACTAAAAGTTGCTTGGTAAATCCAGAAAGTGGCTGGTTGAGCAAGATCATTGATGGTTTGGAGCAGCCTGCGTGCTGGCCAAACATGCGAGATTGTTGATGATTTGGAGCAGCCTGCGTGCTGGCCAAACATACGAGATCATTGATGGTTTGGAGCAGCCTGCGTGCTGGCCAAACATGCGAGATTGTTGATGATTTGGAGCAGCCTACGTGCTGGCCAAACATGCGATATTATTGATGGTTTGGAGCAGCCTGCGTGCTGGCCAAACATGCGAGATTGTTGATGGTTTGGAGCAGCCTGCGTGCTGGCCAAACATGCGAGATTGTTGATGATTTGGAGCAGCCTGCATGCTGGCCAAACATACAAGGTTATTTGATGTTGTGGAGGAGCCTGCGTGCTGGACAAACATACAAGACTGTTAGATGTTGAGGGGCAGCCTGCGCGCTGGCCAAACACCCAAATCCATAGGCGATTCCAAGGCTTGTAAAGCAAAGAAGGACCCTATGGAATAAAGTGAAGATATCTAGTGCAGATAAGTATTTGGTTATCTTGTAATTTCTTGCTTATGAATATACATGTGTATATGATTTGGTTATGATTTCCTATGAAAATAAACTAAACATGTGAATTAATCCATTGTTTGAGTGTAGGTATTGTTGGAAGTAATGACTATGGAAGCATCTTAAGGATGCGAGTGGACATGTAACCACCCTAAAGAGCTCAGCATGAGCAGTAATGAACGATGGAGCTAGTAGAACGGTGTGAGTTCTAGCAGCCAAGAGTTTGACCAACCAAGTGGAGGAACTCCATGGTTGAGAGATCTGGAATAGACCATAGACACTACGTGTCATAGCCGAGAAGGGCAGGTCAAGCATTCGCGTTGAAGTGAAAGAGGACAGGAGCATGAAAACCACAGTGGTGGTGTGGGTTCCAGAATGGAACAAAACTAAGAGGAGAAACTCTTACTGCTCCCTCTCTTTCCTTTTTATTGATGCATTTATAAAATTAGAAAATTGTTGAATGCATGCATGATTGAAAGTAAAAGTGGGTTTATTTAATTAGTGAATTGTGAATGCTAATTAATGAATTGTGAATGGATGAACATGAAGGAATTCATGTGTATGTTTGGCAAGCATAAAAAGTGTGGAAGTCTCATGAGTAAAGCATGGACTATCCATGTCAACTGGGGATAAACCATTGACTTATTTTTAAATGTTCGGGTTATGCTTGGCCTAACGAGAATTGTAATGATGAATTTCACAGGTGGAAATTGAATCGATTGGTTGCAGCCGGTGCAGGCAGGTGTTGCTAGTGAGCAAAGTGTGGTCAGTTTCTTCCATTGACCATGGCGGCAGACCAAGGGCTATCAGGATTGGCTGGAAGTCTTCTTCAAACAATTGCCAAGAACCAAGAAAATCTTGGAGAGATGCTCAAGATGCAAAAGCAGTAGAAAGAGGTAAAAAGCATTATGAAAGCAATCAGCAAGGGAGAGAAAAGTGGATCAATGAAGAAGCATTCATCCAATCGTCCGATTAAGAGACGCTCCAGGTGGGAAGACTCAAAGGAGATTGAGCATGCAAATATGAAGCAACCAGTGAAGTGTTGGAAGTGTAGAGGGGATCATTGCCTCCGTAACTGCCCAACAAGAGAACCTCAAGAAGGTAGCAGCCATAAAGTTTTCAGACTTATGGATGAGCTGGAAGATCCGAATCAGCGGGAGCATCTCGTGAAGGTCAAAGGAATTGGTCCTTAAAGTTCAAAGTAAATGATAGAATGCAAAGCAGATCTGCAAAGTTTTGAAGTTTTGGACATGTGTAAATTGTATATGTACGCCTAAGTCTTGGAACACCGAGGACGGTGTTGTTCTAAGGGGGAGGGGAATGTAATACCCCCAATTCGACCCCTAGGATATATTAGCCTTTAATGTAAATAAGTGTACATGTGATGTATGTTTTCCTAGCGTGGAGCTCAAGGCCAAGGCCCCGCTAGTGAAAGCCGAATTTTATTTAAAGGGAAAGTATTTGATATTTTGATACCATGTGCTCTTAAGCCATGGAAATTGTAATAGGATGTAAATTAGACATCATGCAATATAAAATACCAAAGCTTCCTACGGAGGCAACGAATGAGAAGGGGCCACGTGTATCCACTAGGGAGTGGTGAGGGGGCTATGGGAGTGACCCATAGGTTTCCATTTGTCATTATGTGAACCCATTGACTTCCTTAGGTGACATTAATGCCAATTGTAAGGAAGTGGTTGAGATTTCAGCCCATGACTTTGATGGAGTATGGGCAGCCCTGAAATTTGTATGGGAAGGTATGGGCTCTTTTGACTTGTACCACAAGTCACTCTACATCTTGGGGGTTGCTCCATCCTTATCCCCATTCCATTGTGGAAGTATGGGACATCTTTCTCCACCCAAAAACGAGCTCCCAACAGTGGGAAAAACCAAAAATCGCGACTGTGAGAGAACCCACGTTTTGGGAAGCCAAAAACGTCCCGATTTGGTATTGGACAGAGAAATCCAATGGGGGATCCATTGGTAGGAACCTTGGGGCGAATTTGGGAGCAATAGCTACCCCAAAAGCCATGGGAAAACCTAGTTTTAACGGCCCAGAAAATCAGTGACGGATTTGGGTTATTTGCTGAACAGAGCTGTGAGAAATCCAAGTGTGGATGTTCGAATGGAGGCTGGGATCGTTGGAGTCTAGCTTGATGTGTAATAGCTCTGGGATTGAGCTTAGTGGACTAGAATCCCTCTCCATTTCCCATTGCATGCTTGAAAAACCCAACTGTGTGTTGGCTTAGCATGGTTGTCTGAGTGAAATCCTGACTGTGAGGGAGCCATCTAGTTCCTCCTTAGTGGATACACAGCCCAGCTCGGGGGTGATCTCTCAGCTGAAAGAATACAGGCTGGACAGAGATCTATGGTTGGGTGGAACGTTTCTCTCGCGTAGCCAGTCGTTGGACATCATCTTCTCAAGATAAGTGTTCTGTGGATTATAAATTATTCCTTTTTGTATTCTGCAATATGATAAATTGCCCATGTTTAATGAAATGAATTAATATAGAATCCATGCATGGCATACGAATGAGATTGGGTCTCTGTATGTTGAATCATTCTTTGCTGTGATTGATATGATTGCAATTACTGTCTGTTTGAGTGCTTGTTAGCATGTTCATTCCGCTGTGTTTATATTGAATTGAATCTGCATACATAAGTTTCAAAATGTTAGGAAATTATGTGCAAAAATATTGGGGCTAAGTTTATAAAAGCCCGGTATGTTGTTAATGTTTCCTTCCCTGTTGTTCTATGGGGTAGGGGACGCCACATCTGGTTTCCACTAGATACTGACACAAGGTGTTCACAGCAAAGCATATATCTGACCTAGTATTTGTTAGACACATCAATGACTCAATATTTTGTCTGTATAGATTTCTATTCACTAACTCTGATGAGTCATCTTCTAACAACTTCAAGAGTGGCCATTCCAACACATCAAGTCCTTTTAATATTTCTCAGCATACTTTCCCTGGTTGAGAAAGATTCCTTCTGAGCCTTGCCATACTTCCAGACCTAGGAAGTAATGCATCAATCTGAGATATTTCATTTTCATTTCTGCAGCCATCTTCTTCTTTCTTTTCATGATCTATTTCTCATTCCTTGTCAGAGAGAGATCATCGTCATACAATAATGGTATGATAGGTTCATCATCCACAACCTTAAGGTAAAGGTTAGGAACAACTTTACTTTTGGTAAAGCCCAAGCTTATCAAGAAACTGTCAATTATCCCTTTTTGACTGAACATCATTCACACTCTGCATTGAATGATCTTCTGCATATCTATCTGTGCCATCTCTCGTTAGATGGGTCTTCTGATATGAGCCTCAATATCATTCGAACTCTATGGTGAGTTCCCTCTTGCATCCATGTCATCTGTGTATAGAAACCATATTCAACCTTGTAGCAAAGGTTGAGATCCACATCACCCATGGTGATCATTAAGCTCATCAATTGATTATCGATCCTGGGAACCCATACAGAACCTGATTCACACTTCTTCTTTAATTACACCATTAAGAGAATGGTCTTATCTAGACATTTGGAGCAAACATCTCATCATGATTCTCTTCCTCTTTCTAATAGAATCTTCTAGCCACAAGCCTTCTATAGTGTGTTTGATTTGTAAATCTTTTTGTTGAACATCCATCGCTTGTTCAGTGTTCATCATTCATCATGATCTTTCCTACAATTCAAAATTAAGTACATGATTAGTAATACTTCATAATCATCAAATCATATTGACATGATAACCTATTATGCATACAGATATCATTTACATAGTTATGCAACTGTTTTGACCAATACTTTGGCACAACACTTTCCCATATCCTGTATGCATACAGTGGCTATCTAGATGCCTTCCATCTCTACCAGAACATACTATCGAGAGTGTGCACAGCTCTCAGCATGTCAGCAAAGAGGTTTCATTCTAGACAAGCAACAATGGAATGTTTGTCCAACTTACCAATCATATGCATATTAGAAATATACTGTTCAAAGCCCTATGAATGTTTACACTCAGCATGATATATTCTAGGAATACAAATATGCATACAAGCAATATCATTTACTATTTCAAATAACAACTCAAATACTTATCTTTTATGTTTGTGTGGTTGCCTCCCGCTTGATCTTCTATATGTATTTTGAACTTCTATTCATTCTGTACCACTGTGCATGCTCAAGTGTGTACTAGTGTCATCCTCATGATCTCATACACAAACATACATTCATTAGTATATTCTCAAAACATTCTAATTCTAAATAATCTTGAATATGTATAGTCATGATCATTAGTATTCAGGGTTTCAAGGAAGTCTTCTTTTACTCATGCATATTCTTGTTTGATCATAGTACTCTTCTGGTTAATTAAATCATCAAGATAAGAGACATAATATGCATAAACCCTTGATTACTAACTTTATGAATAAGCATAACCAATCATACCAAGTATACTTATAAAAGGGATCCTAACACAAGGTAAGATTCTAACTTGACATAGGAAAACATACCTGGATTAGTATACTTGCTTAGTTATGTACAACATACCTAAACAATCTCTTCAATGATTTAGAGATCCTGAGCTAGAACCTGCATGTCTCATAGGTTAAGCATAATATAACAAAGTCATACATACCTCGTAAGTAGAACAAAGATTATGGATGAGTCTTTGTCTTCATGTTGTCATGGTCATGGAACTTGATTTGTCTTTTGTGATGTACCTGTATCTTGTTAGCAGACAACATCAACCTCACACAACACCATAATGCATTAGTACAATCATATATCCCTAATCAATGAATGTCTTCGATCATTCACATGCATTCATACTGTTACTAGGGTGATAAAACAATTCTAACATTAATCAAGATTGTACTAATAAATAATATGAAGACAAACACATCATGAACTTAACCAAGAATCAGATTTCAAGACATACCTGAACCTCCTTAAGTCATACTTGTCGAGACTTCTTGTAGTCTTCTTATGTAAGGCCTTAGCCTCAACTCCCCCTGAAACTTGATCTGGATCTTGATTAGGGTTTGCTAGAGAAACCCTAAAAATTCAATCTTTGACTTTCACACTTCTGAATGGATGAAAGGATGTGTCTTGCTAGCATACTTCAATTTTGAAATCTCCAAAATTTGACCCCTCAAAATTGCCTTTGAAACTTCTGGATCTTCTGGACAGGAACCTGAACTAGGGCTTGATGAAGCCCACCCTTTTGTCCAATCAAAAGGTTCGATCCAAGGCTCTAAGCTCTTATTTTTCTGAGGAGCTTCCAGCCGTGGTTACAGACTTCAAAAATTCCAACTTTTGCTGAAGCCCTAATTTTTCCATCTTTCCGATCAAAATCCCGAACTGGGGTTTGATCAAGCCCGGTTTTCTACCCAACCAAAAAATTCGATCTTGGACTCTAAATTTCTATTTTTCTGAGTAGCATTCAGCCGTGGATATCGATTCCAAAAATTCTTACTTTCTCCGAAACCCTAAATTTCGGAAGCCATGAATTCGAGACTTCTTGTAGTCTTCTTATGTAAGGCCTTAGCCTCAACTCCCCCTGAAACTTGATCTGGATCTTGATTAGGGTTTTCTAGAGAAACCCTAAAAATTCAATCTTTGACTTTCACACTTCTGAATGGATGAAAGGATGTGTCTTGCTAGCATACTTCAATTTTGAAATCTCCAAAATTTGACCCCTCAAAATTGCCTTCGAAACTTCTGGATCTTCTGGACGGGAACCTAAACTAGGGCTTGATGAAGCCCACCCTTTTGTCCAATAAAAAGGTTCGATCCAAGGCTCTAAACTCTTATTTTTCTGAGGAGCTTCCAGCCGTGGTTACAGACTTCAAAAATTCCAACTTTTGCTGAAGCCCTAATTTTTCTATCTTTCCGATCAAAATCCCGAACTGGGGTTTGATCAAGCCCGGTCTTCTACCCAACCAAAAAATTCGATCTTGTACTCTAAATTTCTATTTTTATGAGTAGCATTCAGCCGTGGATATCGATTCCAAAAATTCTAACTTTCTCCGAAACCCTAAATTCCGGAAGCCATGAATGAAGGTGCTCCAAAAATAATTCTGTTTTGATAGAAATATGTACCTGATTGTTTCTACTGTAACTCCGCACTTTTCGCTCCACAGGGTATGAAATTTTTTTTTGTGGTATCCTGACCTGTCATCTTTCCATCCCGACAGGTCTGACCTCAATTGCATTTTCTGAGAGAGAGTTATGCCAAGTGTCGCAATGTGACCTGTTTATGGGATAAAACAGGAGAGTGAACTTGTACGGCGTGCCACGTGTCACTGGTTCAACTTCGGCCTCTAAAAAGGTTTCCTGAGATAGTACAGTCTGTGTACTACCTGTCACTTTTTACTAAATTTCATTTGGAGCTTCCTATCCCAAGTTATTCCAAGTGTCGCAACGTGACCTGTTTATTTGATAAAATAGAAGAGCGAACTTGTACGGAGTGCCACGTGTCACTGGTTCAACTTTGGCCTCTGAGCAAGTTTCCTGAGATAGTACAGTCTGTGTACTACCTGTCACTTTTTATGAAATTTCATTTGGAGCTTCCTAACCCAATTTATGACCTTTTTTCCTAGGTCACCCGATTTTGACTGAGATATGGAAGAGGCAGAAACCCTAACTTGTACTGATAATAACTTACAAAGTACAACGAATATGAGGGTGCCCTTTGGACACAAGATACCTGGAGATGTTATCTACAACCTGTAAATGTTTCAGATCCTGAACCTTCGCCAAAATGGATTTATGGGGAAAGTTCCACGATGACTGGTTTTTTCTATATAAAACCCTAACCTTCAAATTGTCGTAAGTAAAGCAAGTGTCGTAAGTGCCATACATTGCCTTCCTTCAGGTTAGCTCTGATACCATGTTAAGATTTAATATGATAAGACAGAAAATAGCGGCATTACATTCCATTTCACAATAATAGCATATACAGGATCACTGAAGAAACAA
Organism: Larix kaempferi; assembly: GCA_027924585.1. Taxonomy (NCBI): domain Eukaryota; kingdom Viridiplantae; phylum Streptophyta; class Pinopsida; order Pinales; family Pinaceae; genus Larix; species Larix kaempferi. The sequence goes on from BSBM01000305.1 coordinate 25,137,213, forward strand.
CAAGCACAGCATAAACACAAGAGACACAGATTTATCCTGGGAAACCCTCATGGGGTAGAAAACCCAACAAATCTTCCTCAATATAGATGACCAGCAATATACAAAGATGCAAACCAAAGACATGATCTCCTCCTCCACCATAGCAGACCTCTCCTCCACAGGTGCGCTACTCTCAAGTGAGTGAGTGTGTTTAAAATGAGGAATACACCTCCTCTATTTATACACTACTCCGACTTGTCTTTTACACAAAACATGTAGGCTTGTATTTAACCAATGGGTTAAATACCTCACTACAACTGACTGAGCTGACCCCTCTAGGGTGGTATAATAACCCTTTGACCCACATAACACATACAGGGCCGACCCCCACTATGGAATTCTAATAACCCAAGTTACCACATTCCGACGGAGGAATAAACATCTCCGGATATACAATAAGATCTTCACGGAGGAATGAAACATCTCCGGAATAATATAGTACAAATATAATATTCTCTGAAGTTACAGTATCTCAACAAGTACCACAGTTGCTAAAGAAGGGTTGTTCATTGGACTTGAAGGGTTTTAATCGAATTAAACGATATTGATTCACAAATAACTAGGGCTGTTGAATTCTAGGTAGAAAATACCTTTACTGGTTACATTATATAGTTTGCAACAGAAAATAATCAATCAGTGGCCAAAGTTGAAGATGAATTAAAAAGGGGAGCTAGAGGCATATTAGTAAAGGAAGTTTCGATGTGGATTAAGGCATGGATATTTGAATTCAAATTCTTGTCATTGATATGGATTATAATGGAGGAGTAAAACCTTCATTCCCTAGTGGAGCAATCGAGGTGATGCTACTATGTTGTAGAAGGTAGAAACTATAGTCAATGGAGGGGGAATCTAGAAATGGTGCCAGGGATGAGCGAGCAGAAAGAAGAGCATAAATAGGTGAACAATGGTGGAAAGAAAAGATGAGAAAGGAACAAAGATGAAGTGTTCAACTGGAAAAAGAGTTGCGAAATAGAGAAAGAATTAAAGAAAATGAAAATGAGCTATGCCATATGAAGCAGAGAGAGGAGAATACTAGCTCAAGTTTGAAGGAAAGAGGGATAAAGGTGATAGACATCCCAGTAAGAGGAAGTTGGAGAGAAGGCCCGAGCAAGAAAAATGATTGCGGAATTCAATTGATAAGTAGCATATTTTTGGATCAGTCACCTAAGCCAACAATAGACATAGCTGTAAAACAATCTGAATTGTCAAGAACTGTGGAAAATGTAGTACCCGAGAAAGTGAATCCCCCATTTTTGTGGAAGTAGATACCGAAATCAATGGAAGTATCACACCTTTGATCGATTCGCAACCGTCCTCGCACAACTTGTTAACAAACTCTGAGAACTTTGTTTTGCAGCTACCTTGGTACAATCATATGCGAAATAGTACAAATAGTTTACATAATAGTCCATTAGTAGGAGGAAGTAGCAATAGTTCTCAACATACTAGTAGTAACATTGTAGCACAAACAAGACCCCAAGGATTTGTGTTAATAGGATCCATGGATGTTGTATTTGCTAGAGTACAAGCAGGTCCACCCCTAATATGTCCATAATTTTGGGGAAGAGTAGGAGAAGATGATGCAAAATAACACTAGTTCCTTTGCGAAGTAATATGGAATGCCAGAGGGACCCCGATGACATCCAAAGTGGTTGAATTCCATAAAACTTTATGGGGAAGAGCTTTACAATGATATATGAAATTGATTGAAACACAAGACCCAAATGTAGCATCTCCTACTCTATTAGAGACAAATAAGTTATTCCTGGATGAGTTTTGCAACCTAAGTAAGAACAATGAGGTATCGAAGAACTATGAGAAATCTAGTAGATGTAGGGAGAAACGGCTTGGGACTATGCATGATGTTTCATAGATGTATTAACTAAGCTATCATTTCCGGTGCATGATTCCCACCACAAGGAATGGTTTATTAAAGGATTATTACCTTTAACAAGAATTACCCTATCACAATAGGTTGTGGATTCACCCATAAGTGGATTAGAACAATCTATGAAGATTGAGGCGCTGTCCAATTACTCGAACGCCACTGCGGTAGGGACTTCCTCATATTCTGGGGAATTGGTGCATGTATAGAACAAAATTTCAGAAATAGATGAGAAACTACAAGAATTGACTATACCAAAGCCAAATAGATTGCAAGTATGGTGTACCGAATGTATGAAAGAGGGCCATGATGTATCATAATGTCCTAGAATGAGGGGAGGATTGATTCAGTTGGGAGGAATGTTTGGAAGTGGACCAAGTGCGACTGTTTTGCAAGTTTCCATAGAAAACCATTTTCAATTAGTTAGTTGAACAACATATCCAAATACACCAAGCTATTTTCCAAAATATTACCGCGAGATCTACAAAGCATATGGCCATCCATTGTGACTCTGCCCAATTTTACAAAAGTATTCCTTGGTTCCAAATATGATATAATTTGAATTTTCCAGATCTACGATACACGATACTAAAAAATGCAGAGCATTCGATGCATTAAAATAAATATTGGACCGCTCTATTTATCGAGTAGCAGACCAACTGCTAGAAAGAGTAGGCAAAGGAGGACATGGAAGAGGTTTTGGGGCTAGACGAGGAAGAGGTCGCACATGCCTGATTCGATTTCCATCTACCTAAGAGACCCTGGTGCATATATTGTCATACAAACATCCATAATGTTGAAGAGTGCCCATATCTTATCACAAAATGGGAAGATCGTGCAAGAATTCCATATAGTTTCATTAACTTTGAACCTCGATAAAACTACAGTGTAGCAATATTTGTTGTTACCCGGGGAGGAGCAGGAACTGGTGTAGACCAATGCAGATTTTTTTTGCCAGTAATAATAAAAGTATCTCCAAGCAAAACTAATTATGTCCCAGTCTAGCAGAAGTACATCTTTTGTGATTCTAGTGATATGTTCAGACTGATACCAACCCCACCAACCAGGGATGAATTAGGACCTTCCCACTAGTACAGGAGGAATGACATGATACGATATGATTTAAAAGGAACATATGCTAACAAGGTAAGAGATTACGTTTCTATGTGGATTTATCTGGTAAAATATATCTTGGAAGATGAAGGCCCCACCTATAAGTTGTGCATAATGCTTTGCAAAATACATGATGTCGTCGAAAATAATTTTTATAACCAAATTTGGCACTTCTCCGTCCATGACAACACTTGCATGTTGTGCTTCCATCACGACACTTCTGGAACGACACTTCATGAAGCTGGTTTGGGTCACAAAAAAGGAAATTGTGGATGGAAGATCCATATTTGGGAGCTCAGTAGGACAACCTTAACATATTCATGGTTCATTCAACATTTAGGGATCTTATGAACACATTTGGAGACCAAAACACCCCCTGAAAAGCCCAAAATTTGGCAATTTTAGCTCATTTTTTCACCCACGCGTAGGTTGCACATGGCTCACCTACGTGTTGTGCACACCTTGCTCCATATCCCACTAACGCGTGCCTTAGTAAAAGCCAAAAAATATCAAAAAATGGGTGGTTTTTGTTGTTTTGGAACTGTCTCCTCGATTTTAATTGCTCCCTCCTCAACCCTATCTTCTTCTTTCACTATAAAAGGGAGGGAGAGGGGAAATGAATGGGACTCTTAGCCCATGCAATTTTATGTTGGCGAAATTTTGACTCCCATCCCAATCACTTGTTCCCTAGCTTCTCCTAAACCCTAGTACATTTGATGAGAGGTTGGGATCCTTGGAGGAGAGAAGCAAGAGCTACAAAATTGAAGGTTTCATGAGGTGCCTTGATTCAAGGAAGGTAACATTATGTACTAGATTAATTCATTAATGTAAGAATAGAGATTCTTCCCTTTCCAAACAATGGATTTTATGTTTATTTCGGATTTGGTTGCATAATTTATGTTTATTAGATCAATAGTTTATGTTCTTTTGAATGTAAAATTTATTTATTTGTAGTCAAATTTGTTTGAGGAAGGCCTTTGAAGTGGTTTTGCACGTTATTGGATTGTAGATCAAGAGGAAAGATCAAGGAGAAGGCTGGGATCAATTTTCAGTAGTAAGGTGCATGTCTTCTTAACTCAAAACTCTTGTTTATTTTGATTATTGTAGAACCCTAAACATCTATTCTTTCCAACCCTAGTATGTTGGTGGCCTCACCCCAGCCATAGGAACTTTTTCCTAACAATGCTAATGAAGATATATGTGCCCTGGTACTTGACAGAAACATTCAATTCGTATAGAATAAAAGAAGGAAAAGGAATAAGCAATAATTCTGATTAGATGCACAAGTACAAGGCTATGGTATTAAGAATGTGATGTTGGATTTGGGGTCTAATGTGAATACACTCCCCAAAGAAGACTTGGGAAGCAATGGGTTTTTTGTCACTTGTATACTCCCCTATTCAGTTGAGGATGGAGAACCAATACCTCATCTTTCCGGTTGGATAGTTGGAGAATGTTAAAGTTGATTTAGGAGGTGTCAAAACCATCACAGATTTCAAAGTAATTGAGATTATGGGTAGAACTAATCCTTACCTAGAATTTCTAGGTATAGTGGGATTATGGAAAATATAGAATGATCAATGTGAAAAATATAACGATGACCTTTGAAGATGAGGATAAGGTTACACAACCCATAGAACCTCTTCAAGGTCGATACAATGAGCTAGTACATGGGAATATGGAAAGTGATGTTTATGACAACATATACTCCTTGATAGCAGGAAATATGGAAGAATATGTAAACCCAACAATAGAAGGTTCAGTAAGTTGGAGAACCATTCAATCATTTGATAGTGAGTCTGAATAAGATTGGGATAATTGGAAGAATGGGTGACATAAGATCTCTTCCAGACATTGTGCAATGGTAAAATCAATTCAATGGATCGGGGTTGAAGTGAATGATCCGCCAATGTATGATATCACCAATTGCCTAGACAAGTTCCTCAAGAAGATGGAATCCTAAGTTGCAGAAGAATATTGTATGGAAATTTTGGACACAAGGCTTAGAGGGACTCACGCATGATGGTGGGAAATGCACAAGGATGATCTCCCTGATTGGGACACAACCTAGATAGAATTAATGGTAATATTTAAGCCATACATGCATGCCAATAGTGTAGCATATATCTACACGAGGGAGACCAATACCTATAACCACATAGAGCTTAAATCACTGAACATTGTTCAACATTTTACCATGAGGGAGACCAATATCACTGAAAATTGTCACTTTGCTTTTATTTAGAATCTTTGTCACCAAACATTGTTACTTTCTTATTATTAAGCTTCGTATTGATGTAAATTTACTAGTATATTGGTAAGTTTATGGGATTTAATTAGGATATACATATACATAATAATGATTATTTGAATATTTGATGCAACTGGCCGCTGTTGGAACCAACATAGATCCCTATTAACTTTGGATCTATCATGTGTTGAGAGGGATCAAACCCATCAAGGTGCAAATATTTTCTCAAGTTTTTGCATTGTAAAAATGGTTTGCACCTCGAGATATTTGACCCATCTCGATGTATAATAGATCCAGAGTTAAGATGGATCTACATTGGTATATACAAAAAGTGAGACCTCAATTGAGGGTTTAATTAATTGTAAAAAATCATGACCAATTAGTATTGAAATATCGATCAATAATAATAGTATTGCAAAATGAGAAAAACAATTTTTTGATAACTTACTAGGGGATGATATTGGTTTTCCCCCTTCCAATTTCCCATACTTTGAGCAATGTTTCCTAGATGTTTCCCTATCAACTCTTCATGTTTTCATTCCTCTGCATTTTGTACAAGGGAAAAACCATTTTCCATCGTCGATTATAGCTTCAACACTGAAGGGTTGATTTTGATCATTTGTCAGAATATCATTGCTTCTATCACCGTATACAAAATCAATAGTTTCCTTCATAGCAGGGAGTCATTAGATCTGGTAGCAGACCAGGGAATAGGATTGTATGACATTATTCTTTGTTTCAATAAAATACATTGCCAAACCACTAATAGAAGAAAGAAAGAGATCAAATCGTTAAAGCATTCAAAAAAATTAATTCAAAAGTGGATATCATTGATCAACAAAAAAAATATACCTATAGGCAGAGTTCTCCTCCCTCAAAAGTCCTTCGATGAATTATTCTTGCTGAATTTAACCAGAAAACCTAAATACTTGTTCTGTTCGAATATGTTTACAATTTTTCCCAATTGATCCCAAAAAAGTAAAACACTTTCGGCGTCAAGTCTCTTAAGTGACAACAGGGAAAAAAAGTGACGTCTAATATTAAATGTCACTTAAGAGACGTCTCGGAGCATCGCTTAAGATACACCTTAGAGCATTTCCTAAGGGACGCCAGAGACGTCACTTGAGAGATGTTAACTACTAGATGTTGCTTAAGTGACACTCGTTTGCTTTTTTCCTCAAAAACCCATGAAAATGACATATATCCAATGTTAAAAAATGGTTTTTGAGTTCTGACGTTAGTCTAAATATTCAAACCATGCACAAAAAAATCCTCAATCAAGATAATTTTTAAGTACTTAATCAAAGCTTCAAAATGCCTTGATCAAGGTTTATATTTCACTATTTTCACATATTCCCTTGCTAAAAAGTGCAACTAAAAGTCATAGATTCACCCATTGATGTTTTCCCTTTATACAAATAACCTAAAAAAAGAAAGCATTGCATAGAAAATTCTACACTTTCATGGACATGTAAAAGACTTTCCCAAAGCATTTAAGAATCTTTCTATCTAATATGCAAACTTCATATCAATTGATCGCTCTACAGATTTAAGAACCTTTCTATCTAATATGCAAACTTCATATCAATTGATCGCTCTATAGATTTGTGTTATGCTTGGGCTTTATCATCGCTTGTTAATAGCTACCAAATGGTAACTAGGAAGTGTTTCTTTCAACACATTAATTTATTTTATTTTGTTAATTAAGTTTAGTAATATGAGAAAACACAACTTCATAAATAATTTGAAAAGAAGTATTCATAGATTAAAAAAAACTCAAATATATAAAAAGTTAATTTAAAATGGGCCTTTTAAAATCTTACTACGATAACATAAATTAAAACATAATTTCATAGATTATTTAGCAAAGTGTACCAACACCTCATATAATCTTCATATTATATAAATAAAACATAAATAAATTTATATTTAATGGAACCGTTTAAGACTTAAATAAATAATTTATACAGATATTTTTCTTAACTATATTATTATCTTTGTATAGAACTTTGATAATGTAACCTCTATTAACTTAAAAATATATATAATAAAATGGTTTGTAATTATAAAGTATGTTTGTTATTTTTATGATAAATTCTATCGATAATGATGATAGTTAATATCTATTGAGACTAATTTTGGCTTACTAAACTTTAAGAAACTTTGTTTGTTGTAATAATTTATTTCTATGCTAAAAGATCTTAGAAAGAAGCGTATCGAGGTTACTTTAGTTTTGACAACTTAGCATATTAGAGAGGTTAGTATTATAATAAAGATTGGGAAATTGCGATCTAATGTGGTTGTACGCATGGTACTCTAAGAGAAAATGATTTTCATCATCAACTCTTTTAGTCTCACAAAGATGACAAATCCTATCCTCCCACATTGTTTTAGGAATCGTCCAACACCTTGTTTCACTAAGATACTCATAAGAGTTCATTCTTATTTTATCTATGTTAGTTTTTTTCTTCGAATTAATTAAAATAAAGATACTTTTGATCTTCTAAATTAAAATTAGTAACCTTTTTATATTATTTTAAATTTTTTTAACCTCTTTATAATATCATATAATTTACCATATTTTATCATTTTTATATTATAAACAAACAAATAAATAAAATTTTATATTAATTAAAAGTTTTTCCTATTATATAACAAACCGTTTTTATATTATATAACAATAAATATATAAATAGTTATATTAACGGAAAAGAAGGATTACATACAACCTACATAGATTTTGGCCAAATTATTGATCTTAAATATTATTAACTCCTTACAAAGCATAATAATGTAATGGTTATTAATTTTAAAAAAATATATGATTAAATTATTTTCCATGTAATGGTTATTAAATTAAAAAAATTTAAAATTTAAGTTATTTGCCATATAAGGTATGTTTAAAAATTTATATGATTCAATTATTTAATACTATAAGGTATGTTTGTTATTTTAATGAGTAATTGACATTCTTAATCATGTTTAACAAAAATTATAAATAAATTAGTTTAGATCCAAATTCTAAGGTTCTATCAAGAGCCGAGATGGATCAAATCTCCCGAGGTGCAAACCTCTCCTCGAAAAGCTCATTGAGTGCAATACCTGAGAAGAGGTTTGCACCTCGGGAGATTTGATCCCTCTCGGCGCTTGATAGAGCCTTAGGATTTGGATCTAGGCTGGTTTCAGTCATGGGCGGTGACACAAAACTGGAGTTTAATCAACATTGTAAGGAACATGTTAAGTTGAAAACACAGATATATTTACAAGGATTATCATAATGTAAGTAATAAGTATTAAGGATTGATTAAATTGTTAAACTAGAAAATAGAGAAAATTAGCCTAACATTTTTTTTCGATTCTATTTTTGTTGATCTACGTTTTGTTTTGTTTGTTCTTCTCCTTCTTTCGCCGTCATTTCGTCATTTTATACATTTTGATTTATTTGTGGTTCTGCAAACTGTTTTTTTTGTTCTTCCAATTGCTTCAACTTTCTCTTTCGATACGCTCTTTGTCGATCAACGTTTCATTTTCTTTGTTCTTCTCATTCTTCTGCCGTCAATTCACCTAACTTTTTTTTTCGATTTTCTTTTTGTTGGATTCCGTTTTGTTTTGTTCGTTCTTCTGCCGTCATTTCGTACATTTTGATTTATTTGTTGTTCTGCAACTTGATTTCTTTGTTCTTCCACCTACTTCAACTTTCTCTCTCAATACACTCTTTGTCGATCAATGTTTCGTTTTCTTTGTTCCTCTCGTTCTTCTACTGTCAATTCGTCTAACTTTCTTTTTCAATATTCTTTTTGTTGATCTGCATTTCGTTTTCTTCGTTCTTCTCGTTCGTCTACTATCATTTCGACCAACTTCCTTTTTCGAAATTCTATTTGTTCTTTTGCTTTTCGTTTCAAGTCTTCTTCTCGTTCTTTCATTGTCATTTCATAAGATTTTCTTCCTTGATATGTTTTACTCGGCGTTCTGTATTTATGGTTCTTCGCTAGTTTGTGTCATAGCATCTTCCGCATGCAGAGCTTCCATTTCTAGTTTAGACTCTATATCAAAAAGTCAAACATTAACATATACACTGAAATTTATGCATCGTTGAAATCCACACTAAAATTTATGCGTCCAGGAAATCTACACTAAAATCAATGCGTCCATGGTATAACAGCTACACTGAAAATTATGCAATAAAAAACCTCATACACTGAAATCTATGCGTCCATACATTGAAATCAATGCATCTACAAAATAACATCTACACTGAAAAATATGCAAATAAAAAACCCCATACACTGAAATCTATGCGTCCATACACTGAAATCAATGCATCCACAAAATAACATTTACACTGAAAAATTTGCAATAAAAAAACTCCATACATTGAAATCTATGCAAGTATAAAACTCACTTTACATGATAATGAAATTCAATATATTTGCGAAATACTATATTTTAAAAGAAAAAAGTAGATAATCTCGGCGTGTCCACTTTGTACCAGAAGTTTGTCTTTGATAAGTATTATCTATGCATCGTGATGCAAATGTGATTTTTCCTTTTTCCTGATATGTTACAATGGGAATCCTCGTTTAGAATTTGATAGCTTTCAATGGGCTTGCTTCTCCAAGTTAGTTTGATGTGGACACCTTTTTCTTTTTCTTAAAGTGACTCAAAATGTGTTGAACTTACTCTTGTTAGTTAGGGAACATGGCCAATGGTGTGATTACACTCATGCCTTGAATATTGTAACATTTATATTTCATGTCCTTTAGTTATAGATTTATAAATGTAATTATAAATGTAACTGATATGATATGATATATATATATATATAATTAATTTATTTTAGATAAAATGATTATTGTGGATGTAGGTGTGGCGATCTTGGATTCTGACAAAACATTGTTAAAAATTATGCTTAGGGCATGTGAGTGATGACGAATATTCAGACTGAGCAATACAAAGACATTGTTAAAACTTATGCTAAGGGCATGGGAGTGGTGACAAATAATCAAACCAAGCAATACGCTTTTTTCATGAGGTTGGATATCAGTGCCTCTTTGAGACCATAGAAAGTAATTGTCTATGGTGACTCTTCTCGTCATTTCCCAATACGCTCTATTCACAGGGTTGGATATCAGTTTTTCTTTGGCTCTCTAGAAAGTAATTGTCTTTGGTGATTCTCTTCTCGTCATTTTTCAATAAAATTTTTGGAATAAAGTAATTAGGGTTCGATATCAATATCTCTTTAGCTCTATAGAGAGTAATTGTCTTTGGTCGTCATTTCCCAAATGTCTCTTCGACTCTCTAGAGACATTTACACTATGTAATCCTTCTTTTCCTGTCATATAACAAAAAGTTTTTATATTATATAATAATAAATAAATAGGTATATTAACGGAAAAGAAGGATTACATACAAACTACATAGATTTTGGCCAAATTATTGATCTTAAATATTATTAACTCCTTACAAAGCATAATAATGTAATGGTTATTAATTTAAAAAAATTATATGATTAAATTATTTGCCATGTAATGGTTATTAATTTAAAAAATTTAAAAATTTAAATTATTTGCCATATAAGGTATGTTTAAAAAGTTATATGATTCAATTATTTAATATCATAAGGTATGTTTGTTATTTTAATGGTAATTGACATTCTTAATCATGTTTAACAAAAATTTATAAATAAATAACAAAGCATGTCAAAATATTGTATAATTTTTATATTTGTTAAAAAAATTATATTAATAAAAAAATAAATTACATATAAAAGAATGTGATAATGTTAATTTATTTATTTTAATTATGATTAATTTTATATAAAACATGATAATATAATGTTTATTAATTTAAAATATATATATATAAATCTTTATAAATTGAAAATCTCCACAAATTCAATTTATTTATTTTAATTATCAGTAATAATTAATTTAAAAAATATAAACAACAACTTTATATGTAATTATAATACCTTCTAAAATTATATTTATTATAAAAGAAAGAAGAAAATATAATAAAATTATATATAAATTTTTACTTATTGAAAATCTCAAAAAGTATTTTATTTATTTATTTTAAGTATTACTAACTCCGTACAAAACATGATAATATAAAAATACTTAATTAAAAAATCTAAACAATAACTTTATAAAACATGATGAAAAAAATGGAAATTGGAGGGATCGTCGAGGTAGGCTGCTCATGATTGCAGACAAGTATCGAGGGGCTACATCTGCAGCCCCTAGGGTTTTTTCCCTTTTTCTCCTTTTTTCTCTCTTTCCCTTTTTCTATAGTTTTCATCTATTCTTACACCTGTCGGTTTCACATGGACTACTTGGATGAGGTGGATTATTCACCAGATCCGTTTGAAGGTTAGAGTATTTTTACTTCAGTTTCCCCGCCGGCAACAACAATAGAAAAAACTACGATGGTGGATCGTGAGGGAGGGAGGTCCGATGTTTTGACGGCTGGGATTCTTGATGGATAGACTAAGTCCATTCTGACAGGTAGCCCAAGATTTTATGAAACCGTCACGACTCCCTTAACGGCTAGGGATCTACCTACAGAGTTTTGTGGTCTTCCTTTCACCCTGTTCCCAGATGCGAACTTCAACCTTCCAGACTCCTCTAGGGATGGGTCGATCGGTTTATTCTTTTCTTCAACCTCACGAGAAGATGATCCTGAACCTCTGATTTTAGAGGAAACTCCCTCATCTTATGGTTTTTACCTTTTAGAAGCAGGTTGGCCAATTTCAAACGCCCCTCTCTCGGGGTTAAATTAGCCCCTGACCCTCACTAAGGAGGAATTTCTCCAATATGCAGAAGGTTTTCTTGCCTCCATTCTAAAACCTCCTTTAGAGCCTGTTTTTGTTTCGTCTCCTAGGCACAGGACTGCTCAAAGGAAGGGAGATTTATCAAACAGTAGCAGGGAAAACAACAGTGGATCCAGCCAGAAGAGAAGGAAGAATAAATGTGCGGACAAAAAAGATGAGGTTTTAAGACTGGTTTGTGGGGTAGACGTTTCGATTACACAGTCGGTGAATATGGTTGAAACTACAGTGGTAGTAAAAGCTCGTGGGAAATACCCTAGTCAAGCCGTATTGGAGGATTGGGGTTCCACCTCTTGGAAGGATATGCCGAAATATTCTCCCCAGGTAAGGGTTTTGGAAAAGGGCTGGTTTATGTTTAAATTTGAAACAAAAGAAGATGCATAATGTATTTTGAAACAAAACGGGAGTCTGAGTGCTACTCCTGTCCTTCTTAAAAAGTGGACACCACTCTTTGATGCAGATAAGGAAAATTTTGATGTAATTCATGTATGGGTGAGGTTGTCAGGACTGTCGTGGGAGTTTTAGAATTTGGATTCCTTCTGAGACCTAGGTAATGCTTTGGGTGCCTTCATAGATGCGGGCATGCCTTTTCTCCAAACCAACAAAATGATTGTCGCGCATATTCTGGTCTCCCTGAATATTAGGATGGGTCTTAGAGAGGAATTGGAATTTGTTTGGTGGGCGGAGAGTCATAGACAAATGTTGGATTATGAGGGAATCCCCTTCCGATGCTACCATTGCCACTTATATGGGCATTTGGCCAAGAATTGTTCTCTTACCTTTACAAAAGGCCCTCGCTGGATCTGTAAGAAAGCTGCCATCAGGGAGAACATAGATTTAGGGAAACTTCTTCAAAGGCCAGCAGATCCGAAGAGGAGTTTAGAACAAGGGATGATGGATTGGAAGGTTTTATGCATGCACAAGACCTGGAGATCGCTGCAAGCCCTGGTGTACCTAGTAGGGAGCCAAAAATTCAGAAGAATCACTTGGACCAAGTTGTAGCTCATATTTTGGAGGAGGGGACTTCTTCCTTTGGTACAAGCAAGTTGTCGTTCCCTGAAACTCACATTGTTTCTATTACTACTTCTTTCAAAAATTAAAAAACCTCCAACAACCCTAATCCTCGCACTTTTTCTTCATTTCCTCCCTCCTCTTCTCCTAGAGCTCCCCAGGCCTAGGCTCCTCCCTTTCCCCCTTCACTACACTTTCCAATCCCCTCCATTCCTTCATCCCCCTCCTCCCAAACTACAGACTCCTTCCCCATCCATTTTCATCTCAGAAAGAGAGAAGTCCTGGATCATTCTATTTTTTTACAAACCCCCTCTGGCCTTGGCAAAAATCCCTCTAGGGTCACAAAAGGAAGAGTTCGTGGTAGACCCAATATCCTCTCCTCCTCCCCCAAAAAAGGAAGACATGAACAGTTAGACAGGAAGAAAAAATCCATTCTTGGGGTTCTTAGAGCAGTGAATGCCCCTTTGGGTATTACCAAATGAAGATTCTTTCATTCAATTGTAGGGGTTTGGCAAGTTCCATAAAAAAGCTTGCTTTAAAAAGGTTGATATTTACTAATCAACCTGATGTTATCCTCCTCAAAGAAACTTTATGGAATGGTGATGATGTGGTCAAGCTGTTAAAAGGGATTCTGAAGAATATGGACTTTATTGCCCTTGATGTTTCTGGGCATTCTAGGCGTTTAGCACTGGGTTGGTATCCAAGGGTAATAAAACCTCAAAACACTTGGGGTTTTGCCTCTTGATAGGGATTGGACTTCTTCAACTTAAACTTAGACAACTCCTTTACCTTACTAAATATTTATGGTCCTTATGAAGACCAGGCTAGGTTCTGGAACACTTTATGCCAGAAATATCTGTTAAAACAAAACAAAGTGATAATTGGAGGAGATATCAATTTCACTTTGGGGGCCCCATGCAAGGACTGATCCTCTTGCTGCTTTTTTTGAACAAAAAATCAGAGAAGGGAACTTGTTAGACATTGCTACGGTTAAATTGTTACCAAATTGGACTAACAAAAGAACAGGGGAGTCCAGAATAGAAAAATGACTGGATCGCTTTTTGATTGACGAACAACTCTTGGAGGATGAATTTTTGATTCGTCAACGGATCGGATCGGGAGGGGAATCTGATCATTTTCCTATTTTTTTGGAAATATCCGGGCACACAAAAAACTAGCCAGCCCCTTCAAACTCTGTGCGGCATGGTTAGGAAACAAAGAATTCAAAATTTTGGTCAAAAGTACATGGAGTCCTTTCAATCCAGAGGAAGGAGGACATGCCGCTGTGCATTTTGTACAAAACCTTTCTGCTATAAAGAAAAGGGTTTAGGAATGGGTTGTATTTAAGAGATCCAAAGATGATTAGGAGCTAAAAAAGGTGGAATTGAACATTTAGACTCTTCTGGAGGAAGATGGTGCTGGATTCTTATCTTTGGAAACCAAAGAACAACTTGGTCAACTTGAACCAAAACGACAGTCCATTTTGAAGGAGAAATAAGAGGTTTGGAGGTTAAAAAGTAGGACTATCTGGTTGGAAAGTGGGGATGAAAACACAATTTTTTTTCATGCCTACACAAAGAACAGGAAATTGCAGAACACAACTTGGGGACTCAGGGATTAGAATGATAATTACATCTCTTCTTTCGATGTAATGGATGCTATTGGAAGTGCTCACCTCAAAAAATTATTCAAAGCTGATGAAAGGGTGACTATTGCCGAAGTCATTCAAATGTCCCAGTTTTACCCAGGTTTCATCAATCAGGAAGAAAACCTTGATCTTATGGAGGAAGTTTAAGAGTATGACCTAAAAGAGACTCTTCAAAGTTAAAAAAAAAAGTAAAAGCCCGGGCCTAGATGGTTGGACAATTGAGTTCTTCCTGGATTTTTTTGATCTCATTGGGCCGGACCTCCTTAAACTTGTTGAAGAATCTCGCTCTAGTGGTTTTATGCACCCTCCCCTAAATGCGACCTTCATTGCTCTAATCCCAAAAACAGATAATCCAAGCTCCCTGGATGAGTTTATACCCATCTCCCTTTGCAACATCACTTATAAAGTAGTGGCAAATATTATTGCTAGAAGACTGGAAAAGGTTCTATCTAAGGTTATTTCAAGTGAACAATTCGGGTTCTTAGAAGGAAGGAAAATCCATGAAGTTATCGGGGTTTCTCAAGAGGGTATCCATAGCTTAAAAGTTGGGAAGCTGAGTGGAGCAGTACTAAAAATTGATCTTTCAAAGGCATTTGATCGGGTTAGTTGGTTGTTTCTCAGACTTCTCATGACACATATTGGCTTTGATTCCTCATTTATCAAATGGGTCATGAGCTGTATTACTACAATCTCCTTCTCTATTCTTATCAATGGCTCGGATTCACTTGTATTACTACACCAAGGGTTCCCACTCTCTCTGCTTCATTTTCTGCTAGTTGCAGAGGGCCTCAGTCGAGCACTTTTGGATGTAAGGTCAAGGGGGACATTCCAAGGAATTTCTATCTCAGATATTATCCATTTAACTCATCTTCTCTTCGTGGATGATATCCTTTTTTTTTGTAATGGACTGGAATCATATGCGGTGAAATTAAAGGAAATTCTGCTTCTTTTTGAGAAAGCCACTGGAATGCAGATAAATTATCAGAAATCTACTCTCAATTGCACAAATATGGAAGGTCCGGCTCTTCAAAGGTATGAATTCCTCTTTCCTTATGAATTAAAGCTGTTGGATGAAGGTTTAAAGTATTTGGGTTTTTCGCTGAAACCAAATTGTTACAATAAGGCCGATTGGCACTGGTTAATAGAAAAAATGGAAAAAAAAAGGATTAACAATTGGATCCACCGATGGCTTTCAAGAGCTGGATGTTTGGTTTTGATTAAATCAGTTTTAGAAGCAATTCCGGTCTATTGGATGACACTTGCTTGGATTCCTAAGAGTATTCTTCCAAAGGATAAAAAATTATGCTCAAGATTCCTTTGGACTGGAAAAAAGGAATCGATAGTTCTTCCTTGGGTAAAATGGGATTAAATTTCCAAACCAAAAGGATTGGGAGGTCGGGGCTTAAAAAACCTCCAAGTTTTTTCCAAAGCACTGGCTGCAAAATCTGGTTGGAGGATTCTTTCAACAAACAACCTTTGGAATAAGGTTATAAAAAAAAAGTATATAGCTCTGGTCGCTTTGATTGACTGGGTTAGGAACCAATCAAAGCGTAGATCCTCAATCTCAACCATGTGGAGAGCCACACTAAACTATTTCCCTCTAATTGAATATGGTGTCGCATGGAATATTGGTCAAGGATCCAAAGTAAGAATAGGTGCAGATCCTTGGGCTGGATTCCAGAACAATCATATCCTTCCTCCTCAGGTTCTTCAACTTCTCCATTGACAAGGAATCTTCCATTTAAATCAAATAGCAGATCCATCAACCACAACTCTTTGGGGTCAAGGCTGGAAAGAAGCAAACAACCTCAACCTTCTAGCTGATCTTTGGGAAGCTTGGAATTTATTTCTGAATGCATTACTCTCCTCTCATATCAGACTCTTAGACAAGGATGATGAACTAATTTGGAATAAAGCCATTGGTGGCTTTTACACACCAAAACTTGGGTATGAGGTACTACTCACTCCGCTCCTACTAGAGGATCCAACATGGTGGTGGAAGAGTATTTGGAAAGAAAAATGTCCCTAGAAGGAAACAAATTTCATGTGGTATACACTGGCTAATAAATTTCCGACCTACGATAAGATGGTCAAAAGATCCATTGAAGGGCCTGGCTAGTGCTCTCTCTGCAGGAATGACATTGAAACAATTTGTCATATGTTCTTACATTGCCCTTTTTCAAAACAAACTTGGTTGGAAGAAAAAGAAGGCTAAATCGGGATTTGGACTGGGGTGGTGATGATAATCTGAATGCTTGGAAAAATTGGTATGCACAAAAGGTCACAAAAGCATTAGAGCCCTTCCTCTTTTAATCATTTGGGGTCTTTGGATTGAAAGAAACCAAAATATATTTAATGATAAACCAACGGTCCCTGAACTTATTTTCTCCCGCAGCCTTGACGTTCTTTTCCATTTCCCACAACATAAGGACTCTCCAGCCATTCGAATTGTCCAAGAGGAACTCATAAACAAAAATATCCCCTAGGATTTTTTTGATGGTGCTTCTTAGAACCAAACCTGTGGAGGTGGTGTAGTTCTTTATCTCTCTGAGATAGTGTAATGTCCCTTTTTAAAATTTTATTAAAATGCCCAATTTTTCACTTTTTCCCCAATATTGACCCTTGACTAGTTTTGATGTCTAGGTCTCCAATTTGACCCAAATGCTCCCAAATATTCTGAGAAGGTATATGAATGATAATATGACTTGGTTATGATGTTCAAGGATGATATATGTCCACCAAA
Source organism: Larix kaempferi (assembly GCA_027924585.1). NCBI lineage: Eukaryota > Viridiplantae > Streptophyta > Pinopsida > Pinales > Pinaceae > Larix > Larix kaempferi. Next base: position 25,154,732 of record BSBM01000305.1, read on the forward strand.
ATACCTCTGCAAACTCCTTTAAAATTCTGGACAAAGTATGTAATTTTACTAGCAATTTGAGGTTCAAATCCCCCCAGGGTAATGATCCGAAAACAAGATCTTTGCTACTCTATGACATTAACATGAATTGCATAAAGAGCATGGATGAAGCTCACAAATCCATAAGAAGAGAACCAAACAGCATAGACAATACACACATAAAGACAACAAGTTGATAACGGAGTTCGTCCAGGATGGACTACGTCTCCGGGCCTACTTCTCAATAGGAGGGCCGATCTATAATCTCAGCATAAAGGCAAAATACATGGAAATAATACAATGATACCTTGGAGACAATGGCCAGGAAGAGAACCGCTGCCCAAAACACAACAAGACTGCTTCCAGCAACTCCGAAGCCTGAAGACGGTGTAAAACGAGTATAAACACTCGTACCTTCCTCCTGCAGAGCTACACAATCTCCCTTCTCTCCTTTAGCTACAAAGTCTCTACTCCAAAGCATGAGTGGAAAATGGCATATGAGGGGGTTTATATAGGCTTGAGTTATCCCTCATCACATTCTCCTCATGATTTCTCAAGTTACAACAATGTGGCCTAAATAGGCATATGGTTACAACTCTCCAAATTGGTTTTTATGTAGTTGGTTTGTTTTTTTTAATAAATAAAAACAAACATATTTAAAATACCTTTTAAAAAGGCATTCCCTTTTGGTTGGTTTTTAATATGGTTACAACCATATAAGAACCATACAAACCCACTTTTAACCTTATAACTAATTCGAACCCCTTTAAGAGTCATAACCAAAGTTTGTTATGCCACATGTGGTGGCGCTCCATAAGCCCTTAACATGTGGTGGCGCTCCATAACTAAAGTTTGTTAAAAGCACATGTGTTTAAATAGTGGCATGTCCCACGTGGTGGTTGTGCCAATGGGAGGGGAGCGAATCTTGTGAAGAGTGGTGAATACTTTTGCATAAACATACATCAACCAACCGGGAGTTGCCACATGTCTTCATTTCCTTGGTCCATGTCAATGCCTTGTTAGGTGCCAACTTGATGCCACCTCACCACTTATCATCCATGTGGCATGTATTAACCAACCGGGAGTTGCCACATGTCTCAGCCTCATTGGTCCATGTCAATACCTCGTCATCTTGTATGGATGCCACGTGTCACCCTGCTAGTGGTGCCACGTGGCACCTCCATTTTCCCTGTTTCATCAATACAACAAAGCGCGATAACTTTCTCATACAGAGTCCGTTTGAGGTGAAACGAACGCCGTTGGAATCGTCTCGACGAGCCCTTCGATCTAGTGTTGGTTTTGCTGAGATTGGAGGACTTCAAAATTTTTTCCTTCTTGGATCCTCCTGGATCATTCCTCCCCACTGAGAAGCTTTTGGCCTCCAAAATCCTTTACTAATCAACAGATAGGTGAGGGAATTGCTCCCTCACTTTCTCCTTCTCGATCCACTTGGATTTGCTTGGATGAGTGCCTTTGATGCCCACTCGAAGATACTCAACATCACCTCTGCAAGAAGTCCTTGTCCTTCTATCCAAGATGACATCTTCTTTTAGCTCATCCATGTACTCAGGAGCAAATTCATTAACTGATGGTAATGAGACATTCTCCCTTTCATCCATGATCATGGGAGGCTCATAGAGTTTCAAGTTCTCCACATTCACCACTGAGTAGATCTGCATGTATGGCGGTAGCTCTAAGCGAAAAGCATTTGTCCCAATCTTCTCCAAGATGGTGAAGGGACCATATCTAATGGGCTTGAGCTTCTTGCCTTCTCCTTTCATCCTCTCCTTGCTGATGTGAAGCCACACTTGATCTCCCACCTGAAACTGATGATCAACTCTATGCTTGTCATGGCGAGCCTTGTACCGGGCTTGACTCTTCTCCAACTGCTCTTGCACTGCTTGATGTACCTGTTGAACTCTCTGAATGAACCTACGGGCTTTGTCTTCATCCTTGGAAGTGCTTGAATCAACCTCTCTCCCATAAGTCAATTCCAATGGAGTCTTTGGCAAGTACCCAAAGCATGTCTCAAATGGCGAGCTCTGAGTGGAAGAATGCATAGCCCTGTTGTAGGCATGCTGCACATACTGGATCTGTTCATCCCATAACTTAGGATGCTTTTTGCAATAGCCTCGAAGAAAATGGACAACTGTCCTGTTGACTACCTCTGTCTGTCCGTCGGTCTGTGGATGGAAAGCGGTGCTCCTCTTTAGCTTGGTGTCCATCATACACCATAATTTTGTCCAAAACTCTCCAAGGAATCGGGAGTCCCGATCTGAGATAATGGACGTAGGGAGTCCAAAGTGAACCCATACATGCTGAAAGAAAAGAGAAGCAGCCTGCTCTGCAGTGACCTGCTTTTTACATGGCATAAGAATACACATCTTGCTAAACCTATCCACGACCACATACAAGTAGTCATGACCCCTCCTAGACATAGGCAAACCCCCCACAAAATCCATGGAAATGCTTTCCCAAGGATGGGAAGGAACAGGAAGTGGTGAGTACAGCCCCAATTTTCTATTAGTGGGCTTACAAGTAGAGCACATCACACACCCCTTTACATATTTTGTTACAATGTCTTTCATGCGAGGCCAATACACAAGTCTTTGCAAATGAGCCAAAGTCTTACCTACCCCAAAATGCCCTGATACAAGAGAAGTATGAGCTTCTCGTATTACATGGATTCTTTCACGGATAGGAACACATAGCTTGCCCAAATGATAGAGCAACTTTCCCTGCAAATAGTAGTCTTCCACCTATGTGCCATTGGTTAGATTCTCATAAATCTCCTTGAAATCATCATCAATAGCATACTGCTCAATATAACTTTCATGGGACAAAGAAGCATTTTTCAAAACAATAGATGCAACAATAGGAGGTCTAGAGAGCATATCTGCCACTTTGTTACTAGTACCCTTCTTGTACTTGATCACTAGATGGAATTGTTGAAGGAATCCCATCCACCTGAAATGACGAGCTTGCTGGAGCTTAGTCTGGGACTGGAGATACTGCAAGGGCTGATGATCGGTATGGATGATCGTCTCCTTACCCATCAAGTAGTGCTTCCACTTCTTGACACTATGAACCAAAGCATACAACTCTTTGTCATAGGTGGGGTAGTTGATCACTGCTTGAGTAAAAGTCTCCGAATGGTAGCAAATAGGCTTACGGTGCTGCATCAATACTGCCCCCATGGCATATCCACTGGCATCTGTCTCTATCTCAAATGGCTGCTGCAAATCAGGCAAGGCTAGGACTGGGGCGGTGCTGATCTTTCCCTTCAATGTGTCGAAGGCTTTCTGCTGCTTTCCTCCCCACTGGAAGGCTTTCTTCACACTTGTTAAGGCATGCAAAGGAGATGCTATGTATGAGAAGTTCTGAATGAACCTCCTCCAATATTGAACAGCTCCTAAAAAGCTTCTCACTTCAGTAGCGTTAGTAGGCTTAGGCCAATTGACAATTACATCAACTTTTGAAGGATCAATTTTTAAATTTCCACCTCCTACAATATGACCCAAGTAAACTAATGAAGTTTTGCCAAATTCACACTTTGACAATTTTACATACAATTTCTCCTTTTTCAAAGTATCTAATACTTGCTTTACATGCCCCACGTGTGCTTCCCAAGTTTTGCTAAAGACCAAGATATCATCTAAGTATACAATGACAAAATCATCTAAGAATGGCCGGAAAACATCATTCATTACCTGCATAAACGTTGCAGGTGCATTGCAAAGCCCAAAGGGCATCACCAACCACTCAAATAGACCTTGCTTGGTCTTGAAGGCCGTCTTCCACACATCACTTTCTGCAATTCTGATCTGGTGGTAGCCACTGCGCAAATCCAACTTGGTAAAGAACACAGCATCTTTCAACTGGTCGAGCAAGTCATCTATGCGAGGAAGCGGGTATCGATTCTTGATCGTGATCTTGTTGAGAGCCCGATAGTCAATGCACATCCTCCATGTGCCATCTTTCTTCATCACCAACACAATCGGTGAACCACATGGAGAGGAGCTGGGTCTGATCACTCCTTGGTCCAACAAGTCTTGAACCTGCTTCTTAATCTCTGCCATTTCAACTGCGGACAACCTGTACATGCCCACATTAGGAAGAGGGGCATCCTGCTGGAGATGGATCTCATGCTGAATCTCCCTTTTGGGAGGCAAACCTGTAGGTTCCTGAAATATTTCATCATAGTTAGCCACAATATCAATCATAGCCTTTTTATGAGAAGGATCACAACCTTTGAAAGCATCGGATGCCTCAGCATCTTTTGCTCTCACAACCATGAGCATGTATCTCTTATTAGTGTTAATGAGCCACTTCATCTGTCCTGCACTAACCAGAGTGGTTTTAGCCTTCATACTGTGAGCTCTCACAATGTACTCCACCCCGTTTTTGGTGAGATGGTACTTGTTCTCATGACGGAAGAACACTGCTTTTCGATCATACAAGTATGGGCTTCCCAATACGATACCACAGATGTCAAGAGGAACAACATCTAAGTCCACCTCATCAATCAACTTTGAAGCAATAGCAAACCTTAACCTGCATTGCTTAGTCACCTGCAACTTAGCATTATCACATACCCATCCAAGAGGATAAGGCTTGGGGTGAGGTTTAGTCTGTATGCCCAACTTCTTAACAACTGATTCTGAGATCAAATTTACTTGAGAACCCGGATCAAATAATGTTTCAATCTTTGTATGCTTAGACACAACTCTGATGTGAAACAACTCACTTCTTCTTTTATCATTTTCTTTAGAAACACGAGTAGAACTTGAACCAGTATGAGGAGTTTTGTTACCTTGCATTCCCACGGCTGTAATCATGGTTTCGTCACCTGAGTCGGAACCCAAATCTCGTTGCGCTATTGCAACGGTCTTTTTCTTCTTTTTGCCTCCATAATGCTTTGGCCTTTGTTCAGGATGCAACTTCCAACAACTTTCTTCATCATGCCCATCAGTATCGCAATGGTTGCAATGGGGCTTTCCTCCTTCCTTCTTGGCAGTAGCTGTCTTCTTGCTCTTGTCTTTTTTCTTGAACTTGTGGTGGTTGTTGGGCTTGAAAGGCTTCTTCTGATGGTCTTCTTGCAAATGCTTCCCCCTGTTCTCAAGATGAGTAGCCTGAACACTTGCTTCATCCACACTAGTAGGATTCAACAACAGCAAAGTATGGCGTAGATAATGATGAAGAGCACCAATGTACTTCAAAAGAGTGTCAGGAGAATCTAAAGCAATATTCAATTCTAAAGCTTTCTTTCTAAATTCTTCAGTAAAACTCTGAACACTCTGACCCTTGCCTTGTCTAAAACTTTTCCAATCCATCATTGCCTTCTGAACATAACCCAACGGATAAAATTGCTTACGTAAAGCAGAAATGAAAGCAGACCACGATGAGAGAAGATTACCCATTTGTTTTCTACCTTGCTGAAGCTTGCTTTCCCACCATACAAGTGCGGTGCCTGTCAGCCGAAGTGAAGCCAACTGAATCTTCACATCTTCTTCTTCGATCTGCTGGACTCGGAAATAGACCTCAATTTGCCTTATCCAATTGTTTAACTTCTCTGCATTCGCTTCCCCATTGAACATGGGCAAATCAAACTTCACATCGAGCTTCAATAAGGGCTTCTTTTGAGGCTCTTTGTGAGGAACCTTGGAATGTTGAGAATGATATGAGGAAGAAGCACTTGAACTTGTGCTTGAAGCTGAAGGTGAAGAGGGAGGCTCAGGAGGCTCTTCGCCACCTTCCCCTTGGTTAACTGAAGCGTTTCCTTTGTCCTTCACTTCTTTGTCTTCCTTCTTTACTTCACTGCCTTTTCTTTCTTTTGCCATGCGTTCTTCATAGTCTGCAAACAACTTGTCTACCTTGTCGGCCATCATATAGAAGACCTTGTGAAAGTTTGCCTCCATCTCGATGCGGGCATCATTAGCATCCATCTTCCTCCTTCGGTGTGCACGTCCGATCTCGGAATTGTAAGGCTCTAATGTACCCTCACCAGCTTGCAGTTTAGCCCTCGTGAGCATCCACACTCACAATCCAACGTCAAATAGACCTGCTCTGATACCACATGATCCGAAAACAAGATCTTTGCTACTCTATGACGTTAACATGAATTGCATAAAGAGCATGAATGAAGCTCACAAATCCATAAGAAGAGAACCAAACAGCATAGACAATACACACATAAAGACAACAAGTTGATAACGGAGTTTGTCTAGGATGGACTACGTCTCCGGGCCTACTTCTCAATAGGAGGGCCGATCTATAATCTCAGCATAAAGGCAAAATACATGGCAATAATACAATGATACCTTGGCGACAATGGCCAGGAAGAGAACCGCTGCCCAAAACACAACAAGACTGCTTCCAGCAACTCCGAAGCCTGAAGACGGTGTAAAACGAGTATAAACACTCGTACCTTCCTCCTGCAGAGCTACACAATCTCCCTTCTCTCCTTTAGCTACAAAGTCTGTACTCCAAAGCATGAGTGGCAAATGGCATATGAGGGGGTTTATATAGGCTTGAGTTAGCCCTCATCACCTTCTCCTCATGATTTCTCAAGTTACAACAATGTGGCCTAAATAGGCATATGGTTACAACTCTCCAAATTGGTTTTTATGTAGTTGGTTTGTTTTTTTTAATAAATAAAAACAAACATATTTAAAATACCTTTTAAAAAGGCATTCCCTTTTGGTTGGTTTTTAATATGGTTACAACCATATAAGAACCATACAAACCCACTTTTAACCTTATAACTAATTCGAACCCCTTTAAGAGTCATAACCAAAGTTTGTTATGCCACATGTGGTGGCGCTCCATAACTAAAGTTTGTTAAAAGCACATGTGTTTAAATAGTGGCATGTCCCATGTGGTGGTTGTGCCAATGGGAGGGGAGCGAATCTTGTGAAGAGTGGTGAATACTTTTGCATAAACATACATCAACCAACCGGGAGTTGCCACATGTCTTCATTTCCTTGGTCCATGTGAATGCCTTGTTAGGTGCCAACTTGATGCCACCTCACCACTTATCATCCACGTGGCATGTATTAACCAACCGGGAGTTGCCACATGTCTCAGCCTCATTTGTCCATGTCAATACCTTGTCATCTTGTATGGATGCCACGTGTCACCCTGCCAGTGGTGCCACGTGGCACCTCCATTTTCCCTGTTTCATCAATACAACAAAGCGCGATAACTTTCTCATACAGAGTCCGTTTGAGGTGAAACGAACGCCGTTGGAATCGTCTCGACGAGCCCTTCGATCTAGTGTTGGTTTTTCTGAGATTGGAGGACTTCAAAATTTTTTCCTTCTTGGATCCTCCTGGATCAGGTAATGACTGAAATTGGCTTTCCAAATGCCTCCAAACCCACCCAAATTTATAAAATTAGGTAGGTGATGTCTCAAGGATGTTATTAAGGTCCCATATGCACCATTAATTAGTTATTAAGTATGTTCTAAATTCCCCACAAACAGCTGCAAAAACCACTAATTCGACCCTTGGGGAAATGACACCAAATCTTCTCCAAATGTAAATAAACTGAGTAAAATGACTTCAAATGCTTAAGTGATGAACATGAAACTTGTAACACTCATCCATGGAAGTCCATTCATCATAAATGTATCAGAGAAATAATCTTTTATTTTAAATCTTCAACATTACAAAGGCATACATCAATAGAGTGGGGAAATGGTCATTGTTTGCTCATTAATAATCATTTTTACATACAACTACTTGGTATTTTGACCAGAAAATTTATGAAGATGAATAATAGAGTATATTAATCTTACTACAATAAAAAATACATCATGATAATCTCTCCCAAGGAGTACAATAGATCACCAAAAACGTCCTCCCTCAAGGAGCAAGAATATGCCTTCAAAACTGGAAATGGTTGAGAGAAAGTGCTACACTAAACAAAACCACGAGTTTCCCTGTATCTGATACCTGTAAATACAAACTCCATTAAATATTCATGAAAGACCTGAGTGGCCTCTCCAAACACCAACTTGGATGGGAATCTTTCACCCTCAAAATTGGTTAAGGCAAGAAACTAGTCATCCACTAGCTCTCTCTTCACAAATGAAATTTTTCTCAAATGATCAAAAGATATTCTCTTGGTTTATCTCTGTATTTTATAAACATACTTACCCTTCTAAGGTTCCCAATCCACCCATAAATTCACTCCAATTCGAATTAGGGAAAGGGCTTAAGATTTGCCATGTGTCCTACCTTTCTTAGCCTTCCACCTTCCACCAATTTGAGTTGAGGTCCCTTTGGATTCTCCAACTCCCATGAGAACCCTCTTGGAGCCTATTTTTGGGGTTGACATGTCATAATGTTCATATGTTAGAGGTCAGATCTGCAATTTTTCATAGATGTCATATATGCTGCATCATTGTTGTCGTAGGGGCTAGGGAATCTAGCCCAAGTGTCCACAAGCTTCCAATTGGACACTTCCTCTTCCATGGAGGTTACCAATCCATCCCAATTCGACCTAAGATTCTAAATGCCATGTGTATGACTTACCAACTCACCCAAGAGTGTTCACCTTCTCATGAATTCGAATTGGCAAGAGAGAGATGCCATGTGTCCTTGAAAAATCAAGCTAGTGTGGGTCCCACATCCTCCATATGTCTTCAAAACCACTTTCCACCTAGAATTTCTCTTGAATTTCTTTATTCAAGCTATTAATTAAATGCTTGAACCCTTATAATGTCTAAACATCCTTTATTATCTTCTTTATTACACTTCCACATGTGCCCATCCAACCTAGGAAACTAGTAGGATTGATGGGATTGTCTTACTATGCAATTATTTGAATGGGGACATTACAGTCCTCCCCACCCAAGATTGCTTGTCCTCAGCAATTTCAGATTTGGATGCTGCAAAATTTTCTCCTCTTTCCATGTGGCATCTTCATTTGGTAAGTCCTTCCATTGCACTAAATATTCTTTGATAATTCTACTCCTCAACCTCCTTTCCCATGTCTTCAAAATCTTTTCCGGAACAAGTGTGAGCTGCCCTTTATCATCCAGAGGAGGAAGTATTTCTAAAGTGATAATTTGATGACCAAGAACCTTCTTGAGACAATAAACATGAAATACATTATGGATTTTACTCCCTTCCGGAAGTTCTAATTCATACGCTACTTCTCCAACCTTCCGCACTACCTTGTATGGCCCATAGTACCTTGGTTTTAGCTTTTCTGCTCGATTCTTTTTGAGAGAGGTTTGTTTATATGGATGCAACCTCAAATACACTAAATCATTAACCTAAAAGGTTCTTTCTTCTCTATGTCTATCAACATATTGTTTTTGTTGATTTTGAGCAACCTGTAAATTGTCTTTCAAAAGCTTTAAAATTTCTTGGCTCTCTTCCACCCAATCTTTAGCCTTTGGGGATCTAATATCACCAAAGATAATTTCAACAAATGTAAGTGCATCATAATCATATAATTCTTTGAAAGGAGACATCCCTATTGACATATGATAAGTGGTGTTGTAGCAAAACTCACCCAAGTGTAGCCATTTTTCCCATGCTTTTTGCTGCTCTTCCACATAGTTTCTTAGGTACCCTTCCAACCATTGATTCACCCTCTCTATTTTTCCATCAGTTTGTGGATGATAGATGGTACTTGGGGTCAATTGAGTGCCCACCAATCTAAAAATTTATTTCCAAAAAGAACCCATGAATCTACTATCGAGCTATTACTAACAATGCTCTTGGGGAGCCCATGCAATCTGAAGATTTCTTTGAAAAAAATATCAGCCACTTGTGCAGCACTAAAATATGATGTAACAACAAAGAAATGAGAAAAAATTTTCAACCTTTCCACTACCACATATATACAATCCTTACCCAAATATTTGGGCAAACCAGTGATGAAGTCCATTGAGATATTGTCCCATTTTTGCTGCGGAATAGGCAATGGTTGCAATAGGCTAGCTGGGCATGTAAGTTCTGATTTGTTTTGCTGACATACTTTACATTCATTCACATATTTCTAAACATCTTCCTTCAGCCCCTTCCAAAAAATCCTTTGCCTCAATTTCCTATAAGTTTTGAAGATCCCCGGATGGCCAGCTAGTGGGGAATCATGTGCTTCTTGCAAAATTTTGTACTTGAGTTTTGAATCTTGAACCAAATCAATTTTTCCCTTATAATATATCATCCCATTCAAAATCCTATAGTTATCATCCCCTTTGATTCCATCCAACACATCACAAGAAAATTTGTCTTTGGCATATTCAACTAGTAGCATGTTTTTCCAATCCTTGGCAATGTCCATGAGAGAAAAAGAAGGTCTTCTAGATAAAGCATTTGCTACTATATTATTCTTTCCTTTGACATATTCAATATCAAAATCATAAGCTTGAATCTTGCTTACCCACTTTTGTTTCCTTTCATTTAGATCTTTTTGGGTGAGAAAGTGTCTTAGACTATTGTGGTCAGTTTTCACCACACACTTGCTGCCCACCAAGTATTGTCTGAATTTGGCCAATGCATAAATAATGGCCAACATTTCTATTTCATAGATGGAGTAAATTTTTTCATGAGGCTGCAACTTTTTTCTCTCAAAGGCTATGGGGTGTTGGCCTTGCTTTAGGACAACCCCTATTCCTCCACCTGAAGCATCACATTCCACAACAAACGGTTTAGTAAAATCAGGAAGTGCAAGTATGGGACAACTACTCATTACTTGTTTCATTTTTTGGAAGGCTTTTTCAGCCTCTTGATCCCACTTGAAAGCATCCTTCTTAGTCAAATTAGTGAGTGTAGAAGTCAACTTGGAGAATCCTTTCACAAATGTTCTGTAATAGGTGCATATGCCAATGAAACCTCTCAATTCGGTAATATTTTTTGGTGATGGCCATTCTAAGATAGCCCTGATTTTTTCCATGTGTACCTTCACTCCTTCTTACCCAATAATGTGCCCAATATACAGTAGTTCTTTCATCCCAAATTCACATTTTGATAACTTAGCAAATAAGGACTCTTCTTGCAAATTTTTTAACACAATCTCTAATTGCTGCAAATGCTCTTCCCATGTTTTACTGTAAATGAGAATGTCATCAATGAAAACCAAAACAAACCTTCTTAGTTGCTTCCAAAAGATCCTATTCATGCATGCTTGAAATGTGACTGGAGCATTAGTTAACCCAAAAGGCATGACAAGAACTTCAAAGTGGCCATAATGACATCGAAAAGCAGTCTTTTGCATATCTTCATCTTTCATTCGAATTTGATGATATCTTGATCTAAGGTCAATTTTGGAGAAGTATTTGGCCCCATGTAGCTCATCCATGAGCTCATCAATCCTAGGAATAGGAAACCTATTCTTGATAGTATTTTTGTTCAAGGCTCTAAAATCTATGCACATTCTCAATGTTCCATCTTTTTTCTTCACTAGCACTACTGAAGAAGCATAAGGGCTAAAGCTTGGTCTAATGAGTCCCAACTCTAGGAGTTATTGGATGGATTTTTCAATCTCATCTTTGAACTTTTTAGGATGTCTATAAGGTGGTATCTGAATGGGTGAATTACCCTCCTCCAAAACAATGCTGTGCTCAACCCCCCTATCTGGTGGTCTACCATGTGGAAGTTCTCTAAAAAAAATTTCATATTTTTGCAAGAGTCTCTCTATCTTCTTTGGGTGTTCAAAAACCTTTATATTTGGCTTGGGAGATCTAATATGACATTCAAAATCCCATTCTATGTCCCCATGCCTCAATATAGATCTCATACTATTGCAAGTCACTACTTGATTTGGATAAGTGTGCTGCCCTCTCACAACTTTTAGTACTCCTTTTGAATCTTGGAATTTCATTTCAGGAATTTGATAATTTACTGTATGCTCTCCTATTTAATAGATCCATTCACACTCCCAAAACCACATTAGTATCAGCAACATCAACCACATAAAAACTATCAACAAAATTATAGTTACCTACGGTGACTTGCAGATTTGGAACCCATGTTTCGCATTGCATTGTGTTGTGACCGAGAATGACAACTGTGAAGCCATCAAATGGTTCAATAGGTATATTTATTTTCTCCACCATCTCTGCATCAATGAAGTTATGGGTGGCTCCTCCATATACCAAAACTTAATTTCTTTTTCCTAGTACTACACCCTTGCATTGGATAGTATGATAGCGAGGTACTACTGAAAGTACTGTCCTTCTTGCTTTGTCCGGTGAAGGCTGAGTTTCTTCTTGTCTTTCCTCTTCTACTGTTGTCTCATATGCCTCCTCTTGATCTAAAATATGTCCATCTTCATCCATTCCCCCATCATACCCTTCATTATCAGAAAATACTTCTATGTATTGAGCCTTTCCTTTAGTACATATGTGGCCCGGTGTCCATGGTTGAAAGCATGTGAAGCGCAATTTTTTTTTTTGAAATTCATCCTTGTTTAGTCCTTTTTTATTATTTTCAAATGAATATTTTTGCCAAGTTTTCTTATCATATGCATCCCTTTGCCAAGGTTTCTTTTCAAATTTGAAGTTAGGCTTGGGAGGAAATCTCGTTCTAGGAAGCACATTTTGGAGATCCCTAGTCAAGCTTATTGCATCTTTTAATGTAGTTGGCTTGTGGGATTTGACCAAACCTTTTAAGGGTTCAGCCAAACCTTCAATGAACAGCAATACCAACCTTCCCATAGATAAATCAACCACTTTGACTGATAATTTTTGAAAGTCCAACATATATTCAGTAGGGGTCCCAATTTGCTTTAATTGAGCTAGTTCCTTGAAAGGCAATTCTGGATCTTTGTGTTCAAATCTCTCAAGTACCCTGTCAACAAATTCTTCATATGTTTTAACCTGATCATGACCTAAAGTTCTCAGGCCATGAAACCACCATTCATTAGCATCTCCTTCCAAGTGCAAAATGGCCATTTTTAGTGCATCCACTTATACCATAGGATTCAACTAAAAATACACATCTAATTTTTGCACCCAAGTGTTAGCATAATTTTGAGAGGAACCATCAAAAGTAGGAAATGACATTTTACCAATAGCACAATTTAATTCTTTTTTTTGGAATAGAGCCCTATTGTCATCCTTCTTTTTTAGTTTCTGTACATCATCAAGGTATATACTAAATGGTAGACCTCTCTTACAATCTTCACTCAAATCATTCCATTCGTTTGCTATTGTAGTAAAATCCACTTGAATGTCAGGCTCTTCTTTGGGGATAATAAATTTAGGTGCAGTAGACCTTGTTGTGCTCTGAAATTCATTTGTTCTATTATGGGGTCTGGTGCTTGAGAAAATATGCTCTCCCATAGGCTTCTTTTCCTCACCATGAGAACTGCTGCTGCCTCCTACTACTATCCCTTTGCTTCCAAGTTGGCTAACCATCAACTCAAATCCATTCATCATTGATTTACTTATGTATTTCATACCCTTGGAAATTTCTTCAAAGTATGGTTTTAAGGCTGCAACAAATTCCTCCTTATGTCTTATGTTTTCATCCTCCTCTCTACCCATGGTTTTAACAAGAAACTCTTCTTCTCCTACCATTTCTTCCTCAACAACAACACCTTCAACTTATGGTTCTAAGGGTGGTGGTATATTTTTTTGACTTCTTTTTAAGACCATCAGGTGCCAAGACCATGCTCTGATACCACTTGTAATGTCCCTTTTTTAAAATTTTATTAAAATGCCCAATTTTTCACTTTTTCCCCAATTTCGACCCTTGACTAGTTTTGATGTCTAGGTCTCCAATTTGCCCCAAATGCTCCCAAATATCTTGATAAGGTATATGAATAATAATAGAACTTGGTTATGATGTGTAGGGATGATATATGGCCACCAAAAGACCTCTGCGAACTCCTTTAAAATTATAGACAAAGTATGTAATTTTACTAGCAATTTGAGGTTCAAATCCCCCTAGGGTAATGACTGAAATGGCTTTCCAAATGCCTCCAAACCCACACGAATTTCTGAAAAGAGGTAGGGGGTGTCTCAGGGATGTTATTAAGGTCCCATATGCACCATTAATCAGTTATTAAGTCTGTTCTGACCTCCTCACAAACAGCTGCAAAAACCATTAATTCAACCCTCGGGGAAATGGCACCAAATCTTCTCCAAATGTAAATAAAATGAGTAAAATGACTTCAAATGCTTAAGTGATGAACATGAAACTTGTAAAACTCATCCATGGAAGTCCATTAATCATAAATGTATCAGAGAAATAATATTTTATTCGAAATCTTCAACATTACAAAGGAATACATCAATAGAGTGGGGAAATGGTCATTGTTTGCTCATTAATAATCATTTTTACATACAACCACTTGGTATTTCAACCTGAAAATTTCTGAAGATGAAGAATATAGTATATTAAGATTATTACAATCAGAAATACATCATGATAAGCTCTCCCAAGGAGTTCAATAGCTCACCAAAAACGCCCTCCCTCAAGGAGCAAGAATATGCCTTCAAAATTGGAATTAATGGTTGAGAGAAAGTGTTGCACTAAACAAAACCACGAGCTTCCCTGTAGCTGATACCTGCAAATACAAAATCCATTAAAGCTTCATGAAATACCTGAGTGGCCTCTCCAAACACCAACTTGGATGGGAATCTTTCACCCTCGAAATTGGCTAGGGCAAGAAACTAGTCATCCACTAGCTCTCTCTTCACAAATGCAATTTTTCTCAAATGAACAAAATCTCTTCTCTTGGTTTATCCCTGTATTTTATAAACATCCTTAGCCTTCTAAGGTTCCCAATCCACCCATAGACTCACTCCAATTCGAATTAGGGAAAGGGCTCAAGATTTTCCATGTGTCCTACCTTTCTTAGCCTTCCACCAATTCGAGTTGGGGTCTCTTTGGCTTCTCCAACTCCCATGAGCGCCCTCTTGGAGCCTATTTTTGGGGTTGACATGTCATAATGGTCAGATGTTAGAGGTCAGATCTGAAATTTGCCATAGATGCTCCATCATTGTTGTCATAGGGGCTAGGGAATCTAGCCCAAGTGTCCACAAGCTTCCAATTTGACTCTTCCTCTTCCATGGAGGTCACCAATCCATCCCAATTCGACCTAAGATGCTCAATGCCATGTGTATGACTTACCAACTCACCCAAGAGTGTTCACCGTCTAATGAATTCAAATTGGCAAGAGAGAGATGCCATGTGTCCTTGAAAAATCAAGCTAGTGTGGGTCCCACATCCTCCATATGTCTTCAAAACCACTTGCCACCTAGAATTTCTCTTGAATTTCTTTATTCAACCTATTTATTAAATAGTTGAACCCTTCTAATGTCTAAACATCATTTATTAGCTTCCTTTTTACACTTCCACATGTGCCCATCCAACCTAGAAAACTAGTAGGATTGATGGGATTGTCTTAATATGCAATTATTTGAATGGGGACATTACAGACAGTATGTTTTAAAATCACAATGGGTCTGGGAACCGAAACAAACAATTTTGCAGAACTTTTGGCCTTGAAACTACTACTTTGTTTTTCCATTGAAAAGGATTGCACTAGCTTACAAATTTTTGGAGACTCCCTAAATGTTATTAACTAGATAAACAGAGCACATAATTGCCAAATTATCCTATTAAATACTTTGATTGATGATGCACATCGGATGATGGGAAATTTTACTTCTTATACATGTCATCATGTATACAGGGAAAGAAATGCTCTAGCAAATCAACTATCAAAGGAGGGTCTTCACATGACTCATGGACAATGGAAAGTTGCTGAATTACAAAACGAGATGTTATTAACTGGATAAACATAGCACATAATTGTCAAAGTACCCTATTAAATACTTTGATTGATGATGCACATTGGATGTTGGGAAATTTTACTTCTTATACATGTCGTCATGTATACAGGGAAAGGAATGCTCTAGCAAATCAACTATCAAAGGAGGGTCTTCACTTGGCTCATGGACAATGGAGAGTTGTTGAATTACGAAACAAGGATTTTTTTGAATACTTCCATCGTCCTTTTACTGATGGTTGGCTCTACCTCTTCAACAACAACATGCCCATTGATTAAAAACGTTTTTGATTGTTTTTTTGACTTTCAGTTATATGCAGATTTATTAAGCTCTTACACTTAGATATGTTACAAAGAAATATGATCAATGATAGTTCTTCTCAGAACACTCAGTATTTTTTGTAAAGACCTCCATAGACCATACCAATAGCCCTGGGGTTTCTGTTTTGGAAATGCACTTCTCAGTTGCATTATACAAATGTAATTGTGTTAAAACTTCTTTAATAAAATTATGTTTTTTTCCAAAAAAAAAAAAAAGCTTTATAAAACATGATAATATAAAAATAATTAATTTAAAAAATCTAAACAATAACTTTACATGTAATTATAAGGTACATTTTAATACCTTATAAAATTCTATTTTTTATAAAGTATGTTTATTACTTGTATGACAAATTCTCATTATAAAGAAACATGACAATGTGATAGACGTACGGTTTTTAAGCATCTTTTTGCATCACTAATTGAAACTAGTGGAGTATCATGACGACGGTATTGGGTACCTATTAAGACATCATGTGGGACACATAGGAAGTGAAAACCATAGAATGTGAAGAGATGAATATTGTTATATATTAGAATATATATGTTTTTTTTTAAACAATAGAAATATGATCTAAAGGTACATCATATAAATACTTGATTTGCATTAGCTTTTTGGGAATTAGACTCATGCCTTAAAGTAAGTACTACTTGATTTGCATTAGCTTTTTTTTGTCCTCTTAGTCGGTAGTACTTGATTTGCATTAGCTTTTTGGACTTTGAATGATTTCTCAAAGTATGTATTTAACAATGTTCTCCTACAGGGGTCATGTACTTTGTACATTGTTCTCATATAGTATAGACACCTTGCTCCTATAGGTGTGGTGTCATGTACTTGACATTGTTTTCTTATAATATATACACCTTGTTTTTCGTTAATTTGAATTTTTCAATAATGTAGAGTTATTTTATTTATAATTGGTGTGGTGTCATGTACTTGACATTGTTTTCTTATAATATATACACCTTGGTTTTTTTTTTTTTCTTTTTTTCTTCAATTTGAACTTTCCAATAATGTCGAGTTATTAATTTGAATTTTTCAATAACGTAGAGTTATTGTATTTATAATTGATATTCTTATGTATCATTTAAATTATTAATTATTGTGACGTGATAGGCAGGATTCACTTCTAATCTCGAAGTGGAAATACACTGCTTTCATATTTAAAAGTTGGTTTTTATTAAAGGACATAATAAATTTTAGTGGATTTATCAAAATGGGATCAAGAAGAAGATTAAAATCGGGCATATTAGATTGTGTTCAATTACTTTTCAACAACTTAACAAGTATCATCCTTATTATCCAACTCCTCAAAGGTTCCACTCCTCTTCGAAGAAATATGAAGAATAAAAGATCACAGGAATCTTCAAGAAAATGATTTATAGTCAAGTATAGTTGTGAGCACCTCCTCATCCAATGAGACAATCAAACACCCTCTAGACTATGGAAACAAGTCTAGTTAGGAAATTGCTTGTGAAGAATCAAAGTCCTTAGTTAGTGGCTGGTCCATGGTAAGCTTCTTGCATCAAACAATTTAATTAAAAGAGGCATTAAAGGCTTGTTGAGATACATACTGCAAAAAAAGTGGAAGAGATGGTCTCCCACCTCTTCTTGCAATGCAACACCACCAAAAGCACATGTCAATGCACTTTAACATATTTATAGTGGACATTCACCCCTATGAAGATTTGACTTCACTATTTGCTAATGGGATGAAATCCTATCCCTTATCTCTCAAAATTAACCCTTTTTAGCCAAGAAATGGATCTCCTTGCCCAAATATCTAATTTGGAAAATATGTTTGTCCTATATTAGAAACATCTTAAGGATGATCTAATCAACCCTTGGAGCATAGCAAACCCTACCTCCAAACTTCTAAGGAAGATAATCCAAAGTAGATTTACAAGAACAATCCATCCATAACTCTTCCATGAGCACAAAACATTTTAGCTTTAACCCCTTCTAGCTCCTTCCTAGAGCAT
Source organism: Larix kaempferi (assembly GCA_027924585.1). Taxonomy (NCBI): domain Eukaryota; kingdom Viridiplantae; phylum Streptophyta; class Pinopsida; order Pinales; family Pinaceae; genus Larix; species Larix kaempferi. Next base: position 25,172,810 of record BSBM01000305.1, read on the forward strand.
AGATAGGTACACTTCAATCAAACTGTCAAGTTGGGGAAAATGGAAGCTAATATTGGGAGATGAATAATTTCAACAATGGAACAACCAACAAAATGGCCATGTCCTATTTATTAATAGGGATTTGAAAGGAAATATAGGGGTGGTAGGTGTGTGTGGGCAGGGGGTGGGAGGGGGGTCTCATTTACAACCTTGATGAACAACCATGTCTATATTTTGCTTGCGGTATAAGAGAAGCAACATAACTTGAAGCATAAACTATAACAACTTTATAAGGCCCATAAAATTATGAGCACCTTAACCATTGAATCAACCCTCATCTTGGGAAACTCCCACATCATCCTATCTACATTTTGAAACAAAACTTAATAATCCTCCTCAAAAATCCATCAGACTCTTCAAAGAGTAGAGCCTCTCCTCTAAACATTTAGTGAAGTTAGCTTCTACTATGTCCAAAGAGATAAAAAGGAAGTAGATGTTATGTCAACTTAGGGATAACCCTAAGACTCATTGGACACAATAATCTTGAAACATGTAGAGGGGTTTGAATCGTCTACAATCCATATACCATGACCAAGCCAGACTGCATGCTCAGTCCTTAAGGGTGAACAAAGGTGAATTTAGGAAGTTCAAGAAAAAATACATGATCTTTTATCCCCCCACTATGTGTTGCCCCTCCTTTATCCTCATCTTCCAAGTATGAAAATTTGTTGTTTTCATTATGTGACCCCTCATATCCCACACCACTTTCCTCGCTTCTCCCATTATTCCCTCTTAACCCCATGTACCTTTTTTCCATGTCTTCTCCTTCACCCTCTTCCATCTCTCCTCACCGCCTTGACCAATTGTTTATCCTTCTACCCTCTACCATAGTGGAAGAAATCCATTGCATTTATTGTTGTTGTTTTCTCTCTAGGGAAGTTCAAGCCCTCGAGTGGCTTTTGAGTAGCTCCAACTAGGAGCTCAAGAACACCCAAGTTGATGTCTAATACTTCACTATGAAATCCACAAATTGGAAATCTCAATTGGAGAATCACTTGGGGTTGATAGAGGAGAAGTGAGATACCTACAAACTTGAGATATAAGGAAAAATGTAAGATATCGAGCAAGGGAGGAAGGACAACAAAGTTTCTTTGGTGTATCTAACCCATACAAACATGGAATTGGAATAGTCAATCAATGCCTCTCAGAACTAGCCATTCAAATTGCCATCTTTGTAGGGTTCCCTACAATGGAGAGAATTTAGGTACACACCGCCTCCCCTCCCTGCCTATGTGGTAGAACCAATGGAGGAACTATACACCAACATCTAAGCGGAATTTGTAGCAAGCACAACTCTAAGATACTAGTTTCTAAGTTTTTTTGTTTTCTATTTCTAGTTGGTTAGTTTTCCAAACAATTTATTACGACATTTGGGGAAAAAGTACAATTTTAATTTTGACCACACCTCACAAAGTGGATACTTTCCCCTATTGATTCAAACTTGCCCAATTTTGTAATTTATTTTGAAAGTTGTCTAGGTTAGGTCGAAGCAAAATCTCCTCTAATATAAATATAACTATTGTTTTGAAAAAATAATTTAATAACTCAATAAATTAAATATAAATACATGTGAATGAATATTTCGAACCTAATATTTGTGTTGCAACATAAGCTTTATTCACTTTAAAGATTACACATAATGTTAAAAGCCCATACTCAAGATTTATAAAAAATGAAACATATAATCAATAATGTACATTTCTTTATATTAAATGGTCAATTGAGTGTATATCTAGTTGAAGAAAAATTGTTATCTTCCCTACTCAAATTCAAATTCCACTTAATAACATATTTTCTTGAGTGTATATCTAGTTAAAGAAAAATTGTTATCTTCCCCATTCAAATTCAAATTCCACTTAATAACATATTTTCTTTTAATTAATTAATAAATTATATATAATCTAATGACTGACTTCAAAAACTTTATTGTTTTAAAAAAAAATCACATATTAGATACATTATCTACATTATCTTTGTGATAAAATCATAATGAACTTAACCTACTTAAAAAATAATGAGTGGACTTATGCTTATCCTTATTAAAAGATAATGAGTGGACTCATGCTTTGAAGTGAATATTTTATATTATTGTTAGATATTAGCTATGATGCCATCCAATATTCCCATCTATGTTGGGAATGAAATTATGGTCACATGAATTCTAGGTGTTTATGGATATCAATAAGTGAATGGTCATATGGGATGAAAATCGAGGAGCAACATGTGAATGGTCATATGGGATGAAAATCGAGGAGCAACATGTTTGCATATGCTCCCAATAAAAAATAAGTTGCCTTGAGAATAAAAAACTTTCACATGGGAAACATTTAAAGATAGACTTTGTAATTCACAATAGGGCATATTCCTATGTAGCCAAGCATGTGCACTTTGGAGTATCTAACCTCATGGTCGTTGCAAAAATTCAAGTTTAATGTACATCAATGATTAGATATTAACTAGAATATATTTACTTAGACATTGGTTATCTTTTCACTAAATTGGGATTGGGTGGTGTATTTTAATGTTAATTTTAGTGAGTAAAGTAAATTCATTTTTATGTTAAGGGTATAAGATCATAGTAGTTTAGTTAAAAAATGGACAATATAAAAATATGGTTGATGTTTCAATTTTAATATAATTTTTAAATATTTTAGTTTTTTAAAAGGAATATTAATTTAGCATTTTGTTAAAATATTGAGATTTAGTTAATCCTTTTATAAAGGAATTAAAAAAAAATTGTTGAACATATGTTAATACAGTAAAGGTAATGCAGGTAATGCGTGACATTGCTATGAAGAGAGTGCTACAACTCAAACTCAAACTCTAAGGAGAAAGATAGCCAAAGTTGTAGCTTTATTGAATATAACCCTAATATGCTAATGATACAAGTAAACCAAAAGGGTTGTGAACCATTCATTGGGAAATGTTTGGGATTCTTGGGAATCATGTCTTAATTATAGGTGGTTGTAGTTGAACGATAGAGAAGTCTAAGGATTTAGCTCCCCATTTTGTCGGCCCCTTTTAGTTTTAGAAATACACAAGGGTTCGTTCAAATTATTATAGGCTTATAATTTGAAGTTAATGATCTATTGAATGTGATTAAAAATATTCTTTTTAGTTCATCCATGTTATTTTTCATTATAGTGTATTGTTGTAATATCATGTAAAACAAAAGTCATAAATTACATCTTTTAGATACTTCCCATCCCTAAATTTAGGGAGAGTGAAGATTTTATTAGCATAATAGATTATGGTCTTGAATATTTTAAAATGAAAATGCTTTTATCACTAATATTTTTTACCAAATTAGTTGCAAATTATGCTAGTGATCTTATGTTGGATTTGTTACATTTGATGGGTAATGGGTTGGAGTAGAATTTTAAGGTAAGGAATGAGATAAGTTTGATCATTTGGTTGATCAAAACATGTGGGAACTATTTTAGAATGTTTTGAAAGAAACTTCACTTAGTATTATCTAATAAATTTAATTGAATATTGCCTTCTCAGTGATCACATTTCCACTCTTTTATATGACTTATCTTATTGTTGTATGTGATTTTTACATGGTTAATAGATAATGCTCTTATGTCTTTATATACTTTACGTTAGTCTCTATGAGATTTTAAATAATGATCATTTTATTTTTTGTTTCCCCATTTTTTATCGAATTCGAGGGAGATATTATAACCTCTTCAAGGATGTTGGATGCAACCTATTTTGTCGCTTTCGATTACTTTAACCAAAGATGTTTGCCACTTCTTTAGGAGATGATAAATCTCTAATGCCAGCTCTATGAGGACCCTCTATGCTGAGATGCTTGATTACTTCCTTCTATTGGCCTATATTTGATAATAGTGGTACAAAGTGCCATGTAAATTCCTTAATTGATGATGGGGAACTTAACCAACACCCTTAGAACTAACCAATGGTACAAGGTAATGCTCGCTCCCACAAACACTAGATCCAAATCTTTTCACCAAACTCATCTTACTAGGTTCATCACTTTCACTAGTATTTTGTCGGTCTTTACTATTAGGAGAGAGCATAAAAAAGCACCTAACAATTTGCTACACCCATGGCTAGTTTCATAAACTCTCCTCAACCCACGTCATTCTCTAAATAAAACATCTCATAGATTAATAATCTAAGTAATGCTTTAAATACCAATCCATATAGTTAATGAAAATAACTATACATGTTAAATCTTATTTAATTTATATTCTCTTTATGAGTTGACCCTTTTTTATAATATAAACATTTTATTTATTTATTTTAATTTATTAAATTCCATAAATATTTCAATATTTTAATGAATAACTTGTAATATTTTATATTATCCATCCTCATTATCAATCCCATGAAGGGAATATAAGCATCATTACCACTTTGAAAACCATAAGTGAGAAATGTTGATTGCAATCCATTTTTTAACTCCATGTTGTTTAGAGGTTTCCTATCTACTTCCTTTGTCTTGGTTGTCTACATATCTCAGGAGTTGATCCCTAGTAACATGTAATCATTATCTATGAGAGCACGAGGATTACTCATTACTCTCTGAGATTATTCATTTCACATAGGTACTAGCCACCCCTTCGATTCTAAGGGGCACACACCACACGTTCCTTTATTATTATAATATTAATGACAGGAACCCACAGCATCTCATCTCACTCATGAGATATGCACATTAAAAGTCGTTCTCAAATACTTAAAACTAATAGTGCCATGTACATGAGTTGTCCTCTATTATTATTCTATTAATGACTTGAACCCTAGATCACCTTACTCATGAGATATGCAAAGTAAAAGGGGTTGTCAAATACTTCACCAACATGATCATGTACGTGACTTGAAGTGTGTCCTCTCAAGCATGATGCACATGCTCTTTTCACTCTCTCGGCTTACGTTACCAAGACCTGCAAAATGATTATAATGGCCCACAAATATATATATTTAATAAAGAATGGCACACCTTTTAAATTTTAATAAAATATCTATGGTATATTAAAATGTTAAGTGAAGATAGGTTGATAAAAGTTTCAATGTTTAGCAATCTTCTAAACATGTTTGACAACTTTTTAAACATTTTGAGTTTTTCTCTTATATTTTTTTAGTCATTTTTTATTGAAATTAGGTTAAAGGTCAAGAAGATTGTTGCAATTGTAAATATATGTTATTAGTATTGCATAATTCAATTGTGGTGAACTCTAAATCTATTTTTACAATTTTAATTATAATTTTAATAATAAAAATTTACAATTTTATAGAAGATTGAGAATTCGATAATGATAAAAAATATTCAAATCTTCTAACTGTTATGAATAATTAATGAAAATTGTGAAATACATATAACTTTTGGAATAGTGAGTTTACTGTGGTATATCCTTTTTTCCTGATCTGGTATCCATTGTGGGTCTACATTATACATAGAGATATTACAAGTTAATAGGATTCATGGAATGGACATACATTTAAGATTTTCGTGGATTCCATTATAAAGTACTGAAATATTAGTCAACTCTTTAGACAAGAAGACAATACAGCTGTCTTAGTTAATATTATACACTACAACTTCAGCAGTTGAACCCAAAAAGAGAAGCATGGTAAAGCAAAATCACTGCAGAGAGCCCTGTCATGGGACCAACCTGACACCCTCCACCACCGAGCCTACATATCTGCAAAGCAAGATTCTTCGGTTACAATGTGCTTGAACAGAGAAAAAAGGCAAGAAAAATAAAGTTTAAACAACAGGAAAAAGGTATGAAAAATAAAGTTTAAACAACAGGAAAAAGGCATGAAAATTAAAGTTTAAACAAGAGGAAACAAGGAAAGTTGGGATATGGTGTGAGGGTCAATGGATTGACAGGGAATTAGTGGGCCAAGTGGTGGGTCTGCTCTGGCCGGCCAGTAATCTAATGGGTTCTTTGACAGTCAAGTCTGGATTGGTATATAGGGAACCTAGAACTGATACCCATCTCAATCTGCAAAGACACTTTTCATGTCAGGCCGTTTAAGGTACAGACATTTCAACTTTATCCTGTACTGTTTCTCAGAGTCTTTCTTTATCATCCCTGTGAAGGAAGCGCTGTGCCTTTATCTCCATTAACTGTACAACATGTTTCAAGATTACTGTGATTTTTCTTTAAAAGGATAGTCTGTGTAGAAGTAATCTTTGAAAGACTTCCTTTAGTAGCGCAGGTTATAACAGCCCTTGTGCTAGGAGATCAGCTGGATCAGTTTGTATCCAAGCCAGTCCAACAAGTCTAGCCCTCCAAGCTCGAGGTATTGAAGTAGTATTTTTATAGTATAACATTGACTTAAACTATCTAAAGGCTTCCATGGTTAGTGAAAGAAAATCTAATTAGTACTGTAGTTTTTGAATTTGATCCAAATCCAAGGAAATCTGTTTACTGTAGTTTTTGAATTTGATCCAAATGCTTTGATGTTTGCAGCAATCCAGGTTCATCGAGATGGCTAGTAATATTATGCAGAGGTGTAACTTTGTTATGTCTGAGAGGGTGAAGCTGCATGCTGCCATGCTTGCTCTTCAATTCGGCTACGCTGGTTTCCATATTGTTTCCAGAGCAGCTCTGAATATGGGAGTAAGCAAGGTGGTATTCCCAGTGTATAGAAACATCATTGCCTTGATGCTGATTGGCCCTTTTGCTTATTTCCTGGAGAAGTAAGTTGATTGGTATTAGATAGTATTTATTGCATGAGAGAAGCCTAGTGACCTAGAGCTTCAGTGGGTTTTGCATTAAGATTTCTAATAATTGTTATAGATCTTTTTTGGAGTTTACATTCTCAGGATGTGAACGATTTACATAGGTTTGAATAATTTACAAGTTAGATATATTTTTCATTTATATTAAAAAATGCATCTATATATTCATGAAAATTTGAATTTGTTTGTCTGCGTGGCACTCATTCCAAGAGCTAAGATACTTCAAATATAAATAAAATTACTGTAAGCTTCCAAACTTCAAAAATATATAAATTGTATATATAAATAGTGATGATAATGAAGTTTCAAAACTTCAAAATATAATTAGTGTTGGGAATGGGAGTAAACTAGCATATGTTTATAACTTTTTAGTCAATCCCATAGCCATAGATACTCTACACACTCTACAGCTTTTAGAGACACACTCTACAGCTTTTAGAGACAGTAAATATAACTATTGTATTCTATTCTTTCACAGAAAACTAGTTGCTTCATTGGTGAAGCTGCTTAGTTCTATTTGTATGTATCCTATTATAAAAGATAACGATGTGGATTTCTTTCCATCTGCAGGAAGGAACGTCCAGCTTTTACATTCTCTTTCTTGATTCAGTTTTTCCTTCTGGCACTTTGTGGGTGAGTTAAACATTGCAGCGTTCAGTACTTGTAAAGCTAATAAATACATGTTACATATCGTATTCCATGCATTTGGCTGCTTCTGAAATAACAAAATAACATCATTTGATCGTTGTTTTCACCACAGGATAACTGCCAATCAAGGATTTTATCTTTTAGGATTGTACTACACAACCCCAACCTTTGCATCAGCCATACAAAACTCGGTGCCTGCAATTACATTTATAATGGCAGCAGCTCTTAGGTAGCATTCCTAATTATGTAACTGGTTCTCAATTTGCAAAAATGTTAAAGGTCGATAGGACTATAAGAGCAAAATCGCAGCTCCATATTTGTTCCATGATCATCTATGTTCGTAGCGATTCTAACCTGTGTCATACTTGTCAATAGGTTGGAGAAAGTCCATATTACCAGAAGAGATGGTCTGGCCAAAATAGTAGGGACTGTAGCCTGTGTAAGTGGTGCCACCATCATTACACTGTACAAAGGTCCTCCAATAACTCATCTCTGGCAGCCAAACTTGGAGGTTACTTCTAATTATTTTAAGGCATTCCAAGATAACGATCTATCTGCAAAACCTGAAAACTGGACACTCGGGTGCATTTACCTACTTGGAAACTGTTTGGCGTGGTCAGGATGGATTGTTTTACAGGTAACGAGAATTTGGTCTCCAGTTGCAGGTAGTTCTCTTGGTTTCACAATTATAAGATCTAAAACAGGTTGACAATGAATAAATTCGTAATTACATACCAAGCTATCAGGATGCAATTATATTTTTCTTTTCTCAATGATGAGACAATGACATTTAGGTTTATTATAAATGTGTTGATTTTATGAAAACATGGAACTCTTATTACTTTTCCATTGCTTTTTCTTGCAAAACAGGAAATAAAAATCCAATAATAGTATGATGAAATGAATATTCATGAATGTTTTTTCCTGAAACTTATCTAAAAATAAACCATCGTTTTTAATAAACGATGTAGTGCTTTTTTTCTTCTAGGAACTTATCTCAAAATATACACCATGTGAGCACCGTTGAAAAAGACTATATACACCATGTGAACACCGTTGAAAAAGATTGATGTAACACAGGCTATATATATCTAATAATCAGATGTATAACTGTCATGTCGGCAATAAGTTGATATTTTTACTTACTAAAAAACATTGCAGGCGCCAGTTCTCAAAAAATACCCAGCACGCCTATCAGTCACATCGTTTACATGTTTTTTCGGAGTCATTCAGTTCTTAATCATCGCAGCGTTCATCGAGACTGATCTGGAGCATTGGAAGATCCATTCTGGAGGAGAGCTATTCACCATTCTATATGCAGTAAGTTTTTATAATTTATTACAACGAACTTGATAGATTTATCTTTTAAGGTTAGATGTACTTAACACATGATTTGCATTTGCACTAGCATTAACACAGCTATTTAACTTGTGATAAGTGAACATCCACAAACCACAAACAAGAAGTTAAATATCATATCTCATCCTAATGCAATATAAAGATCTATCTATATATAATATGTTCCCTTAAATGTGGGCGCCTTGGCAAAGGTATAAAAACCTCATCCACCATCACCATTTAAAATGATAGATTTATCTTTTAAAGTTAGATGTACTGAACACATGATTTACATTTGCATTAACATTAACACAGCTATTTAACTTGTGGTAAGTAAACATCTATAAACCACAAACAACAAGTTAAATATCATATCTCATCCTAATGCAGTATAAAAACATAATATAAAAACCTATCTATATATAATATGTTCCCTTAAATGTGGGCGCCCTGGCAAAGGTATAAAAACCTCATCCACCATCACCATTTAAAACGAAATGATTTAGATGGTGTTGCTGGGGAGTTTTTATATCTTTATGTGCTTCACTAATCAGAAATTTAATAGTACATGTTAGATAGATTAATGTTAGTTTTTGTTGATGTTTTTAAAATTTTATCAATCGCACCAGTCCCTGGCTATAACCAAGCTATATATAGCACCTTATTTCGTTCTGTGCAATTATTTTACTTAATCAGGTACATACAATAAGAGCATTTTGTAACCACAGATTTGTTATGAGAATGCAGGGATTCGTTGCTTCTGGCATTGCCTTTTCAGTTCAGATATGGTGCATTGACAGAGGAGGGCCCGTGTTTGTTGCAGTCTACCAACCTGTACAAACTATTGCTGTTGCAGTTATGGCTTCTATTATTCTTGGGGAGCAATTCTACTTGGGAGGGTATATATCTTATACAGTTCTTTCTATATATCTCAAGTTTCAATCATATAACTTTTTCATGGAATGACCTGATTTTTGCATCCATGGCAGGATAATTGGAGCAATTCTTATTATACTCGGTCTCTACCTTGTCCTGTGGGGCAAAAGTGAAGAAAAGCGATTGGGATTATTGCAGGCCAAATCATCCATGGTGCCTCAAAACCAACCAGACAATATTGATGAGAGTGCAACTTTGAGCATCAACAGCAGCAATGGCATCAAGCCTTATACCTCCTCATCCCTAACACAGCCTCTTCTTCTTGACATCAGTTATAAGCCTGTTAATATACCTTCCCTGTCAGACGAACCAGAGCCATGAAAGCCATCAAATCCTCTAACCCATGGCAACCATACAACAGCTTGTATTAGTGCAAGCAGTACTAATGAATTCTCTTAGTCTTGCAAAATATCTATATAGGCATCTACAGATGTATGTATCCATCTTGAGCCACTAATCATGTGCTTAAGAGTTCATATTAATATTTGGTTTCTGCCTGTGTGCTTGTACTTGTAACCATATGCACTGAAAGTAAGATTTTGTTTCCCTTATTGTCAAACGAGGCAGTAATATATGGTAATCTAATATTTCGTTTCCCTTATCATCAAAGGAGGCAGTGACATATGGTAATCTGATTAGTAAACGGTAGGCTCATAGCCTTAGAGTCATAGCCTAAGAGTCTTAGCAACACCTGGTACTTATGCGGAAATAAAATTAAATGCTCTCTTTGCAATCAAAAATAGGTTGATAAATGAATGGAAACCACATTTATTAACAGAAAATGCATATCTGAACTATTTAATATGGATTTAAAATGTTTTGTTAATATCTGAGTTGTTTAATATGCACTAGATAAAGATGAATGTATCCAACATTGATTAAAACACCCAACAACTAAAAAAATGCCACTTGTAAATTTTCTCTAAGCATTGAAATAAATACCCTAGTCACTCTGCAAATTTGTCCAAGGCAATATAAATGAGCCTCAAGGAATGTAAATCTATCCAAGAAGAAATGGATTTCACCAAACATGAAGTTCATTTTTCTTAGTGGTACGTTTAAATGTCATCACTATTTAACAACAACAATTAAGCAAACTATGGTGCATGCAGGATTAAACTACAACAATGTAATGTAAATTTGTTCTAGGCAATGAAATAAATACCCTAGTCACTCTGCAAATTTGTCCAAGGCAATATAAATGAGTCTCAAGCAATGTAAATCCATCCAAGAAGAAATGGATTTCACCAAACATGAAGTTCATTTTTCTTAGTGGTACGTTTAAATGTCATCACTATTTAACAACAACAATTAAACAAACTATGGTGCATGCATGATTAAACTACCATAGTATTGAACAACAATGCAATGAAATGACAAAAATAGTGGAAACAAAGACATTGACAATGAGATTTTACCATGGAAACCCAAATGGAAACACCAACATTCATGGGATTTATAATTGCTAGGAAATTTATTACAAGGGTGAGCTATGTACTCTTAGATGATATTTTGATGCATTGTTACTCACTAGCAATATTGCACGTGCAATGCCTCTTTAAGCCCTCTTCTTTGCCAATGCCATTTTTCTTCCCAAGCTTCAATTCTCCCTCTGGTTCGATTCCCTTTCTTCATCAAACCAACTCTCTTAAAGAAATTTTCCTGGAATGCCAACCATCCGAGTGATTCATTTCACCTTCTTGAGGCCTTTTTGGCCTTCTGTCTTCATCTCAAGGCTGAAATTAATTTTGCCAAAATCAAATTTTGATTACAAAGTTTTATTGAGGATCCATTTCGGATCATATCTACCCTTTCATAACCTTTTGGTCCCTGAAAGCTCAAGGACACTAATCTACATCAATGTACTTTCTATCTGTTCTCTGGAAAGTGGCACAAACTCTGGCTCTTGGCTACAACTCTACCTCTAGATTATGGCTTTGGCTACTAGCTTTGGTCATAGCTATTTTTTGGCTTTGGTTCTACCTCACATGTTCCTATAATGCAAAAATATGTTCATTGACTCTCAAGTCTGAGTAATCTTCAATATTTGGAGATGGTGCATGTTGTGTTATTTTCCAACACACTCTAAAATGGATTCTAGGCACTTCAATCCAAGAGGAATTGACATGCATGGGATAAACTCCTTTCCAAATGTCTTCATTCTCATTCTGTAGTTCTTTGGATAGTTTGCAGCACTTCTGAAACTGTCTTCAAGACCATGGGTGAATAGTGGCCAACTCTTCACCTCTTCAATCTTTGGATAGCCCTTTGATGTCATTTTTGCTCCATTTTTAATTTCTCCTTAAAGCGCTATAGCTCTTCTAATACCATATGATCTGTAAAATGTAGGCTCATAGCCTGACAATATTACCAACACAAATACTTCTATAGAAATAAAATTGATTGTTTTCTTTGCAATCAAAATTAGGCTGAAAAGTTAATGAAAACCACAGTCAACTAATGTACCATAAAAATGTTTTTATTCATCTCTAAGTTGTTTAATATGAATACAAAACATTTTATTAATCTCTGAGCTATTTAATATGCACAAAAAAGGTTTCATTAATCTCTGAGTTATTTAATATACCATAACAAGATGAATGTGTGTGGCACTAATTAAAAACACCCAACAACTACAAAAACACAGATGCATCTATAAATTCTCCCTAACACTTGTAAATTCGCCGTAGGCAATGAAATAAATACTCCATCCATTACAAACTCACCCTAGGCAATGCAAATTTGCCCTAGGTAATGAAATAAATACCCTAGGCACTACAAATTCACCCTAGGAAATGTAAATTTGTCCTTGCAGAGATGGATTTCACCAAAGATGAAGTTAATTTTGCTCATGTTACCATGATTTAATAACAACATTTAAACAAACTATGATGAGTGCATGATTAAACCACCATAGTATTGAACATCAATGCAATGCAATGACAAAAATGGCGGAAACAAAGACATCGACATTGAGATTTTACCCTGGAAACCCAAATGGGAAAACTAGCAATCATGGGGATTTATAATTGCTCGAAAATTTATTATAAGGGTGAGCTATGCACTCTCAAATGCGATTTTGATGCATTGTTACTCACTAGAAATATTGCAAGTGCCATGGCTCGGATAACCTTTTGCTCATGCATGGACATGCACAATAAATCCTTCGTCCATCAATTTTCAAGCAAACTATCTCTTTGAGCCCTCCTCTTTGCCAATACCCTTCTTCTTCCCAAGCTTCAATTCTACCTCTCGTTGGATTCCCTTTCTTCATCAAGCCAACTCTCTTAAATAGAGTTTCCCGAAATGCCAACCATCAAGGTGATTCATTTCACTTCTTGAGGCCTTTTGGCATTCTATCTTCAAGCTCAAGGTTGAAATTAGTTTCGCCAAAATTAATTTTTTTTACAAACTTTTTATAAGGATCTATTTCGGATCATAATCATATGATAGCCATACAAAAGTTTTATGTTGACCAACATGCTGCAAGTAATATACTTATATACAATGACTATTATTTTCAAGGATGACTAGATATTTTTGTGTTTGTATTTTACAATGAGATAGCATTGTGCTAAAAGAAGAAGCAAATGCTCATGCATCCAATTCAACTTTATTGAGGCTAATTTGGGAGTTTTACTTCGATAGAAGTTTATGTAGAAACCATTTTATCAATAAATCATTTTTTTCCATATGAAGTCAATTTTTTAAGTCACTTGGGAGATAAATTTTATTTTTTGGATGAAATACACATCAATTAAATAGTTAAATAGTTGGAGGATGGTAAGTTAATAGTTCAATTACATTTTTGGCAACCTAATTTGTTGGGGACATCAAGTAAAGCCATCAACATTTACATAGATAATAACATATCTTATAACTTATTAATAAATAATAGATAATATATTTTTAACTCATTAATAAAAGTGTAGATTTCTAATACACACAACCTTAGCCTAAAGAACCGCATTAGGGAAGCCCAAACACATTAAACATTCACTCACATGTCTTTATTTCTTAAATTGGCCTAGTACACCTTTTAAATTTGATTTCAAATTTCACAAAATTTAGATTATAAATTTTCCCATTAAATTTAATATAGACACTAATTTATAAAATTTTATTACTTAATATTATGTTACAAAGCATTTATATATTTATTATTATTTTAAATTTTTTTTTTTTTTTTTATGTTTACACTTTGATACATAGCATTACCTTCCCTTTCCAAAATCCTTTGAAGTTTTTAATATCATAGCATTCTATTGTTGTTTTCCAATCTTCAAAGAAACCATTTGGATTGATTCTTAAGAAAATTCTATTAGATAACAAAACTTAAAATTTCAATATATTTCCATTACATTGAACTTGAAATTATGATATCTTTGCATTGTTGTACTTAAATTTTTAAAGACAAACTCATGTGAATTGGAGTGATTCTTATTCAAATGTTACATAACAATTAATTGTTTCATTTATATAATTTTTTTATAGAAAATCTTATTCTTATATTTATTTAAGGTATAACTAACCTTTATTGAAAATATAATTAATCTTTCCACAATGATCACAATGATGTATGATTCTTTATTTGTATTATACACAATTTCATATCATATCAACAATTTTATAACTATAATTGATATTTCTATAATGAAAACATTAATGTTAAAACATTTTTTATAATGCATTGAATGTTAAATAAACTATTCAAAATTATTTATAATATATATAATTTCAAAAATGATATATCATAATTTGAAATGCCAAAAACCATCAATAATTAAAACAATTATCAAGTTTTTCATTATTTTACATTAAACATCATCACCATTGTTTATCTTAGTTTTTTAACATTATTTTTATCATTTAATAATATGTTACATTTTGTTTTTAATAAATAAAAAACATTATCATGTAGAAAGTATTCTTTTTATAAATTTGGTTTCTTTTAAATTTTAATTTATCATCAATTTTAAATTATGATATCTTCAAAATTACACTTAATTTTTTATTTTTATTTTTAAATTTGATTTAAATTAAAGTATTTTGCTCATTCATCTTATTAACTTTGCATTAATTAAAAATCATTTGTATATCTTTATTTAACTACAAAATAAAAATAAATATTTATAAACAATGTCTTTCACAAAAGTTAAACCTGTATCTATGATTTTAACGAGAGCCACCAGGTGGTAATGTCCTCAACATTGCCACTTGGGTTAGTTAGTATTTTGCAAGTAGCAAAATATCAATTTGGAAGTAAATATTGCAATGGTGTTACAAGTGTGTAATCTCATTTAGAATTGTGATAAAAATTATTTTGTCTAAAAATAAATAAATCAATAATTTGGTTGTACCATCGTGTATACTGAAATAGAAAAATAAAATGCATTGGTGTTACTCGAGAAAACAAAGAGAGAATTAATATTAATTGAGAGAAGTTATTACATAAATGTATTAAATTGAGAATTAACACCCCTCCTCGTGATGTAAATCAAGAAAGATACTTGATTTCCCCATCATCATAAGTACATGTCATCATATATATAAAATGAAGCTCCTACAACTTGTCCATCCAAAGATTCTTTACAAATTGATGTTTCACTTCTCCAATGGGTAAGATGATGTTAAAGTTTCCTTGTCGTTGTGTCTATATCGATATCATGAAAAATATTTATACAATGTAGTACTCCCTAGCAACTAAGGAATCCTCTATTTCCATATGCATCTACTATAACTTCTAATAAGTCTTCCTTCTTGGATGTCACACCATTCAACTAATTCCACATGCCCCTTTTTGAAAATGAGGTGTCCTTTTCATCATGACGAAATGAAAAGAATATTTAACATATTTCCTCACACTATTATTTTTGGGCCTAGTTATTGATATTAATATATATTTTTGTTTAAATGTGTGTGAAGATTGATTTTATAAGTGTATCATCCAATAACATTGATATATAATGTGACACTCATAGTTGGATTTTAGTTTTAGACTATGACAGCACAACTTTTTTGGTGTAGAATTTATTAGTGGATGAAGTATTTGCAATAATATATATCATTTTCAATTAAAAAATATAACAATGTTAAAGCTAAAAAATGTCAATATTTAATTAGAAAAAGCTTATGGTTACTTTTAACCAATATTAATAAGATAATTCATACATAAAAAAGAAGTATAATTGAATCTTAAGAAGCCTTAGATAACTTTGTTTGTTAATTTAATGTTCAATAGGAAAAAAGAGAAAAGATATACACAAAAATGACACATGATTAACAAATTCATTGTATTATATGCCATATATTATGTATTTCTAGTTAATATAATTATTTTTAATTATAAAAAAAAAGACAACACTCAACTGGGAAACATATACCCTGAATAAATTTGTTCCTAAAATGGATCTGGGATAGGTATATAGAAGGAATATGTTTTTTTGTGAACCTCGTAATTTTAGTAAATATGATGCCTTTTGGTATGAGAAACCATTGTTATAAAGTCTAATGCAAAAGCCAAAAAATCAATACCACTAAGCTGTACACAAGAAGACAAATCCAATTTAAAAAAGAGAAGACAAATCCAATTTCAAAAAGAGAAATCAATTGGCTGAGCATTAAATCCTACGATAGCCATAACAATCTACGACTATTAGCATATAGATATAAGCCTCTATGCAAAGTAGAAAGGTGACTAAAGTATTATATCAGAATACACTTATTTTAATTGCTAGGGAAAAAACTTTGTTTTGAAAGGAAACATCAATATTTTTTAATAACCAACAAATACTCGCAAAAATGCAATTAGAGTAAATGCCAGAAAAAAATACATTCTTAAATTGGACATCGACTACCATACAATATCTTCAAGCAAAACCAGAAACGAAACTCAGCCCTTAGCTCAAGTGCATCAAGAGGTGGACAGGCAATGTTTAGGTCATTATTGTGCTTCTGAAATATGTAGTTCAAACAAAAATAGAAACCAAAATTCAAGATGTTGATTATGATCCCCCAAATCTAAAATAATGGCATATTTGATGCATTTCAACTTTCAAGACGAATCTTCTAAACACTAAAATAATTGCAGAAATTGGAAAGCGTTGCACAATGAGGTACTGGGGGATGATATCGGGGAATGTGAAAATGTGGTCAGAGCATGTGTTTTGTCTTGGTAATTGAAAGGGGATTGAGTAGTTGTAGGACCTTCTATTCTGTATCGATCGACTTCCAAATCTCACTCAAGCATGCATTCATTCATTCATTCGTCTGTCCATAGTAGTATTGATCCACTTGGGGCCAAGAAGCACGAGGGGGACAACAGTTTGACTGAATGAATCGGTTCTATTATGAAGGAAGCATAAGAAAGAGAGTAAGAAAAGCAGGGATATATGAACACATACACACAGACAATATGCAGGAATGCAAACTAATCTTCTCTATTACTGAAAACCAGGTAGACTAGATAAGAAGTATATTAAAATATTTTACATGCTTAAATAAAAGGATGAGACGCTTGGGTGCCTACCCGTTACGTTCAATTACAAGAGAAGTTAGAACGGTTTCGACAATTCAACCGTATAGTCGACTGGAAGATAGAAAGACAGTCTGTCGAAGGTCGGCAGTCGCAAGTTGCAAGTCGAGGCTACATGTCGACATCACGATACTGTGAGGTCGCTAAACTTGTCAAAATTGCAGAAGTTGTCGAAGTCGAAACTTGTCGAAGTTGTATCAACATCGATGAATTGTCGCAGTAGATGTTAGCATTCAACAACAATGCCAACTGTGATATGGATTAGACCTCTTTCCTTAAGAAACAATGGTCTCCATTGTTTGCTCATGAAGGTGAGGAAACTTGTTGGGTAGTTCAACAACAGAGTACCATTTTCCTTGTGTTGGAATCTATCCGGCTTTAGCAACCTGAAACAAGGGAATTGTGTTCATCCTTGTATGGCGTACTCGTCGTACCACGATGGTGTCGCAAGGAAGAGGCTCCTGAACATCTGGATGGATGTCATCAGGTTCTGTTTTTTGCAAGTCATTATGTTCCAACAATGGTGCATGGTATGGTTGAAGTAGATCCACATTGAATACTGGATGTAGACCAGGGCATGGAGGAATGTCGAGCTGGAAAGAGTTTTCGACATGGGTTGTGAGGAATGGGCCAATCTTTGAGAATTTTCCAATCTATGAGGAATGGGCCAATATTTGAGAATTTGTACTTTTTCTTGGTCGACATGAATTCCTGCAGAGTCGATTACAAACCGCAAATATTTGATGTTGTTCATCGCAAAGGAAAATTTGTCTATGTTCAAGGAAATTTGATGTTGCTGGAGAGTGTCGAGGACTTACTGAAGTTGTCCGACATGTTCTTCCCATGATCGAATGAAAATCAATATGTGGTCGAGATAGAAAATGACCCATTTGCCGATGAAAGGTCGAATAATGTTATCCATGTATCACATGAAGGTTGTAGGTGCATTGGTTAAGCCGAAAGGCATGACTAACCATTCAAACAATCCTTCCTTGGTCTTGAAATCAATTTTCCATACATCTGAGGGCTCGATTGGAATCTGATGATATCCCGACTTGAGGTTGAGATTCGTAAAGAATGTAGCACCTTTCAGACAGTCGATGAGCTTGTCTATCCGCGGCAGAGGGTACCGATTCTTCATCGATATTTTTTTGAGTGCCCTATAGTCGATGCACATGCACCAAGTCCCATCTTTCTTCGGAACAAGGATGACTAGACTTCCACAAGGGGAGGAGCTGGGTCGAATGACAATGTCGAGGTACTCCATCTGCAACTTGGAATATGTTCAGGTACTCATCAAGAATATTATCGATCTGCTGCTTCTGTCGATAGTTGCATAGGTCGGTGACTCGACTGGTTGATCCAGTCTTCCTAGAATGTTGCAACTTTATCATAATCAATGCGAACTTCTGAGAATGATTGATGAGCTTCTTTGTCTGCTTAGCAGATATCATTGCAATTGTTGGTGTAGGTCGTTGTTCTAGTATGCTGTATCGCTGATTTTGAATTCTGAAAATCACCTTCTATGGTCGTGACTAATAACTTCCATGGAGATCCCATAGGTAAGGCTTCCCAAACAGGGTGTCGGCTACGAAGAGAGGTGCCACGTCAAAATGTAATTCATCTTCAAAAGGATTTATGAAGTAGGCGAGCTTGCATTGTCGAGTGATCCTTAGCTCTTGTCCATCCTTCATCCAACTGATGTTGTAAGGTTGAGGATGCAGAGTGGTTACAAGACCTAGTTTCTTCACAATATATCCAGAAACAAAGTTCTTCTGGCTCCCGTTGTCCACAATTAGATGCAATGGATTGTTTTGAACCCATATCTGTGTATGGAACAAGCGCTCTCATTCCTACTTGTCGACGATAGTCGAGGCTGTTGGAGTTGTCGATGTCAAAAGAGTCGTTGCTTCTGGGTTAGATTCTACCATAGTCTTGTCGAACGCGTCGGATGTTGACACTTTTTCCAAAAGGGTCTTCCGAGATTTGCATTCAGACGTATCATGCCAAGATGAGTGATGGTAATCACACCATTTTCTGGTGGGTTTCTTGCTATGTTCCTTTTTATGAAAAGGATTTTTACCATGATGTGGATTTGGTGGAGTTGGATGAGAATATTTCAACTTGTCAAAGTCAGTTGGTGCCTTCTTGTCGAGTGGTCATCCTGATGTCATCTTTGTCGCAAAGCGCGCTTTTCCTTTCTGCTTGGTTTTGAGTTTGTTGGCATAGTGGAATGCATTTGCGAGCGTATTGACAGTCAAAAACTCCATCTCCTGCTGAATGTATTGGGATAATCCGCTGACGTACTTCAAAAAAAGAAAATTTTCTTCTTCTTGAACGCCAAGTCTAGCCATGAGTCGATAGAACTTGTCAATGTAACTATGTACGGACTTGTATTTCCATTGCCTTAGCTGCTACCACTTCTTATACTTCTTCTCAATGTACTTGGGCGGGTAAAACTTCTTCCGGATGTATTCGACAAATTTATCCCATGTGTTGATGGGGTCTCCGCTTTTCTCCATCTTTGTTGAAAGATTCTCCCACCAATAGTGCACAGATGTTGACATCTTTAAGGATGCAATGGTGATCTTGTCGGCTTCCGAGAGTTGATTCACAGAGTAATAGGACTCCAATTGTTGTACCCAATTGTCGACGGATTCCACGTCAATATTGCCTTCTAGATTTGGTATGTCCAAATTCATTTACACTTTGAAGGGGATGATTTTGTTGGAGTTAGTTCTCATCGGAAATCCTCCTGAAGTTGAAGAAAATCGTGTGAGAATTTCATTGAACTGGGAGAACATCTTAGTTTGTTGTCGATCTAGTGCTTGCTCTATGAGCTATTGTGTCTCATCGATTGCATGTCTTTCGCCTATTTATTTTTCCATCTCTGGGGGTAGTGTCTGCTTGGATTGCTGAGTCTGTGAGCGTGTTTGAACCGACATAAGTTAGGTAACTTCGATGGAAGTGTTTACACAAAACTTAGGCATGGACAAAGCTGATGCGCTCTGACGAAGCTCTGAATGAACTCTGAATCTGTTCTGATACCAATGATCCACTCGATGCTAGGAAGCATGAAGGGGACAATAGTTCGACTAAATGAGTCGGCTCTGTTATGATGAAAGCATAAGAAAGAGAATAAGCAAAGTAGGGATACACTACATAGATGAACACATACACAAAGACAATATGCAGGAATGCGAATTGATCTTCTCTATTACTGAAAACTAGGTAGATTAGATAAGATGTATATTACAATATTTTACATGCTTAAATAGAATGCTAGGATGCTTGGGTGCCTTCCCGTTACGTTCAGTTACAAGAGAAGTTAGAACGGTTTCGGCAGTTCAACCGTTACAGTCGACTAGAAGACATAAATACAGTCTGTTGAAGGTCGACAGTCACAAGTCGAGGTTGCATGTCGATGTCACGATACTGTGAGGTCGTTGAACTTTTCAAAAATGCAGAAGTTGTCGAAGTCAAAACTTGTCGAAGTTGTATCGACGTCGGTGACTTGTCGTAGTAGATGTTAGCATTTGACAACAATGTAAACTGCGATATGGATCAAGTATTGCTGCTATGGACAATCAATTATTAACAAATTGGAGCTACTTCCATTAGACTACCCTTCTAAGGAAAGAAGCATCACATACGATGACGATCATAGATTCATACGCATTAGGATCGCAGGAGGAGAAAAAAACAATTTTATATGAGCTGGTCACAACGGGAATGAGTTTTCTTTACTTAATAATTGCATTTCACATTGTTTTTAACTATAGCGTAGGGAGTAGCTAGAATTTCCATGATTCTGGGCTGGGAAAAAGAACCCAAATACTGGAACAAGAATGGAAGAAAGAGGACCCAATATCAATGGAGAGGAAGGATAAGGCCCCCAAGTAGGGTTAAATGCTCGAGAAAAGATTAAAAAAGGACTTATAGAGAATATAGAGCACACTTTGCATAATCTCTTATATAATATAGTAGTTGAAGAGTCATGCTTGGATACCTGTAGTTCTATTGATTATAACTACTGACAGGCTGGATCCGAGAGTACATCAGGATATTTAGGTTTCCATGAACTTGTTGAGGAACAGTACAATTGCACCAATATGTTTTATGCCCCCATTCGACCAGTCTCCCGCATACCCCACAATTGCTTCCCATACTTGCATGCCCGCATTCCCATTCAGTTTGCATCCAGTACACGTCACTCGGGAAGGAAACATTATCGTAATTAAGGTACGAGGCTCATGACACGTATTGGAAAAGAAGGAAGGACCTATGGCTGGAATTTTATTTCATTTGAGACTTGCCCCGGGACTAGGGATGCCCCCCCCACCCAATAATAAATCGAAAGGTAGATATTCCAGATGACCAGGCCAACAAACGGATGGATCCTTATTTCTTAACCGAGCTTGTGTGTGAGGGAGGTGATCACCAATACAAGTGATTGATTCGACAGGGCATAGAATTTGTAATTATTGTGGCGGTAGGCCCAACCCCAACGCCAACCCTTGAACTTTGAAGTCACAGCCTAGCAGGCCTAGTGTAGATGGGTAGTAGGGGCTTCCAAAAGCGTTGCAGCGACATGTAGAGGATTCGTTTGGTCTGCCTGCAACGACAATCTTCTTCTATGGCATGATTTAAGATGCTCACCGCCTTCGGGGTGAACGTCTGTTACATTGTGTTTATCCATGTTTGCATTAATCAGTCTGGAGAAACGAACTCGGCACCCGACACTATGCAAATGCAAGCTGCTATGAATCAAGATTTTATGGCTTCTAGTGCATTAATTGCCATAGCATCGTACAAGCCACTCCATTCATCACCACCATGAGCATATACCAGAAGGAAAAGACCCTCATTAAATGATTGAAAACCAACAATAGCAAGAAAGACCCTACACCTAGGTGAAATCATCCCTCCGCCCCCTCCCGGGAAGGGAAATACGAGGATGACATCACAACCTCCAACCAATAACAATTCAAAAAAGGTCAATTTTTATAAATTTTGTTAAATAAAATATATTTTCAACTTTACAACTATAGATTGGATGAAAAATTTATAAACCTAGGGTCAAAATAATAGGGACTCAATGATACATATATTATCCCCTTTGAGGACATAATAATCACAATACATACCAAAATTGTTGTACATACCACATTGAATATTATTATTGTTACAATATATATATGTACATTCGTTGTGTTAAATACTTAATGTCCTTGTGTAGGAATGCTCAATGCTATTACTTTCAACATTATCTACTGAATTTATTCATAACATCTTATGTATGAGGATAGAGGGGAAACCATATAATCAGAGATCCTTTTTAGATGGGACATGTCCTAGGTGTGGTGGAATGACATTAATGGGAAAGTGAATTCATGTGGGTGATGAGTATTGATTGGCGAGGAATAAGGTTGACATGAAAATCTTAAAATATATCACGCATGATATAGGGGGAGGGTATGAAAGAAAAAATATACAATTAGTCATGTCCCAAATCAATAATGTTTACACAAATGGTATATTTTCTTTCAAATTGCACTTTGAAATATCACGAGGGAATTATTGTAATAGTGAGCTTATATATGTATTTATTGTTGTGTCATCAAGTATGAGTCTATGACTACTTCATTAAGGATCTCTTTGAAAATAACAAACAAAATGTTCAAACATGTCTATGTGGTTCAATGGTGGGATGAGCATTTTAGAATATGTAGGAAATCCTTTCCTATTGGTACTATATTATCAATGTTATCAATGGTTGATTTTTTTTTAAACTATGCCTTTTTGTTAAAAATTAGATTCAAAGATGATATTATCACTCAAATCATGTCAACCTAATGGTCTATATCATATATAGACATGTGCTAGGTAGCAACAAAGACAAAAATGGTTATATTGAAGAAGTATCACTTCTACAAAGGGAACATATGTTCAATAGCTTAGTTTATGCACACCACTTATTTCAATATTTTACAATCACTTGAAGGAGAATAACATACAAATGGATTGACATTGTATTTGTTTGGATGGTTGCATAGGTAAGTTAAAAAATGCTTAAATGTATTTCAATGGTTGTGTATTTATGAGAATGGGCATGCGAAAGGAACACATGATGTACTTGGTGCATGCATCAAAACTGTATTATGTAAGAAACAATATGAAAAATTACCTTGTTTAAGATGCAAAATCTATAATTAAATGGTGTTCTTTAATAATGCTAGAGGGAAAAAGAAGGTGGGAAGAATTTATAAGAAAACTTGACATGGGTAGATATATTTTTGAGAGGTGGTCGATGTAGATTGATCACATACATATGAATTCAAAATAGTATATGTCACTAATAGATTTCATTTAGTTTGAATCTTAGACAATGCTATAGTTGAAATATGGATGTGAACACTGGATTAATTATATGGCCAATGTAGTAGTGGTGAGTGGGATGGCTATGAATCCATGGATTGGGTTGACAAATGGGATCACATATCACTCCTTATAGGTTAATATATATGACTATTGAATTATCCCAATTAGAGGGGAACCATTCAACTATTTCACCCCATTATGATCATGTCTCGGATCTAATACAACTAGGTTCATTGCAAATGGAGAATATTAGATAAATTTTGATTAACTAGCATGAATGTGGTATGATTGATCAATTTAGTGGTCTCACATGTTGGGAATCCATTTTTTAAGAGGTAGATATACACATTTTTTTCTCTGGAATATAATGAACGGGGCACTAACCATTGGTTGTGATATTTCTTAGAGGAAAACTAGACACTAAATGTCTCACTAATAGATAACGAAGGCAATCGATTTTAAATTGGTTCAATGGTTGTTAAAGGAGAATATTTGACCAAGGATGATGAGAAGTTAATTGAGACCTTATTACTATAGATGATATGGTTGGTGCACTTGAATGACCATAGGTAACTAAGTATACATTTGAGGTAGATAAACATGCTCAATCTTGTGTTCTATTCCAAGGTAAGTGGGTCATTTGTTGTTTTTGTTATTTCTAAAGTTCATTTGTAGATAACTCCCCTAAAGTTTATTATGATTATCCATGTATTACTCATAATTATTATCACTTCGCCTAGAGATTCTCCAAGTTCATGTTTGTTCTACAATGTAGTATTGTTACTTTATCAACCTTTAGCAGGCGGTTTGTTCACATATATAGAGATCATACAAAAGAATCAATTCATTACAATGGACTCCAACAGTTCTGTAAAAGAGCATATCCTGATGGACAAATATTTTAAGCAAACTCTTGGCACAAGGTGGATCCTCAAAGGTATACGATGGGAGAAACCTGAAAACTAGCGAGAGCGTGGCCATCAAGTGATTGATTCGACAAGGCATAGAAGTTGTAGTTATTGTGGGGTAGGCCCAACCCCAGCCCCTGAACTTTGAAGTCACAGCCTAGCAGGCCAGATGGCATAGGATAAATGGCATTCAAATCGCCCCATTTTTCCGGCAATTTGTTCCCTAGATCCGGTTATAAAAACCAGCGGAATCGTAGTTCCACCCCATTTACTGCGGAACTATACCATGGAGCTGTGCCCCTAAGGGTTTTGGCCCATTTTAAGACGACCTAGATCGTCGAAATTCCAAAAAAATAACGAGAAGGGGTGGAACTGTGCCTCGTTGGAAAACATTTCATCGCCGACAGGGGGCGATTTGAGTGCCAGCTATCATATGTCGGCACAGATAGCTAGCAAGGGCTTCCAAAAGCGTCGCAGCGACATGTAGAGGATTCGTTTGGTCGTGCCCGCAATGACAAGCTTCTGTTATGGCATGATTTAAGATGTTTCGCCTCCGGGATCAGCGTCTGCTACACTATGTTTAGCCATATTCGCATTAATTAGTCTGGAGCAACGAACTCGACACTCAACATTATGCAAATGCGATCTGCTATGAATCAAGATTTTACTATTTCTAGTGCATTAATTGCCATAACCTCGTACAAGCTACACCATTCACCACCACCATGAGCATATACTAGAAGGAAAAGACCTTCATTAAATGATAGACAATTAACAGCAGGAAAGACCTTCCACCCAGGTGTCATCCCCCCACCGCCCCCTCCGGGGAAGGGAAAAAAGAGAATGACATTACAACCTCCAACCAATAACAATTCAAAAAATTCCACTTTTTAAAATTTTGTTAAATAAAATATATTTTCAACTTTACGGCAACTATATATTGATGAAGAATTTATAAACCTAGAGTCAAAATAATAGAGACTCAATGATATATATATGACCCCTTTTGGGGACATAGCAAACGAATGTCTTTGCCTACAGCCTTGTTTTTAACTTTTAAATAATTTTACATAGCAAAAAGACGATAAAAGAAACAAGTCACCAACACCACATTTTTACATAGGATTACAAATTAAGAGCCCTAGAGCATAAGGAAGTGGATCTCAAATATATATTTAAAATAATTTAATTTCATCGACATTTAAAAATTTTGGAACAAAACATTGTATTTATATGTTTTGTTTCATGTATATTGTTGTATGTTTAACCTCCACAACTTTGATTGGTAAAGGTTAAAGCTAGCATTTTTTTTGGTATATGATGCCTTTATAGGGCACATAGATTTCAACCTTTTTACATGTATATTGGTGTATGTTTAGTCAACACAAATTTGACAGGTAAAAGTTAAAGATAATATTTTTAGCTTTGAACTCTAAGAATTATATTAAGTTTGGTATATGAGCCCCTTCTTTACCGCACACTCACTTTGAATTTCAACCTCTTTGACATGTTTAACCTCCACAACTTTGATTAGTAAAGTCAAAGATAACATTTTTTAAGTCCCAGACTCCCAACTCTTAAAAATGTTTAACCTTCACAAATTTGATGAGTAAAGTTAAATATAAAATTTTTAGGTCCCAACTCTAAGAAAAATGTATATAAGGTCCCTTTGTAGGTTACACGCACTTTGGGTTTCAACTTCTTGATAGGTATATTGTTGTATGTTTAACCTCTATAACTTTGATTGGTAAAGGTTAAAGGTTAAAGGTAACATTTTTAGGTTCAAACTTTAACAAACATATCAGGTTTGGCATATGAGTCCCCTTCGTAGGCCACATTCACTTTGGGTTTCAACCTCTTGACATACCATGGGAGAATTCAATAATTTTTTTCTTCTTAAAGTGATTTATGATTTAAATTTATTAATATAAATATTAAATAAATTATTTGTAAATCATAAATCATAAGAAGATTAGAAAACTTGTATAAAGGTTGGAAAAATTATATAAATAAAAATAAAAATAAAACAAATTAATTTAAAAATAAATTGGAAATTAATTTAAAAATAAAAATAAAATTTAAGTAGAGTTTTATATAAATAAGTAAAAATTATTATATCAATATAAAGTGTTTTATATCCATATTAATATATATCATATTTTAATATCCAAAAATATTAACCTGAAATTGTATATTAAATGTTAATATTTAAAAATCTTTAAAACCGTGGAATTATACTTTTTGAAAAGAATAATATAAAGTAGGTGAACCTAAATAAATTAAATATATTTATTTTTGAAAAAATAATATAAATTACAATATAAATAACTAAATGTGAGTTTGTTGAATTGTTTGTATTTTTTTTACATTAATATTTAATATTATTAATATAGAACTATTTTTAAATATCAAATTTAAAAATACAATCAATACAATTTCTTATTATAAAATATTCAATTTTAAATTTTGAAAAGATTACAAATAAAAATCAATTAAATCATGATTACGGATATTAATAAAGCAACTTATCTTCTTTTATAAATAACAAGAGAAATTTGTGTTGCAGCATATCCCTGCCAAAAACATGTTGGAGCAAACAAAAGAAGAAGCAATGGGCACTATGAAACTAACGCCCACGGTCCTACCATGTAATACATAAGAATCCATGTAGCATCGAGGATTGGGGCATTACAAATAAGACTCCGACATTTAGCAATATGTTAACAGAGATGACTACTTAAAAAGTATCCACTTTCAATTTGTGCATTGTAAATGATATTAAGATTAAAAAGAAAAGTGATATTAAGATTAAAAAGAAAAGAATTCAAAATAAAAATTTAAAACGTATTAACAAGATATTTTCAAATTAAAATAATATTAAAAAACAACATTATTAAATAAGGTTGCACGCTGTATGGATGTATGGATGATCGAGACATTATGAAATAAGGCTCTATGAATGGCCATCGAAGCCGTAGTTAAGCTATATACCAACGAGCATTATGAAAAAATATATTTTCAAATTAAATTATTAAATAAGGTTGCATATGGCATGGACGATCTACGCACTATGAAATAAGTCTCCATGAACTGGCCATCGGAGCTTTATTTCATAAGGTTGTGATGTAGTTAATCTATATGCCACTGATTAGGGCATTATAAAATGAGGCTCCCACGTTAAGTCGACTACCGTTGGATATCGACTCTTTTTGGCTAAGTTGATTGTTGACTTTAGACATACAAGATCTGTGATCTGCAAAGAGATTGTTATAGCAACAATGAGAAGATAAACTGTCTAGCAAAAAATGTAGTTGTGATGACTCTACCATTTTTTTTGTGAAGGGAAAAGGGGAGAGAGCAACCTATGCAGTCAAATTTTTTTTGACCTACGCGGTTAATATCATTCACTCACCTGCGCCGTGAATGAATATATTTCTTCTCTTTGATATAGGACTTGTGCTCCACTTCCAAGCAAATGCTTTGCTTTAATTAATTTTGTGAGTACATTACTTTTCTTCACTAATTACCTGCACGGTAAATTAGCTACACAATTTACCCTTTTACTGCGCGCAGGTTAACTTCTCAATTCTACTTTTTACTGCATGGTGACTACCTGCGCATTTCGACTTTTTACAGTGCGCAAGTTATTTCTACTGTGCAGGTGAAATTTGTTGCGTGGGTCACTACCTTCGCGGAAATTCTAAACTTCACAAAAGAAATACTTTGGGGAATACTTAACTTTGCATAAGCTTCACACTTCATGCAAATTACTTTTGTAAACTTCTTTAACTTTACCAAGATTAACTGCGCACAAGTTAATCTTCAAATACCTATTTAGCTGCGCACCACCCAAACTTAAACAAACTTTGCATGAATGTATTTCATGCTAAAACTTAGGAATCAAAACATATGTAGAAGTTACTGCGCAGTTAAACTAGGTCTTTTACCACCGTGAAATAGTTGGACTCTTGATTTGATTTACAAACCGTAAATGTAAACAACATTTACACAGGTCAATATGAAGTAGATGTGCGAGATGCATAAACCAACATTCTGGAGAATGAATACATAAAACTAAAGACTTATATATTACTTCTGTAAAACAGAGTAACTTTGCCGCACTTACAGAGAGATGAGTTTTACTTCAATCTTTCACAATATTACAGAGCTTGGGTTTCATACATTTCACGGGCTTTTACTTCTTCTCTTCAATCCTTCTCTATCTCTCATCTCTAACCTAATCTTTAGTGAGTGATTTTCATTTATAGAGAAACTAGGTTTGGCTTCTCCTCGAAGCTATAGGATTTCATTAAAGACTGAAATAAATTTCTACCTAAGAAGTTATGGGCCTACGAAATACAAACGGCTACATAAATACTAAATTTCTATGAGCTGGATTAGCTGCAAACTTACTGATTGACTTCTGACATTGTAGACTGATTGAGTGTCTGACAGAGCCGACGCATATCAGACATGCTATCATCTCATTAATTACAATATTTCCAACACTCCCCCTTAATTATGAGCGGATGGGGATCATTAAACAAAAAATAGAATATTACAAACTATTTCAGAGCTGCGACATGCTTTGTTCATGACATAGTTCATTGCGCAGGAGAACTTGTCACTCTCAAACAACTTCGCAGAAGTTGGAATGGGTCCTTTGCCAATGGGTTTGTAAATATGTCCGCTACCTGATCTTCAGACCTGCAAAATTCTAAGCATATTTCCTTGTTGTTTATCAATTCTCTAATGAAATGATACCTTGTGTCAATGTGCTTGGTTCTATTGTGAAACACATGATTCTTTGACAGTGTGATAGCTGAATTGTTGTCATCGTAAATGATTGTGGATTCTTGCTAGACCTGCGACAGATCACTTAACATCTTGCACATCCAAACTGCTTGACATGCAACACTTGTAGCTGCGACATACTCTGCTTCTGCTGAAGAAAGAGTTACTATGGGTTGTTCCTTTGAAGCCCATGATACAACACCTGTTCCTACATGAAATGTATTCCCATATGTGCTTTTCCTGTCATATATGCTGCCTCCATTGTCACTGTCAGTGTATCCAATGAGTTTGAAATTTTTTGAGGTTGAATACAAAATACCAAAGTCTTTTGTTCCACTTACATACCTTAGAATTCTTTTACCTGCTTGCCAATGAGATTCTCTTAGTGACTCCATGAATCTTGAGATTAGGTTGACTCCATACATGATGTCTGGCCTTATTGCAGTAAGATACATAAGGATGCCAACGAGCCATTTAAACAGTGTAGGATCTACATTGGATCCATCATCATCCTTGCTCAATTTCAAACCTGTTATCACTGGTGTTGGAGCTGTCTTGCAATTTGATATCTTAAATCTGTTCAAGACATCACTTGCATACTTTGATAGTGATATGAAAATATCATTTTTAGACTGTTGGACTTCAATGCCCAGAAAAATACTTCATAAGCCCCAAATTAGTCATTTCGAATTCACTTTCCATGACTGTTCTAAATTCCTCTATGCCAAAATCACCAGTAAATATTAAATCATCTACATACAGGCAGACAATTAGCTTATTACCTTGCTTGTTAATTTTTGTGTACACCGTAGGCTCACATTCACTTCTGTGAAATCCATTCTGAATGAGATATGAGTCAATGCGACTGTACCAAGCTCTAGGAGCTTGCTTAAACCATAGAGTGCCTTCTTCAATCTGTATACTCTATGTCCTTGTCTTGGGACTTCATAGCCCTCTGGCTGCTCAACATATACTTCTTCTTCTAAATAACCATTTAGAAATGCAGACTTAACATCCATTTGATAAACATGCCATGTCTTATGAGCTGCGATGGCCAAAACTGTTATGATTGTGTCCATCCTTACTACAGGTGCAAAGGTTTCATTGAAGTCTATGACAGGTTGCCGAGTGAACTCCCTTGCTACCAATCTTGCCTTGTGATTATGCACATTTCCATCAGCATCTTGCTTGGTCTTCTAAATCCATTTGATGCTTATAACATCCTTGTCCTTAAGAACATCAACTAACTCCCAAATTTTATTTGTCTCAATGCATTCTATTTCTTCATCCATGGCTTGTGCCCAAATTTTATCTTCAACAACTTCTTCAAATGTTAGAGGATCATTAACTTGAGAAAATAATGCAAAACATGAGAATGAATTAGGTGTACCAGCCTCATATATTTCGCGCAGGCTTCTTGTCCTTGGCGGAGTTGCTGGTGTCGAACTGCTCGAGCTGCTTGATGGAGTTTGATGTGCATTTGATGTGCTTATCGAAGTTGCTTGATCTACGACCTGTGTCAGAGTTCTTTGTGCTAGAACATGCTACGCAATCCTTGGAGTAAACGGAGCTGCGCAGCTCTAATTTACATGCGGATTTTCAACCACAACTTCTGTGCTGTCATCATGTTCAACATGTGAGATGATTTTGAAATTCTTCTCTACTGTTCCATCCCATGCTTCATTCTCCACAAACTGAACATATCGACTGATAATAACTTTTCTTGTGACAGGGTTATATAACTTGTATGCTTTTGTGTCTTCCCAATACCCAATAAAAATACATTTTTGTCCCTTTTTGTCTAATTTCCTTCTTAGATCATCTGGAACATGTGTGTATGTTACACAAACAAAAAAATTTAAATGTGAAACACTGTGTTTCATTCCTATCCATGCTTCCTGCGGAACTTTGTTCTTCACGGTTTTTGTCAAACATCGATTCATGATGTATATAGCAGTTGCCACTGCTTCAGCCCAATATTCATTTGACAGATGCACGGCTGCCAACATACTGTGCGCCATCTCCATAATGGTTTTGTTCTTCCTCTCTGCGATATCATTCTGCTGTGGTGTATACTGCGCAATGAATTGCTTCTGTATGCCATGATTCTTGCAAAAGTTTAAGAAATCATTTGAAACATACTCACCACCTTTGTTCGTTCTTATTATCTTGATGCTGTAACCACTCTGCTTCTCCACGAGTGCCTTGAATTGCTAAAAACAACTAAATGCATTAGATTTATGTTTTAGAAAGTAAAGCCATGTTTTTCTTGTGAAATCATCAATGAATGTGAGAAGATAAGTGCATCCTCCCATGGACGGTGTTTGCATTGGTCCACAAATATCAGAATGCACAATTTCAAGTGGTGCGCGGGCTCTGTATGACTTTCCGACTGGAAAAATATCTCTGTGTTGTTTGCCAAAAATACAACTTCATAAATTTGCTCTAGCTTTTCAATCAATGGCAATCCTTTCACCATGTCCTTCATATGCAGTAGCTTCAGCCCACCAAAATTCAGATGTCCAAATCTGAAATTCCATAACCAGGACTCATCCTTTATTTCTGTTTGAAACACAACTTGCATTGCGCTGTCTTTTTCTTCTGTTGCGCAATGAATGACTGCTTCTTTGCTTTCTGCTTTGAGCGCAGCTTTAGAATTTCCATTCTGATTTGCATGAACAACTTGAGTTGTTTTTCCTTTTATGATTGGCCTTATCCTCAAAGAAAACAAGCGATTGCTTGTCATCGACAATTTGGCAATTAACTGATTGCTTGGATATTTGTCTTTAATCACACAACGCTTTTCTATCATGTGAAATCTGTAACCTTTCTCCATCAGCTGTCCTATACTCATCAAATTATGCTTCAGACCTTGAACATAATAACATCATACATATATTTCTGCTCCCCCTGTTTGGTTGGAATATCTACAGTACCCTTACCCAAAATAGTAACTTGGATATTGTTTCCAAGTGTAACATCAGTTTGAACTGATTTATCTAGACTAGAAAACAGATTTAAATTACCAGTCATGTGATTGCTACAGCTGGATTCTAAATACCATATGTCATTTGGACTTTCTTGGACAACATTGCATTCCAGTAGAGATGCACATGCTAAAAACAATGAGTTGTTCGAAGTGTTGTTGTTGCTTAACTGAGCTTCACCTTGCTTTCCTTGGTCATACTGCTTCTTCCTGCATTCATATGCAAAGTGTCCATACTTCTTACAGTAATGACATTGATTTTTTGATTTGTCATACTTTTTTCCACTTAACTGAGTGGGAGTCTGATTCTGGCCTCTACCAGTGCCATGTGCAGAGCTGCTGCTGTGACCTCCTCTGAAAGAACTTCGTCCTATGCCTCTAGAGTTTGATTTTCCTCTGCCTCTTCCACAGCTTATGGATGACTGTGCTGCGAATGCACCTTCCAGTGATGTTTCTGAACCACTGATTCTATGTTCATGATTGAGTAGTGAGGCTTGCAACTCATCAATAGTAAATATGGACAGATCTTTGTTTTCTTCCAGAGTTACAACCAAAGATTGAAATTTCTTTGGAAGAAATCTAAGAACTTTTTCAACAACCCTTTGGTCACCTAGAGTTTTTCCATGAGACTTTATTTGATTAACTAGACCAATAACACAAGTATAGAATGAGTCTACTGACTCTGTATTTTTCATTGACAGAGATTCAAAATCTCTTCTAAGAATCTGAATTTTGGCAGTCTTTACCTTGTTGAAACCTTGATTTGCAGTTTCCAATGTGTCCCACGCTTCCTTAGTTGATTGCGCTATTACTACTCTTGGGAGTATGGATTCATGTGTTGCTTGATGTATGTGGAACAATGCCTTTCCATTTTTCTTTCTCTGTTCTTTCAGAACATCCTTCTCAGCTTGTGTGAGATTGTTGTATGTTGCTAGATCTGCTGGTTCTGCATAGTCATGCTGGACTATTTTCCATACATCTTGACCTCTAAATAAAGCCTTCATTGTTAGAGACCAATATTCATAATTTTTACTAGAAAATATGGGAGTTTGCAAATTACCCGAAGTGGAAGCCATTCTTAATCACTTTTCCCTTTTGTAAATACAATTTCTAATTTCCGTAAACCTGCACTTTGATACCAGATAAAGGAAAAAGGGGAGAGAGCAACCTGTGCAGTCAAAATTTTTTTCACCTGCGCGGTTAATATCATTCACTCACCTACGCCGTGAATGAATATCTTTCTTCTCTTTGATATAGGACCTGCACTCCACTTCCAAGCAAATGCTTTGCTTTGATTAATTTTGTGAGTACTTTACTTTTCTTCACTAATTACATGCACGGTAAATTAGCTACACAATTTACCCTTTTACTGCGTGCACGTTAACTTCTCAATTTTACTTCTTACTGCACGGTGACTACCTATGCATTTCAAATTTTTACAGCGTGCAGATTATTTCTACTGCATAGGTGAACTTTGCTGCATGGGTCACTACCTTCACGGAAATTCTTAACTTCACAAAAGAAATACTTTGCAGAATACTTAACTTTGCATAAGCTTCGCACTTCATGCAAATTACTTTTGTAAACTTCTTTAACTTTACCAAGATTAACTGCGCACAAGTTAATCTTCAAATACCTATTTAGCTTCACACAAACCAAACTTAAACAAACTTTGTATGAATGTATTTCATGCTAAAACATAGGAATCAAAACATATGTAGAAGTTACTACGTAGTTAAACTAGGTCTTTTACCACCGTGAAATACTTGGATTCTTGATTTGATTTACAGACAGTAAATGTAAACAACATTTACGCAGGTCAATATGAAGTAGATGTATGGGATGCATAAATCAACATTCTGGAAAATGAATACATAAAACTAAAGACTTATATATTATTTCTGTAAAACAGAGTAACTTTACCGCACTTACAGAGAGATGCGTTTTACTTCAATCTTTCACAATATTACAGAGCTTGGGCTCTTCATACATTTCACGGTTTTTTACTTCATCTCTTCAATCATTCTCTATCTCTCACCTCTAACCTAATCTTCTATGAGTGATTTTCATTTATAGAGAAACTAGGTTTGGCTTCTCCTCAAAGCTATAGAGTTTCATTAAAGACTGAAATAAATTTCTACCTAAGAAGTTATGGGCCTGCGAAATACAAATGGCTACTTAAATACTAACTTTTCGTGAGCCGGATTGGTTGCAAACTTACTGACTGACTTCTGACATTGCAAACTGACTGAGTGTCTGACAGAGCCGGCGCATATCAGATACACTATCAGCTCATTAATTACAATATTTACAACACTCCCCCTTAATTATGAGTAGATGGGGATCATTAAACAAAAAGTAGAATATTACAAAATATTTCAGAGCTGCGACATGCTCTGTTCATGACATAGTTCACTGCGCAGGTGAACTTGTTACTCCCAAACAACTTCGCAGAAGTTGAAATGGGTCCTTTGCCAATGGTTTTGTAAATATGTCTGCTACCTGATCTTCAGACCTGCAAAATTCTAAGCATATTTCCTTGTTGTTTATCAATTCTCTGATGAAATGATACCTTGTGTCAATGTGCTTGGTTCTCTTGTGAAACACATGATTCTTTGACAGTGCGATAGCTGAATTGTTGTCATAGTAAATGACTGTGGGTTCTTGCTAGACCTGCGACAGATCATTTAACATCCTGCTCATCCAAATTGCTTGACATCCAACACTTGTAGCTGCGACATACTCTGCTTCTCTAAAGAAAGAGTTACTATGGGCTATTTCTTTGAAGCCCATGATACAACGTCTGTTCCTACATGAAATGTATTCCCATATGTGTGTTTCCTGTCATCTATGCTTCCTCCATTGTCACTGTCAGTGTATCCAATGAGTTTGAATTTTTTTGAGGTTGAATACAAAATACCAAAGTCTTTTGTTCCACTTACATACCTCAGAATTCTTTTACCTGCTTGCCAATGAGATTCTCTTGGTGACTCCATGAATCTTGAGATTAGGTTGACTCCATACATGATGTCTGGCCTTGTTGCAGTAAGATACATAAGGCTTCCAACGAGCCTTTTAAACAGTGTAGGATCTACATTGGATCCATCATCATCCTTGCTCAATTTCAAACCTGTTATCACTGGTGTTGGAGTTGTCTTGCAATTTGACATCTTAAATCTGTTCAAGACATCACTTGCATACTTTGACTGTGATATGAAAATACCATTTTTACACTGTTGGACTTCAATACCCAGAAAATACTTCATAAGCCCCAAATTACTCATTTCGAATTCACTTTCCATGACTGTTCCAAATTCCTCTATGCCAAAATCACCAGTAAATATTAAATCATCTACATACAGGCATACAATTAGCTTATTACCTTGCTTGTTAATTTTTGTGTACAGCGTAGGCTCACATTCACTTCTGTGAAATCCATTCTGAATGAGATATGAGTTAATGCAACTGTACCAAGCTCTAGGAGCTTGCTTAAACCATAGAGTGCCTTCTTCAATCTGTATACTCTATGTCCTTGTCCTGGGACTTCATAGCCTTATGGCTGAACAACATATACTTCTTCTTCTAAATAACCATTTAGAAATGCAGACTCAACATCCATTTGATAAACAGGCCATGTCTTATGAGCTGCGATGTCCAAAATTGTTATGATTGTGTCCATCCTTACTACAGGTGCAAAGGTTTCATTGAAGTCTATGCCAGGTTTCCGAGTGAACTCCCTTGCTACCAATCTTGCCTTATGCTTCTACACATTTCCATCAGCATCTTGCTTGGTCTTATAAATCCATTTGACGCTTATAACATCCTTGTCCTTAGGAAAATCAACTAATTCCCAAGTTTTATTTTTCTCAATGCATTCTATTTCTTCACCCATGGCTTGTGCCCAAACTTTATCTTCAACAGCTTCTTCAAATGTTAGAGGATCATTAACTTAAGAAAATAATGCAAAACATGAGAATGAATTAGGTGTACCATCCTCATATATTTCCCGCAGGCTTCTTGTCCTTGGCGGAGTTGTTGGTGTCGAACTGCTCGAGCTGCTTGATGGAGTTTGCTGCGCACTTAATGTGCTTATCGAAGTTGCTTGAGCTGCGACCTGTGTCAGAGTTCTTTGTGCTGGAACATGTTGTACAATCCTTGGAGTAGACGGAGTTGCGCAAATCTGATTTACATGCGGAGTTTCAACCACATCTTCTGTGTTGTCATCATGTTCAATATGTGAGACAATTTTGACATTCTTCTCTA
Organism: Larix kaempferi; assembly: GCA_027924585.1. Taxonomy (NCBI): domain Eukaryota; kingdom Viridiplantae; phylum Streptophyta; class Pinopsida; order Pinales; family Pinaceae; genus Larix; species Larix kaempferi. Next base: position 25,209,361 of record BSBM01000305.1, read on the forward strand.
CTGTTCCATCCCATGCTTCATTCTCCACAAACTGAACATCTTGACTGATAATAACTTTTCTTGTGACAAGGTTATATAACTTGTATACTTTTGTGTCTTCACAATACCCAATAAAAATACATTTATGTCCCTTTTTGTCTAATTTCCTTCTTAGATCATCTGGAACATGTGTGTATGTTACACAACCAAAAACTTTTAAATGTGAAACACTGTGTTTCATACTTGTCCATGCTTCCTGCAGAACTTTGCTCTTCACGGTCTTTGTCGGACATCGATTCATGATGTATACAACAGTTGCCACTGCTTCAACCCAATATTCATTTGACAGATGCGCAGCTACCAACATACTGTGCACCATCTCCATAATGGTTATGTTCTTCCTCTCTGGGATACCATTCTGCTGTGTTGTATACCGTGCAGTGAATTGCTTCTGTATGCCATGATTCTTGCAAAAGTTTAAGAAATCATTTGAAACATACTCACCACCTCTGTTCGTTCTTAATATCTTGATGCTGTAACCACTCTGCTTCTCCATGAGTGCCTTGAACTGCTAAAAACAACTAAATGCATCAGATTTATGTTTTAGAAAGTAAAACCATGTTTTTCTTGTGAAATCATCAATGAAAGTGAGAAGATAAGTGCATCCTCCCATGGATGGTGTTTGCATTGGTCCACAAATATCAGAATGCACAATTTCAAGTGGTGCGCGGGCTTTGTATGACTTTGCGACTGGAAAAATATCTTTGTGTTGTTTGCCAAAAATACAGCCTTCACAAATTCGCTCTGCCTTTTCAATCAATGGAAATCCTTTCACCATGTCCTTCATATGCAGTAGCTTCAACCCACCAAAATTCAGATGTCCAAATCTAAAATGCCATAACCAGGACTCATCCTTTATTTCTGTTTGAAACGCAGCTTGCATTGCGCTGTCTTTTTCTTCTGCTGCGCAGTGAATGATTGCTTCTTTGCTTTCTGCTTTGAGCACAGCTTCAGAATTTTCATTCTGATTTGCAGGAACAACTTGAGTTTTTTTTCCTTTTATGATTGGCCTTATCCTCAAAGGAAACAAGCGATTGCTTATCATCAGCACTTTGGAAATTAACTGATTGCTTGGATATTTGTCTTTAATCACACAATGCTTTCCTATCATGTGAACTCTGTAACCTTTCTCCATCAACTATCCAATACTCATCAAATTATGCTTCAGACCTTGAACATAATAAACATCAGACATATATTCATGCTCCCCCTATTTGGTTAGAATATCTACAGTACCCTTACCCAAAACAGTAACTTGGATATTGTTTCCAAGTGTAACATCAGTTTGAACTGATTTATCCAGATTAGAAAACAGATTTAAATTACCAGTCATGTGATTGCTACAGCCTGAGTCTAAATACCATATGTCATTTGGAATTTCTTGGACATCATTGCATTCCAGTGGAGATGCACATGCTAAGAACAATGAGTTGTTCGGAGTGCTATTGTTTCTTAACTGAGCTTCACCTTGCTTTCCTTGGTCATACTACTTCTTCCTGCATTCATATGCGAAGTGTCCATACTTCTTACAGTAATGACATTGAATTTTTGATTTGTCATACCTTTGTCCACTTGACTGTGTGGGAGTCTGATTCTGGCCTCTACCAGTGCCATGCGCAGGGCTGCTGCTGCGACCTCCTCTGAAAGAACTTCATCCTCTGCCTCTAGAGTTTGATCTTCCTCTACCTCTTCCATGACTTATGGATGACTGTGCTGCGAATGCACCTTCCAATGATGTTTCTGAACCACTGATTCTATGTTCATGATTGAGTAGTGAGGCTTGCAACTCATCAATAATAAATGTGGACAGATCTTTGTTTTCTTCCAGAGTTACAACCAAAGATTGAAATTTCTTTAGAAGAACTCTAAGAACTTTTTCAACAACTCTTTGGTCACCTAGAGTTTCTCCATGAGACTTTATTTGATTAACTAAACCAATAACACGAGTATAGAATGAGTCTACTAACTCTGTATTTTTCATTGACAGAGATTCAAAATCTCTTCTAAGAATCTGAAGTTTGACAGTCTTTACCTTGTTGAAACCTTGATATGCAGTTTCCAATGTGTCCCATGCTTCCTTAGCTGATTGCGCTACTGCTACTCTTGGGAGTATGGATTCATGTGTTGCTTGATGTATGTGGAACAATGCCTTTCCATCTTTCTTTTTTTGTTCTTTCAGAACATCCTTCTCAGCTTGTGTGAGATTGTTGTATGCTGCAAGATCTGCTGGTTCTACGTAGCCATGATGGACTATTTCCCATACATCTTGACCTCTAAACAAAGCCTTTATTGTTAAAGACCAATATTCATAATTTTTACCAGAAAATATGGGAGTTTGCAAATTACCCGAAGTGGAAGCCATTCTTAATCACTTTTCCCTTTTGTAAATACAATTTCTACTTTTCGTAAACCTGCGCTCTAATACCAGATGAAGGGAAGAGGGGAGAGCAACCTACGTGGTTAATATCATTCACTCACCTGCACCGTGAATGAATATCTTTCTTCTCTTTGATATAGGACCTGCACTCCACTTCCAAGCAAATGCTTTGCTTTAATTAATTTTGTGAGTACTTTACTTTTTTTTCTTCACTAATTACTTGCGCGTTAAATTAGCTGCACAATTTACCCTTTTACTACGCCCACGTTAACTTCTCAATTCTACTTCTTACTGTGCTGTGCGGTGACTACCTGCGCATTTTGACTTTTTACAGCGCGCAGGTTATTTCTACTGTGCAGGTGAACTTTGCTATGCCAGTCACTACCTTCGCGGAAATTCTTAACTTCACAAAAGAAATACTTTGCGGAATACTTAACTTTGCATAAGCTTCGCACTTTATGCAAATTACTTTTGTAAACTTCTTTAACTTTACCAAGATTCACTGCACACAAGTTAATATTCAAATACTTATTTAGCTTTGCACAACCCAAACTTAAACAAACTTTGTATGAATGTATTTCATGCTAAAACATAGGAATCAAAACATATGTAGAAGTTACTGCGCAGCTAAACTAGGTCTTTTACCACCGTGAAATACTTGGATTCTTGATTTGATTTACATATGGTAAATGTAAACAATATTTACGCATGTCGATATGAAGTAGATGTTCGGGATGCATAAACCAACATTCTGAAGAATGAATACATAAAACTAAAGACTTATATATTACTTTTGTAAAACAGAGTAACTTTGCCACATTTACAAAGAGATGAGTTTTACTTCAATATTTCACAATATTACAGAGCTTGGGCTCTTCATACATTTCACGGGTTTTTACTTCTTCTCTTCAATCATTCTCTATCTCTCATCTCTAACCTAATCTTTTGTGAGTGATTTTCATTTATAGAGAAACTAGGTTTGGCTTCTCCTCGAAGCTATATGGTTTCATTAAAGACTGAAATACATTTCTACCTAAGAAGTTATGGGCATGCAAAATACAAGCGGCTACTTAAATACTAACTTTCCGTGAGCCGAATTGGCAGCTTTACTGATTGACTTCTGACATTACAGACTGACTGAGTGTCTGACAGAGCCGGCGCATATCAGATACGCTATCAGCTCATTAATTACAATATTTCCAACATTTTGCTGCATCTGGAGATGAGACAATTGAAGACAAACCCAAATGTTCCCCAGCATATGAAGTTTACTGCAGTGTCCAGAGGCATCATGTTCGTTTCCCTGATCAGAACAAGCATTTTTAGACGCCGAACCCATTTGGCCTCCGGAAATAGTTTACAAAAAACCCATACCATAAGTTGTGTAATGGTACCCACCAGGAAAAACTAGTTGATATTCTAATAGATTCTGAGGGAGTCAAAGATTCTCTTGGGCCCTACTACTCCCCATATGATCGACGCATTGTAAAATACCCTGTCATAGGGACAAGTCTAGGGTATGCTTACTGGAACAAGATCAGGGATGCAAATGTTCTCTATGCTCTCTAATAACCACCAGGCTGTCCCTAACTATACAGACATTTCCACAAGTGTCCCCACTACCTGTAAATCATAACCAGAAATGTAATTCAAATTACGATACATATTAAGATGTAAAACAATTAATTATGTTGGAAAGGTAGAATTACCTGAACTATATACATTGAATGCGGTGGATTCTTCATGTAATGGCCCAGTTTGAAATATCAAAGTAATATACCATGGTTATGTAACCATATGTCTTGAATATTATGCTTACAATGGGCCTACCTGGAAAAATATATCCGATAATATACTCATTTAATATCTTCATCCCCAGTGTCTGCAACAAGAACTAAACAAACTCTATCAACTTTAAATTAAAGCCTAGATTGTATTTTAAAAAACTATTAAAGAGAATCTCGGTGCTGTACAAATCAGATGAGAAATTCACCCAAGAAAAGCAATTGTATTGATCAAAGATAGTGAATGAGTATGTTTTCTATAACTGTGAGCCAAGCAGAGTATTTAAGTCGAGTACCCAAGCCCAACACGGTATCCCATCCAAGCGGAGTCGATCAGCAGAATAGAGTGAAGTATCAGATTGTATATTTGGAATGGTATGTTGTAGAAAGCGGATTAGAGGCATCGATCTATTCACCAATGGTAAATCTATGTGGGAGTTGGCACCTAAATCCACAATGCCGTAGAGCAGGTAGGGTAGATTGAAATTTTGGTGATCCCTTGTTTGTTCAAAATCATTATTAAAAGGATGGAAATTGAAAATTTTGATGAGACATATAAACTAAATAGTTTAATGTTGATTCATGTTTGTTCAAGTTCATCATTTTTTTTAATGTATTGAAGGTTTGAATCTGAACGTTGACATTCTACCAAGCCAATAATACAAAATTAGTCACAAAATGTGAGGAACTAGATTCTCAATTTATAAGATATTATTGTGTATAGTAAGTTGTAAAATGTTGTTGATCCAAGTGGTCAACCTTATTGAAGAAGTGACTCCAATAAGTCCTCTTACCAACTTACCAATTTGTATTTGTTTTATATTAAATGGTCTAGTTGCCTCTTCTCGATGACAAAAATCCATTATAATGTTGTCCATTGGTTGTAGTTTGGGTGGTTGGAAGGAAAGATTGTTGCCCTCCCCATCCAAATTCAATTCTTGTAAGTGACATGATGCTCTTATTGAGCTCCATTGTAATAATTGTATTTCAAGCTTTCCTTGATTCCTTCTTAATAGTAGGAAGCTGATTTTTTCACTGAAAAAAAAAAAATCCATTATAATGTATATATTATGTTTTTCTTAATGGAAAAATGATATATCATTATAATGTATATATTATATTTTTCTTATGGAAAAGTGATGTGAACTATTTCTCCTTTGCTTTCCTGTGTGCTTCTACTTCTTCCATTACCTAATATGAGAACTCTCCATGTTCAACAATTGCTTTCACCGTGGGGTGTACTCAATTGCAGGCATTATGGAGTGAGAGATTCTTTTTAGAGCCTTTTGATTTGTTAGTCAAACCACGGCCGGGTTCGGAGAGATTGAGGAAAATATGGAGCAAGAGATTTCCTTCAGAGCCTTTTGATATGCGGGTCAAACCAGTCAAACCACGACTGATGCATCCTGTGAATGTACGTTCATAAAGCAAAAATGAGTATGATGAGTTATAGGTGGACGTGGCATTTTTAGAAATTTTAGGTTTATAAATTAATTTTATTTAATTTTTATTTTTAATAATTAAAAATGCTTCTATATAGATTTATGTCCCATCAAAAATGTCTTTTGCCAATTAAAAAATCATATTAATACATTTTAAAAATTGCAATAATTATTTGTATTTTTCATAATATTACGTATAATCATAAAATTTACAAACTTTTCTGAAACTTTGAAACTTTGTATGGATAACAATCCATAATCCAAAACTTAAATTATATATATATATATATATATATCTATATATATCTTTGAAATGAAAATGAAAATTATTTTTTACATTATCATTATTTAGGTAGGTTTGATTTCGATCGAAATATGATTCTGACAAGGAGGGGGGAAGGAAAATATGCTATAAATAAGGTGTTGCTTAGCTTATTTTTTATAATTATGTATATAACACAATAATATTTTTATTACTGCTTTCATTAAGAGCCAGTAGCCACTTGTCATAGCCAAAAGCCAGGAGTCTCTGGGAGGGGCTGCCAGACACACAGAGAGAGGGTGGGAAATGCCAAGTCCACAAGAAAACACAGACAGAACTAAACCAACCTGGAACCTGTGCAGCCTATACCTGTTACCTGGGATGGGGGGATACAACCTTCCCACCAATGAATACAAAATCCATACCAGCTAGGTGGTGCTTATTACATGTAGCTGCTTATATACAGTATTATACACCACTTATCTCTTTATTTGTTTAGATAGCACTTCCTAGATTTACTGATGGAATGATTTATTTAGTGTTTAACCCATACCGCCTTATGATAGGGCTTATTAGAGGGGTGGGTACCACGGATGGAAAGCAAAAAAATCTGCCGAATCCACATCCGCCCAACACGATAGGGTACGGGGTGGAATGATCGACACTGTGATGAGTGAGTCACGCCTACCTGTTGTGAGCGATACCATCACACCAATAACGATTTACAACAGCTTCTTATATATGTTTATATACAATTTTAGGAGCATTGTCCATGTAAAGTAGCGAAGGAAATCAATGAGGAGTTTGAGGAGGATTAGTCTTCCCCTATGAGTCAAACGTTTATCCATACCTGAGCCAACCGATCGATGAGGAGTTTGAGGAGCTGGATGAATGAGTCCACATACCAGAGCCAGTCTTCCGCGAGGGGTGAGATAAATAAAGTAAGTGAGTCTTCTGTGAGGGGTGAGAGCCAGTATTCAGGGAAGGGTGAGAGCCAGTATTCAGAGAGGGGCTAGAGCCAGTCACCATAAGCCTTAAGCCATTAGTCAGAAGCCTTCACCACCAAGTCCATAAGCCTTAAGCCATTAGTCAGAAGCCTTCACCACCAAGTCCACAAGCCTTTAGCCAGAAGCCTTAAGCCATTAGCCAAGCACACCAATCAACCCACCTACACCATCACACCTTCAACATAAAAAAACCAACCATCACAAATAACACATCACACCAAGCATATACCACATGTTGTTACTTATGTTGATATATATTTCGAGGAGCATAGTGAAAAAGGAGAGAATTTTTGTGTTCATACTTTAGAAAGAGCATAAAATATAAATGTTGCATATTTTGTTTTTAAAAATTAGTTTAAAAATTGCATAAGAGAAGATTAAAGATGTTAATGATATTATTTCATACTATTTCAATATAAACATATAGATTTAAGTTATACAAATTTTTGGAATAAGGAGAGAATATATATATATATGATAGTAATACAACATTCACATAAATGTTTTATGAACTTTGTAAAGTTTTATAATGTATGTAATTTTTATTTTTTTTCTTATTTTTATTTAATTGGATCAATGTTAAAATTAGTCTCATAAAAATCTATAAATTAATCAAAATTTAACACATATAAAAAATAAATTCAATAAATAAAAACATATTAATATTAATTTTTACAAACTTTAAAAATACTTTTGATTTTTTTATATCACTATTTAAACTAAACCAATACATAAACTAAAACATAACTAATAACTACCTAATAAAATAAGATACATAAAATATGGCATAAAAAGTACAATAATAAAAATCTAATAAATTTAATGCTTATCCGATTTAAAATCTATTGAATATTCTCTATTTTTCAGTTTTTTTTATTGATATAGATCATCCAAAATGGTGACTTCAATCAATCTCATAGATTATGAATCTCCACACATCCATCCTTCCAACATAGGCTTATTAACCATGTACTTTAGAGGAGTGTAATCAATGAAGAACTTACTGTTAACTTTAATCAATCTCATAAATTATAAATATCTCAATATGATAGTAGTATTTTAAATGCATAAAGAAATAAGTCATTGTTTCTTAGAGTTAGATTTTTTATTTATCGGTTTATAATTTTAAAAATAAATAAATAACAAATTAACGTAGTAAGAAGTTAATTCTCTAAGAATAAGGATTTATGAATTTTTTTTCCAAAGTTATTAATAAAATAATTAAATAAATTATTTGTAAAAATTAAAATAAATTATTTGTAAAAAAAAAGAGTTGGAAAACTTGAAAGTAACTACACAATGAAGTCAAGTACATAAAATATATTATACAAAGTATAATAATAAAATTCTCATCATTCTAATGGTTATACCCTATCCTATATCAAATGTTGTGATTATTCCCTATTTCTTAGTGTTTATTGATATAATGATATGATTACTTCAATCAATCTCATAAATTATAAATCTCTTTGTATAAAAGTAATATTTAAAGGACATAAGCAAATAAAATATTAAAAAATGCATATGTAATAACATAGGTACACTTTTAGTAAATATGGCATACATGAATTTTAACAAATACAATATTATAAATAATATAAAATTTATGATTAAATTTCATATTTCAACCTATTAAATTATAAATAATAATAATAAATAATTAGTTGAATATTCATGTCGATAGTAGAGTATGATAATAAATAATTGAGATAAAAAGTTATAAATAAAAGATTACAATTTAAACAGTTTTAAGTATTTTTACTAAAAAAATAATTAGAATATTTATCTATTAAAAATATATATTATTAATAAAATGATATTGATATTTTATTGTTATTTTAATGAACAATTAAAATTAAAGTAAATTTTTTTAGTAAATAAATTTTTAAAAAAAAAAAAATATGATAATGATTATTATTCTTTAAAACTAATAAAATATGATGATTATTATTCTTTAAAATTAATAATATTTATAAAAAATTAATTAATTTAAGTATGTAACTTAGAAGGTCCTCAAGAGTAATTATGTTATAAAATTGGATAAATGTACATCCAACTCCTTTACATCACAAATTTTAAAAATTCACTTATCCAACCATTGTTTTCGAGTTAATTCAATTGAGGACTTTTATGATGGATGCCATGAGCATGGGTCCTAATTTTAGCAATCTTTATTTTCATTTTAAGTTCATAATGTGGAAAAATATATTCTAATTAATAAAATCTTTGTAGTATTCATCTTAATGTTATTAACAATTTCATTACTGCTCCATGTCTTCTGAATGTAACATATAATATCATTCATATTACTAATTTATTAATCTTCTTTGATGTTCCAATGGTTAACCCAAGTTTCAAAATATATATCCCAATTTATTTGGATCCCATGGTGGCTATTTATCGTGCTACAAACAATAACAAGAAGTCTATCATTTCTCGACTTGCGGAATTTATGTTTATATTGTAGATGTATAATCATTGATTTAGACTTCATTGAGGCACAACCAACTTCAATCAAGGGAATAAGGTAAGGAGTGAACTGCATTTAGTTTTAAAATTATAGGCTATAAAATATTTTTGGATTTGGTCAATTTTATTGCAAAACCTCATATGATATTGTGGGCCCAAAATTCATAGCAATATATAAAATTTACGATAACTAAAGCGTTGACATAATTTTTTCTTATTTGAATAAAAAAATTTAGCATCTCTACATCTATTTTCAAGACCATATTTATTTTAGTTCCTTCAATGTCTTTAGATTTTCTATTTGCAAGATGTTTAATGCCATACTGTATATCATCAATCGAGAAAACCACATTGTATCTATGGGTGTTATGGATGTCTTTAGAGACATGATGGGAAACACAAATTTTATTAAGGGAGGAGTTCTAATTTTTTATGTTAATAATACCTAACTCTTTAAGTTTTTTAGTAATGATGTTAGCTGAAAAAGAACTTTAGTCTCTCTTTTACATTAGTCAACAATTTTTTTTAAATGTTCACATTTTTTCCTTTTTAATTGAGGATTTATGTTTTTTACTCTTATAGGCTCTATTAGACTAATTTAAGATCATTTTAATATCTCTTCTTGCAAGTTTATGTTCTAGGATATATGAATGCTTTGAAACAGGATATTTACGTTTGATATGCATTTTTTTTTAAACTCTTTTAAAAAAATAGGTACTTTCAAATAGAAAGTTTAACATAGATTCCAATTTGTGTCATTTTTCATGGCAAAATTAAAGACCTCCAATAAATCATTGAGTAAAGTGTAATCCTTTCTATTCTCATATGAGATATCCATGTAAGATCCCTTGTAGATCAGGGGATGCAGATGTGTGTATGTGGGGTGGGGGGCGGGGGAGGGGGGGGGGTTCTCTTTGATCTTGGAGGAAATGTAGAAATTTATTTTTGCATGGGGTTTAGGTACTAGAAAAGATAATGAAGCTAAGGCATTGGTAGTGTACAAAGGATTGCTTTAGTGTACAAAATTTATCTCAACAGTTTGGGACCATTTCATATTTCCAAGTATTTTGGGCTCACGACAAAGATGTTGATCGTCTAGCCAATGTAAGATCTTAATTTGATGAAGGAACTCTAAAGATCAAATGGGGTATTCAATTTCCATGCCCCTCCCATGATTTATTTACCCATTAATGTGATTATCTGTAATACCCCGATTTTGAGCCCTTGATCATATATACTTGTTATTTGCTTTGTTATTATGGCACTAGGTGTTGAGACTATGGTCTCTAGACATCATTGTAAATCAATAAAATATCTGGCTCAACATGGAAAACTAACGAGAATGGGGGTCCTTGGAATCTACAGGTGAGGGGGGATGGGGACTTCCTAGTGCACTCTAGGCTTGATGACTACTCAAACACTTGATGATGGACCCAAATTTACCCTTTTGGACCTTATTGATGTTTTGTAACTATCCATGAAGTTTTGGTAGCTCCACTTGCACTAGTGCACCCTCTTGAGAAATTGGTGGGCCCCACTTGGAGATAGTGCCCTTGCTCCACTACTCATGGGAGAGGATCCCTATTTGTGTGATGTAGGTCAGTTATGAGACCTAATTGAATCCTTGTCTCACCTCCCATGAAAAAATTCTCCCTCCTTGGCCTCCACTCCTCATTTTTTAGTAACTCCTCTCATTTTGCTATTCCCGGAAAATGGAATCTATCTTAACATAACCTTGACTTCACCCCAACTCAAGTTAAGCTCCCGAATTTCAAATTCCCTCCATGAATTAAAATTTCCTCCTCCAACTGTAAAACCAAGTTCTACCTTCCTTGGGAATAGTTACCAGTTACCTTAGTCATGCCATGCGATCTATTCATGCCAGTGTGAGGAATGATGCTATTAGAGCTATGTGCATTGTGAACCATTGTGAGTTGAGATGGTGTTGAACCATTGATAGAGCTTATTTCCATTGTTGAGAAAAAAATATGTCCTCACTTCCATTTCTTATCTCTACCCCATATCGTCACGTAAATCTTGGGAAGAATGGGGATGTCCCGAGGGACTTGTGTAGTGAAGGGAGTCACATTCCACTGGATAATGTAGATGGAGGGGGAAGTAGATGGTTAAAGGGTTGATTTTTGTTTATAAAGTTGATATTGAGATATTCCATTGCTTGAGTGCGCCCTTCTTGTGTATTCCTTGGCCTCAGCTCGGGGGTGGCCTGTCCAAGTAAGATTTGGCTGGATTGTGCCTACGGCTGGGAGGAAAGTTGTCATGTTGAAGCCAATTTACCTTCAATAAGATAAGTACTTTGTTATATGTTTATTCATGTGTTTATATGTTTTTTCTATCTCTACTAGTGTTCCCTTGGTGGCTATTATAAACTCTATTTGAATAGATGCTCATTTTGCTAATGATCGGATGTTGAATCAAATAGTTTTTTACTTGGAATCTTGCTTGCAATCTTGGTTTATGAGGTATGAAAGATATATATCTGTTATGTAAGCTTATGCTTTGTTTATACTTTGTATTTTTTTAATCTAATGCACCCTTGGAGGATGAGTGAACTCTTATTTGGTTTATGGCTTTTTATGCTAACATTTGGATGTAGGTTGAATGGTTTATCTTCAGTTTATTACGAGCATTCTTCCCTTCTTCTCTAAATTATGATTCTTCTCCTATACATGGAAGCCTTAACACCTGCTATAAAAAGTATATGGCTATAGAACCAACTTCTAAATCCTATTTGAGAAACACTTAACGACGGTAGATGGAAACCCCTAAACTAAAAACAGACAACACTTGCATAACTAAAACTAGCAAACCGAGAACGGGAAATCTGTTAATGTTCACATGTCAAACTCTAACTCTATCTTATTATGTTTTATTTGGTTGTTCATGGAAACCTGTAGATATGTTACTAATGTTTAGTTACATGTTAAGTTATAGGTTCAAGCGAGATTGCATTCATGCTTGCATTGCATGTGCATCAGGGGGGGATGATATGTATTGTTTTCTGCATTTCATTTAAAATGGATGTATGCTTATTTATTTGGAATTTAGACATGTTGGCCTAGCCTTATATCCCTTATTCTGTTGTGCATTACCTTGAATCATCCCTCTCCCCCTGGTTTCGATATGTTTAGTTATGTCAAGTACATTGCATTATCTATGAAGAAACCATGTGCATTTCATTACATGAGAGAAAAAAAGAGGTGTTATAGCCACCTTCATACCTTACATTCCTATGAATAACCCATCAAATATGAGAATTAAATGGAAGGAGGTGTGGAGATATGCATTTTATTGTGGGATATATTCTTGGGATCTATCTCTACCCCATCTATTGTATAGAATTCCCTCATCCTAGTTGCAAGTTGTATGAACTATGAGGGGGATTTAAGGGATTCCCTCCTTGACTCTGAGGCGAGGAGTGTTGGACTAGAGGCATAGCCTGGAAGATGTGTGGAGATTTAGATTAGAGACATGGTCTACAATGAAAATATAGAAATATGAGATGTCTGTTGTGTGAAATGTAAAACTTTAGGAGGAAGATGAAGAACTAAGAGGGTGTAATTTTGGAGGGATAACATGAGATGACCAAATTGGCATTGCAGTGGAGTAAATGGCACAAGATGCAGGATGCAAATCTTCTTGTGGAGGTGTAGGAAGGGGGTAGACTTGTGCTTCAGGTTGGAGCTCAAATCCAATCGAGTTATAAAGGAGATGGAAGTAGACATAAGAAATCACATGAAAGCTCAATAGAATTAGTTCTTGGTATTGGAAGCACAACTACACTTATTTTTACTAGGTTTGATCATATTACAAACTTTCTATGTATTCCTCTAGAGGTTTTCTAGCTTCTCCCCTTGTCCATCCTTGAGGGTTCACTCAAGCCTATCCTCATGGAAAAGAAACTTGCAAACTGTATAAGTACGGAGCACAGCATGGTCAATTCAAAGGATGAAAACCAAGTGTACGAGGGGGTCTCCACAAGGTGGATTTTTAGTATTTCCATTGTTTTCTTAGTATGTTTTACAAAGTTTTGTTAATCCTGAGATAGTTTGTTTGGATATTCACTTTCCATGTCAGTGTTTTTAGAATTTGGTTCGATAGTCTAGATCTTTTTGGAGTCTAATGTTGGGTGTAGGATTCAACCTCCCTTTCTCTACTTGTATTACAATGCCAACTAGTTATGATGCAATAATTTTCTAATACAATTCTACCCATTGTTATAAAAAAATCCCTCTTAGATCAACATATCGTTTAATGAATATCATTCAAGTTATTTATCAAATGAGATATAGTGTGTGGATGATATTGAATGAAGAATTACTAGTTTGATATATCCCCATGTCAACCAATATTTAAATGAATATATGAAGCAACATACAAGGACAAAAGCATACCATGTTGGATATAGTTTGATATATCCCCATGTCAACCAATATTTAAATGAATATATCAAGCAACATACAAGGACAAAAGCATTCAACATGATCCAAACGACTTTTATTAACATGAGAAATAAATTATGTCCTTTGTCGAGCATGTTGACTAAGATTAAACATATTGATCAATATGTATATCATTCTAATTGGTATAGATATCATATTGATTGATAGTATATATCATATTGATTGATATTGTATATATTATTAATTGGTATCTAGGACTATATATCATTAAAAACATAGCATGGTATTGCTATTGATCAATGTTGTCTTTTGACACAATAAATTTAGTGGATAAGTGATCATTATTTAGCTAGAATAATAGATTTTTACTTTATTAACTTAAAGTTTTAAAAACAAATATATGGAAAAATAACATAGTCTCTCATACGAAGTTAACTTAAGAACTCATGAATTTTTTCATCCCAAATGAATTTATGATTTAAAAACAAATATATGGAAAAATAACATAGTCTCTCATACGAAGTTAACTTAAGAACTCATGAATTTTTTCATCCCAAATGAATTTATGATTTGAGTTCATTGGCTTTATTGCATGAATTTTTTCATCCCAAATGGATATATGATTTGAGATCATGGGCTTCATTCAAGAGTTTATAGAACGACCAAATAGTATATTTGTAAAGCATAGAAAGGTAGAAGGATTTATAGATAAAGACTCCATAGGTAAAGTAAAGATATGTCATGTAAGTACACAAATAGATAAGCTAAATAGATAGGCTTGAAGGTTAAATCAAATGATTATGAAATAAATTTAATATATTTATGATAAAGTTGAGGAAATCATATATTCAACTTTTTTAATTTTCTCATGGTTAAATAGATAATCAAGATCAACAATTTATCTAATTTACCATTTATAAATTATAAAAAAATAAAAAATAAAAAATACTAAAAAAATTATAATTTTTTCTTTAAGAAAAAAAAACAATAATAAATATCTAATAAATTTAACCATTGTTCCCTACTCCCTTCTACCATATTTCATAATATGTAGCTTCAACCAATCTCATAGTCATTATGGAGATAAATTTATAAGATAGGATTACAAGGAAATGAAAAATGGTTTATCAAAATATTACATATATTATCTTATACACACCCTTGTTAAATAAATATTATTTGTCCTATGCATACCTTTGGTAAATAAGGCATAAATACATGTTTTAAGAAATGCCACTCTATAAAATTTATGTACACATCCAATATATTAAATGAACAACCTAATAAAACATAAAATTAGAATATCCATTAGGAATTTATGTCTTTTTCATTTAAATCCTAAATATTAAATGAACAACCTAATAAAACATAGAATTAGAATATCCATTAGGAATCTATGTCTTTTTCATTTAAAGGCGGATATTTTAAGTTATATAGTAAATAAATAAAATTTAATATAAATAAACAATAAAGATATAAAAATAAATAAAATCGATGATTAAAAAATAAAGAAATAAAAGTAAATGTTAAAATTAATAAACAAAATTAAGTATTTTAAAATATGTGATGATGATGTTTATCATTCTCCATGTCCAATAAAGTTTGTGAATACAAAATAAAATTATATAAAGTATTTTTCAAAATGTCATTTTTATTTGTTGAATAAAAAATAAAATTATATAAAGTATTTTTCAAAATGTCATTTTTATAATTGAACATGCTAAATATAAAAGTGACAAGGTCATTGTAGTTTTTGTCGTCCATAATGTCTTAATAAGTAATTATGTTATGAAATTGGAAAAAGTTACATATTATATTATTAATGGTAGGGCACATTAAAAGGAAATAGTGTTCATCATTAACCTCTTTTATGTTGCAAATTTTACAAATCCACTCATTTGGCCATGGTGTTTTTGAGTTAGTCCAATGACCAGTTTTATTATGGATTTTTAGAGTTAGATCTAATTTTATCAATATAATTTAAGTTTTAAATTCATAATGTTGAAAGGATATTTTGATCTTATGGATTTTTAGAGTTAGACCTAATTTTATCAATATAATTTAAGTTTTAAATTCATAATGTTGAAAGGATATTTTGATCAAACATGTTAAGATTGATAAATTCTTTGTAGTATTTTGCTTCTTCTTTTTATTGATTTAATTATTGTTTTAGGTCTTATCTTTAAACTTAGTAGGGATGTGGCATTTAATAGTATAAATATTACTAATTTGATAATCTATTTTATGTTCCAATTGTTAAACAGAGGCTCAAAATCTCTAAGCCAACTTCTTTGGATCCTATGGTAGCTATTGCTCATACTAGAAGCAATAATAAGAAGCATAGCTTTTCTCAACTTTAAAAAATCATGTTTATATTATAGATATGTAATAGTGTCTTTAGACTTCATGGATATACAACCTATTATTGAGATGATATATAGATACATTACAAGAAAAATACTACCTAGCAGAGATTTTTATGGGTTTTTTAGTGTTATAATATTGGACCAAATTATCAAAAAAACCTCCACTAAAACCTTGACTATTCATAAAGAAGGTTTTAGTGGAGGATTTAATAGATGTTTATTACAACTAAAAATAATTGGTGATAGGAGGTTCTCAAAGATATTCTTTTAGTGAATTTGAGTCAATAAGGTGCATCAATGAACCAATAATCAATACGAATTAATGTGTATTATATAGTTTTAAAGCACCATTGTGTATTATATATTTTAAAAGCAATGGTGTGTATTATATGTATAAAATAATTGATGTATATATCACAGTGCACACTGTAAAGTATTGTAATGGTAATTATAATAGCAATGACAACATTATCAATATTATTGAAGGAAATGGTGTTGTTGTCATCATTGGGAGCATTTATGACAATTATTAGCACCGATGTGTTTACTCATGTATATATCATTATGAATAATAACCATTTAAATGCATCAATGTATAAATATGTATGGACCAAACCATTGTGTTCAAATGAATACAATTCACCAATATGTTTTAGTGTTGAATTTATTTACATTGTGAATATGCAAATGCAATTTCTTATTTTTTGATAAAAAATTAAGCAATCATCATAAAATGAAATATTTTTTATAATAATATTGCTTTTATATTTTAATTATTGCATTTTAATATAACCATTGCATTAATGTATTTATCATTTTAAGAAATATATCAATGAATTATACTTTTGTTCATTGTAATAATGTAAATCATTCATATATTTAATCAAACATTTTATGACATCGTACAATGCAATAGAATAAGAAACCAATTTGATTATATGTGAATAAGGGACCCTTTTTTTCAAGGGAAAAAGAATAATTTTATTATAGAATAACAAAACTACATTCCGCAGAATGCATGTTTCCATGCATTTCCAGTTAAAGCCTTTCGGCTAAAAAATGTTGTTCCACTAGTGGACCAGAAAAGTCTCCCCTCATAGAGTTAGAGCAGGTCGGAATGCTACAAAATATTATAGAGAAAGTGCATGATCTAAAACAAAATATGAAGAACTAAGCAGCCGAAGCCTATAGCCGAGAAACTGAAACTCCTGGTGAGAGTGCCATACTCTCAATTATCTAGCCTATGCATCCAAAAATTCTAGAAAAAGGATGATATGCTTTGTTATGTTTACCGCCTCTATTCTGACTATGTAAGAGGAGGGGGAGCTATGACTTCAATGAAATGTCTATGAGAATATTCGTAGAACATACAATTCTAAAATTCTGAGACCTTCTAGTGACCATGAGGAATGTTCAATCCTTCCTTTGAGAGCTTGTTAGCAGTGGCATTTCATTCCCTCTAGACATGACGACGAGAAAAGGAATCAAAACCATCCAAATTTTGATTTACTTCTTCAATCAATGTGAGAAGAAATATATTTTGCCAATTTTTTACTTTGTTTATCCATTTTATGACATTCATGGAATGCCCGAAGATTTGTAAGGTTCTGCAATCATTCTCTAAAGCAAAGCAGAGGAGGAGTTTTAAGGCATGAACCATGTATACTATGAAACGAGAACTTTATACTATGAACGAGAACTCTAGCCATAAAAATGATGATTTTTGCAAAAAAAACACCAAAAACACCCTCCAAATAGAAAAGTGTTGATACCAGTATACACGATTTTTTTTTAGGGTAAAAAATAGAGCCATGGCCTAAACATCCCATACTGTTGTTTACAAAAACTGTAAAATCAACCCATAAATTGGAAAAAAAAAATTCTTCAAGAGATAAATTACAACTTTTTTGAAACTTATATATTAAACAAACAAAAAAATCATAAATAATTTCACTACTCTAACCATGTAAAAACAAAGAAATTATGAGGCGATTCATAATGAAATAATATATTAGACCATACAAGAACAAATGATTCATATAAATATTCAAAAATTCCTTTAGAGTTTCAAATACAAACATCATACTAATAAAAAACATCTAAAATGCTTCATGTGAAATTATTCAAATTCATCCATGGATTCTGATACCCCATCAGAATCTACATTTTCTGCAGATGAAGGACTGGATGAAGATATAGATGACCCATATTCTTCTCTATTATCAATGGGTGCACCATTTGAGTCTACATCTATGCCCATAATTTTAGATGTCATATTCCTTCAAGATCTATGGCTTGGTTTAACAGACTCCCATCTTGCAACTTCTTGTTTTGGCAGCAACCTCTTGATAATTTATATAGTCTCGGAGCGAAGAGTGTCTTTCTTTGTCAACTTGAAATCATAAACAAGTATATCAAATTCCTCTAATTTCAAGATGTCAATGCGGCGACGATTTATTTTTTGACCCTTTCTTTTTCTCTTTCTGCAAACCTTTTTCTCAACCACCATCTATGCCTTGTACACACCATCAAATGGGTGCGTATTTGTTGCATACCAATGTACGTCTATTAATACTACTTCTTCATTTTCTTTATTGACCTTCATAACTTTTTCAATCTAGAATGGATAATGACGTGCACCATCTGTAGCCAAAACTGCAATCATGCAACCCTCCTTGATATCTTGTACTGAGCCCCTGTAAAGGTCTTCCATATCTCGACACTTTGCAAATGATTTAGAAGAAATTGAATAGCATTAACTCTTTGCTTGATGCAATTGCATTGCAGTGGATCATTATCAATGGATATGCAATTTCTTCCTTTCCGTAAGGAGCATGCTATTGTTGTATCTAATCACCAAAAAAAAAAAAAAAGTTAAGTCAAATAGCATAAAGAAGCATACTTTAAAACAATAAAATAATGAAGAATAACAAAACAATAAAACTTTAAATATGATTTCATATGTAACATCAGAAAGTTTACCTGAACCCGAGAACAAATCTAAGACCCAATCTCCTTCTCTTGAATTTAAAAAAAAAAAATTAAATCTAGACCACCCCTAAACTATATAATAATTAAAAAAACAAAAAAAAAACCTAAACCCCCCTAAACTATATAATAAAAAAATAAAAAATAAATAAAAACCTAAACTCCCCTAAACTATATAATAATTTAAAAAATAAATAAAAATAAAACCTAACCCCCCCTCCCTTCCCCCTCCTCCCACCCACTTCACCCTCCTCCTCATGCCCCCTCCCTTTCCCCTCCTCCTCGTGCCCCCTCGGAAGGGAGGGCGAGGGTAGGAGGAGGAAGGGAGGGCGATGGGGGAGGAGGGGGAAGGGAGGGCGATGGGGGAGGAGGAGGAAGGGAGGGCAGGGGGAGGAGGGAGAGGAGGGTGCAAGGAGGAGGGGGAAGGGGGAGGCGGAAGGGGATTAGGGGGAAGGGGGGTGGCAAGAGGAGGAGGAAGGAAGGTCGAGTGGAGGAGGGGAAATGGATGGCGTAGAGGGAGGAGGGGGAAGGGGGAGGAGGGGGAAGGGGGTGCGAGGACGAGGGGGAAGGAGGGGGTGCGAGGAGGAGGGGGAAGGGAGGGGGCGCGAGGAGGAGGGTGAAGAGGGCGAGAGGAGGGGGAAGGGATGGGGGTTAGGTTTTAATTTTTTTATTATAAACTTTAGGGGGGGTTTAGGTTTTGATTTTTGTTTTTTAAATTATTATATAGTTTAGGGGGGGGTTAGGTTTTAATTTTTTTATTATATAGTTTAGGGGGTCTAGTTTTTAATTATTATTATTTTTTAATTTCAAGAGAAGGAGATTAGGTCTTATATTTGTTCTCGGGTTCAGGTAAATTTTCTAATGTTACATATGAAAGCATATTTCAAGTTTTATTGTTTTTTTTATTCGTCATTATTTTATTGTTTTAAAGTATGCTTCTTTATGTTATTTGACTTAACTTTATTTTTGTTTTTGGTGATTAGGTACAACAATAGCATGTTCCTTACAGAAAGGAAGAAATTGCATATGCATTTATAATGATCCACTGCAATGCAATTACATCAAGCAAAGAGTTAATGCTATTCAAGTTCTTCTAGATGAACTGCAAGAAGTTGGTTTGAAGAAAGGAGAGTTTAGTGAAACACTTGTGGCAAATATGTCAAAAGAGCCTCAACCCCCATTAGGAGGGGTGTTTGGAAAGGAGCACTTTGGGCATATTTCAAACATAGAGGACCCAATGGAAGAGGACATTGATGTCCCTGAGGAAACCCAAGCTCCAGAAAATTCCAATTTTGATGAAGAATTTGGCCTGCATGATATTGTTGATTAGTTCCATGTCTTGAAGAAAATGTTAAATTTGAAATTTTTTTGATAAGATATATTAGTAATGTTTTGACTTTCAGACTTTATTTTAGAAATAAAATTTCTATATATAATGTTTTTAATATGCTTTTTACAAATATATGGTATAGTTTTTATTGAATTTATGTGAATCGTCACTTTTCTGGAAAAAAAATGAAATAGTATCATTTTTATACAAAACATATCTGAAAATTCATTGAAAATGGTTTTAAATGTCTTTATTTTCTGGAATTTTTTGCAATTTTGTCAATAAAAATGTCTTATTTTATAGAAAATATTGCAAAATGTATATGTTTTTCATTATAAATTGCTTATAATGTATGTTATTTTGTTAAATTTCTAAAAACACACTTGAAAATATAAATTAAAAAATATTTTATGACAAAGATAATTCAAAGGCCCAAAAAATGCCTCAAAATGAAAATGTGTGATACTGGTATCAACCTTTTTTTAAACGAAGGTAAAAATAACCACTAAAATTAGGAGAGAGAGAAACGAGAACTATGTAGAGTTTTCGTTTCATAGTATATGTGATTCATGGAGCTCGACATAATATTAGTTCCACTTCCAAGTCCCATTTTCAGATGGAAATAATGAGTGTCCAACGGGTGAAGAATAGCACCACCTCCACAAACCTAATTTTGAGAAGCTCCATAAAACAAATCCCAAGGGAAACTTTTGTTTATTTGTTCCTCAAGGACAACCCTTGCAACAGGGGTGTCCTTTTGTTGTGGAAAATATGAGAGGATATCCAGTCCAAGTTTCACAGTAAGCTCAGAGATAGATGGTTTTTCCTAAAAAATGGATTTATTTCTTGCAATCCAAATGCCCCATATTATAAGGAGAGGGAGAGCACATATGTTTTATATTTCCACCGCTGAAACCCAGGATCTCCAAGCCTCTTCTACAGACGCACCTTGCCAATCAATTGAGAAATTCATCCTTTTTTTTTATTCGATCCAAGTATAATAGAAAAAGGACAGGATATGAAGAGGTAGGATGCAGATTCAACATCATTATTGCAGAGGACACACCAACTAGGTCCTTTGATAGCCTTGTTTTTCACATTATCCCAGGTCAAAATATTCTTTGCTAGTGTACACCACATAAATAATTTCTCGTTTTGGGGACATTTGGACTTTCGGATGCTCTTCCACCACCATTTTGGTTCTCCTTGTTGAGCCGAGGAATCCAATTTTTTATATCCTAGCTTTGGCATGTACTGGACATGTGCTGTCGAGATCCAAATTAGTTCGTCCGTCATGTCTGTTAGGAAGACATGTGAAATTCTGAGAGTACTGAGAAAAACATTCCAAGCCTCCACCAGACCATTTGATATTTCTAAACTGGTAGCATCCTTCCACCCCTGTTTCCAGATAGAAGAGGTAGTAGCATCCGCAAATTGGTCCAAGTGGTGTATACCTTGAAGATGCATGTGTTGGATGAGCTAGGGAGGTAGAGTATGAAAATTTTGGCATCCAGGCCAAGGATAATCTCCGATACAAACTTTTGTGCCATTTTTTATTTTCCCTGCGAGACCTTCCTCGATTAGAGGGAGAGAGTTTAACACCGCTTTCCATATTATTGAGATAGCCTAACTGCTTCTAATTGGATTCTTGATCCATTCCATGAGTGAGTCTGGGGAAATATATTTGTGATTGAGAATAAGGGACCTTTTGTCATATAAAATGGGATAATATATGGGTCCATGATAATTTAGATGTCAATAAGTAATTTCCATAATTATTGGTAACTTGTTGTATATAATTGGGGAAATATGTCCACATTAAATAAAACATTTGTTTTTCACAGAAAAAGATTTCAAAATATACTTGCAACATTCAATTATATTGATCACCATTCATGTTGTAATGCTTCTCAAGGGCACTAAGAATTTCAATCTAAATAAGCATCTATTTTCTTTTCATTCTAGAAATGCATAAGAGTATTAATACAACCTCAAATGGTGGATTTCTTAACTGTATGACTGAAAAAACTATAAGCATCATGTAACCATAGCAACATATAAGAATTTTACAACAAGAAATAAGCAAATTATAATCACAAGAAAAATACCTTGTTATAAGAATGGTGACGGAGTCCGAACTGAGCATGCTTCCCTCTTCTCCTCCAGTTTCTTCCATATTCATTACCCAAAACGGAACCACGGTTTTACCTCCCAGATAACTAGGGGCCTAGTCGGATCCCTAATCCCAGGAAGCCATCGAATGGTCCCATCCAAATGGCCTCCTGGCCCTCTGTGCCCGAGACCCCCAGAGAACAGAACAATGATGCACTTGTAGGCTATGTATCAAATATTCCAAGATTTCTCAAACTCTTCCAACTCTTCCAAACTTCCCATACCCCAAAATATCCAGAATTCCCATCCTAGAAAAAATCTCATCCAAAATATCCTCCCAAAGAAAAAGAACCTCCCTCCTTCCACTCTCAAGTCTCCTATTTATATCAAAACTCCTCATCATCTTCCTCATCCATCAATAAATTCCAATAAAATAATAATCAACAATCAATAAATTCATTTTCTCCAAAAAATAGAAATTTGATTTAAATAATTAAAACAACTCTTTTCTAAAAATTTGTGCAAATCCTATCTATCCATTTATTTATATTATCCTCTCATTCATAAGTCAAAAAAGATATTTTCATATATATATTATACTATGACATATTTTATATTATATGTTTATAATTATTTATGTCATTCAATAATCCAATCAAATTATATAAATCTAAAACATATTAAACAAGTCAACAAACTCGTACTTTCAACACACAAGTAATATTTTCAACAATTCATCAACCAAGTTACTAATAGCTAATATAACCACATTAATTTATTCATCGATCGACCATCATAATAGTGTACTCACGAATTGGCGTATGCATGACCAGTGCACACGTCTTAAGCATGGGTACTAGTAATAACTTTTAATGCTCCTAATATATCATTATTACATGCTTGCAAACAACATATAGAAGAACAATTAAACAATGCATCATTCATCATTCATAATAATTCATACAAAAGAAATAAAACATAATTAGGTAAAGATAATGATGAAATTGAGCATATAATCATGATGGCTAATAACAATCAAGAACACCATCCACTCCATCATTGGTCCCATCCATCCCATTAGTAATCCAACCCCCTAATCACCACTACTTCCATCTCCTGACCTCACTATCATGTCCTCTGCTACAATATACTATGGCGTCGACTACACAACCTAACCACATATAGAACATGTAAGCAGAAGTGTCGATCAACTACATCGACCAAGCTTCCCCAGCAGGAATCCGCTAGTCGTCATCACACATCTAGGGGAGTGTGCGCAAAACAACCCTCCCACGACTCCAGGTTTCGAGGGATAAACGGTGGGAAATGCCTCCACCCCCTTGATAGTATTAGGGTCGACACCCTACATCAACCATAATGTGCCATCACTGTTCTAAGGGGTCTCGTCATTGAACAACCACTTTGGGCAAGTTACAATTCCTGTCAAAACTCACATTCACTGACAACTCAAATAAACATTGGAATTTACAATTAAATAGCATGAAATTTGATATAACATCATTATACTCCTGATGTTCAAGACATCTCGTGCCCCTTGGCACTATACGAATCTACATATCTCATAGCCAATCAACATGTGGAATAGTTCATCATTAACATGAAACATATATATAGACATACCCAACTCTTTCAAGTGTTAATCCATATCACTAAAATGACATTTACATATAATCATGTAAGTACTTTTTGCAAACAACTAAATTAGCATTCCACAAAAAGATATTCTATATTCAATTTGTGTGTTCAATATGAAGTAACATATCCATTTCCATTAATAAATTAAACACAAATTCCATCTACTATCCACACCTCAAATGAGTCCACATGTCCATATAACAATAGTCATAATCAATATATCCTAGTCAAACAAATAATAAGCAAATAAAATGCTAATCTAATTCACATTAGAGTTTTTAATTAATGATTGTCAAAATATGGGGTGTTACACATATCCCGGATTATGGTTGCTCGAGCTACCTGCATCCCTCATTTTTTCATTGCTTGTAGGGGATATTGTACTTGGGTTACTTGACTGAATGTTTTGTTGATTGGCTTAATTATTTTTTTTCCTCTTCCTATTCCATCTACAAACAAAATGTACAATGTGTATCTACATTCATAATTTCATAAATCGAAAAGTGTACCATTGCAATGAGTGATTAATAAACAATACATGTTTTTTTGAATTCATTCCTCATGTTGTCTCTTGAAAAATCTTCTTTTAGCTCCATTAACTACAACAAAATAAGCAATTAACACCTAACTTAGAGTCCCATTTTAGTGTAATTTTTTTTCCAATTGAGATGGAAAATCTAGCGCTAAACCTCGCGCGAACTTGCAATTTTTTAAAGCGATTAAATTAGCACTATTTTAGTGCCAGATTTAGCACTAGGTTTAGTGCCATGATTGTTAATGTAATTCCATCTTCCTCCATACGTGTGTTCTCCCTAGTCATGATTAAGGGGAAGTGTTGGAATGTGTAATGTTAATATTACATGTGTAATGTTGTCTAGTGTGATGTTGTATGATGTTATGATGTCTTATCTAGCAAAGGAAGGCATACTTGTCTCTATCTTATGTAAAAGGAGTTATCCCACATGTAGCATGGAGAAATATTCTTCTATTACCATTCATTATATAAGGAGGTGGAAAATATGATTTATCATACATGTATTATGGGATGTAATTCTTCCATATGTCTAGCTATATAATAGAGGTAAAGGAGACCCCTTGGGTATGTTGATAATTATATTATTATGTAATTTTCAAGTTGTGATAAGCATATGTGGAGTGGAGCTAAAGTGTAAGATTGAATCATTATGAAGAATAAGAAGACAATACCTTCACGTGGATGTTTCTTCATTTGGAATTTTACCATGTATATCTAGTGTACTATTCATTTTTCTCTTATCTCTTAGACTCTTACTTACTGTCGGATTATATGGTGCTTGTATGGATAGAAGGCTAGACTAGTAAATTATTGCTATTGATTTGCATGTTAGAAAATATATTGTTGTATGTTTATGCATATTCCTAAATATTCTAACATGACATTAGAGCTAGTTAATGTGCTCTACTTGCTTCAGTAATTTTTTTTACAAGCACCAAGTTCTTCATTAGGTCCTCCTTATCTAGTATATTTTCCATCAAATGTGTCTAAACCTTGTAGTTTTTCTTCAGATATGGGCATTTTTCTACATGTTTGAGAATTTTTTCTCAAAACCCTAACCCTCACTATTTATTTTTCAAAAAGATTTCAAGTTTCTCTTGATTTTTTTGTAGATATGAGTTGAAATCCATTGAATACTAACTTTATATCAAGGATATATCTTTCTTGCATCATATATAGTTGTTTGTTCATTTCTAATTGTGTTTTATCATAGGTTTCCATCTAGAAGGCGGTTGCTTTTGCCAAATTTCAATTTTGGGCACCCACACACCTTTCCTTCACTAGAAGTGCATACAAACATGCTGTGTACATAGAGAAGTGCATGGACCCTATTTCCCATGCATCCTATACATAGAGAAAGTGTGTGGCCCCTATTTCCCATGCACCCTATCCGCAGAGAAAGTGCGTGGGAGCATTTTTTTGACAGAAATTCACCGAAACCTGTTTTTTTCACTGTTTTTGTTGTAAGTTTGCAAATCCGTCAATAAGTTGTTGATGGGTTTTGTCATTAGTGAAAAAATTCTGGTTTTATTCATTTGTATTCTATATCTTAGCTTTTTTCTTGTTACATTAGAGTTTAGTTTATTGATTCATCATTATGAGTTCTAAAGTAGCTTATATTTCTGAATTAGTTGGTACTCACTACCTCTCTTGGAAGAGAAAGATGATTGACTTTCTTATGAGTAAGAATCCATGGCTATTAGTTAAAGGTGAAATACATAAACCTATTGATGCTAAAGACTTATCTATATGGGAATATCGATGTGATCAAGCAAGATGAATCATTTGACAAATTGTTTCAGATAGTTTACATGTACATATTGAGGCCAAGGATAGCCTAATTGAGGTATGGAAAAATTAGCTTGTTTATTTGATAAATCTGATTATGTTTCTGCTTACTATATTGAAAAGAATATCCATGATTTAGACCCTAAATATTTTTATGAATAAATTCATTTCTTGTTGAAATAAAAATCTATAATGAAAAGTTAAATAATTGTGGTAGTGATTACAAGAAAAATGGTAATGCCCTTTATATTCTTGTAGAGAAAACGTTACCTTCTGACTTTGATTTGTTCATCCAAACTAAGAATAGGGCCGTTGAAATGTCCAAAGGTACTATGAAACCCTCTTTTGAATATTTTTGTAAAGGTTTGATATGTGAGCAAGATATATTAATTGCTTATGGTCAATTATCTAATGGTAAAGCTCTAATGACACATAATAAAAGGAATCCTAATAAAAAAATTTCACCAAGAGTAGTGAGGTGCTCTACAACCCAGTATAGGGTAGATATTGTAATGAAATGTTATGTAATGTGATTTACAAAAAATAAAAAATAAAAAAAATGTAGAAAAATCTTGAAATTTGTGCACACATTTCATTCACATATTTCATCAAATACTTCATGCACCTTTGATATCATACTTCAACAGTAAGCAAAAATTAAGTACTTATCTTAAGCATTAAATGTAAAGGTATTGTAGACTGATATATTGTACAAAAAGGACATTTTTGTAGCGGAAAAAAACTTTAAACAACGGATTGTAAATTTATACCATACATAGGATTTGGTCAAACAGACCCTAGAAAAAACCCTACTGGAGAAAACCAGTCAAGAGAGTATTTATTGAGCTCTGAGAAAATTTTATGAGTGTACAACAACTGTTAATAATAGTAGCAAATGTATAGGACTACACTCGGTCACTGTACCAACAATTTTCCTTGGGAAATGTGTTAAACTCTGTACAAAACAGGTCCAAAAACTTGTCTTGAAATATGTGCCTAGATTTCAACAAAATGGGCCAACACAATACAACTTTTTTAACAACAACTCATACCTTGGGAAATCTGCATAATAGAGGTACAAAAATATAGAAAATAAACATTAGAAGTCACCTTGAAATTTGTGCCCACAAGCTGCCTCGATTTCAGTGATTTCTTTCAGTTATACGACCCACACTTTCTCAGCAATATGGCCCACTAATATGTATAGTATGACCTGCACAGTCAACAATACAGAACACCTCTAAAACATTTGCCTTAAATACTTAGGGATGTCTTCCCTCTCCTTGGGATGTGTGCTCAACTCCTTGGGAATAATGCACCCTCTTTCTCTTCCACATAAACTATGCCCTCTTCCTCTTCCTTAGAAACTGCACCCCTTTATCCCTCTCTCTTGTAACTCGAGTCACTTTAAAGGACCAATCTCTCTTTGCAATGCATGCCTATCCACTTCCTAACTTTGGAATATATGCAAATGAAATCTCATTAAGTCTTTTTATTCTTCAACTTAGGGTAACTCCCATGTCTTTTCAACTTCTACGACTAAGATTAGAGCTTGGCCCACAAGATCTAAGGTTGTATTTTAATCTCAAATTCACTTAAATCACTTAAGTGAACTATATAAAAACACTTTATATTCGAAAAGTCACTTTTACCTTAAATAAATAAAAAGTGCACTTTATAATATAAAGTCACTTTATAAAGTACAATTCACTTTAATAAAGTACATCTCACTTTAAAATTATAAAGTTACATCATAAAGTACTTTAATAAATACACTTAATAAAGTCACTTCATGTGATTTAATGTGACCCCTTTGTCCTCGGACCCCTGCACCTAGGCACCTGATGCAAAACTACCTCCAAGCTACCAAAACTAACAAAAATCCATGTCGCCTCATAAGTTACCAAAAAAATAAAAAATAAAATTTACCAAAAATAAAAAGTAATTAAAAAAATTCATTTCAGCTCATAAAAATAAAAATAAAAATAAAACCAACATAGATCCATCTTATACCCAGATATATCAAGCAAATTAAAATAATAATAAAATATACACCTCAAGAAATTGGATCCCTCTCGGCGCTTAATAGATCCAGGGTATCCTAATAAAGGTTTTAATGATCACCCCATCACTCTTCTAATGATTCCTCTGATGATGCTTTTAATAAAAATAAAGTCTATAATCCTTTTAAGTATTGTATTGTTGGAACCTAAGGTTATACAGGTTCATCACACCTGTGGATCTTCTAGAAACAGCCAGTCGAAGGACATCAATTGACTAGCAAAGCAGTCGACTGGATGCTCGACTGAGCGATCAACCAAACGGTCAATTGAATGGTAGACAAGGCCATGGTCGACTCAATTAGAACGACTGACTAAACTATGGGACGTTGCATATTTCGTAGAAATGGTTAGAACCAACGACCCTTATTTGTGGACCAATTCCTCCTCACTTCAAGGAATTTTGTTAGATCTGGAGACTATAAAAGAACGACCCTATGGGTTGTATAATTGATATCTTGAAATATGCTTATATGTTAGACAGTGCATTTTTATGTTATAATCACAATGTGTTGTGCTTAGTTTCTATAACGATGTTCTTAGACACCACCTCATCTCTTGGAATATAATTCCCTTCTACTATTTTCTTTGTTCTATGGTTCTCTTATTATTAATGATAATATTTATTATTATATTGTAAAACCATAGCTTCATTCAATTCAAGAAATAAAAATTTATAATAGTATTATTATTATAAAAATAAAAATGATGTTAAAATGGAAGAGAGAGATTTTACTGAGGAGAAAAAAAGAGTTTCCAAGGTTCCATCAAAAGTGCCTATTACAATGTTAAAAACCAATCGAACATTTTATGAATGTCCTATTACCATCACTATTTTTTCAAGTAATAAAGAAAAAATATTTAATGTTGGTGTTGCTAATCAACTACAAGTTCAAGAATCAATGGTAGATACAAACAAGTGGAACGAAGAGCAAATAAACAAATTAGACTTACAAATCTGTAATTATAAACTTGCATTTGAATTCATCGTTGCATCTATAGATGACAATATTATTGACATAATGTTGGGTTCTAATTGGATAGAAAAAATGGGTACATTTACCTTCAACGCAAAAAAGAAATTCATGACCTTCTTCCATGAGAAGAAAAAAATAACAATACATTACTCATCAGTGGGATTTCCCTCACAGCAAAATAGAAACAAAGAATCATGTCAGACACCCAAAATTTCAAGAAAAGTTTAGGAATTTTTCTAGGCAACTAATCGTCATTTAATACTATGCGGGAGATAAAATGTATGTACCATATCTATATTTACTGTTTTAAATAAAAGCATTAACACAACAACTCACGACTTTTAACATTACTTTTTAATTGTAACCCAAAATAACACTTTGCTTGTCGACACAAGAGTCTTCTATAATTTCACAAGCCATCCCAACTATAACATACCACTCTTTATAACATATTTTATTCTAATAGCATAATTTAATAATGTCTTATCACTTATCCCTCCTTGTTCAATTCCTTCTACTATCTTAAATATTGAAATAAAATGACCAATACATCTTACTCAAACTTTCCTTAGTCGTCAAAAGGCACTCTATCTAACATGTTTATCTTTATTCACCATTGAAGAATTACCAATTTTGAATGCACTTTCTTATCAAACTAGAGACACATTCATGGGCGAAATAATTTATTCACATAAGCATTAATATATATTGATTCAAGCGATCCATGAAGTACACCTATAATTGTTTATTCCTGAGCTTGACTACAAGTAAACAAGAGACAAGTATATAAATGAAGATCATTATATTAACGAAAAAGCATAAGGTAATCAACAACAAATAACTAAGACACAATACCCAGGAAATAAACAAAAGAGATGCACAAGTACAACCACAAATATCGAGAGAGATAAACACATAAAGAATACATACCATGAGAACATTTTCACGTGGTTCACCCGTATCTTGGGCTACATCCACAAAGGCTTTTTTTATTATTATTATTTAATCAAGGAAAGAAATTTACATCAAGTAACATGGTCGTTGCAACCAAAAACTTTCTACCTTCTCTGTCTCTATCACAAGAGTACTAGGTACTAAAAAATACATTCATTTTTAGGGAGTCCTCATAGAATACTTCCTTATTCTGAAGGTTTATATTGGACAACATAACTCTATGTCCTTCCTTCACATTAATATCTTTCAAATTCCAAGCTTCATCTATGATTATAACCTCTAGTATTCTTTTATCCTAAGAGTTTACAATATTTGACAAGTCTAATCTTTACTTTAGGCTTATATATTTTATAAGGGAATTTCTAATTCCACGTAAGAAGCTAAATATTTTTCTCCTCACTTCACCAATTTTACACCCATTTAATTCACAAAGAGGTAACAACCTTTTTACTTGTAACTAAATTTATACCACCACAATAGATCCACTTCATCCATTATATACAACTAATATTTGTATAGATATATGTATAGGTTCCTTATACCTTAAGCCATATATATATATATATATATATATATATATATATATATATATATTAATATAGGTTACCAACTAACTTTGAAAAAGGTTAACATCCTTTTTTTTATTATACCTGTCGGGAGCGGCAGTGTATATATTGTAATCGATATTTGGTCAACTCACTATTAGTTTGTGCTTTGACCAAAAATCTATTACAATTTTCCATAGTTTTACCTCGTACAAATTTTTTATTAATTTTATGAAATATTAAATACCATTTAACTGTAACTTGATTGGTTAGCATTGAAATAAGGTTGCCCCTGGTTGACAGCATCACCACCACCTGTATTCATGCAGACATGTACCACTTCTAGGTCTTACCAGGTTACCGGTGCAATGCTTGGTTCACTTGGTTCCCACGCCCCTGGTTGATAGCACCACCACCTGTATTCATGCAGACATGTACCACTTCTGGGTCTTACCGGGTTGCCGGCGCAATGCTTGGTTCCCACACCAAGCATTGAATGAACATTAAAATTAAAGGGCCAGTTGTTACAATGAATTAATGTGCACCGTTTACACCACCTTTCAAAAATTTCCACACCGCCTCAGTTCCTATACACAGTCTCAAACATTCCTATACCGCGGCAGTTCCTACATAACCAAACATGAACAATTTGCATGAGCAGAGACTCCAAGTGAAACCCTTTGCGATCTGACAGCTATGAGGTATGGTGTTTTAATATTTGCAATTTGGATCAAAGGAGAGACCAATATCAAAGCGATCAGTAAAAAGAAATTCCATCTATCATATCTATGGTGTTAGAGTAAAGTGAGGTAGAGATCTGGTATCAGTATTCAATCTCGAGCTCGTAAAAACATTTCGTTATCTACTATCCCTTAGTGTCAAATCTGGTGCCATTATTCAAATCGCAAACTGCATGCAATCATT
This sequence comes from Larix kaempferi, assembly GCA_027924585.1. NCBI lineage: Eukaryota > Viridiplantae > Streptophyta > Pinopsida > Pinales > Pinaceae > Larix > Larix kaempferi. Next base: position 25,241,397 of record BSBM01000305.1, read on the forward strand.
ACCAATTTCACCCACAGATAGTGATCGATCTGGTGATAGCGAATCAATGATCTGGTGATAGCCGGTGGTCGTTGTAGCGAGTTCTGCCAAGAATAGCACTGCAATGCAACTGTATTGAGATATGCCATTTTCTTTTAAGTAGCTCTGAGGATCCGAGGATTAAAATAGTTCCTGCAATGAGTTTGCTCCACCTCCAGTAGTGGCCTCAGTTTTCTAGGTAAATATGCCTTAAAATATTGCATTTAAAAAATTGTTAGAGTGCTTAGAAATTCATAAGAAGATTCCAGATCAACCAAGTGATCTGGGCTATGCTAGACCATCAAGAGTAGAGACAACAACTACTTTGTATAAATTTATTAGTTATAATTTAAACAAAAATAGAATTGGACAGAAGTTTAGATGCCTTAGCACAACAACTATTTACATAAGAGTAGATGCATAAGATTTTGGGTAATAAAAAGAAATCAAAATTATTTCTTGCTTTCTTCACTCTTTTGAGCACTTTTTCAGGAGCTACACCTACTTGTACTGTCACCTTTGCTGGTTTATGTCCACAGAGGCTTTCTCCACTCCTAAAAATGAAATACTCAAATAAATCAATACCCAATATCAAGGAAAAAACAATATGTACATGCAAAGAATATTTTTTCCTTTGGTACCATGAAGTGTGAAAAGAGCTTATGTCACTGCCTTCTTGCACCCTTGAAAGTTCATGATCACTTGTAATTCCACTACCTGAATGATAGAAAGTGACAATATTTTAGTTTCTTTCATGAGTCATCTAAGAGATCTTATGCCTTGGCTATTCTTGCAACTTAAATCTAAAATATATAACAATTCTAACAAATATGTACATTTCTTCAAATTTCAAATGCTACCCAAATTATAAATCTATGGGATCTGTCGCTATGTTGTGCCATGGGATTAAAAATAATAAGGGAAACAAGAAGACGAATGCTAGAAACTGGGATTAACCTCAAAATTTTCGGCTGCAAGCGCCAAGTGCGCGGAGGCTGCTTGCAAGTTGACAACCAGGCTATGGACACTTACTAGCCCTTTGAAAACAAAATTGCAATGGTCTCGCTTGGTTCGCTTCCAATGATAGTTTAGACTTCCTTTCTTCTTCACTCAACAATTTCGATGAAACAAAAACTGTTAGCCTTCTCAAACAAACGAAAACTGTTAGCCGTCTCAAATAGTATATTAGTCAAATATGAATTTAATTTCAAAGACGGAAGGGAGCTTGGCACGTAGTCCCAAAAGGAACTGTACCAGATGATTTCTCACCCCATATCAGTGCATTAAGAATAAAAGAATGCAAACAGAAATGGCTTGAAAAAAGAATGTTGTCTTGAGCATGTTCTTTAATGTTCTTATATAGACGTGATGAGGCATACTCAACAAACAAACCCATAAACACCGATAAAAACAACATAACTGTCATCAAACCTGCACGATTCGAGGGAGAAAGGAAGCCAAGGATGGAAAATATCATTGTCACTAGTGTCATCGCAAAAATATGTAGTCCAGCTCCCACAAAAACATAGAGCAAGCTTGCATTTGTTGGAGCCCAGAAGATATCTCCATGAACTAACTTCCATCCCGTTTCCTCCTGAGATTTGTTGTCTGTTTCTAATTCGTTGTATTTTGAGATATCTCAGTACAATGTTAGCATCATGATCATTGCAACCATTTCACAAAGAAACAAAACAATCTTGAATGAGTTGATGATATATAACCAATGGATCTGATTATCCTCTTGAGATAATGAAAACGCAGGTTGTTTCACCATTAACATTCTATTGACAATTGTTCACAATACATGCAAAAAAAATGCCATTTATCTCGATCTATATGCATTATATGGTGACTAACGACACTTGTTTGAGATCACATTTCCCTAGGGAAATCAGGAGAAGCAACTTTGCTAGGGCGACCTTGACAATCTGGGCCCATGGGGTAGATGCGTTGTGAACAACAACAGTGTAATTCATTGTATTAGATGAAATGCTAAGGTGATAACAAAGGAAAACTGCAAGACGTGCATGTGGCAAGGAGTCTCAGCTTCTTGTGCAAAGTCGCTTCATTCAATGACAACTATTCTTAACAACAACATTGCCCTTGAATGGTTCCTAAATTATTGTCACTGGTTTCTCTTAGTATCCAAATCAAATTTAACATATCTAGGTTTATCCCGCACAAGGTTGTTCTACAATTTGCTTTATGCATTATCATTCTTATAATACTTTTATATTTAGCCATTGGATGTGATGCCCATTTTCTCTGTTGTGACTTATTTATATGAGCTTTTTATCAGGGAATACTTATCCTTTGTACCTTACCGTTGCACATCTCGCATTATGCTGGCTGCCCAGGTAAACCTTATAAGGTTGACAATCCATGGGTTTTTATTGATACATTCTTCACAGTTTAAGGACATGAACAGAATTTGTAAAGTGAATTGTATTTGCAACAGTTTGAAAATGCATGCTTTTACATAACAATGTATATCACAGCAGGTTATATGGGAAAATTTTGTTGTGGTGAAGTCAAACAGCTCCCTATACAACAAGTTCATAGTGTGCAAAGCTTGGTTTATAAAATACTGAAATATTGACAATCGAGATGGTGGATTCTGATTACATAAAATATCGCTATCATGAATATGGATAGTGAAATTAATATGGACTTTTCCATATGAACATTCTCATTAATAACCCTATACAGCAAGTTCACCCTGTGCAAAGTTTGCTTTACAAAATACTGAAATATTGACAATCGAGATGGTGGATTCTGATTACATAAAATATCGCTAGCATGAATATGGATAGTGAAATTAATATGGAATTTTCCATATGAACATTCTCATTAATAATTTATAGATATTCGCTTCCATAGCCTTGGACTGCATATCTAATACTATTAGACGCTTAAGACTTGAATTTACTTCAATAATCTTGGCCAATTCTTCTGTCCCTTTGAACACAATTGAGTCTTCCCAAATCCGCAACTCCTCCAAGCACTCATTGATTCTCAAAGCCAAAGAAATGGCCAATGCCCCTGTTGGTCTGAGAGCAGACTTGGAGAAATTCATCTCTTTAACAACATTGTTTTTCTTCAACATATTAGCCAGCATTTGGTGAGATAAATTTCCTGAAATGAAAGTCTTTTCAATGATGAATTTATGTTCACAAAATTACATAGCTCTTTGACTTCATGAATGTTCCATCTTACTATGTTGAAATCCAAGAGTTCCAATGTTTCGTTCTCATTTAGAGCTTGAAGAAGCATCAGAAATGAATCATCATTCTGTCGAAGCTATGGAATGTTGATGTTCAGATATTTTTCGGTATCTCGCTCTAAAGCACGGTGTTGAATCTCAAAGTTGATAGAATGATAATGTTTCCAATGAATGTTTCTGGGATATAATTGCAACAATTGCTGCACCAATGCCTTGGAGAGTACTAGAACTAGCCATCTATGGTCTTGTCTAATGCTATTACAATAAAAATCTGTATTTGACTCTCAAAGCTACCCAAAGGACGCGATAGCAATCAAAATCTATATTTGACTCTCAAAGCTAGCCAAAGGATGCAGGAAGTTTTTTGCAGTTGATGCTTATGTAGTTTGCAATCAATTCATATGTATACAAATTTGACAAAACGTGATAAATCAAGTCCCTACCTCAAGCCATTTGTATTGATCGTAATGCATCCCAGAATCTGCATAGAAGTCGAGCATCAATATATGTGCTCTTGCAAAAAAACCATACAGGTGTCTCTTGTTTTCCCTGTAGGATGGATTAAACGTGCATGAACCAGAGGTACATTAGCATTTTTCATCCTGCATTCTACATTTTTATATTTCAATTCATAAAACCAATAATGGCAGCTATGCCAATATTGATCATTGTTCCTCTGTACAAGTAGTCTCACAAGATTCTTTTGCTGCAATGCTTTTTACTTTAAAAACTAAAAACATAGAAAACTAGCAAAATAAAAAAGAACCGAGTTGAGAACTTAGCCTTGAACTAAAAAAATTGCCAAAAGAAATCCTAATGCAGGAAAAGTTGTGCTGGAAACACATTTTAGAATCTAATAACTAGAGGATGCATGAAAATAAAGTGCCTGATAACACAAGGATGCAGGAAAATAAGGTATTTACCTTTTTTCTTGCTACTCTATGCATGCGTCTTTCCCAGGCAATTCCTTTTATATGTTTCTAATGTTTGGCAATACTCATGCACCTTAGTCGTCGGTGTGGTCAAATTTCGATATCTTGTGCCGCTTATTTTATTTATTAACAATGCATTTTCACTGCGCTTACTTCTTATGGCGGGATGGATTCGATTTGAGGTTCAGCGGGCTGCTGCTCGCCTTTTTAGTTGGGGTGCCAGGGTGCAGGATTGGGAGATTGGATGCTCGCTTTATGTAGAGCTGGAAGAATGAATGGGAGTTGGAGCTTTATAGATAGAAGAGCTTGCGGGTGAGAAGACATCCCTTCTTATCTACATATTGTCCAACAAACAACTACAATTCAACCTATTCTCCAACAAACAACTATAATTCAACCTACCAACCTCAGCAGGTATCCGCTGCCATGCAGCACTTGTTTTACTTATATCCAATAAGCCACCACACATTAATAAGCTACCACGTTCTCGATCTACTCCATTCATTATTTGAATTATGTACAACAAGTAAATATATACATATATATTATTATGTGGACATCTTTAAAAGGGATCAATACCCAAGTCTTAATGTGCCACTCAAGCATACTACGTAAAACAAATTATGCTGATACTTAGGCATCGGAATCCCCAAATCTTTTGCCAACATATAACATGGAAATAAAATATAATTCATTGTTACATGGAATAAATATTCGTAGCAGTAAATAATATCCATATAACCAGTTTATAAAATAAGTTAATCAGAGGTATATAAATATATATCTATCAAACCAACAGCCTAAATCAATAAGTCTACTTAGTCTTAAATGGTGAGATCGCTTTATATACAGAAAAAATGGAAGGATAGGTGGGTTGACTTTCTCTTAACAGGTTTCGGTGATCTAAAAAGTGATGCAGCTGGATTTGGTTGGCTCTATAGAAGGGTCATCCGTTTGGTTGTAAGTTTCTGAAAGCCAACAGCAAGGAAATAAACCTCTCCATTAGAGGTCGCTGCCCTCTATAATTATTCAACACGCAGCAACAATTCATAATATTCTTTCAGCTTGTAAGGAAAAAGATATATAAAAACACTGGATTTGTCAATTCTTAGCCAAAATCCTGCGTATAGAACACTGCTAGAACGTCTATCTAAATCACAAAAAAATAATTAAATGAATTGGACTTTGAAAAATCTACAAACTGGCAGGGCATGACCTGGGCAGTGGTCGAGAGCCAGAAGAAAAACCTAGGACAACGATCAGCACAAATCAAAGGTCACGGGAAAAACGTTTATGGTAACATGACAAAAGTAGAAAAGAAAAATACCTAAAACAAAATGACTCGGGACTTATGGTCCCTCTCCAAAGCCGGGCTAAGCTTCTTACTGTACTCAAAGCGTGAGGGTAAACGCATAGATTGTAATATATTAATCTGAACAATAAAGGATTAAATTGCTAAAAATAGAAGAAAATTTGGTGGAGATCCAAGACACAAAGTAACATGCATTCTATCAAAAGCCTGATAACAATCTCTATGCAGAGAGGAAGGGTACATATATCTACGAAACATTTATCGACAGAGATTCAGCTCTTCATCACAGGGATACTGCTAGTTAGGGATCGGTTCCGGTAATTGCTCCAATGGCTGCTATTTGTATCATTCCCCCTTACCCCATCGAGGAGGCGGTTTGCGGTGATCTCTGCTTGAGGCGTAGTGCGCCTACATGGAGAAGTAAGGCCATTTAACCAAATTCAAACTAACCAATCAACGCTCAAAAACATAGGGAGACAGTATTCCTGAAAGTTCTCCTCCACTGCAACAATTGTGATGGTAGTATGGCGGCAGTTACACCAAAACCTGCAGGTGATTGGTAAACTCACCACCACCAAATTTCAAGGATCCACGAGAGGCAATTAGTCCCTTGTCACGATACACCGGGGAGCGCTGAATACTTGCAATTTCGTGCAACAATCTCTCCCTCAGTGCGAGCCGAGTGTGTATCGAACTCGTGACCTCTAGCTCTGATACCAATTGTTGGTAGTACAGCTGCCGTTACACCAAAATCCACAGGTGATTGGTAAACTCACCACCACCAAATTTCAAGGATCCACGAAAAGCGATTAGTCCCTTATCACCTTACAATTTCGTACAAGAAATTATCCAATCTCTTAAGATAGTGATAGGTGTTTTAAGAAAAAGGTGTCCAACAAGTATTTAATTCTCTACTCCAAGTGGTATTGGAGTGAGTCTCTACATAACATGTATATGATATTAATTCATATATATAAAATTTTCCATTGAATGATGTCGTTATATAGTTTTCTTTATAACCTTTATAAATCAAAGAATTAGACTTTAACGTACTTAGCATAACTATATCATTTGTTAGGTTTCAGTTGATATGTTTATGAAGTTCTTTTAATTATAAAAATCTTAAGTATAGAAACATATACATATCTATATACATATACTTGCACCCTTATAAAAATACTTTTGTATTTATTTATCTCAAAGTATTAAGTTATAGTTACTTATACTAAAATCTCTTTTATTCTTTAGTAAACCCTTTTCTCTTAGGGTACACTTAGGTGTCCAAATATTTTACTAGTATAAAATAGCCAAGTCTATTAAATGTGCTAACACCTATTTACGTATATATATATTATATGAGCTTCTTCCCGAACATTTACCAATTCTAACCCATAATACTTTTTAAACTTATACTTTATGTTTCATAATCTATGTACTTATATAAATATATTGCAATATCTACTTATGGAATGGTAGGTCTTTAGTTTGTAATTCAAGAAGAAATCAATATTGGTACTAGATTCCATATTTAAGATGGATAAAAGATCATCTTTTAACTTTATTAAACTCTATAAGGTACACATACTTAAATATTTATTTTAATAATAATTTTAATTATGTATATATAATATCCACCAATATATAAGTATGTATATATGTATATATATATATATATATATATATCTAAAATTTATCTTTGTGGCTTAATAAGAATAGGTTTAGAACAGTATGTTAATTAGATACTTAAGGTGAATTATAATTTTACTAGGATGAACTCATATCCCCCACTCATCATAATTCAATATGATAAGTCATGTTATGGTCAACCAACACATGGTTTCCTAGTTATTATTGTTACTTATACTTGGGTTTTGTTACTTATCATTAGTCGCAATTACCATCCTTTAACCTTCTAGGCTTAAACTAAGACTTATAAACATAAAACTAGCTCGAGGTCCACTGGTGGGGCCTTGGCCTTGAACTCCTTACCATGGCCATTTACAAAATTTATAATTATATTTACAAGAGAATTAACAATAGGGTTGAATTTGAGGGATGTTACAAATCACCATATGGAAGCTATGAAAATTTAGAAGAATAAGTAAAGTGTGTGAAGAAACTCCTCATGGACAAAGATAAGGAAATTGTGCAAATTCAAAAGAAATTAAAATGCTAGGAGTCAAAGTTCTACCAGCTTCAACCACAAATTAAAGAGCTACAACAATGGATTGGTGACATAAAAAATGCTCACAAATTAGAGATTGTGAAGACCAATAAAATGATATCAAACAATAATGATGAGATATTTTGATTGAGAAATCATAATAAAATTCTAGTCACAAAACTCAAGAAGTTAAATAATATTCGGAAGCTGGAACAAGCTAATGAAAATATCGAAGGGAAATTATTAGAAAAGGAAGAATATATTTTCCACCTTAGAAATCATAATCAAGATCTAATGGAAGATATTAAGAAGTTAAATGATGACGAGAAGTCGCAAGAAGAAACTTTCAAGAAGCTTAATAATGATAAAATGTTGTTGGAAAACAAGTTAGAGAAAATCCAAAAGGAGGCATCAAAACCCTTAGGAGTAAAAATCCAAGTTGTGGAAAAAGAAACAAATACATATCCAATCCACATCACAGCTCAAAAAGACTCCAATCCAATTGAAGAACAAACATATAGATATATTGGAGTACAAATGATGGAAACTCCAAGCGTATGCACTAATAGAAGTTCATCAAGTCACCAAACAACTTCAAGGTGTGAAAAAAATCATATACTGAAATTAAACCAAGAAGACACTACAAGCATGATAAGGGAAACTAACACTATAAGAACTCCTTATTGACATCCAAATCATAAAAGCAGACATTTTAAATAATCAGACTATCAATATTCCTTAGGTTGAGAGAAACTATTGATATCAATGCAAATAAAACTCATGATAACAGTTCATTGTGGAAGTGCAACGTTTCACAAAGAATTGAATTAGCATGTACAGATTCTTTTTACGTTTTGAAAATTGTGTTCAGGAATCAGAGGTTCATATCGTCTTCTACCATCAATTACGGCTAAATATAGAATGATGCGATGACATTACAAGCAAACGTAAAAATGTAAATCTTCTTCATAAATATGATTTGAGGACAAAGCATTTCTGAAGAGGAAGGCAATGTTATGAACATAAATAAGAATAATAATAATAAAACATATTAAAAATATATGTCTTATAGAAAAGACATGATCGTTAATAAAAGGGCGATATGTTTATATTATATATCGAGCCCTCACCTGTAATTATTCATTATCTTTGTATTATTCTTTATACATTTATTCCATTATGGGTTATTCTTACTTGTCCATTGGATAGCTTGCGTGTGAACTGGTTGGTTCACAACAGTTCCCCAACATGGTATCGTAGCTATTGGTTTGACCTAGCCTCTTGTTCATGAATCATGTTGATTCGGATCTAGGGTTGATTGAACCCAGGCTAAATATTTTCCAGATGATACCTCTTCTTGAAATTGGATCAGATATGTTTGATCAAAAGGACGACTTCCAAGATAGAACATGTTGTTCTGAATGGACACAATTATGAAATATGGGTGACAGATATGGAAACTTTGTTAAAAAATAAGTGAGTGTGGCAATATACAAAGGTTTCTATTCCAGATACAGTGGATGATTAGGCTAAGTTCGTCATTGATGAAAAAAAGGAGGGTTTTGGGGTCAAAACGACCTACATTTCGAGGGAGATTCACTTTCATGCAAGCAAGATCGACTGTCCTCGTGCCTTTTGGAGTAAGATGAAGTCATTGTTCAACAAGGTCAATGAAATTCAAGTAATGCAGATAGAGAAAGAGTTCATCTCTCTGGAACCCCTTTTCTTTTATAGGATTGAGTATTATTTATCTCACATCAAGGAGCTATAGTTGAAATTGGGAGAATGTGGTAAGGATTTTGCAAAGAAGGATAGACAACTCATTGAACTTCTCCTGTGGAATTTGAGGACACCTTATGATGTGTTATGTTCCTCCTTTCTCGTTAATTGAACATCATGTAAGCACGGTGGTAAGGATTTCACCTTTGATGTCTTCTGTGATTTGTTGATTAAAGACCAACAAAATTTGCGTGAAAAGGGAAGCCAGGTACCAAACATGAGGCTCACTTTCTCAAAAGAAAGGTCAAGAAAAATTATAAAGAATGTGGTTGACTAGATCATAAACTAGAATGTATCAAATAACCTACTAAGGGAAATACCAAAGAGTCATCATCGACGAATAAGGACTTGGAAGAAGAAGAAAACATGTCGCTACTATGGAAAAGTGGGACATGTTGAGAAAACTGTCAGGAGAAGATGAAGGAATTGGAAGAAAAGGTCAAGCACCTTGAGGAAGGATCATTGACTGGTAAGTCAATCAATCGACTTGCTCAAAATTTTACCTTCTCTGTTAGCACTTCCCAAGTATTACATGCACGTACCACTAAGACATAATGGATAGTCAATTTTGGTTGTACTCATCATATGGATAAGGGTTCTTCTTTGTTATCTTCCTTGAGAGGAGATCCAGAATAGAGTATTTATGTAGCTAATGATTATGATCTCACAAGTGATAGAAGTGGTGATTTTTAATGCTAGCATGGTCAAATATCCAATGTCTATCATGTACCTAGTTTGAACGCAAATTTGTTGTCAGTTGCTCAACTTACACATACAACGAATATTGTTGAGTTTTGGTGATCAGATCACTTTATTGTAAAGGATCTAAGGCTTAGGGGATGAATTTTTATTTAGGATATTTAGATCCCAAATATGAACTTTACAAGTTCTGTTAGTTTCCTAGACCGGCTGGGCTGACTGGACCGACTGCACTCATTTCTTAGATTGACGAAATAAGTGGATTTTGGTATGAAAGAATTGGACATTTGAACTTTCTATGTTTGAAGATGATGGTAAAAAATAATTGGTTATTGGTATCCTAAATACTATTCCACCCGATAGAGTTTGCAGAGGATGTGTTCTTGTAAAGCATTATCATGCACCCTTTGATGACGGGGAAGAATGGCAAGCAAAAAACCGACTAGAACTTGTTCATAGTGATATTTGTTGCATGAAAAAACCCTCATTAGTAGGCGCAAAGTATATTTTAACCTTTATTGATGATTTCGCTCTATTTGCTTGGGCATATTTATTGAAGAATAAGAGTCATGTCTTTGAAAGATTAAAGGAATTTAGGGCATTGGTTGAAAAACAATATGGACGACCTATCAATGCTTGAGATCAGAGAATGGTGGAGAATATGTGAGTCGACAATTTGAAGAATATCTCTTGAAAGATGGAATTTCTTAGCATAGAGTTGTCCCTCGAACCCCTTAGCATAATGGAGTCATAGAGAGGAAGAATCAGACTTTGGTGGAAATGGATCGATGCCTACTGCAGTCCAAATATCTTCTGACTAAATTTTGGGCAGAAGTTGTTTACTGTTCAAACTATCTCTTGAACCTTGTACTAACTAGAGCTATCATCAACATGACTCCAGTCGAGAAGTGGAATGGAAGAGAATCCTTTGTTGGACACCTCAAAACCCTGGATGTGTTTCTTGGATTCATATTAGTGATAACTGTAGGAAGAAATTGGATGCAAAACATCACACTTGAATGCCTATTGATCGTTTGAACCTATCAAAAAATAGATCATTTTGAGTATAAATTTTATCTTTGATGATAATATTTTAGGTAATAATTTGTTGAACTACTCCTCTAATCTATTGCACAATTATCTATTTGATATTCTTGAGGAATATGGATCGACTGTACCCCTCTTTGGAAATTCAAATTGACGAATGGATTCTACTCCCCAGTCGATTGGTATTCGGTCTACCTTTACTTTAGATATCGACACACTGACTCAATCGACTTACAATCATTGACCTAACTCATTTCCAACCTATTTACCTTGGTGGGATGCTAAAATAATTGAAGTTGTTAGACCGGATGTTAGAGATGCTAGTATTGGTCGGCCAACTCCCAGTCAAAAACAACATGGCATTGTTGCACTGATGGCACGTGTTCTTGAAACCTATGGTATTGACACTTATGTTGATGCTCAGGGTGTGCCTGATTGGAAAAATACGATGCTTGTTGAAATTGATTCCTTGAAGAAGAATCAGAATTGGGAACCTATTACTCGATTGCAAGGAAATAATGTTGTGAAGTGTCAATGAGTTTATAAGACCGATTTTACTTCCAATGGTGTTGTTGAATTTCACAAAACTCATTTAGTCACCTTGGTATTCTCTCAGCAAGAAGGAATCGACTACACTGAAACCTTTTCTCGTGTTGCAAAAATGAACTCTGTTTGATTGATTCTTTCCCTTGTTGCTCATTTTGGATGGGAACTTCACCAAATGGATGTTAAAAGTGTTTTTCTTCATGGACATTTTTCTGAATAAATCTATATAGAACAAACTCTTGTTTTTGTGATAGATTTCGGTCTTGTTTATCGACTCAAGAAGTCGTTGTATGGCTTGAAACAATCACCTTGTGATTGGTATGATAAGACTGGCTCTTTCTTTATCAATCTTGGCTTCAAACATTTTGAATCTGATCACAGTATTTATGTATTACATGTTCATAGTAATACCTTGATTGTGGCATCATATGTTGATGATTTAGTCATAACTAAAAGTCATGTCCATCTGATTTTGGGTTCGAAGAAACAACTTGTAGATACCTTTAAAATGATTGATCTTGGTATGTTGCATTTCTTTCTGGGAATTCAAATTTTGCAAATTGAAGATGGTATATTTATTTCTCAACCAAAATATGTTTTGGATCTTTTAAAACAATTCAAAATGGATGACTGTAAGTCTTGTGCTATACCTTATCATTCAGGCGTAAAGTTGTCAAAAAAATATGACTCTGCATGAGTAGACGCCACTCTTTATTATCGACAATTGGTCAGTATCCTGATTTACTTAACTCACAGTCGAACAAATCTCTCCTTTGATGTTAGTGTAGTCACCAAGATCATGCAGGGTCCTCGAGAAAGCCACTGGAAAGCTGCAAAGAGAATTGTTCGTTATCTTATAGGAACTTATCAGTATGGTCTTAAGTATTGTCGTAGTACAAAACCACTAGTCAATTTTACTAATTTCAACTAGGGAGGTGACATTGACGACCGAAAGTCCACTTCTAGCTATGTATTTCGACTAAGTTCTGGACCCTTGGTGTGGTCATGTAAGAAACATAAGGTATTCTCTCTTTCAACTATAGAATCAAAATATTGTGGTGCTATCAATGCAAGTACAAATGAAGTTTGGTTGTGTCAACTTTTGTAGGAGATTGGTTTTCCTGTTCAATCCTCGACCGCTATCCATTGTGAAAATTAGAGTACAATACAGGTTGTTGATAATCCTATTGCTCACAACAAAATGAAGCATTTTTAACTTCATGTTCACTATTTGAGACAATTGGTACATTACAATATTGTCTCACCTTTTTATTGTAGGACATATGATCGTATCACTGATATCTTTACAAAACCTCTACCATAAGCTAATTTTCTGAAAATTAGGGCTATGCTTGGAAGTTGGGATTCAAGAATCTTCAATTATGGTGGGATGTTTAGAGAACATAATTTCATCTCCTAAATCTCTAGAGCATTGTGCTGATGGGGGGGTGTTGGAACTTAAGGTTATGTAGGTTCATCACACCTATGGATCTTCTAGATATATCCATTCAAAGGACATTATTCGACTAGCAAAGCAGTCAACTATAGGATCGACTGAGTGATCGACTAAATAGTTAAGTGAAAGGTCGATGAGGCCATGGTCAACTCAACTAGAATAACTAAATAAACAATGTGACCTTGTAGATTTTGTGGAAACAGTTATATCTAATGACCCCTATTTGTGGACCAGATCCTCCTTACGTCAAGGAAGTTTGTTAGATATGTATGCTATAAAAGAACAACCCTAACAGTTGTATTGATATCATGAAATATGATTATATGTTCGATAATGCATTGTGATGTTTTGATCATAATGTGTTGTGCTTAAGTTTTGTAGCAGTGTTTTTAGACACCACCTCTTTTCTTGGAATACAATTCCCTTCTGCTATTTTCTTTTATGTTCTATGGTTTAAGGTGAAGAGGTTCCCCAACATGTATGATGCTTCTATTCTAGTAGGGATACAATTTCACTTCTTGGTTATACATATTCTAATTGGGTAAGGGATAATTCAAGTGGAAGGTCTACTATACTGGGTATATATTTCATCTTGGTTCAGGTTCGATTTCATGGTTTAGTAAGAAGTTGAGAACTATTATATTTATTCTTATGAATCAAAGTACAAGACATCTAAAAAAGCAGTGTGGATTCAACATGTTCTTATACAGATTGGACTGGTTCAGAAGTATCCTATTGAGTTAATATGTGATAATCATAGTGCAATTTATCTTGTATACAATCTAATGTATCACTCCAAGACTAAACAAATTGACCTTGATACTCGTTTACATTTGAGATTTTGTTGTGGATGGTGTTATTTGTTTGGAGCATTGTCCCACAGAACAACAAGCAGTTGATATCTTCACCAAATCCATGACAGAAGTGAAGTTTGTGTATCTTCAAAGTTTGTTGGGGATGCAGGAAGTTGTCATCAAGGGGGGATGTTAATGTAATTCTATCTTCCTCCATATGTGTATTCTACCTATTCATCATTAAGGGGGAGTGTTGGAATGTGTAATGTTAATATTACATGTCTAATGACGTCTAGTGTGATGTCGTAATATGTTATGATGCCTTATCTAGTAAAGGAAGACACAATTGTCTCTATCTTATTTAAAATGAGTTATCCCACATGCATCATGGATAAATATTTTCGTATTACCATTCATTACATCAAGAGGTGGAAAATCATTTATCCCACATGTATTATGGGATGTAATTCTTCCATACCTCTAACTATATAATAGAGGTGAAGGAGACCCTTTGGGTATGTTGAGAGTTATATTCTTATGTAATTGGAAAGTTGTGATAAGCATATGTGGAGTGGATATCAAGTGTAAGATTGGATATTTATAAAGAATAAGGAGACAATACCTTCACATGGATGTTTCCACATTTGGGATTTACCCACGTATATTTGGTGTGCTATTTCTTTTCTCTTGTCTCTTGCTTAATGTTTGATTATATGTTGCTTGATAGAAGTCTAGACTACTAGATTATTGCTATTGATTTGCATGTTAGAAAATATATTGTTGTATGTTTATGTATATTCCTTATTATTCTAAAAAGGATTAGCATCAGGATTAGCACTTGATTTAGTGTCGATTAAGATACATTCCCACAAAACAACTATGTTTAAAAGTGCAAATCTGAACTAAAACTAAACTAACCCAGTGCCAATTATAACTTATAAAAACATAAATGGAAAACGGTAAAAAAGAAAAATAGGAGGAAAATGTTAAGAGAATGTTGAAATTTGAACCCATATCACTTTCCAAGAGGAAAGAACTCTACTTGAGCTATATTCCCACATAAATATACCTTTAAAAGTGTAGATCCAAATTGAAATTAACCTAACCTATGCATGCAAACAAGTGAATACAAATGGAACAGTAATAAGAAACAAATGGGTGCCAATATTTGAACCCGTATCTCCTTACATTAATGCAAGGGTATTCCTTAAGCCATGCCCATGAACTAGATCTATGCATTAAACACAACCCCCCCTTTTTTTCTTTCTCCATTAAACTTGTAGCAATAAAACAACAATAAACATTAGAAAATCAATAAAGAAAAATCAAAGCAAAAGAGGAAGGAAAAATGAGAAGGGAAGGGAGAATCCATTACCTTCCTTATGGAGGTTCCACCATGAAACCCTAAACCCGCAACAACAAAATAACAATAAACATTAGAAAATAAATAAATTAAAATCGAAGTAAAATAGGAAGGAAGGAGGAGAAGGGAAGGAGAAGTCATTACCATCGTTATAGAGGCTCTTTCACTAAACCTTATCCTCCATGTACATGAAACCCTAAATGTGCAACAACAAAACAAAAAAAAACATTAATAAATCAATAAAGAAAAATAAAAGTAAAAGGGGAAGAAGAAGGAAAAGGGAAGGAGAACCCATTATCTTCCTCATGGAGGTTCCTCCATGAAATCAAAACCCTATCCTCCTTGAGGATGAAACCCTAAGAGAGGAAACCTTGAAGGAGAACTGATAAGGGTGGAGAAGAGAAGAGAGAAAGAGAGGAAATGAGAAATTAATGAAAGAGTAGGTTTTAAGGGTATTTTATTAGGGGAAATTAGGGATTTTAATTAAAATAATTGAAATTCCATTAAACTCATGAGGATTGAGACAAGTGGCTTGTTTTTAACCTTTGATATTAATTATCTTTATTTTTGAAAATTTTCCCTCACTTATGGTTTAGTCACTCAGGAAACTTGGCTCTAAACCTGGCTCTAAATATGATGCTAAATATGGTGCTAAATACGACATAGGAAATAATGCTGACTTTAGTGCCATCATGTGAAATAGTGCTGATTTTTCATAAAAACTACAAAAAAATCACTAAAAAGGTAAAAGGAAGCTAAAAGGGATGCTAATGACAATGTTTTGTTGTAGTGATTCCATACTTTGTTTCCTTTAATTTT
Organism: Larix kaempferi; assembly: GCA_027924585.1. Lineage (NCBI taxonomy): Eukaryota > Viridiplantae > Streptophyta > Pinopsida > Pinales > Pinaceae > Larix > Larix kaempferi. Next base: position 25,257,549 of record BSBM01000305.1, read on the forward strand.
AGACACCATGATAAAGGAGACTATTTTGACAGTTAATGATAGTTTGATATAAGGATGTTGTGCTAGGTTAAGGAGGGCTAATTTAAAGAACACCCAAGATGGAAATGACACGCAATCCCTAAAAGAAAGGGTCAAAGTTTCCTTGTGGAGTGCTCCTATGATGTTGGCATTATTTTAAAGGGAAATAAGAGTGGAATGCATCAAATAGTTGTATCCAATGTACTTACATATCCTATGTCCTCTCACATAGTTCAGCTGAGAAGTATAACTAACATTTAAAAGATAGAAAGTGTTATTTTCTTTTCCACCTCAAAGTTTGCTAGAAAATTTTCTTTGATCTTTCACTTAATAGTTTTCCATTCTCAAAAGAGATGGGAAATTATTCTATAGCAATACATAATATGATCTTGGAAACGCTAAAATATCAACTTACAATTAAAAACAAATGTATCCATCATTGGACTCCTACACACAACCTCAAGAACAAAACAAACACCATAGATTACACAAACTAGTAGGGTAGTTAAGAGTGTAACAAACTTAATAGTTGGTCTAAAAGGTGAAAAGTGAGAGACCACTTGAATATATTATGTAATTAGTATAGTGAGTTACTACTAATCCATTGAAATATATACCAAAATAGATTACCTAGAAGCAATACAAACAAAAAATATATTTATGTGCATTTACTATGTAACAATGGTTATACTTGCAAGACATACCAAACATATACAACAACAAAAAGAGACTTAAATTACATTTTCATCTAGTAGCAAATATGAAATAAAGAAAACAAATAAAACATAATGAAACATCGAAACTTGTAAATAGAACTTAAATTGCTTACTTGGCATTCTAGTCTTCCTTTCTTGGATTATCATGTCAAAGCCAAATAGTCTAGTGCCCAACCTATACATCTCCATCTCTTATTTATTGCTAGATGTATTAGCATGCCACACATAAAATAAACATCCTCTTCATCTCCAACATAAAACCAAGGAGAGATTGAAGAGAGATGAAACTAGTGATGAAACATGTAAAGGAAAGATTCACCAACTCCATGATTGTTTTTTATCGGAAGGAGTTGTAGTGAAGATCCAAAGAATTAATTGCAATCCTCATTTTGTAATTGACGTTCTCCATGCTTAGGGAATTTTGGAACACCTCACAACTTGATATCAATGTAAACACACTTATCTTGAATTAGCGTAGGCACAAATACCTATGACAATATAATCCAAGAAAAAAATATATCTTGTACTAGGAGAGAAGGCAATTATGTCAACCTAAAACAAACCAAGGCCATCTCGTCCATTTGTCTCAAGGTGTTTGCGCAATGGAAACACTATAGTGATATTTGACATAAAATTATTCTTTCCAAAAGACCATAAGGCAAATGTCGTAGCTGTGATATTTGACATAAAATTATTCTTTCCAAAAGACCATAAGGCAAATGTCGTAGCTTGTTTCAAGAGAAGATCTTGACACATGGTTCTTCAAGCTACCATGATGCCAGAAAAATCATATCAAGCTTCCAATACCCAATGGTTTATTCTTTGTTCTCACCATTCAAATATGACCTTATATGTTTATATCTTCCAAAGAAGGACTACTGCATGTTGAGTGATAGAAAGATAGAAATATTACCTTTGAGAGAGTACAAGATCAATAACAAAAAGGGAAGGATAGTAATTATTCCATCTGCTATTTGTTAATGGAAATAATCTTATGTAAATTCCTATGACTAAATTAAAGTAACTTTAAGGTAGTTTTTCTTAGTGGCCATAAATGTACATCCTTTGAGGGCCAAAAATCTTACCATAAAGAGATACCTCCATTAGTTGTGTAGTACAGGAAGTCGAAAACCTGTGTATAACAACCATCAAGATAAAATTTAAAGAAAAATCATAGAATCTTTGATGATAATTAAAAAAATTATGAGGAAAGTATAAAATATTTATACAAGTCAAACACTTGCATGGCACCAATGCATGGATTTTATAAAATTCCAATATTAAAAGCATATGAAGCTATTGCAGGTTAAGCATAAAAGTTTTGCAAGAGATGTAGATTTGGAAAACTTTGGTCTAAGATAGAACTGGAAAAAACAATGAACTTGCTGACCCAAATACGTTTCCTAGTTGTGATCCCACGTAGTTTGTACTTTCCCAGATTTGCTAAAGATAGAATTTTGAGTGATAGTGTGCACAACTCCTAATTGTAGTACTAACATTTGATATAGCTTAAAGAGAGGATATTTATGGAGATTTTTTTTTTTAACCATATAGTTTGAATGAGATTCAAAAAATTTATAATTGAATAAGTTTAGTTGACAAAATCTTGAACTTAAAATTTTAAAATGTGATCGTTTTGATCTATAAGAAAAGGAATGAAAGTGTTTGTTGATATTGGTCGTTTTGATCTATAAGAAAAGGAATGAAAGTGTTTGTTGATATTGGTCATATATGATAGATATATTTTATCAAAATAAATTATTTAGTAAATGAGTTAAATCAACACTAACAATATACAAGCTTATTAAATTTTTAGACTCTTCAAAAGCTACCATACCTAGTGTTTATACCAAGGTAATGAAATTGTTACTTGATTTAGTTATGACCATTCTATAGGGTGAGGTTCATTGGTCGAAATTATTTCAACTGAGAGAATAGGATCAATGTTAACCCTATGGAAGAATTGATGGACAAACCTATAAATTCAAGGTGATTATTACTAGAAGTATGTCTTCCATATTGGAATGAAGCAAGTTATCCAATGAAAGAAGATAAATCACGTAGAATTTGTAAAATTAAATAGGCCTGCAAAGTGTTAAAATTCTTTCATCCAGTTACATTTCCTTGTGATTTACATTTACTTGATGTACACGCCACTTGTGCACACACCTTTCACACATTAATTTAAAAATCACTTGGTTCATAACCCCAAGTGGAGCCTAAAAATAAACCCTAATGTGAACATGTTAAATTCCCTCACTTGAGGGCCAAAATATTTTTTAGCTAAGTTGGGACTCTGGGGATAGGCATCCAAACAACTCCCCCTAGTCACTATACATGTGACACACAGTGATTGACTATTTAGGGAACCAAAATCCTCTCTTATTGGAGATAGTCATGACTAGTTTATTAGTAGACCCATTCTTTCAAGGTGGTGCATGCCAAGACCAGAACCAAAGGGTTGATTGGGGCACCTTTTCCTTTAAAATCCTGAAGATCATCAGGGTCGTTTCCTTTAGGATGAAGGTGTAGGAAACATGTTGAACGTGTTTGAGAATGAGGTAGCCTAGTGACCATTCTAATAGGTATCTTACCCAGAGGTGGCTCTCCCAGGTAGAAGGGAACCTAGAGCAGAGCTGGGAGTCAACTGGAGTTGCCCCCAATGACTTTCTCTATAATTGTTCCATTCGATCTTCACTCATTGGTTTGGTAGGATTGATGCCCCTATCTGATTTCAGTGTTTGGAAGACCCTTGTTCATATTTATACTTCTTTTTTTTATAGTGGACTTGGGACCCCATTGTTTGGAAAATATTTGAGAAGCATTTATTTTTACTACACTTGATTGTTGTAGTTCTCCTTATAGGGCCATTGTGTCCTTTCTTTTTATAGGGTTTTCTTGTCATTTTTTACTGTCTAACTAGATTATATTTGCACCCAAGTTGCACTTGTTATTTGATTTAGTAGCATTTCTAGAGTTGATATCATTGATTGGAGCATTTCTTACGGTAGCCTTATTTTTAAAATTGCATTCTCGGATTGGTTATCTTATATCTTGTCACCTTAGATCCCTCGATTACTCATCAGAGTTGTCAGATTTTGGCTCCTCATAACTCGAATCACCATCTTCCCTTCCTGTAGTTGGTGCTATGGATGGTTCCATCCATGTTTCCGATGGAGAAATAATTATGCTCCAGGCCATCCCTAAGTCTTGGAGCATATCAAGGATAAAAGGCCACTCCACCCAACTGTAGGATTTTTTAAATTTGTTCTTGGTGAAGATATAGGTTGAGCTTGATGTTGGGACCCATTTCATGCCCTCTCAGATTGGTATTACACTATATAAATTGAAGTACCCTCATAAACCTAGTTCCTTTTGAGTAGATTGTCAAAAAATTTATGAAGAATCCTCCACACCATGGCCATGTTTACTAAGAGATGGACACAAACTCCCCCTTTCAAAATAAGGATGATATGTTTCAAGGGGAAATCCCAAAGAGATAGAGACCTAACCAAAGGGAAATGTAGATAATGAATATTTTGGGTAGGGAATCATTTTGGGTACCAACATTCGTCTCTTTCTATGGGATGACTCCTCCCATGTGTTTCTAAGAAATAAACTCTAGGGTAAGTAGACTAGTCCATTGCCACTCCACCCAAACGTAGTATTTTTTAAATTTGATCTTCGTGAAGAGAGAGGTTGAGCTTTATGTTGGGGCCCATTTCATGCCCTCCCATATTGGTATCACATTATCCAAAAACACCCCATCAACTTCAATCATGAATATAGATATAAACTCGGTCATTCTTGGCAACCCCTGATCTAATCCATCATATCAATTACGCTTAATAATTCTTTTAAAACTTATTCCCTCACCTTTATTTTTTCATCTTCATCATCATCACTCTTCTTCTTACTCTAATATTCATTATTAGTTCACTTCCTCCCCTTTCTATGAAGTTTGATCTATTATTATAAATTTATGAAATTTATTAATTTATTCAATATCCTTTATTATTAAATACCTTATTGATAATCATTATAATACTCGACTCTTTGATTATTTTATTAAAATAAAGTTTAATAAAATACTTACATTATTGTTTTCCTTTAACTGTATAATTTGTTTTATATTAATTATATCAATTTTTATAATAATTCATTTCCTCTCTTTTTCATTATTTTTAATCAATTTTTAGAAATTTTAAAATTTTATTATTCTCCTTTTAGTAAATGACTCTAAATTATAAAATATATATATATATTATCTTAAAATTTCCATATCATTATTCCATGCTAAGGTAGGGATATACTTTTCATTCTAAAGTCAAAGTCTTTTGACTTTGTATTAATTCTTAATTTTTTATGTTATTTATGGTAAAGTTTGGTAACGTTTGCAAAATAATAACTATTAAATTGAATTTCTGAAAATTTGAAAATATAATTTTTATTGTTTGAAAAAAAAAGAAGTTTTTCTATTGGTACAGTACACTGGATTTTACATAAATACATGTAAGAGGTTTATTATTATTTTTAGATATAAAAATTATTTTTAAAAAAATAAAAAATTTAATAGGTAATCAACACATGAAGTACACAAAACATTAATTCAATTTTATTATTATTAATAATAATTTAAAAACTTGCAAAGTACTGCTTGGTACATTCACATAACCAAACTGCTTGAGATCCGCTCTCCTACATTTGGTCAAATGTTCCTTCAAGTTTGCAAGGAGACCCTTGCACCAATTGAACACTATAGGAGCCATGCACTCAATGGAATACAAGATATGAGCCCTAGTGGCCTGATTCAGAGCCCTACTAACTGCCACTCTCTCAATGGTGAATAAAAAAGTCCTCAAAGGATGGTCCCGCACATTCTTGATGGGAATCTTCCCACCCAACATCTGTGTACTAGGAGTGAAAAATTGTGCGATTAAGTCCTCGATAGTTCGGTCACCACCCCTAGGTCCGAATAGTGATACCGGGGCTCCACGCCTTGATAAACCCGTTAGAAAATATATATCCTCAATGTCCAAAGCAAGGATATGTGATCCAACTTGAAGGTGTTGTTGATCCGAGTCCTACATTCGGATCAAATAATCCAATAATTGGAGTTGTGTTCTCATCCCTTGCACATGGAATAACTTGAGCAACCCACATCCCCTCAAAGCGTTGATTGAATGAGGATAGTTTTCCGCTTGCACATCCTCTAATTCGTACTCTCATTCCTTCTAGTGCAGCATCTTAGTGGTTAAACCCTTCAAAAACACCAAATTAAGGGGCATTAGGTCCATTTCATACCAATAAAAAACCATTTTTGACTCCCATTTTAAATATTTTGGGCCACTCTGCACCGACGCACCCCATCTTTGAAGACAGGGTGTCAGCGACGTAGCACTTCCCGAAAGGGATAAGTGCGTCACCCAGGACACGCACTTCCCCCTACGGAATGACCCCTAAAAACCACCAAAACATGCATTAAAACTAAAATTTCAACCATGAAATTGAAGGGGAAAGGGAGTAAGATTACTTGGAACTGATGGAATGCCAAATAGTTGACCGATGCTCTTTCAACTTGTTGAAAACACAATGGTAAATATTTTTTACCTTTTACCCTTTTTTAAATATCAAAATGGAATATTCCTATTTTAATTTTTATTATTCCATGTGGTTTTTTCTAAGTTGATCTCATTTTTGTGTTTTAAATCCTCATAACGGCTAAAATTTGTTTTGAAGCTTGTAGGTTGAGGTTAGTGACGGTTGACTATGATAGAGACCATTGTGGACTTTTCATACTCCTTTTCAAGTGTGAAAAGGATTTAGAGCGCTTTTTGATACCATTATCATGCTCACTAAAACTAAGTATAAAAGGTGTTGAGCTTAGCCTTTGATCTTTCTCGTGATTGTGAAACATGAGAATAAGTCACCAAGCTAGCTTTTATCTCTTTTTCGGGCTCGTAAAACTAATACGAAAAAGGAACCCTCCTGGAGTCTCCTTTAATCTCTTTTCAGACTCCCTAAATAGGAAAAGATCACCAAGCGAACTTGATTCTTTCATGCTTGTTAAAGTATTAGAAGGGTCGTATTTCTGGTGATAGTTTACCCCTTTTTCTAATTGGTGAGACTATTTACAAAAAATGAATACTCTAGTTAATCATGACTAGAAGAGTTCTCTCTCACGTTTCTTTAGCCTTTTTCGGGTGAGGAGACTAAAATCTACGAAAAAATTCTCATTGGAGTCTTCTTTAGTCTTTTCAGACTCTCTAAACATGGAATGACGCAGAGTTTACCTTCTTTGGACTCATTAAAATGTGACATTGAAGAGTCCTTTTAGGGATGAACTCCTCCTATCTCAGGTTCATAAAACATATGAGATTGGACTCACCCTAAGGACGAGCTATACTGAGCATCTGTTACCCTCCTCAAGCTTGCTAATAAACAAAGAGGTACTCGTCAATCATGACAGGGAATAAGGAAGGAGTGTGTATCTACCTGTATTAGTGGCAGTTTACAATCACCTTTAAGCATGGAACTTATTTTCATCACATTCAAACAACTTGGATAATTTGCTTGTCTTCAAGTCATATCACTTCCATGAGTCATTATACTCCTTTAGGTCATCCAAATAATGCATCAATAATTTGTTGCATTAGATATTGGTGTCTATTTTTTCATGTCAATGTTGCCAAGTAATTCCATTCTATGTTCAAGGGAATTTTGTTGTTGAATCCACCTCTGCAATCTTTATACCTTCCTTTGTGTCGGTCACCCCTAAGTCAGTCTCAAAAAATTACTCTACAGTCTGATCTACCTCGAAACATCTATGATATTGTTTCATGTCGACTATGGGGGAAACATCATGGCCCTCCTTCGACGGGTTTATCCTTGTCAAATTCAACACATCATCCAAGGATTGAACGTAGAAACTAGTCAAGTACCTTGGGCCTGCATGCCTTAAAGGCAGGTTACCTCACTTTCAACAGTAAGGTTACATCATTGACTTCCAATTGAAATATTCCACCAAATGTTCGACCTCAACTCATTGATTCACATTTGGTGGTATGTACTATTATACCTCGGGGATCATTGACAATAATGATGATTTCCCTCGCACTTGTTAACGGTATATATCAATGACCGGTAATCAAGTGATTTATACCATGTTCGACTTCAACACATTGTAATCACATGGTTAGATTTGTATCATTGCGGGTTCGGGTTGAAGACCCTGGGTTAACTTATGTATCTTACCCAAGCTGCGATGGAGATTTTTCTAGTCATATCACATGGATCCACTCTTGTATTGGTCGTGGTTGTGTAATGATCTCATCATGGATCTACGCTTGTGTCTAGTAGCCATGATTGTGTCCAGTCAGTCAGTACTAACATGCATCTGCAATGTATTAGTTCGCAGCCATGTTTTGAGTCATTTGATACATGTATCTCGGAGTCTATTGTACTCAAGAAGTTTTTGTTCAGTGTTTCAACTAATGATATTTGCCTTAAATTTCCATATATCAAAGCACTTCACCTATCCTACTCCTATATATTCATGCTTTGGGGGGCATTCTCTTACACCAAATAATCGTCATCATGAGTTATGTGTCCTTCACTTTCCCTAATTCCTAAATCATGGATCCCAAATTGATTGAGAGAAGGGATTTGTTATGGTTTTTCCCTATGTTTTCATGCTAATGCACCTTGCACATTGACAAAGTGCGCCAGACCCTTGACAACGCGCTTTGCACATTGACAGAGTGTGTCACTGACACCTTTTTCCTTTTATGTTTGGACAAAGTGTGTCATCCTTCAAAGACACATGTTTCATGTTGACAAAGTGCGTCACTATCAATTAAAGGGGAAAAAGAGAAGCTTCAAGTGTCTTCTAAATGGAATATCGTCATGGAGGCCTACCCAAACATATCAGCAAAGATGGAATTCAATCCCCTACCTTCTTGGGATAATCCATTAGCCTTATCCATTAAATCCTCAACCCCTTCTATCCATTTGGCCCTATATATTCAATCCTCCTCTTCATGGTGAAGAGAGGAAGGACTAGAGCACCTAAATGCTGGTGAAATTATGCTAGAGTGAGAACCCTTTCATCCATTAAAGGCAATATTGGATCCTTGAGGCAAAGGTCATTCAGAAGGAATTATGATGTCAAGGCTTGGTCGTAATCTCTTCTCCATTAATTTTCATTAATACAGTTAATATACATTCTTTCCATAAATATTTGTTTTTCATCATAGATCTTTAGAATTGGTTTCCTTGACTACTAGTTTAGATTAATTTATATTGCATATTACTATCACTTGTATGTTTCCACTTGTTTGTTGTCTCTTGTGTTGCAGCTGAAGATCAAGGGCTACATCAAGCAAGGAGACATCACTACGTTTATAAGGTGAGTAATCCATCTGCACTCTTTGTAATTTGCTTAATCTAGGAAAAGCCTGTATGTTATGTCCTGATTTGTTCTAGATATATCACATTCAGACTAGAGAGATCGGTTAGTGTCTGCACCAATGGATTGTCCGCAAACAAACCCAAACCTATTCAAAGAACATATTTGCAGCTTCTTGTCCTTTGATTGTATTTTTACAAGGAATAAGAATGGAAGGTCTTGTTGAATCTATTAACTACCAAAAATAAATACTCATGTCCCTTCCTAGTAGTTGGAATACCACCCACAAAATCCATGGATATGCTCTCCCATGGTCTCGTAGGAACATGTAAGGGATGGCATAGACCCTGCTTTCTATTATTGGGCTTGCTTGTACATCAAAGTATGCATCATTTGATAAATCAAGATACATATTTTTACATTCTAGGCTAGTAAAGATACCTCTATAATTTTGCAATTGTCTTCCCTACACCAGAGTGCTCTGCCACTTTGGAGGTGTGTCCCTCTCTAATAAGTTGCAATCAATCACCTTTAGGAAGACAAAGCTTGTCCAACTTATAGAATAACTCATCTTGGAGATGATAGTGAGCCTTTTCATCACCTTATTATACATGGAATTGGCCCTGTAGTTGCTGAAATACCTCCTTGAATCCCTCATATTCTGTGTATTCCTCCTTGTATGAATCATGGGTAAAAGGTTCCATGTGCATAAGAGTTTGCAAAGCTGTAATATTTGTTGTAGGTGGTCTTGAGAGCATGTATGCTAGCTTGTTTGTACTTCCCTTCTTATACTTGATGATTAGATGGAAATGTTTTAAGCATCCCATATGTTTATAATGTATGGTTTGGCGTAGCTTAGTTTGTATTAGAATCTATATTGCACAACAATCACAACACTAGGTTCTGATACATGTGACAGTCCAATCTAGATCTAGATAGAAAAAACAATCTCACTTAGAATTATTTGCACAAAGAGATAGCAAGAATAGAGAATAAATATTGAACAAAACACTAGAGGACAATCACTCAAGTGGGAAGAATTCCACTTTGATATTATTCATTAACATGAGTACAATATATACATGCTCTCAAGAGATAAAATCGAGAGGCTTAGCGACAAGTTGAGCAGCTCACAATAATGAGGCTTAGATTGGACCTATTCACCCATCAATGACATGAGGCCAAGTGTAACTCATAGATTGGGCCATAATGAGGTTCATTGAACATAGATGTACCATGAGGAGGTTAGGCTAGTCAACATAGTGTGAAAGGTACCATTATGAGGGTGCATGGGGTGAGTAGTTGGCTAATTAGTGGCCATTAATGCACAAGTTGACCAAATAATTAAGAGGGCGCACTCTGTCTCCTTAAAACAAGGAAATGCCACAACTAACTCATAAATGGAAGGTATTGGGGCACATTGACTCCCAAAATGAAGGAAATGAGTGGATAAGTGGACAAACAAGGATTCATGGATATGTCACTAGTCTAAGGTGGTCAACTGTGGAAAAAATATGGTCCAAGACACTAGACTAGGCACTAGAAGGACAAATAATAGAAGGAAGAACAACATGAAGGTACGTAAAATATATATGATGAGAATATTTTTCTAACAACCCCCCCTTAATCCAAAATGGTAGTGAGCATGAGAAATGGGGCCCAAGTAACAAAGGATTATGGTCACCGTTTACATTATTAATCAATGTAAAACAAGGAGAGAGGCAAAACCACATGGGGAAAATCCTCCCTATAAAATGGACATGAAAGAGATACCAAAAACTGAATACTCTCCAAACTAGATGAATATGTCAGGAGGAATCTTCTTCTTAGGAGGAAGAGGAATGTGCTCAACCAGATCATGTACATGTACAGTTGCATGATGGAAACTCAAACCATATAGAACAACTGAGTAACACTGATAGTAGAGCAAATGCATGTTGTCTTCAGACTTGGACTTCGAACCAACTAGGGTGCTAGGTCCAAAATGGACTTGATATGCTTGAGAATAAGTGACCCCAAGTGTGCCAATGTGATGGCCAAGGCTTCTTCATCTTCTGCGCAACTCTTAAAATCAGTGCTAGCAATCATATAGGAATACATAAGAAGCATCGATCCAAGGATTTCAAATGCTACAAATCCAAGATTTGATCCTTCTTCCATAACATCCAAAGGATCACTCTTTCACACACTAGTAGAATCAATAGAAGAATGGAAGAACAATGATGATAGATGGAAGGAATTCTCTTCAACAGTATTGTTGGCAACAACTCATATATTATCTTCATGGAAAACAGAGGAAGCCACGAAGGAAGAAAGTTGAACTGGATCATTTGTTGAGTCTTATGTCGTTCTTCATGTACCTGCAAACAACACTCTTTGGAATTCCTTATGGAAATGGTTTTGCATCAGACTAGATCTGATACCATATTAGAATTTAGATCGCACAACAATCACAACACTAGGTTCTAATACATGTGACAATCCAACCTAGATCTCGATAGCAAAAACAATCTCACTTAGAATTATTTGCACAAAGAGATAGCAAGAATAAAGAAGAAATATTGAACATAACACTAGAGGAAAATCACTCCAGTGGGAATAATTCCACTCTGATATTATCCATTAACATGAGTACAATATAGATGTGCTCTCAAGAAAACCGAGTGGTTTAGTGGCAAGTTGAGTAGCTCACAATATTGAGGCTTAGGTTGGACCAATTCACCCATCAATGACATGAGGCCAAGTGTAACTCATAGATTGGGCCATAATTAGGTTCAATGAACATAGATGGACCATGAGGAGGTTAGGCTAGTCAACATAGTGTCAAAGGTATCATTATGAGGGTGCTTGGGGTGAGTAGTTGGATAATTAGTCACCATTAATGCACAAGTTGACCAAATAATTAAGAGGGTGCACTCCATCTCTTTAAAATAGGGAAATTCCACAACTAACTCATAAATGCAAGGTAGTGGGGCCCATTGAATCCCAAAATGAAGGAAATGAGTGGATAAGTGGACAAACAAGGCTTCATGGATATATCAGTAGCCTAAGGTGGTCAAATGTGGATAAACTATGGTCCAAGACACTAGACTAGGCATGAGAAAGTGAAATAACACAAGGTGTCACGTCCCCTCCCATCGATCCAACGCAAGGGAGAAGACATGACACTAAACTGTGCTATTTCTACTTCTTAGACCCATCTTAATTAGAACATTCTTACAAACATAATGCATATGTGTGCAGATGCATGATTAAATTTGACACAACGGAATAAAATTTTACTACACATCTAGCATGAATTCAACATATTCATAAGATTCATCAAATAAAGACATTTCAGAATTAATACAAGAGAGTACTTATATTGAAACGAAGTAGTCCCGAGAAACTGGCTATGCAACTACAACATTCCACCCAATTGTAGGCCAGTTGTGCTCATCAATATCTCAACACAACTGCCACCCTCGAGCTGGGCATGATTTCTACAAGGAAAAAGGGAACAACAGACTCACACATAGCCAAATATACACCAAAAATCAGCCAAGACAATCCACGGTTGGGTTTATCAGGATGCTGAGGCAGTGGAAAGGAATAATTACTAAGCTAGTGAGCTCAACCACAGAGCTATTGGTCCTTCTACAAGATCTAACAAGCTTGGCTGTAATGTCCCTTGTTAGGAATTTTATTAAAATTGCAATTTTCCACTTTTTTCCCTTGTTTGACCTTTGACTAGTTTCGATCTCTAGGTCCCAAATTTGCCCCAAATGATCCCAAATCTTCTGAGAAGGTATATGAATGATATTAGAACATAAATATGTGTTTGAAGGATGCCTTTGTACCTTTAAAACACTTCTGCAAATACTCTTTCAATTCTGGTCAATGTAGGTAACTTTACTAGTAATTTGCCTTTGACTAGTATTGGTCTCTATATCTCGAATTGACTCCAAATGCATTCAAATCTTCAAGGAAGGTGTATGAATGATATTAAGACTTGAATATTATGTTCAGGGATGATATATGGCCACCAAAATACCTCTGCAAACTCTCTTAAGATTCTGGACCAAGTATGCAATTTTACTAGTAATTTGGGGTTCAAATCCCCCTGGGGTAAGTATTGAAAATGGCTTCCCAAATGCCTCCAAAGCCACTAAAATTTATGAACAGAGGTAGGAAATGTATTAAGGATGTTATTAAGGTCTCATGTGCACCATTAATTGATTATTATATCTGTTCCAACCCTCTCCCATTCAACTGCAAAAATCACCAATTCGACCCTTGGGGAAATGGCACTATTTCTTCTCCCAGTGCAATTAAACTAAGTAAAAATACTTCAAATGCTCAAGTACAGTAAATGAAACTTGTAAAATACATCCATGGCAGTCCATTAATCACAAATTCATCAGAGAATCATCCATTCATTCGAAATCATCATCAACACATTGGTTCACAACAAGGTAGTGGGGAAATGGCATTGTTCTTCCATTAAAAATGAGATTTATACATTTCTACTTGGAATTTCGACCTGAAACTTTTTGGAGATGAAGAACAGAGTATTTACTTCATATTACAAAAGAAATGGGGCATTAAAAGCTTCCCCAAAGAGTACAATAGCTCACCAAAAACGCCCTCCCTCAAGGATCAAGAATATGCCATCAAAACCGGAAATGGTTGAAGGAGTGAGTTGCAATAGAAGAAACCATGAGCTTCCCTGTAGCTTACACCTGCAAATAAAGACTCCATTAAAGCTCCAAATGAAAGGTCTGAATGGCCTTTCCAATTACCAACTTGGATGGGAATCTTTCACCCTCGAAATTGGCTAAGGCAAGAAACTAGTCATCCACTAGCTCTCCCTCTTCACAAATGCAATTGCAAATTCTACAAATGATCAAAAGCTGGTTTCCTTCTTTGTTATTGACATTTATAAACTTCTAATGTCCTCCATGGGTCGAATTCCTTCCAAGAGACTCATGCCAACTCAAGTTGGGAAGAGATTCCAAAGAACGCCACTTGTACAACAATTCCTAGTCTCCCACTTCCACCAAATCACATGTGGAAGCATCTTAGCTGCCCTAACACCCTTGAGCGCCCTCTTGGAGTCTATTTTTAGCCCTGACATGTCATATATTTCATATGTCAGCCTTCAGGTCTGATTTGTGTCATAGGTGTCATAGCATCTTCATCATTGTTGTCATAGAGCTAGGGAATCTAGCCCAAGTGTCTCACTAGCTCCAAATTGCCTCTTCCTCTTCCATGGGAGTTACTCTTCCTCTATATTTCGACCTTGGATGAGTCATGCAATGAATAATACCTTTTGGACTCCCCCAAGTATGTTACCATTCACCTTGAATTCGAATTGGTGAGAGAATGATGCCAAATGTAGTGGGGAAATCTAGCCATATGTGGGTCCCACTTCCTCCATGTGTCTTCATCATGAAATGCCACTTTGATTTTCACTTGTATATATTTATTTAGCTCCTTTATTAAATATTTATTCCATTCTAATGTTCAAACATCATTTATTATCCCCATTATTCCAAATACCAAGCTTCCACCCCAAACCTAGGAAACTAGTAATTTTCCTCCTTGGCAATTATTTGACCTTTAGCATCAATTTGACAAACTCTAATGAATAGGGCTAACGTGATTAGGCCATTGTGACCCAATGCCAAATTTGGGACATGACAAATCCTCCCTTCCCAATATTGCTTGTCCTCAAGCAATTTTAAACATGGGTGTTGAAGAACCTGCTTTCTGTATAATTCTTTGAAGTTGCCATTGAATTTCCCAACCTTGAGTCTTTGAGTTTCCATGAAGATTTTAGAGAGGAACCACCATGCTTGCTGCTGCACTACTCTGATAAAAATAACTTTATTAAGTGGGGAAATCCATCTCCCATACTGCTTGTTTCCCAAAAAAAAATTTGAAAGCAATGAGATAAAAAATATTCCAGGGTCCCATTGCTTGTATTGCACCCCAATAATTAAGAGTGCTCTCCAACCCACACCATTAGTTAAGAGGATTCCTGGATCCCATTTTCTTGTATGCATCCTTCCAAACATCATGAGTACCAAATATATATCATCAAAGTACATAACAACATAATGAAAATGTACATCAAGGATATGCTTCATCAAAGAGTCATGAAAGTGCTTATACCTCCAAGCAAGTAGACCACCATTTTCCAAGTGCATACAAGCTTCAAGTGACCAATCAAATCTGCTCCAATGACATAGGTGAGGATCCCATGTCCTATAATGCTGCTCCAAAAGGATGTGATATGCATCAAAATATTCAACCATGTATTCTTTCATCCAAGAAGTGAATGAAGAATCTCCACTAAAATCTGAACCAAATAGTGAGCAGAAAAAACAAGGAGACTTCAAATGACTCAAAGAAGTCTCACCCATACATCCCTGAATGTGAGAGTCATAAAGATATAACAAAGTATGTGTCTTGCAACAAAAATGTTCTCCAATCATAAATCTATTCTTCCAAGTGTTGGATGAAGTTCGTCCAACATCAAATGAATCAAGTGTTGAGTAAGAAAAACCATGAGTCTTCAAGTGACTCAAATGCATATCATAGGTGCATCCATGTAGATTTGCATCATCATAAAGTGACAAATAATGTTGCTTCAAATGTGAAGAAGAATGTGCTCCAACCATGTCATCATAAAAAGTAAATCTAGGAGTTCCATACTCCTCATGTGGCACCATCAAAAAGAACCCTTTCACCCATACTTCATTGAGACTAATGTTGCAAAACATGGAATTGTAGGATGTAGGAGAATGAACCAAATCACCCAAATGATCAAAAAGTACAGAAGTTTCATCATGGGAAGGATCCATATGGGTAGTATCATGCAGCTCCTTCAAAAGTATGAACTCTTTGTCATAGTTTGGTTCCAATGTAGAGGAATCATGCTTTTCTTTAAAAATTGCATAACCTTCATCAAGAGACAATTCAAGTTCCTCTTCCACCACATCAAGTGTTTGGATCTCTTCAAGTTCATCTTCAAACACATTAAGCACATTCAAATTCCCACATTTCTCATGATCCACCATGTCATGAGAATCCTCCAAACAATCTACCATTTGACAATCTGAAACATAGGAGGAAAAACAAGTATCTTGCAACTTTTCAAGAAGTTGCTCATTTTGAATTGTGAGCTTATGAATATCCTCATTATTCTTCAAATATGCATCATGTAACAATTCATTAAGCTCAAACAAATGGTTTCTATCAAAAAGCAAAGACATGAAATTACCTTTGATATGGCACATTGCTCTTTGAATCTTTTCCATGTCTTCAAGGAAAGATGTTTCCTCCAATGATGTAGCTCTCCAACAAGAATTTGACACCAATGCTTGAGTGTCATGGAGAATTATGAGGGACTCTTGGATCTTATTTTCATTCATCTTTAAGGACCCTTCAAGAAAATGAGGCTCTTGCAAATGAACCTTCTCATCTTCTTCAATTTTGCTTGGACCAACTTCATGAAGCTCAAGTGGTGATGGGGAAGTTGATCTTGGTTCTTCTTCAACTGCTACAAGGTATTCATTCTCATGCTTAATGGAACTTGGGCTTGCAGCAACACTTTCAAAAGTGATCTCTATGTCACCAACATAGAGGTGTGAGCACCCATCAGTAGGTACTCCTTCATAGTTTAAGCATCCATCAGTAGATGCTCTTTGGTTCATGTCTAAGCTAGAAGGTGTCTCAAAATGATCTTCCATATTTTCAATAGAATCTTCTTCATGATCTTGTGATGTCTCTTCCTTTTGCTCCTTCAAGCAAGCTGATGCATTTTTCCCCTTGGTTTCCTTAAAATCAATAATTTTTTCCACAAGTTCGATAGAAAACAATTCGAATCCTTCCTTAAGTTGCTTGGTCATATCTTCAAATATTGTTTTCATAATTTTTATATGCTCCTCACCATCATATGAGGCTCCCTTTTCATCCCTAGTCATAGTTTCCTCAAAACATTTGCTCTTCTTCTCCTACCTTTTTTTTTTTTTCTTCAACAAAAGCACTTTTGGTTTCAATATCTAATGGTGGTACCTGAATTATTGTCCTCATGAATATTATACCACATCAGGTGCCAAGATCATGCTCTGATACCACTGTAATGTCCCTTGTTAGGAATTTTATTAAAATTGCAATTTTCCACTTTTTTCCCTTGTTTGACCTTTGACTAGTTTCGATCTCTAGGTCCCAAATTTGCCCCAAATGATCCCAAATCTTCTGAGAAGGTATATGAATGATATTAGAACATAAATATGTGTTTGAAGGATGCCTTTGTACCTTTAAAACACTTCTGCAAATACTCTTTCAATTCTGGTCAATGTAGGTAACTTTACTAGTAATTTGCCTTTGACTAGTATTGGTCTCTATATCTCGAATTGACTCCAAATGCATTCAAATCTTCAAGGAAGGTGTATGAATGATATTAAGACTTGAATATTATGTTCAGGGATGATATATGGCCACCAAAATACCTCTGCAAACTCTCTTAAGATTCTGGACCAAGTATGCAATTTTACTAGTAATTTGGGGTTCAAATCCCCCTGGGGTAAGTATTGAAAATGGCTTCCCAAATGCCTCCAAAGCCACTAAAATTTATGAACAGAGGTAGGAAATGTATTAAGGATGTTATTAAGGTCTCATGTGCACCATTAATTGATTATTATATCTGTTCCAACCCTCTCCCATTCAACTGCAAAAATCACCAATTCGACCCTTGGGGAAATGGCACTATTTCTTCTCCCAGTGCAATTAAACTAAGTAAAAATACTTCAAATGCTCAAGTACAGTAAATGAAACTTGTAAAATACATCCATGGCAGTCCATTAATCACAAATTCATCAGAGAATCATCCATTCATTCGAAATCATCATCAACACATTGGTTCACAACAAGGTAGTGGGGAAATGGCATTGTTCTTCCATTAAAAATGAGATTTATACATTTCTACTTGGAATTTCGACCTGAAACTTTTTGGAGATGAAGAACAGAGTATTTACTTCATATTACAAAAGAAATGGGGCATTAAAAGCTTCCCCAAAGAGTACAATAGCTCACCAAAAACGCCCTCCCTCAAGGATCAAGAATATGCCATCAAAACCGGAAATGGTTGAAGGAGTGAGTTGCAATAGAAGAAACCATGAGCTTCCCTGTAGCTTACACCTGCAAATAAAGACTCCATTAAAGCTCCAAATGAAAGGTCTGAATGGCCTTTCCAATTACCAACTTGGATGGGAATCTTTCACCCTCGAAATTGGCTAAGGCAAGAAACTAGTCATCCACTAGCTCTCCCTCTTCACAAATGCAATTGCAAATTCTACAAATGATCAAAAGCTGGTTTCCTTCTTTGTTATTGACATTTATAAACTTCTAATGTCCTCCATGGGTCGAATTCCTTCCAAGAGACTCATGCCAACTCAAGTTGGGAAGAGATTCCAAAGAACGCCACTTGTACAACAATTCCTAGTCTCCCACTTCCACCAAATCACATGTGGAAGCATCTTAGCTGCCCTAACACCCTTGAGCGCCCTCTTGGAGTCTATTTTTAGCCCTGACATGTCATATATTTCATATGTCAGCCTTCAGGTCTGATTTGTGTCATAGGTGTCATAGCATCTTCATCATTGTTGTCATAGAGCTAGGGAATCTAGCCCAAGTGTCTCACTAGCTCCAAATTGCCTCTTCCTCTTCCATGGGAGTTACTCTTCCTCTATATTTCGACCTTGGATGAGTCATGCAATGAATAATACCTTTTGGACTCCCCCAAGTATGTTACCATTCACCTTGAATTCGAATTGGTGAGAGAATGATGCCAAATGTAGTGGGGAAATCTAGCCATATGTGGGTCCCACTTCCTCCATGTGTCTTCATCATGAAATGCCACTTTGATTTTCACTTGTATATATTTATTTAGCTCCTTTATTAAATATTTATTCCATTCTAATGTTCAAACATCATTTATTATCCCCATTATTCCAAATACCAAGCTTCCACCCCAAACCTAGGAAACTAGTAATTTTCCTCCTTGGCAATTATTTGACCTTTAGCATCAATTTGACAAACTCTAATGAATAGGGCTAACGTGATTAGGCCATTGTGACCCAATGCCAAATTTGGGACATGACATTGGCACCCACAATACCTACACACCCAACACAAGGAAGTATTCTCTTCACTATTATACATCCCCTCAAGCCATACCTTCCCTTCTAGTGCTCTCATGATGTGCATAGAAAAGTATCCAAAGCCCTTTGATCTTGAGTAAAGTTACACTCTTCACCAGGTTTATCAAGCCAATTATGGATCCTCTTCTACTCTTGGTTGCTTACACCCAATTCAAGCAAAAGTCAAGGGATACATATAACCCAAGCCAAATCTATATTGCAAAACACATATTTACACAACTCTTGGGCATGAAGGAAAAAGGTTTTGATTGTGGGATGCCCAAAATGGGGTTTCCATGAGTTTCCAAAATTGTGGGCACCCAAAAATGAACTATTAGAGGGGGAGTAAACCATTGGAGAGAAAAATCAATTTCACCACACATTTTTGGGCATTCAAAGGGTAGAAACGACCTCTGTAAACCCCCAAATTTTGACTCTCTTCCTCCCAGCCACTCTGCAACAAAAAAATGAATTCCCGACTATGGAAAATGATGGAAAACATAAAGGAAAACACCCCAACTAGATCAGACTGCATAAGGGAGCAAAGACCATGGGAGAAGAATAGACTAGGCACAATTTCGTGGGTGTTTTCTTGCCATAGAAGCCAAAATAAGATTTCCCAAATTGATGGCTTGCCCATACATGAAATTGGGCAGCCATACCTTTCCATTCCCAATGCATTAACTATCTCAACCAACTCTTGGAAGAATTAAATAATTTGGTGCATAAATCAAAATGGGTAGTTAAGGGTTTATGGGTTCTCTCATTGACATTTGGCTTAACACTATGGGCTCAAGGGTTTGAATATTTCCATTCCCTATTCCTTGTAAAAATCATGATCCCATCTCTTGTTGCATTGCATAGCTAGTTGTGGGTATTTCATTAAAATTCATATTTACATGATGTATTTATTTCTATTGTGCTTGGCTAGCACGAGAACCATATGCATCGATTTTTAATTGTCGATACATAAAACACTAAAACGATGGCGAGGCCTTGGCCTTGAGCTCCTCACCACGATTTAATAACGATATTTACATCATTTACAATTTGAATGCAACATGGTCAAAATCGAGATATTGCACAAGGTAGAACAACATGAAGGCCCATGGCATGTATATGATGGGAATATTGTTCTAACACCCCCCGTTAATCCAAAATGGTAGTGAGCATGAGAAATAGGGCCCAAGCAACAAAGGCTTATGGTCACCCTTTACATTATTAATCCATGTAAAATGAGGAAAGAGGCAAAACCACATGGGGAAAATCCTCTCGACATGAAAGAGATAGAAAAAATTGAACACTCTCCAAACTAGATGAATATGTCTAGAGGAATATTCTTCTTAGGAGGAAGATGAATGTGCTCAACCAAATCATGTACATGTATAGTTGCATGACGGAAACTCAAACCATATAGAATAACTAAGTAACAATTATAGTAGAACGAATGCATGTGCTCTTCAGACTTGAAATTTGAACCAAGTAGGGTTCCAGGTCCAAAAGAGACTTGATATGCTTGAGAATAAGTGACCCCAAGTGAATCATAAGGCTCTTCAAGCATCAACTTCGAGCCATGAGAGTTGTAATCAACTCCAAGAAGGTGTAATAAGAGTCAGAAGTGCGCCAATGTGATGGCTAAGGATTCTCCATCTTCTGTGCAACTTTAAAAATCAATGCTAGAAATCATATAGGAATACATAAGAAGCATGGATCCAAGGAGGTCGAATGCACGCCGAATGCTACAACTCCAATATTTGATCCTTCTTCCATAACATCCAAGGGAGCACTCTTTCGCACACTAGTAGAATCAATAGAAGAATTGAAGAACAATGATAAGAGATGGAAGTAATTCTCTCAATAGTATTGATGGAAACAAATTGTATATTATCTTCATGAAAAACAACTTCATGGAAAATAGAGGAAGTCACAGAGGAAGAAAGTTGAACTGGATCATTTTTTAAGTCTTCTTCCATTTCTTCATGTACCTGCAAACAACACTCTTTGAAATTCCTTATGGAAATGGTTTTGCATCAGACTAGCTCTGATACCATATTAGAATTTATATTGCACAACAATCACAACACTAGGTTCTGATACATGTGACAATACAACCTAGATCTAGATAGCAAAAACAATCTCACTTAGAATTATTTGTGATAATCTGCAGTAGGATCTAATAGTTGTAACAAGCCTCACACAAACTCTCAAGAAGTTGCAAAGAAGAAGAGAAGAATGCACTCAATAATCACTCATGAACACAGAAAATGGAGAATAGCAGTATCATACATAAGCTGTGAGCTGGCACTGTGAAAACTGAATACAATAATTGTATAGAGAATTCGAATTAACCAAGGAGGTCATTCAAATCATGCTCAAAGTATAGCTTTCCCAACATTGGAGACATCATCTAGTCAGTAGTAGCAGTCATAAATGGTCAATAGTCAGTCAAATGAGTCTAATTGAGTCTAACTGAGCCATGTGAGCACAAATCAGGGGATGGAGACTTCAAGGAGGGCACATGAGGCTATCAAAAGGTCAAGTGGCACTCCAAAACTAGCTAACTAGGAGCTACAGGTAGTTAGAATGAGCAATCAGTGGAAGAACTGCTAAATCAATGCTCTAACTGACTGTCAGACACCTGGTCGGTGAGATAAGGCACTCTAACTGAATGATAACTCCTGGTAGGTGAGAAAAGGCACACATGTCATGCAGGAGAGTCAAATAGGGTGCATCAGGTGGGTAGGAGGGTTACTGGGGGCTGAAGACAGGCTCTAGGGAGCTAAAATTAGGCTCTAGGTGCTGGGAGACCACCAAAATTATGACTGGATGCATGCAATTACATGCAAATGCATGCATGATGACTGGATGCATGCAAAATGCATGCAGACATGCAAATCTGAAAAATGATGGTGAGAATATTCCAACATTATTTGCACAAAGAGATAACAAGAATAGAGAATAAATTTTGAACAAAACACTAGAGGAAAATCACTCCAGTGGGAAGAATTCCACTCTAATATTATTCATTAACATGAGCACAATATTTAGATGCTCTCAAGATACAAAATCAAGAGGCTTAGTGGCAATTTGAGTAGCTCACAATAATGAGGCTTAGATTGGGCCAAATCACCCATAAATGACACGAGGCCAAGTGTAACTCATAGATTGGGCCATAATGAGGTTCAATGAACATAGATGGGCCATGAGTAAGTTAGGCTAGTCAAAATAGTGTGAAAGGTACCATTATGAGGGTGCATGGGGTGATTAGTTGGCTAATTAGTGTCCATTAATGCACAAGTTGACCAAATAATTAAGAGGGCGCACTCCATCTCCTTAAAATAGGGAAATGCCAAAACTAGCTCATAAATGCAAGGTAGTGGGGCACATTAACTCCCAAAATGAAGGAAATGAGTGGATAAGTTGGCAAACAAGGCTTCATTGATATATCACTAGTCTAAGGTGGTCAAATGTTGACAAACTATGGTCCAAGACACTAGACTGGGCACTAGAAGGCCAAATAACACAAGGTAGAACAACATGAAGGTCCATTGCATGTATAGTATGGGAATATTGTTCTAACATTGTGGACCTACAAATACTGCAGTGGTTGGTTACCAGTGTGAATTATGGTCTCCTTTCCCATCAGATAGTGTGTCCACTTCTTAACAAATTGAACTAGGGCATGTAGTTCCTTATCATAGGTAGGGTAGTTTAGGACTCCCCCATGAAACATTTCATAATGATAGCATACTGACCTCCCTCCTTGCATCAACACTTCTCCCATAGAATACCAACTTGTGCCTATCTCCAATTCGAAAGGATTTTGTAAATTAAGCAATGCAAGAACTAGTGACTTCTCTGTATTCCTATAAAAGTCTCTCCAATTGATGTTTCTTCCATTTGGTAAATCCATTTAGGGATGATTTCACTTTTAACGATTCACCTTCTTGTTGATTTTGTCTTAAGAAAAGCAATACAAAATTCCTACTTGAACTGATCATCCTTTTCACTTGGTTGGCACTTACCAGGGAGATTTTGTATTTATCTTTGTGTGAATTAATGATGAAGGATTTCCCATCCTTGATCAAGTAGTATTGCTTATCTCTCCTCATGAATATTGGATTTGTCATACACATGTAGATGCTTCTGAACACTACATCACAAAAATCCAAGGGTACTACATCTACCTCCACTTCATCGAGATACTTTGCACTTATGGAAAACTTAATGTGGCACTATTTCATGACTCTGAGTTTTGCATCCTTATTTACCCACCCCAATGGGTAGGGACTCATATGATCATGTATTTCCAATCCAATATTATGTTCCAAATCCTCTACTATGAGGTTTTCTTGTGAACCAGAATTGAATAAAGCATCGATCTTGGTCTTCTTGACCTGGATCTTGATGTGGAAGAGTTTTGTCATCTCTCTCTCTTCCTTAAGGTGAAGGCTACTTATATACACCTCCTTCTTCACTATGGTACAAATAATATTTTCATCCATATCTGAGCTACTTTCTAACTCCTAGCTTGGCTCCTTAGTGAGAAGGTTCTTCTTCTTGGCATCCTTCTTGTGGTTCTTGGGGTTTAGCTTTGGATGTAGATTCCAACACTTTTCTTCAGTGTGGCCATCGATATCACAATTATTATAATGATTTTTCGGATACTTTCAGTGATGTGTCATGGATATAGTCTTCTCCTCCTTTCCATTCCACTTCCTCTTACTCTTCTTGGTAGCATCTTGTCTCTCTTTTTGTTTTAAATTGCTTGGTTGTCCTTTCTTCTGGCCTATGTTTTCCAAGTACTGTTATTGTACACAATCTTCATCAATTGACCTTATCTTGAAGAGAATAACTTACCTCCATATGTGACTATGTAACCCCCCCAAATACTTGAGGAGTACATATGGGTTCTTGGGTGACATACCCAACATGAGAGCCATCTTGGCTAAACTTGTTGGTGTATTCATGCACACTCTGCCCCTACATTTTCCTAAAGTAATGCCAACGAATCCACCAGTCCTCTACATACCCAATATGGTAGAACCGTGACTTGATGAGTGTTGTAAATCCCCCCCACTTGGTTACTGGAGGATCACCCTCCAGCCTAAATAATTTTGTGTTTCTTTCCCACTAGGTCAATGCATGGCCCTCTAACTTAAGTTAGGAAAATGATTTCTTTTGGTCCTTGGTTATTGGATGGATATCAAAATAAAATTGCAACTGCTACAACCAATGATTCAATTTCATAGCATCGATCTCACCTTTATATGACTTGATGTCGACTTTCAATTCCATCTTGAAGAGAGATTGGGAAGGAATATTGATATAGGAACTCGACTACTCTCTCTCGATCTCTTTCGTCGGCTCCTTTTCTGAGTTGCTTTTATCTTCTGATTTCTTGTCAGATCTGAAATTTGACTTAGAGCCTGCAAAATCCTCAAATGGTCTGAACTTGCTCTCTATACCCAGGATGAGGATTGACATCTTACGTAATATATCAATGACTTGTATTTTGGGTGTTGAAAATCACTGCTCATAATCATCTACTGCTCCTAGAACAGACTCATCCACCATGGCTAGGGTTTGAAGAATTTTTTTCAGCAACTATTGGAT
The DNA here is from genome assembly GCA_027924585.1 of Larix kaempferi. NCBI lineage: Eukaryota > Viridiplantae > Streptophyta > Pinopsida > Pinales > Pinaceae > Larix > Larix kaempferi. The sequence goes on from BSBM01000305.1 coordinate 25,282,493, forward strand.
CCTACGACTACCCACAAAACCCAAAATAAAAATTGCTCCAATAACAATATGATCTATAAACTTCCCTTGAGATTCTACTAGAACAGTTTGTCACAACGGATCTTACAACTTAGTTCTTATTTTATTAGCTTATTTTTATTGAATTCCAAGTAATTGGAATTGAAACAAGAATAAGTAGAGAAAATAAGGACACAATCCACACAATAACACAAGATATACCATGGGAAAACCCAATATGTGGAAAAAACTAGACATAAATGAGGACCATGCCTTGCTCTTTATGTCAAATTGCAAATAAAAAGGAAATGGTACTCTCTATGGAGTTACCAATGAATCTATAGTGAGAATGGTTGCTGCATGATCTCCTATCTACTCTTTTATTCTCTAACATCCACTCCCATGCTTTTTCTCACCTATGGAATGATACAATACATCAAAAGAATGGAACCCCCTTCTCTTCTAGCGACTCGGTATTTAACATAGCCTGATAGCCATCTAGGGTTAGGTTTTGGGTTTTTGCATGGCTCGATCCTGATTAGGATTAGATTTTTGGTCCTTCTAGAATTTTCTTACATTTCTGCACATGACTATCTCCACATGTGTGAGAGATGAGAGCTGACTTGGAATCCACTAGGTACCAAGGTGGTCAATTGGATAGGTCAACTTGTAGGAGGCATAACTTTTGCATATAGACTCTGTTTGAAGCGATTTTTGGATCGTTTAAAAGTTCGCTGAGTGTAGAATCATGTGAAGGGGAATGGTGCAAGTGAAGAAATTTTGACCCTAAAAAACATTGCTTAGACCCTGAAACACACCCCGAAAGGTTCCAGACCCCGAATCTGCAAAATGAGACCTATCCATAAAATGGTCCCTACAAGCCAATTCATCCAATCTTTTGACCCCGAAAGCTCCTTGTAGGTGACAAATTATATATTGATCCATTTCGAATTAATTGATTTCTTATTTATTTATATATTTTCTAATAGAGAAAATTTCTACTCTGATTCCTTAATTTTTTAGAAATTTCAATGATTCGAGTCTTCTTAAATTGGGCTAAAATCCCTAAGATTAAAGTTCCATGGTCATAGCTCCCATCAATTAAATAAAACTATAAATTCTGTAAAAATTCCTTTATAACGTCCCCATCTAGCATTCTGACCATAGGAGGGGATATTTGCGAATTTCAACCTTATAATTTCACCCCCATAGGTCGTAATATGAATTCATATATAAGAAATGCATGAGAAAATTCGTGAATGTAAAAACAACATAAATGAAACTCAATCCACACACACATCATGCATAAGCAAGCATAAGTAAGAGCAGTTTTCTATCCAACCATAGGTATCAACTGTAGATACCACCTCTGAGTCAGGCTATGACACTACCAGGGTGAAGGAAAGACCTACCGTATTCTCTCTCTCAACGCAAAACTCATTTTCTCTCATGCTTAGCAAAACTACCCACCTTACATTTTCTCTTAGAGCATTTACATCGATATCACTCAACCAACCCCATCCATGGTACTCTTTTCTACTGCCCCACACAATGCAAGGAAGTAATTTCCCTTCATTGCTCCACAATTTCCTCAAGAAATCCAACCCTTACAGTGCTTATTAGTATGTGCAAAAAGAGTCCAACCTACTTTATGATCTTGGAGAACCTCATGTATACATAATTCATTGCTTCTCAAGCACTCAAGAGCACCAAACACAATGGGTAAAGGTTCCTATCTTGCCAGCCTCTATGCTCACCTACAACAATCTCTTTTCTATAATGTCTGAAATTCTCCTTCACAGTTTGATTTTCTGGTTATTTCACAGTCGAGCAATGGTAAATGGCAATGCAAGGATCAACAAGAGACAAACTCTACATAGTGTTAAAATATGCATGAGAATGAGTGGTAGGCCAACTGTCATAACTTCTAACCATAGAAGAAAGGACTCTTACAATTGGCATAGAAGTATAGTCATCCCATGCTTCTATAACTACATGAGAAGGCTTTCCCCACCAAGTTCAAACATGCATTGAAAGATTGGATTTAACAAGTCAAAATAATCTATACTAGGAATCCACACATGCCTTTCCTTAAGCTTCATACTAGGAATCCATACTAGCATATTTATATCACTTACATAATTTGATTTGATACATTCCAAGTCAAAACTAGGGGTATTACATCCTCTAATTTTAAAGAAAAATTTAGACAAAAACATGGTTGAGTTTGTGCACCTTTTTATTTCTATTCACTGAAAATAAGTTGTTCTTATTAACAATCTGAAAGTTCAAATTCAAAGGGAATATGTTTACACTTTATGTTAGGGTGGACACCACTTTGCCCCCACATACTAGGAACAAATATTTGTAGCAGTAATACGTCAACAATAGAATTTGAATTTGATGGGAAAAATGCCCCCATCATGGGGCATTTTACCTATCAAACATGATTAAAGCTTTTATGAAATTATTTTGCTACATGATTAGACTCTTTTTCCAAAATATACATTCATTTTATTTTCAAAACTATTATTTAAGTTTTCTTAGCAGGTATTAATAGGTTCATAGAGGAGTGAGGTACTCTATAGTCCAGTAAGGGGGAGTTGTTGTCATAGAAAGTAACGTAATGTAATGAACCTAATGTTACATTACCAACAATAAAAAATACATGTCTCATAAAATTAAAAAATATAAAATTAATTGTCCCTCTGGGCCTGGTACAAGCTGCGTCAGGTTCCTGTTATCCCCATGGTCATGGAGGTGCTTATACCGCTGACAGCTTATTGTGTCGAGAAATACAATTCTGGTCTTCATTATTTATCTAATGGTGTGTATTGGGTCGCGACATACATCCCTATGATTCCTGTGGAGAAGTTTAAAAACACAATCTACAAGGAATTGGAAATGAAGAAAAATATTTGATCAGAAACTAATGAAGTTAGTGAAATTCAGTTAGATAATTCTACTGAACAATGATGTTGTTCTATTGTGATTACTTTTGCTTCCTATTGTCTTGCTCAAGTCTTGAGAGGAATGGATTTTAAGGCAATGTAATGGATTTGAACTAGGGAAGGGTATAACGGGTTAGGGATTTGGCTTTCTTTGGAAGTACATAGCAGATTAGTTTATACTTTGGTTGCTGTAAATTATTTGTTTTTATGCTTTCATTTTATTACTTCTGGACGTACTTCCCTCGTGAAAGAAATATAGGGTTCATTAAGGCTATTATAAATTATTTACTTACTTACGGTGTATAATTAAAGGTTGAGTGACTGAATTTCTTGTATCCATATATTCTAGTTGTTTACGTTTTTCTTTACAAATTCAAGGAACTGTGTGGAATACTTGTTTAGTCGTTTACGTTTTCCTTTACAAATTCAAGGAACTGTGTGGAATACTTGTTTAGGATTTTTGACGCAATTTTAATCTTACATGGTGTTGGGAGAGATGAGTACTTAAAAGTTGCTTGTGATGATTCTTAATTGGTGTTCTGATTCGGATCCCAACGAAGGCGATGACAATAAGTCGATGTAAATGTGTGTACAGCATTTGCTGTTATATAATTTATGATGTTAAATTCATGCATAAATATTATTTTTTAAAAATAAGATTTTGCTAATGTCTGTAACGTTTGACATTAAAATTGATGATAAATTTATATATTTAAAATATTTAAAAAATAATAATAAAAATAAATTTAATAATAAGGTTTTGTTAATATCTTGGAACAATCTACATTGTGGTAGATCTCATTGAATTGTCGTAAGCTGGTAGTGTTTGTATCTCAGGTAAGTTAGTTGGAAATTTTTTTATAACATTCAGGATTCATTTTTTCAAGATCACATCTTAAGTATTTATATTTTTATAATAATCTCTATTATTTTTAATAAATTTTGGTTTCATTTGTTTCCAACTCCTATTTTCCATTTTAATCTCATAACCATCTCAATGCATATTCTTCCAATTCAATGAATGTTGGTTTTATTTGTTTCCAACTCCTATACTATTTCCTTTTAATCTCACAACCATCTAAGTGTGTATTCTTTCAATGTTGAGAGAAAATGATTCATCTTTTTAGCATCAGATGCATAATCTTATGGACAACTTCAAATTCTTTTGGAATTATAATGAAAATATAGGAGAGTAATAAGTTTGACTAGTAAAATAAATAAATTATTTATTTAGTTTAACCTTTTTATTAAAAAACAAAAAATCTAATATAAAAAGATAGGGGAATTAATAAAATAATGTATATTAAATTTAAAAGTTGGAAATAATTATTTTAATGAAGTTACATAAATTACAACTTAGAAATGGTACAAGAAAGAAAAATAAAGATTAATTAATTGAATATAATAGTAGGAAATGAGAAATATTATATAAAATTAAACAAGTATTAATTTATTTTAATTTATTTCCAACTTTTTTCACTTTCTTCTTTCAAAAACATTTAATCTTCTTTATTTAATTATCCAAGTATTACATTACATCATTATAATATTATTAATTTATCAATATTTTTAATTAGTTTAATATCTATGATTCTTAATCCTCCCTTCACTCCTATCTCCATTCTATTATAACATTATAATATTTGTTCTTTCTATTATTTAAATATAAAAATTTAAGAATCTTTTACATCATTTTTATTGTAATACAAACTTATTTTCCCTCTTTCTTCGATTAATATTTTATTATATAATCTTTATATATCTAAGAATTGTTTCCTCATTTATTGTAATAAATAACTATCACTATTACCCCTAGGTTCACCTAGATAACCTGCAATGTAAGCATGGGGCAAGGATAAGTCAGATGTTTTGAACTTATGACCTGTATTTCAACCTAAAATCATGGTGGGAATAATTCATATTTAATTATACTACCCATTATAACTTTTTCCATAAAATTTTGATTTTAATTAAGTTTATTTAATTCTTGTATTCTCTCTCATAATCCGGCGAGATGCACACCAGCAGCAGAAATATTTCAAAAGTTGTTCCCTCACTACAAGTGGGGAAGGTGTGGCCTTGGGGGAAAGCAATGAGCTAGGTATTGTCACCTAAATCCCAACTCCTCCGTTTAGGCTAACTCCTAATGAAGCCAAGGGGGGTTGTCCCTAACAAAGAGTTTTCTATGGCTCTTGTGTTTTAAAGTGTTTTTGGTGTATGGTGATGCGGATGAGTGTTGTTTAGGAGTTTTTCAATGATGAAAGATCACAACTTTTTATAAATGAGACAAACACAAGATAAAAGAGTAATCCACATTGCGATACAAGATTATATATCAACAATTATTCTAAGACTTGTATCTTCAACATGCCCAGGCACTACACAATTGTTGACTCCATAAGGCACTGGTCTATTTACACTTTCATTTTAATTAATTGGGGCCATTTGTCCTTTTTGTCTAAGTTATACTATTCTCATATCATTCATTTTGATACTGAAGATGGTTGGAGCATCCACTCCATAAATTATGGTATTAATCCAACAACACAAACTAGAAAACTCCATATCTATGTGCCATTCTTCTAATGTGTAGGTTTTACTTGGATTCCCCAAGTACAATCCATTGTGATATCATGAATCATTTTCAATTGGGTAACATATTGTCTCTCTTTTTACACAAGTTATAGAAAAGGAACAAAAGTGAAATGTAGAAAGCTTTCCAACTTTCTACATGTATTCCTATCTTTTAGACATCATGTCTCCCAATCACCCTTTCCATCAATCAGGACGAAGTTGGAATGTTTCTTGCAGCCATGTTCATGTCTAGTATCATATGTTGTAGGAAAACAAATATAATAATAGTAATTAATCTTCCATTTATGATTAATTTTATTCACCTCTCTTTTGAATAATTTTCAATAAGGAATACCTGACTATATAATCTGAAACAAAGGTTGTGATATATTATTAAAAACTAGTACATGAAAGATCACTATACATATATCATAATATTTGGAGTGGTTTCTCCTCCAAATACATTACCTAAGTATGTTCTAGAGAGATTAATAATATATGAGATTTCCTATCAGTCTACCTTAGATGGGATTAATGCCACCTTGAATAGGGAAAATAAAAAACTCTTGATTCCACATTGGGCATTTTCAGATTAAATGTTTTAAAGTAGCTAAAGAGCAAGCTCAATTAATGCTTAAATATATATTTCCCTAAACAAAAATTTAGGGGGCATGACCCACAAGGTTTGGTAGGTAGACTTGGCCATATGTGAATGAAGAACAAAAGAATAAAAAACAATTGGAGATTGTTGATTTATCGGATGATGTATTGAATAGAAATAAATATCAAGTTCACCGAGAAAATAGTGATTCTTCAAGTGGGAATAGTGAAAATAATTCAAGAAGAGAAAAAGTTAAAGAAACAACAATTGCAAGGTCAAAAGAACGAAATTGAAATAACATTGTAAGAACAACAATATTGCATAGAAAAAAAACTAAAAGAAAATGAATAAAAAGAGAGAGAAAGGGCATCCAATGAAAATACGTGAAGGACAATATTAAAACAAGAACACGATAGATTATAGGTAGAAAAGAAAAAAGACGAAGATGATAGATTGTGGGTAGTTGAGCATAAAGAAGAATGAGATAAAATCAAAACAACTAGAAAAAGGTAGAACAAGACCAACTAAGAGTAGCGAGAGAAAAAAAGGGAGTATGACAATTTAATTGATCTTATGAAAGAAGAAAATAAGAAGAAAAGAAATCAAAAGAACCAGATGAAAAACATAAAATAGAAGAACAAACAAAAATTGAGGAAAAAAAAGAAATAAGAACAATTAAAGGTCGAGGAATTAATTTGCGATGAAGAAGAGTCTAGGAAGAAAGAAATGAAAGATAAAATTGAGCTAAACACTTGACAATATTCATAATTAACTCAACAAAGCAATACAAATTTAAATAGTACTGCAACTCAATTTGTATAGGATGATCGCACTTCAAAAGCAGTCCCCATAAACAAAGGAAACACTATAGCATGGAAGAAATTATAACTGCAAGAAGTATGGAAAACATCTTTTCTTGGAAAAATAAATCTTTTCTAGAACTTGTACAAGAGGTGGCTGATTTGGAGCTTAGTGAATAAAACAAATTGCAAAAAACTCGGTTTAACATGTATAAAAGAAGATAAAAAATTATGTTGATAAACTTATTGTCTGTACCACATGAAAAAATGATGGATACTAAAAATCCAAGTTGTGAGACATACTAAATGTCAATTTATCCATGATTTGAAAGCTATTCTTGATAGATCAAATTTAGAGGCCAATGATCTGAATAAATTGTAGTAAAAGGTTGGTCATTTAGAGAATTAAGTTTTGTGTTATAAATATATATTTTTTTTACATAAACGTTGTAGAAGTTTGTATTAAAAAAGAGAAACTATTACATCAGGATGGGGAGACTATACCCATCAAAATGAGGGAAATAGGCACCTCAGTCCCAGTCCCTCTATTATGAAAAGACAAAAATATAATAGTAGCTGAAAAGCAAAGAAACAGATTGTTGAACTAAACATTACATATCAATTACAAAAAAAACTACTAAGAGAAAAACCGGTGTTCAGATAGCATTGGAGTGATGGGTCTTCTTCTTGCAACCTTCTTCCATGTCTTCTTTATCCTGCAAACCCAGAATCGTCAAAGGGCTATTGTCCTTACTAGTTCAAATGCAATCTACCTTGGCCCCGACAATTCTGATACAGCTGTGCATGGAGTCCATTTTCCCAGCAATTCCATCATAGTACTCCTTCATTTTATTGCTGTTGTTCCTTGCGTCAGAGTTTGAAATTTGAACGAAGGTGGCCAAGTGGGAAAGAGCCTGCTTTAACTCTTTGTTATCTCCCCTCAGCTATTTCACCTATGATTTAATGTCTTGGAGGTGGGATAGAACCCCAAGAGAGGGACTGTCCGGTCCATCTGGTGAGTCTAAATTCACGATTCCCATGCTTTCACCTACCATGTTGTAGATTTTACCAATCTCACCAGGGCTACCTCGTCGGGAACTGTTATGCACAGAGTCGTCCTGCAGAGACCCCTACTGCAAAGGGATGCCTATAGGTTGGATGTTGCCCGACTCGAGGGGACGCCAATTTCTACCCCCATCAAACATGAAATCGTTCTGAACCAAGTTTGCAGGGTTTCGTCCCTGCCCAACTTCCTGCTGAGAAACAACCCTTTCATTCTCATCCATGTTGGAGCCACGACGGACATGTTTCATGCAGTTGCCGAGAGAGTTGTTAGCTACTTTCTCACCATTCTCATTTCCCTACACCACTTCGAGGGCTGCGAGGTAGCGCTTCAAACCATTGCCTCCATTATTGACTTGGATATGGGTCTTACAGTGCTTACATTTCAACCCTGGAAGGAAGAACCCAGAATTGTTTCCAGTGTTGCCACTATCCATGCTGCAGAGCCTAGACCAGAGAGAGTAAATATTCCAGAGAATGCCAGAGGGGAATGTTTTTGCAAGACCGTCACCCTGATGCCTCATATAATGGCGGGATTCTCTATCACATGCATGCATTAAAGCCAAGCATGCGAGCCAGATGTAATCATTTTTCCTTCACCGTCGTTTGATCCTAGGGAACGGGGGAAGAAATCTGGAGTGGATTTTGACAGTGACCATGGTGAGATTCAGCCAATGAGTTGGATGGGCCATTAATAGGCAGAGAAACCTAGGGATCCTAAGGAACCCACACATTTTCACTATGTTCCACATTGCTAAAAAGGGTCCCTCAATTCAACCTAGCGCCAATACTAGCCAATGTATCTGCTGCATGGTTATTGTCTCTTAAAATGTGGAAGAAGGACATGAAAGTGAAGTTTTTTTCCAAAGTGTTGAAGTGGAAATGAAATTTGGATGAGGGAGAGTGATACTTCTTTGTTAAGGCTTGAGCTTCTTTGATAACCATTAATGAATCTCCAATCACCAGTACCTTCTGAATGTTGTTCTCCTTGAGTATTTTCAAGCCTTTGATCAATGCAAGTCACTCCGCGTCATTATTCGTTTTCCTACCTAGCCCCCAAGCAAAATATTTCATTTTGCTTCCATCGGAGTCCAAAAGTACTCCCCCCGCACCTGCCAACCCTGGAATGCCTTTGGAGGCTCCGTCAAAGAGGAGGATGTGATTGTCACAATTTTTTAACCAAGACTGGAATTCTTTGGGTTCCAATCTGAGCTACCAAGAAATGAGCTTTTGGCTCCTCCTAGAGAGAGAAGGAGCAAGGGCATAGTGTGGAATCAGGATATCAGCGAACTAGAGTTTTTCTTCAACACTTAAAGGTTCATTTTGCAAATTTCCCACACCTTTTGAGGTGAGGGCATCGACCCAAAGAGCAACGGTGGATGAGAGAACTTTACTCGGAGAGGTCAGAGCCTCCTTGAAGACTGCTTTGTTTCTCGCATTCCAAAGTTTCCAGCAAATATATTTAGGGAACGCAATCCAAGCTCTCTTGAAGTAAGGTTTTTTGGTCATTGTATTAGAGTAGAAATGGTGCTAGTTTGCAAAGAGATAGTTCCAATCAATGGGGAGGATTAAATTTGGCTAAACGTTATGGTAAGCCTTGTGCCAAACCTCTTTTGCAAAAGAGAACTCGAGGAAGAGATGTTTGACTAAATCCTCCTCTGCTTTACACAGAATGCATCTTGTCGGCCCTGCTATACCTCTCTTCTTAATATTTTCCACGGTGAGGATCTTCTTATGATCCAGTAGCCAAGTAAAGAAATTGATTTTTGGGAGTCCATCCTTGTCCCAAATTCTATTCCGTTTTTTGTCCTTATTGCCATGAACATTGAGAGTATCTAGATAACTATATCCTTCCTTGACCGAGTAGGAGCCTGCTTTCCCCCACCCATGTTTATATTTTATAGAGAGGTGGATTGGAAGAGCTCCATGGAAGAGCGAGAGAAGGATGTTATACTCCTATTTTAGATGATCTGGGAGATCGAGGTCACACCATCCAATCCAATTTCTGTGAATGGACCACAGGGAGATATCATGAAGAGTGTGAGTGTTTGCTTGATCCATCTAGTGTTTCAGATCCTCAAGCTCATAAAATAAATTCGCAGGGGGTTGGAGCAAAATTTGTCCCTCCATATCTTTATCTACTCCCCATTGCCTGGGATCCAAATAAGATTGTTCTGAATGATAGATGCTGCTCTCTTACATAGGTTCCAAATGGTCGTTCCCTTCTTCTCCGAATCAATGTTATCAACACAGCGTTTTATGGTTCCATGCATATATTTTTTGTATAGTATTTCCTTCCACCAGGCTTTCTTGCCGAAGATGATTCTCTATAGGATCTTGGCTCCAAGGGCTAGGTTCATCTGAAAAGGGTCCTTAATCCCTGTTCTCCCAAAAAATATTGGTCTGCAAACAGTGTTCCAGCTAACCAAATGGAATTTTTTGGTGCTATTGTTTTTCCCACCTTGCCAGAGAAACTTGTGGAGTTCTTTGGTGAGTTCATTCATCACTGATTTGGGGGCTAGAGAGATGGAGCACACATAGAGGGGGTAAGCGGAGAGGATGGACTTGATGAGGACCAGTTTGCCAGCCTGATTGAGCCACCTAGCTCCCCATGAGCTAATTTTCTTTTTTATTTTTTCTACCAGACCTGCCCAATCTACTACTTTTTTCTTGCCTCTGAAAATAGGGATTCCAAGGTAATTGAAGGAATTCCACTCCCTAATTCCTTTAAAACCCAGGATTCGAGAAATTCTAGCCAAAGTCTCGGGATTGCAGTTCCAACAATAGATTTTTTATTTTTCAGAATTGATTTTCCCATCTGATGCTCGAAGAAAGGAGGAGAGGACTGTACTGAACCTCTCGACAACTTTCAAGGAGGCACCACCTAGCAAGATAGTGTCATCAACAAACTGAGCATGGTTGACAGTCTTTACTCCATGGACAATTTTTATTCCTTTTAACTCTCCAGAGGCTTGAAGGGAGAGGAGTTTCCTACTCATGGAGTCTGCAACAAGGAGATAAAGAAAGGGAGATAAGGGGCAGCCTTGTCACGGACCCTGGGAAGCTGAAAAGAATTCTGTGGGTCTTCCGTTGATCAGGGGGGCGATCCACGGGCTGTGAATGCAGGCTTTGATCCATCTCACAAACCTTCTGGAGAATCCAAATTTTAGCATGATGTCAAACAAAAAATTGTGGTTTACTCTGTCAAAAGCGTTGGCCATATCCAACTTAATGGCCATACCTTGGTGATTTTTCCTAGTGCTTGTGTGAATAACTTCCTTCACCATTATAATGTTGTCCAAAATTTTTCAACCAACAAGAAATCCCCCTTCAGTTTCTGAGATGATTTTTCCCATTGTTTTTTTCATTCTAGTAGCAAGAATTTTGGAAAGAATTTTGTAGGAAGAGTTGTAGAGGGAGATGGGTCTGAACCTTCCAATGGAACCTAGATCTTTTTCTTTTGGAATGAGAGAGAGAAAGGACGAATTGGTAGCCCCGCCGATTTTGTCTTTATTTCTTGTCCAATTGAGCATTCTTCTGAGATCATCTTTAATAATGTCCCACACGGCCCTGTAGAAATTTATAGTGAGACCGTCAGGACCTGGAGCTTTATCAATTTGAAGGGACCAGATTACATTTTCAATTTCATGTTCCAAAATCGACTGTGAGAGTTCTCTGTTGGTGTTTTCAGAGATTAAATTGGGGATTCCTTCCAGAAAATCCGCTTGAGCCTCCGGATAAGACTGTCCACTGTCCGAGAAAAGATCCTTGAAGTGGTTGAAAGCCAACAGTTGGAGGTTTTCCTGCCCTCGAATTTTTTCTCCAGTGGAATTTTTTATTTCCACAATTGCATTATGACTACGAAGAGCCTTGGCCTGATTGTGGAAGTACATGGAGTTTCTATCTCCCCCCTTAAGCCAAAGCTTTCGTGACTTAATTCTCCAAGACTCTTCTTCCTGCTTGGTGGCTCTCAGAATTTCAACTTTCAAGTCTTTCTCTTGATTAAGGAGGGAATGTGAGGCATCATCGATTTCCATTCTGAGTTGGATAGAGGCAAGCTTGGATTGGTAGCTAAGTTTGACAGTGCTCGCATTTTTAAAGGAGGACTTGGACCAGCATTTGAAGGAAAATTTGATGGCTCTAAGCTTAGAATCCCATATAAAGCTAGGAGAGCCCGTGAAAGTTGAGGACCAAGCCTGGGAGACGAGGCCTAAAAAGTCCAAGTGATGGATCCAGAGGGGATTGAAGCAGAAGGGTATGGGGCCGATTTTTTTAGGATGATAGAGGGAAAGACTGATAGGCTTATGGTCAGAGGAGGCACATGGAATGGAGAAAGCAAAAATTAAAAGGTATGAGTTTAGGAAGGAAGAACTTACCAGAAAACAATCCAATCTAGCCGTTATGTGACCTGGATCACATCTTCTATTTTTCCAGGTGAATTTAGCATTTTTTAGAGGAATATCCATTAATTCCAGATCGGCGAGAAGATCCTCAAGTTTCTCACCAAAGGGGTCCCTCACGATGCTGCCTCCTCTCTTTTCCTGTTGAGATTTAGTGATGTTAAAGTCCCCGGCAATGATAAATTTTTTTCCTTGCATACTATCTCTGAGGTTACTCAAATCTTCCCAGAAGATGAGTTTGTCCCTGTAGTGATTGGGTCCATATACATTGCAGATATGGAAAGTTTCATTGCTACTTCTGTCTTTGATTTCAACTAGCAACCAATGTCTATTTTCCTTGGTGGAGATGATGGAGAAGTTTGGGGAGATCAGCGTAGCAATGCCCCCAGAGGCTCCACGAGCACTAATCGCAGAGCCATGTCTATCTTTCCAAAGGTGACTCAAGAGTGCCAAAGTCTCATCACCCTACATTTTTGTCTCTTGGATGAGCATAAGATCTGGTTTTTCAGTTTTGATCATATTTTTCAAAGATTCGATTTTATTCTTTCCTCACAGACCCCTGCAGTTCCAAGAGACAATTAACATTACTTTTTAGTTGCTTGAGGTCCTGCACGGGACCTACCTTCCTTTCCCCCATTCTGGGTTTTAGAGTTCTAGATTATCTTCATATCTTCCAGGCTTTTTTGTCTTCCCATTTCTAGTTCCCTTTCCGCCTCGAGTTCCCTATGATATTTGTGCGATTTCCTTCCCTTGGTGTTTGGTGGCTGCACTTCCCCCGTTTCATCCTGGGATTCCGGGGATAGATCCATAGATGAGGAAGAAGGCACAAATTTACTTTTAACCTTATCATCCCATGAGCCTCCAGGTGTGGTGGAAGTCCCATCTGTTCCTCTTGTCTTTAAGATTTGGATGGTCGAAGATGGGGCTGGAATTTCCTCCCTTTCAGAGTCTACTGGTTGATCTTCTGGGATGGCTATTTCCCCTTCTTCTAAGGGAAGTTCCTGAAATTTGCTGAGAGTTGCACCCTTCCGAGGATCTGATGCAGAACATGAGGTTTGTTTAGGGCGTGTTTCTTTTGCAGAGTGGGAGACTGAGACTATTTTTTTCCCTTTTTTAACTTGCTACCACTCCTCTTCTTGACCTTTCTTGGGGATTTCTTGGACTTCTTTGGGTCAATTTTTCACGAAGTGGCCGTATTCATGACATTTTTTACTTTTGAAGGGTAACTGTTCATAGTCCACTTTTTGCATGTGTTCCCACCCATCCATGAGAAGGTTAACTTCCTCCAGTAGAACTTTTTCTAGGTCAACTTCTACGCAAATTCTGGTGCATGAGAAGAGACAGGCCTTTGGTTCATCCTTATCAATGTATTTCCCAAGAGAATTTCAATGGCTTGGAGGGTGTCGTCATTCCAATAGTGGAGAGGTAAGTAAGGGAGACGAACCCAGACGGACACGGCCGAATGGACATCTTTCTCTGGATCGAAAGATAAGCTCCAGCGATTCAGGTATAGAACACGGGGACCCATGAAATAAGGTTCACTCCGGAAAATGAGATCTCTCTCAAATTTATTTTCAAAGAGAAAGGTAAAGAAGCCCTTACCACAGAAGCAGTGCTGCAAAACACTAGTAATCAATGACATCCAATTCTTGTTGATCCATGTTTCCATAGTTTTAAGAGATGGTCAAATCTCGGTGAACTGTCCAATGAGCCCTTTCTCATGTAAAGCTAAAGCTTTGAGCTTTGAAGCTGCCGACAGGATATGAATCCGAGGAGAGGCTGCTTGCTTGATGAAACTAGCGTCCAAGGGGTCCGAAGGAGTGGAGAGAGGAGGTGAGGAAGCGACCAAGTCTCGAAAAGCTGAATACAGAAGACGTCGTCGAGACTCAAGGGAGGGGGGCGGCTGCTCCAAACCTGCCATCGCAGGAGAATCCCGCAAGGAGCCGAGGGTTCACCAGTCGAGGGATCTAGGGTTTACGCGGCTACGCGCAAATAAAATTTCTAAGATTTTTCGTCACCCTCATCATCATTAGTCTAGATATTTTATTTTCGTTTTGTGTTATAAATATTGCCAAGGATTGATAACTACATTTATTAAGTATGCTCTTGAAAAAACTTAGTCACATTTCAAAATTGTACATGATTTCTATGTAAGATCCTTCGAATTACATGAGTCATTTTATAAGGTGTCTTTGACACTAGCACAACTTCTAGCACACGATTAGTTGTGAAATTTATATCCATATTTGGAGAAAGTCATGGCATTTCATTGGGAAACACATACCTAAATTATTTCAACACATGATAGTCCTCTAACTTGGGAAGTTCATTTTTTATTATACCCAATACATGGAATGCATACAATTGACAACCTTTTATAAAATACTTCTTTAAATGCATGGATGAAAATTTTCTTATAGAATCCACCTTAGGAATTCCCTTTACTATCCTTGGGATCCCTTATTCATCACTTCATTCAAATGTATAGTTGTCTCAATTAGGTTTAAATTTATGTGCTTCCAATCAATCCATTCCAATGAAGACAACATAGGACCCAAGTGGAAAAATATTTTGTAATGTACCCTCTCTGAGGACCCCATGGTCATTTTTCTACCTTATCAACCCCGAAAAAATTTTAATAAGTGAAGAGGATAAATTTTGATGCATTAATTGTCCAGTTTAATTAATTTCAAAACTTAGGATAGTGTGCCATGATTAATTTGTAATTATTTTATTATTATTTAATTTTTTGTTGAGTGGATGTGCCTAGGTGGCCAAGGAGGGTGCATAAGTGGTCTTGTGGACCCTATGAGTTGTCATCCACAATTGTAACTAGAAGAAAATAAGAGAATGTCCACAAAGCCACTAAAAAGATGGAAGGCAACACAAAAGCATGCAAATCTGAAAAGCAAAAAGCATGCAGAAAGGCAGGAAAGCCCATAAAAGCATAAAGAAGCATAAATGTAGGAAAAAGCAAAGGAAAAGTAGGAAAGCAAAGGAAATCAGGGAAAATCAAGATGTTTCCAAAAGCATAAAAGTAGTCCAAAGCGGAAAGGAAACAAAGCAAGGAAAAGGGAAGGTAAAAGTTGCAGATGCTAAAATCAGTCAACGAGGGTGCATTAGTGAGATAGATGACTACATTCAATGTATTTTGGATACCCATTAATGTTATAAAAGAAGGTGGTGTTCCATAGTGCACATCTTTTGTCACTTTTGATATTTGTCTTGAGAGATTTGCTTCTCAAAGGCTTGGGAGATGTGCCCGTAGCCATCTTTGGGTGACGTGTCCCATTGAAAATGTGTTCCGGACAACTTCACAGTTTCAGTGCATCCATTAGAGATTAATTTTCAGGTCTGATCCATCCCACATCTTGAAGGATTTGAGTCTCCAGAGTTAGTGCAGAGATTGATGCAAGATTATTGTGAATTGTGATGAGATTCATCCCGAGAAGAGATCAATTGGAGTAATTGCACCCCCCCTGTGAGATACATCATCTGTTATTGTGCATACCATGAAATTCCATATGATTATATTCTGTCCACGGATCCGATTCAATATTGCTATCTCTTCTCTCATTCTCCTATTGAAGAATTACGCTTCTATACTGTGAAATCTTAAAGGTTGAGAACTCTTTATAAGTTTGGATCCTGATTACTATCAATTGCTTCTATAAAATTCTAATGGAAGATTGAATCTATTCATTTACATGTATTTGAAATCATGCATCAGTTCTTAGAATGAATTCGTGATCCCCTGAGGCTGTTTGCAATTCAGTGTTATAAGACTTGCTCCCTGTGCATAGAAAATTGACTAGTTTTACATAATTTGTAATGGAATAATTTAAGTGAGTCTATCTGTCAGTATGTAAGTTTTTTTAGGTTATTAAGACCTTATTTAATCCATCCCCATCCTTAATTCATAAATTTGTGACCCTCTAGGGTCATCTGGAAATCCTAGAAGTTAACTAGTTGATTAGTCCCAGATAGTGCCCTTCTTTGTTTGGCCTCCAAAATCTGTCAGGATGTGTCCAAATCCTTGTATTCTTGTTGTATCAGGGTGGGGAAATTCCACATATCTTAACTTAGGTATGAGTACTTCTAGTGAACACCAGAAGCCTTGGGTTTCCACAAAAGTTTCATGGACAATTGCCTTGAAGTCTTGGGTTTAGCCCAAGGAGTCTACCTGGGCGTGAAGTACCCATAAATGTGCCAATGTCGAGGTATTGGAGTTTTTTTAATATTATTTGCATCCTAACAAGTCTGAACTTCATCGTGGGAGAAATTGGGAGTTTCTAGTGTTGTTTGGGATTTTCGTCCAGAATTCTAGTCAAACTAGCTAGTCAATTGTTCCAAGTAATCCATTGTTTGTTTATTTTTTTCAAATTTTGAGTTAATGTGTCTGTGATCAAATTAGGTACATTACAGTGGTATCAAAGAATGTTCCTCTAAACATTCTCTTGATTATTTTTTATGATTCCTAAGATAAATCCACCTCTCAAGGGAAAGGTCTAGAAGAACCACTTGTTGAAGAGGAGGTTGATTCCACTGAAGGAACGTTTCAAGGAGGAAAGGATATGTATAATATGGATGAAATAAAAGATCTTAGATACTTTTTTAGATCATTTTGAAAGGCATGCAATATATATCCAAGAACATCATCAAGTCAGGTCAAGAGACTCAAGAATTTCTTTCCAAACAATTGGTAAGAAAAAGATGGAGAAGGGAACAATAATGGCTCTCAACATGAAGGGAAGAAGGTCCTTGGTGAGACTCTATTCTCAAAAACTAGGCCTCACAATCGACCACATGAATTCAATTATTTTACAAGGCCTACTATGACCAAGTTTCTTGTGCCCATAATGGAGGAACCTGAGATGCGGTTTGAAGTAGTTGAACCCTTGGAGGTTCGACTAGCAAAATACATGGCTTTGGGTAAATATTGCAAGAGACATTTGACCTTCACGGATTACTGTGACTACCAATTCAAATACAAACCAAGAGGAGGTTATAGAATTCCCATTCAATCCACTCTAAATTTTGTGTTGCAGAGAACTATTGGTAAAATCTCCCTCCCCTATGATGGATCCTCTAAATGCTCTTCTAGCTCTTGGGTGCAAAAGCTAGATACTTACTTTCAATTGAATCATATGGCTAAAAGGGATGTCGTTAAGATGGATACCTTGCATTTAGAAGGAGAAGCTAATGATTGGTGGTTTCATGGGTTGAGAAATTTGGGGCATGATATTGTGACCACCTATGAGGATTTCACAAGAATATTAGTGAGTAGGTTTGATAGGAGAGATCCTAAAATGTCATTCACAGATATTTCTCAATTGAAGTAATCTGGAACTCCTAAGGCATACATTTCATGTTCTCAAAAAGTTGTGGTCATGGTTACTAATATCTCTAAAGATCCTTGGTTATTTTTTTTACATAAGGCCTAACAGAGCCACTTAAAGGACTGGTTAAAGCTCATCAACCTACAACATTTCAAGATTCCATGAATAAAACCATATATCTTCAAGAAGATATTCCCAAAAATATATTTCCACCTAAGACAAACTCACCTCCTAAGCTTGAGGATAAGGGATCCTTTCAAAGGGTCGAATTGGAAGTTTTGAGAGTAATAATATTTCCAAATACCAAGATGAGTTAAGGAGGAGGAATCTATGATTTTCATGCTAGGAGAAATGGGTTTTAGGTCATAAGTGTGCTAAGGGAAAAGCACATTACATTGAGGTATTCTCAGAAGGTGAAGCTGAGGAGGAAACTGAGGAACCACTAGTCGAAGAATATGGTGGCTATGAGACAACATGTGAAGAACAACTACCACCAACAAGTGGGAATATTGAATTCATGACCGGGTTACCTTACTTCCACACTCTCATAGTCAAGGGAGTGGTTCAGGGGAAGAGAGTGACAATTTTTGTTGACGTATATGCTACTCATAATTTCATTGATGAAACTTTGGTGGAAGGAATGAAGCTAACTACTGAAACCTTTGAAGGTTTCACAATGATCATACCAGGTAATAACTCCATGCACTACACTAATTGGATTCCAAATCTACAAGTAACCATAGGAGATTATAGCTTAAAAGATATTTTTTATGTTTTTAATGTTTCCGACACTAACTTAGTGTTGGGAGAAAAATGGATGTACTCCATTGGAAAGCATTCCATGAATTAGCAGGTGTCTCAAATAAGTGATAAAGACTCCGTGGGGAAGTTGATACTATTGCAAGGCATCAACACCTATCCTAGTCAAGAAATGTCTTCCAATAGTATGAGAGTAATCTTGAGGCATGAAGACATTGAATGGGTTGTTGAGTGTCGCATCATCACTAAAGGAACCACCATAGATGTTTCACAACACCCCGAAAATATCAAAGGATTGCTTTGAAAGCATGAGAAGGATTTTGGTGACCTCCCACTGGACAAGCCACATGATAAACGATTAACTTCCATTGATGGAATGTTGGATGCAAAACTGCAAGAAAGAGATTTGAAGGAACAAGAGAAGACCTAAATCCTATTGGATCAAATGGTAAGTGTTCTAAGAGGCATTGGCAGTAATGCACTATGTTTAGGGAGTCATGGGAGCTCTTGGAATGAAATATTGATACACGTGATAGAGGTATTGCTTGGAGGGATGTAGCACAAATAGTGGGATCCTGGAATTGTATGGTTCTATAGTTGTAGTTGGAAAAAAGAGGGTGTAATAACCACCTTCCAGTTCTCAGGGATCATCCTTGAACTCAATTGTTTCAGTTGGGTTGACCATACAACTACATAGAAATCAAATGTATACCTATAGAAGAGGATAATAATCTCAGTAGCGCAAAAAAATCATGTTGGATATCTTTAAGTTTAGATTGGATTTGGATTACTAGTTACTCTAGTAGCAAATATTGGGAGCTATGTATTGAGCATAGTCTGAAGCAGCACTAAAGAACAATTTGGATGGTGATCATATTCCTCAGCATCCATGTTGAAAATTTCTTGAGGACAAGCAATTTTGTGTGGGGAGGACTGTAATGTCCCCTCCCTGAGTACCCCATGGTCATTCTTCTACCTTGTCAACCCCTATAGGTTCTATAAAAATATAATAAGTGAAGGGGTTGAATTTTGATGCATTAATTGTCAAGTTTAATTAATTTGGAAACTTATGATAGTGTGCCATGATTAATTTGTAATTATTTTATTATTATTTAATTTTGTGTTGAGTGGATGTTACTAGGTGTCTAAGTAGGGTGCATAAGTGGTCTTTTGGACCCTATGAGTTTTCATCCACAATGGAGACTAGAAGAAAATCAGATAAAATCCACAAAGTCACTAAAAAGATAGAAGGAAGCACAAAAGAAGGGAACTCTTAAAAGCAGAAAGCATGTAGAAAGGTAGGAAAGTCCATAAAAGAAGAAAGAAACATAAAAGTAGGAAAAATCATAGGAAAAGTATTAAAGCAAAGAAAAACAAGGAAACGCAAGATGTTTCCAAAAGCATAAAAGCAGTCCAAAGCAGAAAGGAAACAAAGCAAGGAAAAAGGAAGGTAAATGATGTGGATGCTAAAATCAATCAATGAGAGTGCATTAGTGATATAAATTACTACATTCAATGTATTTTGGATACCCATTCATTTTACAAAATAAGGTGGTTCGCTCTAGTGCACATCTTTTGTCACTTTTGATATTTGTCTTGAGAGCTTTGCTTCTTAGAGGCTTGGGAGATTCTCCCATAGCCAGCTTTGGGTGATGTACCCCATTGAAAACTTGTTCCAATCATATTCAAAGTTCTAGTGCAGCCATTAGAGTCTGATTTGCAGGTCTGAATCATCCCATATCTTGAAGGATTCAAGTCTCGAGAATTGGTGCAGAGATTGATGCAAGATTACTGTGAATTGTGATGAGATTCATCCTGAGAAGAGATCAATTGGAGAAATTGCGCCCCTCGTGTGATATAAATCAAATATTATTTTGCATACCATGAGATTCCATATGACTATCTTCTTCCCATGGATCTTATTCATTATTGCTATCTCTTCTCTCATTCTCCTATTGAAGAATTATGCTTCTATATTGTGATATCTTAAAGGTTGAGAACTCTCTGTAAGTTTGGTTCTTGATTAATATCAATTGCTTCTATAAAATTCTAATTGAATATTTCTGCTATTCATTTACATGTATTTGATATCATGCATCATTTCTGAGAATGAATTCATGAGCCCCTGAGGCTGTTTGTAATTCAATGTTTCAAGGATTGATCCCTATGCATATAAAATTGACTAGTTTAACATAATTTGTAATGGAATAAGTTAGCTGAGTCCATCTCTCAATGTAAGTTGATGAAGGTTATTAAGACATTTTTTAATCCATCCCAATCCTTAATTTAGAAATTCATGACCCTCTAGGGTCATTTGGAAAAGACCGGAAGTTAACTAGTTGAGCGGTCCCAGATATCGCCCTTCTTTGTTTGGCCTCCAAAATCTGTCAAGTTGTGTCCAAATCCTTGTATCCTTTTTGTAGAAGGGTGGGGACAGTCCACATATCTTACCTCAGGTATGAGTACTTCCAGTGAGCATGATAAGCTTTGGTTTTCCACATAAGTCCTGTGGGAAATAGCCTTGAATCCTTGGGTTTAGCCCAAGGAGTCTACCCTGGCGTGAAGTACCCATAAATGTGACACTATTGAGGTATTAGTATTGTTTTCATCTTATTTTCATCTTAGCAGGTCTGAAATTCATCTTGGGAGAAATCGGGAGTGTCTAGTATTGTTTGGGCTTTTCCTCCAAAATTATAATCAAACTAGCTACTCAATCATTCCAAGTAATCCACTTTTTGTTTAATTTTTTGCAAATTTTGAATTAATGTTCCCGTGATCATATTAGGTACATTACATTTTTAGATTTTTCCATGTGAAAATTCCATCCATTTCTAATGAACATTTCTAAACCACTTCACTAAATATCCTTTTGGTTCCAATGATTAGTTGGACCAACCATGATTTACTATGTTTTGTTTTCTCAAAATAACAAGTCTCAACAATTTTAGGAGTGATATAAATATGAGTATAGTTAGGGTCAATTCAAATAGAAATAGATTTCTGAAAAATATTACCTTCAACCGTAACCACAATTGATTGATGATATGTTTGTTGGTCCTCTAGTACAACATATATTATAGGGATGATCCTTGCCACCTCAACCATATTTTCAACCTCTTGGATATTATGAACATACTTAATACTCCCACTTTAATGTGTATAATTTCTAAGTAAATGGTCCTCTCAACATCCCCAACATTGAAGTGGATATCTTGGCTTATCTCCCATCATCTTGGTTGGCTTAATTGCACCCTGTGGTGGCTTCCTTTTTTAATTTATGAAATGAGGATGTTTGAATCCTCTCTTTCTTTGGTCAAAATTCTCCTTTTCATTTTTGTTCCACGCCTTATGGAATTCTAACCTACCTTTGTTTTGATCATAACAATACTTGGCCTTATGGTTTCATCTAGAGTTTAATTTTCATCAAACTCAATTATTTCCTTGTATGATTGAGGTAATCCACCTAGGAAACACTAAATTTTGACCTTATAATCTATGATATAGTTGACATGCCTCAGTAAATCCAATAATTTAATGGCATACTCATCATTACAAGGAGAAGGTCATGTAGAAGAGGTAATCTAGGAGGTTTTTAGTGTTACAAAATTGGTCAAAATACTCAAAAAAACCTCTGATACAACATGTGCCAATGGTACCATATGTTTTAGAGGAGGTTTTTATGAAAATTTATTATAACCTAAAAAAACTTGGTTGTCAGAGGCTTTAACGAAATTTTCATCGATGTTTTACTAACATAAGCACATCGGTGCTAACCAACACATAATGCATTGATGCTTTTAAAAGAAAAATATGGATTGATGCGCACCAAAAATTGAAAATAATATATGAATTGGTTCTTGATAATATATATAGAACCTGTGCATACAAAAAATTTAAATGGAACTAGTGCTTTATAACAATATATGCACCAGTACTTTATACTAAATGTAGCACCGGTGCTTACTAATTATTACAAAGCATCAATTCAATAAGGGAAGGAAAACATATTGGTAAAGTTGGCTAAGACATTAACTTTTGTTTCAATTTTACTATTTAATAGTGTAGTTAATATATAGTGGTGCACTAAGGCGTAATATTGAAAGAAGCATCGAAGCATGCAACAAGTATTTTGTTGCACCAGGGATCTATTGTTCAATTTAAACAAGTACTAGTATGAAATAAGGCTGATAATAACCATGATAACATGTATATCCATAGAAGATAAGGAAAACTCATAACAATTAGATTGCCATTCATTCCAAGTCTAGGTACTAGCATTCCACAAGTCCTTCCAATAGAAAATAATTTTATTACTTAGTTGACATCCTTGAAATAGAGGAATGTTAAAAATGCATGTTCATTTCACCTTCCAACTCCATATTAGTATTCTTTCCTAATACCATCATGCCATACTACCTGACATCTTCCACATTACGATCCCAACAATCTTCCTCCATGCTTGCAAGATACTTTTGATAGTACAAAATATGTTATTTTTGTCACACTTTTTAAGAGAAAAGTTCCAAGTTCAAAGTTCCCATCATTTAAATAAGGAGTTATCTAATAGTTTGATGATTTCGTAAGATCCACTCTCAGAAAATATTTTTGTTTTCGGTTGACCCCTTCCTTCTACTCCTTCAATTGGGCATCGTCTTCATTAACTCCAACTTAACCATCTTCTTGATACCAAGATATGGTTGAATATGTAACATACTCTACATCCTTTAACGCATGTGAAATTTAAAATTTAAAATGTTGTATTTGACCACCTTCCATTTGTCCTCGAAACCTGTTTCAAAAACATAGTCGGTTCGGTTCAATTCAAATGGATGCATGGAGATGACAAAAGATAGACGAGGATTCTAGAACAATAGGAGCTAGCAGATGCATGCTGATGGAAGAATAATAAGATTCTAGGACACAAGGGGGATTTAAAATTTGATGGAGTATACGTCCAATGGGCATGGAGATGGAGACATAAACATGTGCCTTGTTCATATTCTTCTCAAGATCACTACAACTTTGCAATTTACCTAGTTTTAGGTGTTTGCTCATTGTCACTTTTTGTAAAATAAATTCTATAAATTATTTCTACAGTCTGTGGTTTTATATTTCTCTTGCATTGTGTAAATGAAAATAACTACTTACAATGCAAATAACTACTTCAAACACAAGATTCAAGTCAGGCACAAGCCACCATGGACATTGTAATTTCAGATTTCTCTTGCATTGTAAATAACTAATCTTGTTTGTGGAACAATGTAAATAACTAGTCTTGTTTGGGGAACACTTCTCACCTTTAATTATTTTTGGGATATAGAATTCTATGATTTATATGTTATTAATGGAATGCGAAAGAAATTGTTTTGTTCTTAATGGAGCGTAGTTGCAGCTAAATTATACCATTTAAAAATGTAGACTGCTGAATAATTTAGCACAACATTTTATGTTCTCAGTCACCTAAGGAGAGTACAATATGGATTGAAATTTGGTATCAATATTCTTGTCCTTTTGATGCATAATCTACATGGGAAGAGACCCTAAAAAAAAAAAAGTTATGGAAGCAGAGTATGTGGAGGTATTATCCGCCTTAATCCTTTTTAGGGCACATTCCATGAAAATGCAACTTGAATGTCTCTTGTGTTATATCCTTTTATGAATCGAACTAGAAGTGGGGTGCAAATAAGAGATGTTTGAAAGATGAATTGTATTTATTTCAATTGAAAAAATTTGCAGTTAGATTGGTTGAAGAGAAGAAAAATATTTGATATATTTCAACCTTTATTGAAATGTGTTTTTCAAATCTATCAACTCGGTCATGAAATATTATGATCTATGTGTTTCAGTACTCTCTATATTTAGAAGAAAACCCAAATATTAAATTAAAATTCAATTAACATGACATCATAAGAACTACCAAATATCATGTGTGGGATAACATGAGGGCATGGAACTAGAAACTATCCCCAATGGAAAGTAAATGATATTTTCATTTAAATGATATTTTCATTCTTTCCTATGTTAATATAAGTATGATAAGTATGATAGTTTCAATGATGCATCAAAAGTTCAATTTGATATTATTATAATGATATTAGCACTGTCAGATATTATATTGCATATAAAAATATTGAATAGGTTCCAACTATTGAATCCATTCATGTATTTCTCTAATGTTATAGACATCCATCATCAAGATTTTCCATCCCCAGAAAATCTCAATTTTTTGGGGCAAGGTTCTATAATTTGATTACAATTATAAAAAGTCCAAATCATTATTATACATTTTAGCATTTTATATTGCAAGATGGTTAAGAACCAACCATGAATGTTAAAAAGAGATTCGGTAATTGTAAACATAATTTACACATTTAGAGATGAAAAGTTTAAAAGGTTAGAATATGGTTTTAAACCAAATTATGGGTATAGGGATATTAAAAATATTTGTTAAATTATTTTGATGAATCGCTTCTAATATTATTTTTAATTTAAAAATTTTACTTTTATTAGATATTTTAGGTATCATTTTTTGTTGACATTTACAATATTTATCTTTATTTTTATCTTTAATATGTCTATATGAGATAATTCTTAAGAGATGAGTTATTATTTTTTTCTTATTTTATTTTAATAAATTAAATGAAGATTAACAAAAAATTTATCAATACTAATAGTTTTCTAGATTAACAAAGAATTTAATAACACTAATAACTTTATATCAATAATGACATCAAAGTGTCCAAGTTACCAAAATCATGTCTCTCTTTTCTTTCCGAAAGGAGCAACCAAGCATTAAAACTATTAGAATAGGGGCTGGGATTCGAGTCATTATGGAGAGTCAAAATCACTTTATGGCGTATTCATGTTAACCCCTTTATTTCTAACAAATGCAGATACCATATCCATATATACACTTAATTTATAGTGTTTTTCTCAATTGCACATGAGTAACTAATCAAACTTGTGTGACTGGTATTATTTTAGACAATCAATGCTGCCTTCTTTTTTCATCATTTGATACACACTGTCTTTTGGGGAGGGCATTTTTCTTAGTAATTTTTTTTTCTCTTCTTATGAGTTCCATTTTGTACATGGATAATATAGAAGGCCTAGTTGCCTAGATCCATTATTTTTTCTTTTTTTAACTCGCCATGTTTCACTTAAGGGAGTATGTTGGTGTATGTACAATTATATAATCTTACATAGGTTGACTTATCAACCAAGGAGATATGCTTATTTGCTAGCATGGTACACCTTGTTTCCAAGGAAAATTTTAAGGAGCCATAATTTTCTTAAAGTGTGGAAACCTTGGAGAATCTTATTAATTATTAAATTTGCAACCATAAAATGTTTGGAAATTTAAAAAATAATAATTCAAATTTATATGGACTTTAAATAGTTTTTTGACAATTTTGTCGATTTTTAGGGTAAAAAAAAATGATCCCATGGAATTTGGGTGAATCATCTTTGAAAAAAAAGAAAATTGGTGAATCTTTTTTTTTAAAGGTCCAAAAATAGCCCATGTGATAAATTTCACCCCTAAAATTTTCCTTGCTTGTTGCCCAATTTGCATACCATCAAATTATGTGTTGATACTTTCCAAGATTGTTATAAATCAACTTGCCTTCTTCTTTGTAATAAAAAAAATAGTAAAACATATATTATTGTTCTAATATATCCATGTCAAAGGCTCATCGATGATCCCAATTGATCCTAGATTTCTACAACCCCAGCACACTAAAATAATTTATGCATATTAACAATGGTAAAATTTCTCAAGCCAATAAATTTATGAAACCCGGACACACTAGAAAAATGAAGAAATATTAACAATGGTAACACTTTCAAGCCAATAAAGGGCCACATTTTAAGGTAGGTAAAAAAAAAGATCCTTGAGAATTGAAACAAGCCATGATCTACAACAAATAAATAGCCCTAAGAAATGTCTACCTCTATCTTAATGGAATTAAAAAAATGAGGTCCATGTGTTTTCAAAGGGTATAAATATTAAGATCAAAGCTGGCAATGAGTTGTGTTCTCTGGTAGATTACTAACATGAGAGAAAACCTTGCTAGTGAGTGCACACAAACAAAAAATGTAGTATAAATAAGCACAAATGAATGGATGGTAGACATGCAACCTCAAATATAATAATCTCTTGAAAGATACCTTGTAGCTAAGAAATTTCCTAAACTCTCAAAAGATACCCAAACAAAGTAAAAAAGTAAGTAACTAGTTGACCACTTAACCTAAATAACAAAGTTGTGATACCCAAACCTTAAATGTATTAATATGATAGGGCATAAGACTCAATATTTAATGTCCTAATTGGTGAATCCAGGGTGATATTTGATAATATAAATGTTAAAATCCCATAGATAATACAAAATCATCTTGCTTCCCATTGCAATGGGGGATAGTATATGGTCTCATGTATGGGACTAAACGTCATATGCGTGACTTGAAATCACATGAGTCCATTGGTATACCATTATCTTCTTCAGAGAAAATGACGCCATTTTTGTAGCTTTATCGATGACAATACGAGTATTAGATTTCTTATAGAGACTAAGTTGAAAATACCATTTAGACCTACAAAATTACCTAAAACTTCCCTTGATTGGCTAAGAGCTCATCTTTCTCAAATGTTAGAAAAAACAAGTTAGTGACCTAACTGCTAAATTAATATAGGAAAAGTCTACACATTACAAACTACAAGCATGTTATTTTAGGTGGCCAATATTTTTTAACACATGATGATGTTGATACATGTCAATATCTTGAGATTGTATCAACAAATACTATGTCGTTAATTCCAAATATTATAGGTTTTTCCTTCTTTGAGAAAAAAAATTAACCTAATTTTTCTAGTTTGATAAAAGAGACAACTAAATTCTGAAAGTGATAGCAAGCCTCAAAAGCATTTTAGTTTACCAGTTTCAAGGATTAGTGGTGGAGGATTTTACATAGGTAATGTGCTCTTCATGATGATCTAGCAAACATGTGATGTATTTCTTGGTAAATACTCCTTGCTATTTTTTGTATTGTTTCAATTGATTAGAAAAAAGTATCATACATAAATATCAATGAGCCATGTTTCATTTAGCTTTGATATATATTGTGCTCATGCAATGCTTTACACCTTTATTCCTCCATAGTTTGTTAAAAACCCTTAATAAATTGATCTTGTTCAAATTCTACAATGTTTGAAGTATGATAAATTATTGTTGCTCGTGACTACATCAAATCAAAACTGAAAGGACAAATCGTATTGTCCCCTCCCTTAGGGATCTATAATCATCCTGCTACCAAATCAACCCCTATAGTTTCTGTCAGAAATTTAATGAGTGAAGGGGTTAAATTTTTATGTATTAATTGTCAAGTTTGATTAATTTTTTTAGACTTAGGTTAGTGTGCCATTTTTAAATTATAATTATTTTACTATCATTTAATTTTTGTAATGAGTGGATGTGCTTAGGTGGCCAAGGAGGGTGCATAAGTGGTCTTGTGGAACCTATGAGCTGTCATCCATAATGGAAAATAGAATAAAATCAGAGAAAATCCATAAAGCTATTAAAAATATGGAAGACACCTCAAAAGAAAGAAACTCAAAAAATCAAAAAGTATGCAGAAAGGCAGGAAGGTCCATAAAGTAGTCAAAAGTAGAAAAGTAGGAAAAATCATAGGAAAAGCAGAGAAAATCTACAAAAAGCAAGATGTTTCCAAAAGCATAAAAGCAGTTGAAAGTGGAAAGGAAACAAAGCAAGGAAAAATGAAGGAAAAGCAATAGATACTAAAAGAAGTTAACGAGGGTGCATGGCTAGTAAATATGACCACATTCATTGAACATAGAAGGCACATCATCCTATAAAATAAGGTGGTGTGCACCCTCTCACATATTTTGGCCATTTGGTGTTTGCATTGAGAGATCTAAAGCTTCACTGAATTGGGAGGTGTGCCCCTAGTCACAGGTGGGAGATGTGTCCATGTTGATCTCCATTCTACTTGTGGATTCGATTCTATCATGAGGCATAAGGATTAATCCCTTCTCATTGAATTTTATTGTAGATCCATTCCGATGTTGCAAATTCCATCCTCTGGAGCATTCTGTACAGTAATTGTCTATGCTCATGCCTTGGAGGTTGATAACGATATTACGAATGTTATTAGTAAATATAAAGCTATGTAATGTAATGAAAATCCTCTAATGATCAATATTTGATGTGGTATACAGTTCTACAAGTTATCTTTTACATGTAATTGAGCTATTGTTGTAGCTATGTTCATTATAGTGTTTAACTTGATTGATTTTCTAGAAATTGCAGTATTATGGTTTCTGTAGTCCTATTTTCATGTCTATGGGTTTTTGCAGGTTGATAAAATTCTAATCAAATCAGCCCAACCCCTGGTTCTAAAATTCATGACCCTCTAGGGCCATTTGGAATTGTCTAGAAGTTGACTAGTTGAGCAGTCCTAGATAGCGCACTTGACTTTATCGCATCCAAACCCGATCAATTCAAGTCTAAATATTTGTATATTTGTTGTAGAATGTTGGGAAAGTCCATTTATCCCATCCAAGGTCTGATTTCTTCTAGTGAGCACCATAAACCTTGGGTTTCCATAGAAGTCCTTGGGGAATGTGCATTGATAACCTTGGCTTTGCCAAGGAAATATACCTAGCGTCAAGCACCCATAAATGTTGGCCTTGTTTTCATATTATTTGTAGCCTTAGCAGTTCCTAAGCTCCATATTGGAATAAATTTGGTAGATTCTAGTGATGTTTGGGTTTGTCTTTCTGAATTCTAGTCAAACTAGCTAGTTAATTGTTCCAAGTTATCCATTGTTTTTGTTTAATTTTTCAAATCTTGAGTTAATGTGCTTGTGATCATATTAGGTACATTACAGTGGTATCAAATCATGGTCCTCTGAACCTGATCTTGATTATATTTGATGAGTCCCAAGAGAAATCCACCTCCCAAAGGGAAAGGTCTAGAAGAACCTCTTATTGAAGAGGAGGTTGATTCCATTAAAGGAAAGCTTCAAGGAGAAAAGGATATGTCAAATATGGATGAAAGAGAAGAGTTCAGATAATTTATTTAGATCATGTTGAAAGGAATGCGATACATATCCCAGAAGATCATCAAGGTGGGTCAAGAAACTCGAGAATGTTGTACCAATCAATTGTTTAGAAGAGATGGAGAAGGGAGCAACAGTGGCTCCCAACATGGAGGGAAGAAGATCCTTGGGGAGACTCTATTCTAAAAAACCGGGCCTCACAACAGGTCGCATGAATTTAAGGATTTTCCAAGGAATACTATGCCCAATTTCCTTGCACCTGGAATGGAGGAACCTGAGATGCAGTATGAAGTAGTTGAATCCTTAGAGGTTCCGGGAGGTTCGACTAGCAGAATACATGGCTAGAATACATGGCTTTGGGTGAATATTGAAAGATTTGACTTTAAACAAGTACTGTGATGTCATGTCCCAAATTTTTCATTGGGTCACAATGGCCTAATCCCATTGGCCATATTCATGAGAGTTTATCAAATTGATGCTAAAGGTCAAATAATTGCCAAGGAGGAAAATTACTAGTTTCCTAGGTTTGGGGTGGAAGCTTTGGGATTTGGAATAAGAGGGATAATAAATGATGTTTAAACATTAGAATGGAATAAATATTTAATAAAGGATCTAAATAAATATATACAATTGAAAATCAAAGTGGCATTTGATCATGAAGACACATGGAGGAAGTGGGACCCACATATGGCTAGATTTCCCCACTACACTTGGCATCATTTTATCACCAATTCGAATTCAAGGTGGATGGTGACATACTTTGGGGAGTTCAAAAGGTATTATTCATGGCATGACTCATCCAAGGTCAAAATATAGAGGAATAGTAACTCCCATGGAAGAGGAAGAGGCAATTTGGAGCTAGTGGGACACTTGGGCTAGATTCCCTAGCAATATGACAACAATGATGAAGATGTTATGACACCTATGACACAAATCAAACTTGAAGGCTGACATATGACATATATGACAAGTCAGGGAAAAAAGTAACCTCCAAGAGGGCGGTCAAGGAAGTTAGGGAAGCTAAGATGCTTCCACATGTGATTTGGTGGAAGTGGGAGACTAGGAATTGTTATACAAGTGGCATTCTTTGGAATGTCTTCCCAACTTGAGTTGGCATGAGTCTCTTGGAAGGATTTCAAGGGTGAAAGATTCCCATCCAAGTTGGTAATTGGAAAGGACATTCATAAATTTCATTTAGAGCTTTAATGGAGTATTAATTTGCAAGTGTAAGCTACAGGGAAGCTCATGGTTTCTTCTAGTGCAGCTCACTCCTTCAACCATTTCCAGTTCTCATGGCATATTCTTGATCCTTGGGGGAGGGTGTTTTTTGTGAGCTATTGTACTCTTTGGGGGAGATTATCATGCCCCATTTCTTTCGTAATATGAATTAAATACTCTTTTATTCATCTCCAGAAAGTTTCAAGTCGAAATTCCAAGTAGAAATGTATAAATCTCATCTTTAATGAAAGAACAATGCCTTTTCCCCACTACCTTGTTGTGAACCAATGTAATGTTGATGGATTCGAATGGATAAGTAAAATAATGATGGTTTATTGATAAATGGAATTTTATTGATGTATTATACAAGTTTCATGTTCAGTACTTAAGCCTTTGAAGTCATTTTACTCATTTTATTTACATTTGGAGAAGATTTGGTGTCATTTCCCCAAGGGTCGAATTAGTGATTTTTGTTGATGTTTAGGAGAAGGTTAAAACAGACTTAATAAATTATTTATGGTGCACATGAGACCTAAATAATGTCCCTTAGACATCCCCTACCTCTGTTCATAATTTCGAGTGGGTTTGGAGGCATTTGGAGAGCCATTTTCAGAACTTACCCTGGGGGAATTTGAACCTCAAATTGCTAGTTAAATTCCATACTTTGTCCAGAATCTTAAACAAGTTTGAAGAAGTATTTTAATGGTCATAAATCATCCATGAACATAATAATCAAGTACAAATATCATTCATACACCTTCCTTGAATATTTGAAGGCATTTGGAGCCAATTGGAGACCTAGAGACCAATACTAGTCAAAGGGAAATTACTAGTAAAGTTCCCTACATTGGCCAGAATTGAAAGAGTACTTGCAGAAGTATTTTAAAGGTCCAAAAGCATCCCTGAAACACATATTTATGTTATAACATCATCCATATACCTTCTCAGAATATTTGGGAGCATTTGGGGCAAATTGGAGACCTAGGCATCAAAACTAGTCAAAGGTCGAATTTGGGGAAAAAGAAAAAATTGGTCATTTTAATAAAAATTTAAAAAAGGGTCATTACAGTGGTATCAGAGCATGGTCCTTGCACCTATGAATTAATATCATACATTGAAGAATAATTTTCAGCCATGTCTCACTATTATGAGGAATCCTATGAGTACAATTATTATGAGGAATATGCGGATGCTTATGAGCAATATGAAGCAGAATGTGAATGGTTTGAGGAAGAGGTGCCATCATGCAACACTTCTTACAATTTCAGTAGGAATGAAGATTATTATTATGACCCTATGTATGATAAATATGAATATGTCACACCACCAAAGGATAATGCTATGGATGAGTTACAAAGATGGAGAACAACATATAAAACCTTGCCCCAACAATATCAAAAATATCAGGAATATCTTGATTTGTACAAGGAAGATGCACAAAATGCCATGCCTTTTGAGTACTATGATAAACATATTTTTGCAAATAAGCCCTAAAATGAAGATGTGGAGTTAGTGAAGAAAGTTGTATGCTCTTCTTGTAAAAGACCTTGGAGAGAAAATCATGTGTGTGTGAGTGAAAAGAGCAGTGAAATATCTGAACCTCCAAAGAATAGATCTATTTCCTACTGGATGAGAGTTTTTGGATTTTCTTCAAAAAGAGATTCCAAAGAAATTGATCCTAAGGAAAACAAGGGGAAAAATGCATCAGCTTGCTTGAAGGAGCAAAAGGAAGAGACCTCACAAGAGCATGAAGAAGAACCTATTGAAAATATTACATATCAATTCGAGACACATTCTACCTTGGACATGAATCAAGGAGGATCTACTGATGGATGCTTGAACTATGAAGGAGTACCTACTGATGAGTGCTCACAACTCTATGTTGGTGACATAGAGATCACTTTTGACAGTATTGTTGCAAGACAAAATTCCCCTCAGCATGAAAATGAAGACCTTGTAGCAATTGAAGAAGAAACAATATCAACTTCCACATCACCACTTGAGCTTCATGAAGTTGGTCCAAGCAAGAAGGAAGAAGAGGAGGAGGTTCATTTGCAAGATACTCATTTTTTTGGAGGATCCTTAAAGATGAATGAAAAGAAGATCCAAGAGTCCCTTAGCATTCTCCATGACACTCAAGCATTGGTGTCAAATTCTTGTTGGAGAGCTACTTCATTGGAGGAAACATCCTTCCTTGAAGACATGGAGAAGATTCAAAGAGAAATGTGCCACATCAAAGGTAATTTCATGTCTT
This sequence comes from Larix kaempferi, assembly GCA_027924585.1. NCBI lineage: Eukaryota > Viridiplantae > Streptophyta > Pinopsida > Pinales > Pinaceae > Larix > Larix kaempferi. The sequence goes on from BSBM01000305.1 coordinate 25,315,524, forward strand.
TTATTTTTGATAGAAACCATTTTTTTGAGCTTAATGAATTGTTACATGATGCATACTTGAAGAATAATGAGTATAATCATAAGCTCACAATTCAAAATGAGCAACTTCTTGAAAAGTTGCAAGATACTTGTTTTTCCTCCTATGTTTCAGATTGTCAAATGGTAGATTGTTTGCAGGATTCTCATGACATGGTGGATCATGATAAATGTGAAAATTTTAATGTGCTTAATGTGTTTGAATATGAACTTGAAGAGATCCAAACACTTGATGTGGTGGAAGAGGAACTTGAATTGTCTCTTGATGAAGGTTATGCAATTTTTAAAGAAGAGCATGATTCCTCTATATCGGAACTAATCTACAACAAAGGTTTCACACTTTTGAAGGAGATGCATGATACTACCCATATGGATCCTTTCCATGATGAAACTCCTGCATTTTTCTTATGATTTGGGTGATTTAGTTCATTCTCCTACATCCTACAATTCTATGTTTTGCAGCATTAGTCTCAATGAAGAATGGGTGAAAGGGTTCTTTTTTGTTGGTGCCACATGAGTAGTATGGAACTCCTAGATTTACCTTTTATGATGACATGGTTGGACCACATTCTTATTCACATTTGTAGCAGAATCATTTGTTACTTTACGATGATGCACATCTACATGGATGCACCTATAATATGCATTTGAGTCACTTGAAGACTCATGATTTTTCTTGCTCAACACTTGGTTCATTTGATGTTGGAGGAACTTCATACAAAACTTGGGTGAATAGATTTATGATTGAAGAATATTTTTGGTGGAAGATACAGACTTTGTTACATATTTATGATTCTCACATTCATGGATGTATGGGTGAGACTTCTTTGAGTCCTTTGAAGTCTCCTTGTTTTTTCTGCTCATTATTTGGTTCAGATTTTAGTGGATATTCTTCATTCACTTCTTGGATGAAGGAATACATGGCTAAATATTTTGATGCATATCACATACTTTTGGAGTAGCATTATAGGACATGGGATCCTCACCTATGTCATTGGATCATATTTGATGGGTCACTTGAAGATTGTATGCACTTGGAAAATGGTGGTCTACTTCCTTGGAGGTATAAGCACTTTCATGACTCTTTGATGAAACATCTCCTTGATGTACATTTTCATTATGTTGTTATGTACTTTGATGATATATATTTTGTACTCATGATGTTTGGAAGAATGCATACAAGAAAATGGTATCCAGGAATCCTCTTATCTGATGGTATGGGTTGGAGATCACTCTTAATTGTTGGGGTGCAATACAAGCAATGGGACCCTGGGATCATTTTTGTCTCATTGGTTTCAATTTTTTTTGGGAAACAAGTAGTATGGGGGATGGATTCCCCACTTAATAAAGTGATTTTAATCATATTAGTGCAGCAACAAGCATGGTGGTTCCTCTCTAAAATATTCATGGAATCTCAAAGACTCAAGGTTGGGAAATTCAATGGCAATTTCAAAGAATTATATAGCAAGCAAGTTCTTCAACACCCATGTTTGAAATTGCTCGAGGACAAGCAATATTGGGAAGGGAGGATTTGTCATGTACCAAATTTTTCATTGGGTCACAATGACCTAATCCCATTGGCCATATTCATGAGATTTTATCAAATTGATGCTAACGGTCAAATAATTCAAAGGAGGAAAATTACTAGTTTCCTAGGTTTGGGGTGGAAGCTTTGGGATTTGGAATAAGGGGGATAATAAATGATGCTTGAACATTAGAATGGAATAAATATTTAATAAAGGAGCTAAATAAATATATACAAGTGAAAATCAAAGTGGCATTTGATCATGAATACACATGGAGGAAGTGGGACCACATATGGCTAGATTTCCCCACTACACTTGGCATCATTTTATCACCAATTCGAATTCAAGGTGAATGGTGACATACTTTGGGGAGTTCAAAAGGTATTATTCATGGCATGACTCATCCAAGGTCGAAATATAGAGGAATATTAACTCCCATGGAAGAGGAAGAGGCAATTTGGAGCTAGTGGGACACTTGGGCTAGATTCCCTAGCTATATGACAACAATGATGAAGATGCTATGATACCTATGACACAAATCAGACCTGAAGGCTGAAATATGACATATATGACATGTTAGGGCAAAAACTAGCCTCCAAGAGGGCGCTCAAGGGATTTTTGGCAGCTAAGTTGCTTCCACATGTGATTTGGTGGAAGTGGGAGACTAGGAATTGTTGTACAAGTGGCATTCTTTGGAATCTCTTCCTAACTTGAGTTGGCATGAGTCTCATGGAAGGAATTAAACCCATGGAGGACATTAGAAGTTTATAAAAGTCATGAACAAAGAAAAATAGAAGCTTTTTATCATTTGAGAAATTTGCAAATTGCATTTGTGAAGAGGGAGAGCTAGAGGATGACTAGTTTCTTGCCTTAGCCAATTTCGAGGGTGAAAGATTCACATCCAAGTTAATAATTGGAAATGCCATTCAGACCTTTCATTTGGAGCTTTAATGGATTCTTAATTTGCAGGTGTAAGCTACAAGGAAGCTCATGGTTTATTCTAGTGCAGCTCACTCCTTCAACCATTTTCAGTTCTCATGGCATATTCTTGATCCTTGAGGGAGGGCGTTTTTAGTGAGATATTGTACTCTTTGGGGGAGATTCTCATGCACCATTTCTTTTTTAATATGAATTAAATACTCTTTTCTTCATCTCTAGAAAGTTTCAGGTCGAAATTACAAGTAGAAATGTATAAATCTCATCTTTAATGAAAGAACAGTGCCTTTTCCCCACTACCTTGTTGTGAACCAATGTAATGTTGATGTATTCGAATGGATAAGTAAAATACTAATGGTTTATTGATTAATGGAATTTTATTGATGTATTATACAATTTTCATGTTCAGTACTTAAGCCTTTGAAGTCATTTTACTCAATTTATTTACATTTGGAGAAAATTTGGTGTCATTTCCCCAGGGGTCGAATTAGTGATTTTTTATGTTGTTTGGGATAAGGTTAGAACAGACTTAATAATTGATTAATGGTGCACATGAGACCTAAATAATTTCCCTTATACATCCCATACCTCTGTTCAGAATTTCGAGTGGGTTTGGAGGCATTTGGAGAGCCATTTTCAGAACTTACCCTGGGGGAATTTGAACCTCAAATTGCTAGTTAAATTCCATACTTTGTCTAGAATATTAAACAAGTTTGAAGAAGTCTTTTAATGGTAATAAATCATCCAAGAACATCATAATTAAGTACAAATATCATTAATACACCTTCCTTGAATATTTGAAGGCATTTGGATCCAATAGGAGACCTAGAGACCAATACTAGTCAAAGGGAAATTACTAGTAAAGTTCCCTACATTGTCCAGAATTGAAAGAGGACTTGAAAAAGTATTTTAAAGGTACAAAATCATCCCTGAAACACATATTTATATTCTAACATCATCCATATACCTTCTCAGAATATTTGGGATCATTTGGGGCAAATTGGAGACCTAAGCATCAAAAGTAGTCAAAGGTCGAATTTGGGGAAAAAGAGAAAAATTGGTCATTTTAATAAAAATTTAAAAAAGGTTCATTACATGTGACTACCAAGACAAATCCAAACCAAAAGGAGGTTACATAATTCCCACTCATTCTACTCAAAATTTCGAATTGAAGAGAACCATTTGGTAAGATCTCCCTCCCCTACTTTGATGGATCCTCTAAATGCACTTCTTACTCTTGGGTGTAGAAGCTAGATACTTACTTTCAATTTAATCCTACGGATGAAAGGGATTCCATTAAGATGGATACCTTGAATTTAGTAGGAGAAGCTAATTATTGGTGGTTTCATGGGTTGAGAACTTTGGGGCATGATACTGTGACCACCTATGAGGAGTTCACAAGAAGGTTTGTGAATAGGTTTGATAAGAGAGGTCCTGAAATGTCATTCATAGATATTTCCCAATTGAAGCAATCTAGAACTCCTTTGGAATACATTTCATAATTTCAAAAAGTTGCAATCATGGTGAATGATATATCTGAAGCTCACTTAGTTCTTCTATTTATAGAAGGACTAGCAGAGCCACTTAAGGGACTGATTAAAGCTCATCAGCCTGTAACATTGCAGGATGCCATGAACAAGAATATAGATATTCAATATGTTATTCCAACAACTAGATTCCCACCTAAGAGTATTTTTCCTCATAAGGTCAAGGATAAGAGATCTTTTCAAAAGGGTCCAAGTGGGAATTTCAATAAGGATAATTTTTCCAAAGACCGAGGTGAGCTAAGGAGAAAGAAGTTGTGCTTTTCATGCTAGGTACCATGGGTTCTAGGACATAAATGTGCTAAGGGGAAAGCACACTATATAGAAGTATTTTATGAAAGTGAAGTGGAAGAAGAAAATGAGGGGCATCAAATCATTCTAGAATAATATTATGGATTAACAGAAGAAGAGCAGCCACAACTGGATTCCAAAAGATTGTTGTTATTTCCAGAGTACCAAGGTTCCATACTCTTCGATTAAAAGGAGTAGTCCAAGGCCAAAGGGGTAAAATTTTGGTGTATTGAGGAACCACTCATAATTTTATTGATGCTTTAATGGTATAAAGAATAAATCTTTCCACTGAATCTTTTAATGGATTCAATGTCATGATCCCCGAGAACAATTCCATGGATTGCACAAAATGGATTCACAAGCTGCAAGTGACTATTGGGGATTACACAGTGACTGATAATTTCTATGTTGTGAATGTGTTTGACATAAACATAGTGTTGGGATTTCAAGGGTTGTTCTCAATCGGTGAACGTACTGTGTACTGCAAAATTCTGGAAATGAGATTGAAAAATTCTGATGTGAAGCAAGTAGTTCTGAAAGGCATGAACACCTATCCAAATTAAGTGGTGTCTTCCCATAGCATGAGGTCTATACTAAGGCATGGGGACATAGAGTGGGATATTGAATGTTCCATTTCCTCACAAGGATCATCCCTTGACATTTCAAAACATCCAAATGATATCAAGAAGCCGCTTAAGAAGTATGGGAATTTTTTTGGACACCTCCCTCATGACAGGCCACTAGATAGAGGAGTTGAGCATATGATAGAGATGGAGGTAGGAACACTTCCTATCATGAACTGCCCCTATAAGCATCCCAAGAAGTTGAAAGATGAAATTGAAAGAGATATAAAATAGCTTCTTGAGATAAGAATGATTAGACCAAGCTCAAGTCCTTTTGCTTCCTCGGTAGTTTTGGTAAAGAAGAAATATGGTACACTGAGGATGTTCATAGATCTAAACAAGAAATCCATAAAGAAGCGGTGCCCAATCCCAAGAATTGATGAGTTGATGGATGAGCTGCATGGGGCCAAGTTATTCTCCAAGATAAACCTTTTCTCTAGGTACCATCAAATCAAACTGAGGAAAGAAGATATACCGAAGGCAACTTTCCGTTGTCACTATGGGCATTTTGAATTCTTAGTCATGCCATTTGGCTTGACTATGCACATGAAAATTTTCAACTTGTATTAATATAGTGTTAAGTAAGCAACTCCATAAGTATGTGATAGTGTTTTTTGATGATATATTCATTTATAGCAAAACTTGGGAAGAATACTTGCAACATTTGGAAGTTGTACTAACTATTCTTGCAGATCAATATTTTTATGCAAAGTTGTCCAAATGTGAATTTGGAATGACTAAGCTTTTGTATCTTGGCCATGTGATTGGACAAGATGGGGTGAAAGTCCACATGGAAAATATCCTCGACATTCTTGATTGGCCAAGCCCCAAAAATGTCACCGAATTGAGAGGATTCCTTAGGATTTGCACTTACTACAGAAAATTTGTTAAAGGGTTCTCTCAACTGGAAACTCCCTTAATGGATCTTACCAAGAAGGAAGCTTTCCATTATTTAGAGGAATCTGAAAGATTTTTCAAGAAGATGAAGGAAGTAATGAGGAGTTGTCCAGTCCTTTCTCTACTTGATTTAATTCAGCCATTTGTACTTGAGTGTGATGCCTCGGGAGAAGGAATTGGATTTGTTCTAATGTAAAATAAGCACCCAATTGATTTTGAGAGAATAAATTTGCATGCACATGAAAGACACTATTCCATATATGATAAAGAAATGTCGGCCATTATGCATGCATTGGCCAATTTCTGACAATATCTGGTGGGTAGTAAGTTTGTGGTCAAAACTGATCACAATAGTTTGATGCATTTCTTGACTCAAAAAGAGATCAATTACAGGAAACAAAATGGGTGATTAAAGTTCAAGCTTATTATTTTGATATAGAGTAAAAGAAATGGAAAATGAATATGGTTGCAGATGCTCTTTTAAGGAACCAACCCTTTCGACAATGGAGGTTCTTATTGGTTGGAAAGATCTGCTAACCATAGAGTAATATAAAAATCAATTTGCATGTGAACTGTTAGATGGCTTGATTAGATATTATATGTATAAAGTGTTAGAAGGAGTCATCTATTACAAATATAGAATCTATTTGGTGCCAGGATCAATATTCAAGAAGAAGATTTTGGAAGCTACCCATGTTTCCCCTTTGGCAGGACATATTAGTTACTTGAATACTTACAGGAAAATTAGAGAGAGGTTCTCATGGAAGGTCCTCAAGAATGATGTTCTGAAGTATGTGAAAGAGTGCATCACATGCCAATATAAAAAGATTGAGCACATACATCGAGTTGTGCTACTTACAACCACTACCGATTATGGAGCAGAAGTGGGAGAGCATTTCAATGGACTTCATCACTGGTCTGCCCAAGGTACAAGGAAATGAGTGCATATTTGTTGTAGTATATAGGCTTAATAAATTTGCACATTTGTTGATGTTCCATAAATTAGCTCAATAGCCCAAATTGCTGACCTTTTCTTTAAATAAGTTTTCAAATTACATGGCTTGCCAAAAACAATAATTAGTGATAGAGACAGTAAATTCACCAATTCTTTTTAGAAAGAGTTGTTTAAATTGGTGGGGATAGGTTTGGATCTCAGCACAAGTTAGAACCCCCAAACATATGGGAAAACAGAGAGGAGAAAACAATGGTTTGAAGGATACCTCAGAAATTATGTTACAGGGAAGAAAAATACTTGTATTAGATGGATTCATTTGGGTGAATTCTGGTACAACACTTCTTATCATATGTCTATTGGAATGTATCCATTAAAGGACATGTATGGATATGAAGCCTCCACCTATGCTGATCATATTTTTGGAGACAATAGAGAACCAAAGGCAAAAGAATGGATCCAAGAAAGTCAATATATTTTGAAAGCCCTCAAGGACAATTTGCAGACTGCTCAAAATCAACAGAAAATGTATGCAGATAGGATTAGAACATAACGTAGCTTTCAAGTGGATGACTTAATGTACTTGAGGTTGCATCCCTACAAATAATCATCCTTGAAAGGTAAGGGGGATGAAAATTTAAAACCAAGATTCTATGGTCCTTACAGAGTTGTGCAGAAGGTAAGAGAAGTTGCCTATGAGTTGGACCTTCTAGAAGGAAGCAAAATACATAATTGTCTCATGCCTCAAGAAAGCAGTTGGGAAGCAAGTGACAATATCATCAGAACTTCCACCATTGGATGATGAAGGGAAACTAATCTTGGTACCAGAAAGAATTTTGTAAACAAGAGAGAGAAGGTTGAGGAATAAGATCATCAAGGAATACCTTGTTTTGTGGAAAGGCCTACCCAATGAATATGCCACATGGGAGAATGAGAAAGTATTGCAGCACCCTAAGTTACAATTTCTTGAGGACAATCAATTTTGGTCGGTGAGGATTGTAATGTCCCCTCCCTCAGGTATTTTAATAGTGTTCCATGTTTAAATTATAATTATTTTATTATCATTTAATTTTTGTGATGACTGGATGTGCTTAGGTAGCCAAGGAGGGTTCATAATTGGTCTTGTGGACCATATGAGTTGTCATCCACAATGGAAATTGGAATAAAATAAGAGAAAATCCATAAATCTCCTAAAAATATGGAAGGAAACTCAAAAGCATGAAACTCATAAAAGAACAAAGCATGTAGAAAGGAAGGGAAGTCCATAAAGCAGACAAACAAAAAAACACAGGAAAAGGAGAGAAAATATAGGAAAATAGAGATGTTTCCAAAAGCAAAAAAGCAATCTAAAGCAGAAAGGAAAGAAAGCAAGGAAAAATGAAGGAAAAGCAGTAGATGCTAAAAGCATTCAATGAGGGCACATGGATAATGAATATGACCACATTCATTGAACCTATAAGGCATCTCATCCTATAAAATAATGTGGTGCACACCCTCTCACATCTTTTGTCCATTTGATGTTTGCATTGAGATCTATGAAGCTTCTCTGACTTGGGAGGTCTACTGTTGGAACGGGGCTAGAGCACATAAAGTGCGGAAGCCGACAATGACAAAAGGAGCATTCATGGAAGAGAGGACCATTCGCAAAGAACAAGGAGCCGACGAAAGTGCAAGTTATGGTTTAGTTAGTTAGAATGGGTCATTTGGACCGTTTTGTAACAACCTTAGTTGTATATAAATAGAACCATGATTGTAAGCCTAAGGGCATCGATTGTAGATGGTGATATCTTGTATCTATGTTTTTCTTTGCCTTCGGCAAGTTTTTTTATGTTTGTATGGATTCGCGATAAGTCGCTTGGAACTGTTCTTGCGAAGCTTGTACTGCAGATTCTGGGATGAGTTAATGCATGAAGATGTTTAGTTATGTCTCTTTTCTGTTTTTTTGTTTGTGTTGAATGACGAGTGTTATCTCAATTATGCGATGAGTTTAAGGTTTTGTTACTCTATCAATTAATCTATAATGTCGGTTGATGTGAATGACAATAATATAACGCTAGTGCAAATGTTGATTATATCTTGTTGATGCAGATGTCGAATATAAATTTGAATTGTTAGCATGATGTGAAGATAAATATCTAGTTTCTATAGAAACTGAGTTATAGTAGATGCATGTCCTCCCCCTATTACGGAAAATTGGTTGCTACAGCCCCCTTAATCATCTCGGGTGAGACTTCACTTGCTCCACGGGTGTTGGTGGAAAGGGTAAAACCTTTATGGACCAATGCTTAAGGGTGTTTGGTTGATGTTTGTTAACAGCAGTGCAAAGTGAACCCCTGTCGATAGAACTGTTTCAACAAATGGTTCCGTTGCTGGGACCTTGAAGAAGAAAGAAGAGGACATGTTGTTTCATCCGAAGAAACCGGAGATTCAGGACTGGTTCAATAAAAAGATACAAGAGTCCGCGGAAGGAGAAAATCGGAACCCTGGGGTGATGATAAGTAGCTAGTTGCAAAAGCATATTTATTCTGATATTCACGAGGTATTCTTCTGCAAATTTTCGATATTGTTGCACGAGTGGTTAGTGCAGCTGAATTTTCAAAACAAAAATTTCCAGGGAGGTGAACCTAACCATTGGACCCCAGCATTGATCCAGCAACTAAAACGGGTCGACAATAGATCATCGAGGGATTTCGACTTCTGGGTAGATAGTATCTCGGAGGGATACATCACTGAGTTCATAATTAACACGATCAGTCATATAGTGACGTAGAAAGAAATTTTTTCAAAGGACCAAGAGGGAGGTTTCTTCTATCGATGAAGTTGTGGATTAAGATGCTCATCTACGAAAAGGGTATACTGAAGATGAATTCCGACGAGTAGAGATCGGTGTGCGGAGGTTGTGGGTACTACGTGATGTGATATTGATAGAATGATGTGGGGTAGATGGACATGAGAAACGACAATTTTTTAAGGGAGGATGAGGAAGGTTGTGGTACCCTACGAAGTGGGCTGAGGTTCTAGCGGCCAGAGAATAAGAGGAGGACTGATATTGAGAGAGAGTCTCCTGAGGTGTCTGGAACGGAGAACTACGAAACAGGACCACAAGAAATGAAGCAACCTTATTGCAACGAAGAGAGTAACCAGGCTACCCCGGAAGTCGAAAAGGGATGGACCCAAAGTTACAACATACCCTCAACTCCATGCACTACTCCGAACTTTGTAGGAAGGAATACAAGTTCTTCGCAGGGTTTCCCTATGTGCCAGAATAGCGGCAAGAGTAGAGGATCAGTAAATACTAATAGGAGACCAAGAATGTTAGGTGACGACGTAAAAATTCTAATCTTTCAGGGCAACGGCACTGAGGATCTCGAACAGTATTGTTTTTATGTGAAGTGGTATGGACTGTCAAACAGGTCCAAGACGATGACATCAAAAAGGGACAACTAGAGATGACCTTTAGGGGCCGTGCGCTAGACTACTTTATGAAATTTATACATGTACCAATAGGGAGTCCAAATAAAACACTACCACAGATCAAGGCGGGATTGATTGATTAATTTAGAAAATCGAAATATGAGTCACAATACATCACAGAGATGAAAGAAATCAAGCAGTTTGCAAATGAATTAGTATGGGAATTCAACCAGAGGTATAAAACTTTAATGGCAAAGGTAAGTTTTGGAATGATCAACATGCAGCATAAAGAATGGTTCATCACAGGATTTGTACCACACATTTGTGGGCCGCTGATGCAACAGAAAATAGCATCCTAGGCAGAAGCACTAGAGATTGAAATGAAGTTGGAGGCTTCACCAGTCGGCGAAACTAGCATAGGCATGAACCAGATACAAGCACAAATGGAAAACCTAATGATTCAACTACAAGACATTAAGAAGGGAAAAGAAATACGTGAAGACATATGGTGCAGTAGATGCAAAATAGAATGAAATCACAAGGATCAGTGCCCAAAATTCCAAGAATATTTATAGTTAGGTACACCGAATCCACTCAGTAAGGGAGGAATGTTATGGTGTCGCATCTATCAGATGAGAGGACATCGACCAGAAGAATGTGTGTACCTACAGAAGATGGTGTTAAATCCAGCCAATCTATAATGCAAATTCTGTCGATCGGTTGGCCATGAAGAAAAATATTGTAGGGAATATGACCTACTCCAAGAAAGGACTGCGGATATATTTTTCATGAAGGGAGAGGAGCAATTGCCGGTACAACAACAACATCAATACAATCAGCAACAACCTCTCTATAATCAACAACCGTATTATGATAACCCGCAGTATGGTCAACCGTAGTATGATCAATCGCAATATCAACAACCGCAGTATGGTTAACTGCAGTACCATCCATATGGTCAACCGTGAGGAGGTTTCATAGGGGGATTCTGCGGAGGTACATGTGCAGGTGCTAGTCGAGGATTTGCTTTTGGATGAGGTCGAGGGCCAATCATATGCTACAATTTCGGTCAGCCTAGGAATTATCAAAGGGATTTCATGAATCCACCTCCGTAGTGTACTTACTGCAGCGCAGTGGACCACGGTGTCGAGGACTGTCCTCAGCTAATCGCAAAGTGGAAAACCAAGAACTTACCCCCACCTCCACCAAATTAGAATCAGAACCAAAATTTGCCACCGACTGTACAAAAGATATCAGTAGAAGTAAGAAGTCGACCTGTGAATGTTGAAGTAGTGACCCGGGGAGGATATTCGACAGGAGAAACATGCCACATCCTATCATTTGACCTACAGCAAGAAAATAGGTCCAATTCGATGTAGAAGTGGAGAAGGAGACCTTCTTAGAAGCACAAGGTACCCTGAGAAGAACTAAGCTACCACCAATCAGCTAGAGAGAACCTGTCTACGAGTTGCCCCCAATATTCGATACGACGAACCCACAAAGGTCATCAGGAAGGTTCAACACATTGAGGGATTTCCTGGAAACTTTTTTGACGCTAGCAAGAGATGAGGATGCACTAGCAGAAATATCCATCTTATTACATCGACAGGAGGGTGCACGACAGGATCGGACGGTTAATCGAGTACACAAGAGGAAGACAGGAAGAGAAATGAGGATTACTGCACAAATTAGAGCATTTGACATCAACTCCATCATTATAAACTTGGGATCAGACGTAAACATTTTGACGAAACAGACCTGGGAAAGAATGGGGAAACCACAATTGGCATGGTCCCCGGTACAACTATGACTAGCAAATTAAAGTAAGGTCACCTCAATTGGTCAATTATTCCAGATCCCAATCGAAATAGAAGGACTAAAAACATACGCGGAATTTAATGTGATAGAGATCGTCGACAACACAAGCCCCTATCCAGTGTTGTTAGGAATAGACTGGGCGATGGAGAATCAGGCCGTCATCAACTTTAAGAAAAGAACCATGTCCTTTGAGAATCGCTATATGAGGGTAGTCGCGCCTCTCGATCCATCAGAAGGGCAGCGGTATGTCGAGCCGATGAGGGATGAATTCACTAAAGGATGGGACAACGTCTACAACATATCAGAGGACTACATCAATCCCACCATAGATGGAGATTTGTGTTGGTGAAGTGTCAGTTTGGCATCGTTGGATTCAGATGAAGCGTTTGAAAATTAGCAGAATCGGCTACATGAAGTATCATTCAAAAGGTGTGCACGAATCACCCTGTCGTTGAGATGGGTGGAGACAAAAGTATGCGAACTACCGACATATGAAGGGTTTCCCAATTTGATTGTGTTTATCATTGAGTTTGAATAAAAAGTAGCAGAACCACAGTGACTGCTGGCCTTGGAGGAAGCACTGAAAGCTACACCAGCATGGTGGTGGGAAACGCACAAGTCGACAATAACGAATGGGCCATTATGTCGACATCTAATGTAGGTTAGTTTCGGTGACACTGAAGGATACTGCAGAAGGAAATACAATGGCAGCGGAGACCCAAGGGATCACCTGAACAAATGCCAAAGAAAATGGGGAACGAGACCAAAACAGGAATGGGTCCATGCATTCATACACACATTGGATGAGGTACCACGAAGCTAGTATATCGCAAAATAACTACGACACGGAACAACCACATGAGAAGAACTGACTATTAGCTTTAGCTAGACCTTCAGCTTCTCGGATGAAAACCCCTTCATCCATAGTGCGCTACAGGAGGTCCGTGAGAAAGTAATTGAAGCAGTTTCGACAGAAAAACCAATGGTATTATAGTGTACTGCGACACTGGAAATGTTGATGGAATGCTACAACGTGACAGGAGAACCTAGTGATTAGTATGATCCCTGAGCTACTTATATACCAGAGTCGGAAGGAAGTCGAAATGTCGAAACACCAGACATGCCCTTCGACAAATTCCAACAGCCATTGTGAATCAAGAAAGTGAATGTTGGGTCAGAGGAAAATCCCAAATTCGCAAGTATCAGAGATTATTGGGATGACTCGGCCATTGCCAATATGACTGACCTGTTACACGAATTTCAAGACTTATTCCCAATGAAATTTTCAGAGATGAAAGGCATTTATGGGGACCTAGGTGAGATGAATATCCCACTAAAACCAGATGCGAAGCCAGTAAAGCAATGACCTTATAGATTGAATCCAATGTATAAGGAGCGTGTGAAAGTTGAAATAGAGCGGATGTTGGATGCAGGAATCATAGAACCTGTGGAAGAATCTGAATGGATCATCCAAATGGTGGTACAAGATAAGAAGATCGATGAAATCAAGATTTGTGTCGACCTAAGAAATATGAACAATGCATGTTTACACTACCCATTCCCTACATCATTCACTAAGGAAGTACTAGAAGGCGTCGGAGTTCAAGAGATCTACTCATTTATAGATGGATTCTCATGGTACCACTAGAAAAAAATTGCGAAGGAGGATCGACACAAGACAACATTCGTAACATAATGGGGTTGTTTTCAATATATAGTAATGTCGTTCGGCCTGAAAAATGCGTCAGAGATCTTTTCAAGACTGGTTTTTGCTGCATTTAAGGATTTCATTAAGAAGTTCCTCGCAGTATACATGGATGATTGGACAGTATATGGATTGGTTAAGGATCACGTTGCAAATCTGAGGTTGATTTTGGAGAGATGTCGACAACACCAAATTTTGCTAAATTTGAAGAAATGCATCTTTTGTGCTCCATTTGGGATTTTGTTGGGACACATGGTATGCAGGGAAGGGATGTTGGTTGACCCTGCAAAGATCGTGATAATCGTCAACTTGCCACCACCGACGATAGTAAAGAAACTAAGGGAAATGTTGGGACATACTAGATACTACAGAAATTTTATCAGAGGATATGCAGCAATCACGACGCCGATGGAAAAACTGTTGAAAAAAGATGCCAAGTTTGAATGGAATGAAGAGTGCCATAAGAACCTCGATATACTGAGAGCAAAGATGGTCGTGGCACCAATACTAGTGTTTCCTGATTGGACGAAAGAATTCCATGTTCATGTTGATGCATCATCAGTCGCACTAGGAGTAATATTGGCCCAACCAGGAGAAGGAACGATCGACCATCCAATCGCATTCGCAAGTAGAAAGTTGTCCACTGCGGAGAAGAACTACACAACAAAGAAAAGGGAAGGTTTGGAGATGGTCTATGCCTTACAAAAATTTTGACATTATATGTTAGGCGGTCATTTCAAAATGTTCACTGATCATTCAACACTCAAATACCTAGTGAATAAGCTTGTGTTGGGGGGGGGAATCTGTCGATGGCTATTACTCTTCCAAGAATTCGATTTTGAAATAAGTGTGAAGCCTGGGTGACTGAATGTGGGACCAAATCATCTATCACGGATAGAACCCAGAGAAGAACCAAGGGTCGACAAAGAGGATTTGGTTAAATCCCTCTCAAAATAGTGCGAAAAAAAATGCGAATTAAGAAGTGTGTCGATGGGATAGCGACAAGGAAGTGATAGTATCGCAACAAGGTTCGAACAAGTAAAGACTTATCGACGTCGGGCAGAGTATGAAAAGGTCAATAAGAGCAATAAATGTTGTAATTAAGATGGCGCGAGCGGATTAACCATAATTAATAACCGCTTGCGTTGGCTGAAAGGACCAATGAATGCACAGCATCACGTAAATCAACTAGAGATTTAGTGAGTTAGTGGAATATTTGGTCATTATTTCCCAGAATTGATTTGATTTCCATGGACAAAAAGACAAGCAGCTATAAAAGCAAGGTGCAACTAATTGTTCGACTCATTGAGAATTCACAGAGTTATAGGAGAGAGTTTAGAGGATACACAGAAAGAGCAAGTAGATTACGATGGCGCAAGTAATTTCTAGTGCAAGTACGTCGAAGGCACCAACATCAAAGGCCAACATAGTCTATTAAAAACTCAAGATTGCACCGGTCCTTGAGAAGGTAGTAAGGCAGAAGAAGAGCGCTAATCATCCAGCAGGCTCACAACGGAGACCGAAGGTAGGCCGTTGGAGCACAACGGTAGCAGGATGGGCGGGCACATCGATTGCCACATAGGAAGAAACAATAAAGAGCGGAAGACCAGCAGAACCGACCGTAGCAAATATTCCAGGGTATGTTCCCCCATGACGAGAGGGCGCACAAGCAGTCCAGATTGGAAAGAATACCAAATATACTATTAAGGAACCCGTGGTCCCAAAGGGGGTCCAAAAAATAGGAAACATCATTCCGCGACTGCGGAAACTACAATATAGTGACCACGATGTACTATTGCACCTAGAATGCACGACTACGACATACGAGCATGTCAAGCATGGTGAAAATGGCCCTGTTACGCGGGAGACTGTACAATGGGTGCCTAGAATGAAGAAGTCAGGTTTGTTGAACCTGTCCCAAATGCCCCATTTTGGAAGGGGTACCAGAGTGAATGCATGTGTGAAGCAGCTCCTCGCCTTTTTTCACGGAGGTTACTTATGGCTAGAGGAAAAGGTACCAGTAATGGTCAACTTCATAGAGCAGATAACAGGGTTACCCAAAAACGAGGAAGACCCTTCGCAGTATTTCAAGGGAAAAGACAACGACAAGCGCTTAGCAGCAAAATTGAAGGAAAAGTATGGGGTGGAAAAGGACACCCAAGGATACAAATAACACTATCAATGACAAAGCAGTAAGGATCACAACAAAACTATTAGCCATCAAGATGGTCAGAAAGAATCACCCAAACCAGTGCGCATCAGGGGTGATTGCGACCACGGAGAAATGTGTTGCAGGGGTCCAGATGAATTGGTTGTTGTTCCTAGTGAACAAGCTGATAGAGGACACAATCCTTGTGTAGGAACAAGGGAAAGCATTCACGTATTCCTCGTTGTTGATTCTCATTGTGATGTTTTCCTGGAAGGAACCAATAGACTACCAGGGGATGGTCGTACCAATAGTTAGGGTGTGCCAAGGAGCACGGTACCAAAATTTATGGGAGTTGAATGGCAAGGAGTGCATAAAAACCAATAACATCATCTTCTATATCTATTTAGAAATGCTGAACAACAGTGCAAAGGAGATCCTGCGAATAAAAGACGAAGCGGTGCCGAAGCATCGACGAGTCGCAAGACTGTCAACTAAGCCACAAGTACTCAAAATACAAGCACACATCGACCTAGGAAAATAGTTTCTAGTGACACAGTATAAGTTGATGAATGAGGAGTTAGATGCGATAATAGACGACTGGCCTCAAGAATGGAAAATTCCAGTAGCATAAGAGGAACTGTCGGATCCAGAAAAAGGGCAGCCAACAACCGGACCAAAACCAGTAGAAGAAGATAAACACTCAAACAATGCACATGAAGATACAGGAGAAGGTGACAATGCGGAAGAGGACCAAAACTCATGCACCACGAGTCATGATGGAGCATAGATCGCAACGCGAACAGACTCCGACGTCGAGGCACAACGTGAGGAGGGAAGGACAGAATTTTTGTTCAAAAAGGGCAAGGGGAGAGAACCTATCAACATCCCTCAAGACCAAATAGACACACTCATGTAGAAGATAACAACAGTGGTGAAAGACAACCGGGATAAATCCACTCAGCATGTCACCGACTTCTAAAACCACGTGTCATAACTATTGGAAGTGTTAACAGACCTGACCAAGACAGTACTTCAACAAGATAAGGTGCAACCAAGTACCTCAATACACAGAACCGTGGTGGACATCGGCACGAAACTAAGGTTAGTGCACATCCTACCGCAGGCTATAACAACAGGAGCGAAAGAATTGGACACAGCTCGTTAAGAAAGCATGACCAGATCATGGTAGACTTCAACATTTTGCCGATATTGTCACTATACCAAATTCAGACAGCAGCAAGTGAAGAAATTTTGGAATGCGAAGCGACAATGCATAATCGAATGATCCAGTATAAACGACAGATGGAGAACATGGAGACAAAAAATTCAGAACCTACAAGAAGAAAAAGAAGTAAGCTTGAAGGACGTCTCAAAGGCCATAGAAGATAGGCGAAGGTTGGAGCATGCGATTTCCATCGCATGTGAAGAAGCACCAGAAGTAGATAAAGATAATTTGACTGAAGCAAAGGCGATACAGCTGGGAGTAGCTATCGCAGACCTAAGTAAATAAAATGAATCCTTGCAGGAAAGAGTGGTACCCAACACACCACCAGAGCATATTCAAGGTAGACAGAATGCAATCGACGACGCTGTGACAGAGATCATGGAGTTGGAAAAGACAGCCCAAATAATTGCAGAGGATGTCACGGAGTTTTGGGGAAGCCTAGTCTCAGATGAATAGTTGAGCTAACTAAATGTGCAACTCAGCGAAGCAGAGACATAGTTGTAATCCTTGAAGGGATCGCTAAAAGAGATGCCCCGACTCACACAAATGACGAAGGCTACAGAACTGAAATAACTGCAACATTGGGTAAATAAGGCGTGCAAAAGGAAGCAAAGGAGGACTACACACCTCAATGAGTTACAAACAAAGGCATAACTACTAGTAGTACAAGCAATGGCTAGAATGACACAGGTCAAGAAGCAACTATAGGAAGCACAACAGAGAAGTTGCGAACACCCTACAGAACAGCAGGTAGAAGACTATGCACAACTCAAAGTATCAGCAAAGTGGTCGACAAGATCAAAGACGCATATGACGACTTCAGGTCACAAGTGAACGCACTAGAGATATCCAACTGAGGTGGCTCGAGGGTGAGCCACAAGTTTTTTGGGGGGGCCTATTGGCACGGGGCTAGAGCACATAAAGTGCAGAAGCTGGCAGTGACAAAAAGGATCATTCACAGAAGAAAGGACCATTCGCGAAGAACAAGGAGCCGACGAAAGTGCAAGTTATGGTTTAGTTAGTTAGAATGGGTCATTTGGACCGTTTTGTAACAACCTTAGGTGTCTATAAATAGAGCCATGATTGTAAACCTAAGGGCATCGATTGTAGACGGTGATATCTCGCATCTATGTTTTTCTCTTCCTTCGGCAAGTTTTGTTCTGTTTGTATGGATTCGCGATAAGTCGCTTGGAACTGTTCCTGCAAAGGTTGTACTGCAGATTCTGGGATGAGTTAATGCATGAATATGTTCGATTGTGTATCTTTTTTGTGTTCTTGTTTGTGTTGAGTGATGAGTTTTATCTCAATGATGCGATGTGTTTAAGGTTTCGTTACTCTGTCAATTAATCTATAATGCCGGTTGATGCGAATGAAAATAATATAATGCTGGTGTGAATGTTGATTATATCTTGTTTATACGGATTTTGAATATATATTTGAATTGTTATCATGATGCAAATATAAATCTATGGTTTCTATAGCGACTGAGTGATAGTAGATGCATGTACTTCCCCTACTATGGAAAATTGGTTCTTGCAGCCCCCTTAATCATCTTAGGTGAGACTTCACTCGCTCCACGGTTGTTGCTGGAAAGGGTAAATCCTTTCTGGGCCGATGCTTAAGGGTATTTGGTTCATTTTTTTTTACTGCAGTGCGAAGTGAACCCCTGTCGATAGAAATATGTCAACATCTACCCCTAGTCATAGCTGGGAGATGTACCCTTACTGATATCAATTCTAGTTGTGGATTCAATTCTATCATGAGGATTAAGGATTGCATACCTGGTCATTGAATTTTATTTCATATATATTCCAGTGTCATCAAATATCTTCTTCATCCAGTGTTCAAATTCCATCCTTTGGAGCATTCTCTACAGTAATTGTCTTTGCTCTTTCCTTAGAGGTTGATAATGATCTTAGGAGTGTTATTAGTACATATTAAGTTGTGTAGTGTAATGAAAATACTCTAATGATCAATTTTTGTTGTGGTATACAATTCTACAATTTATCTTTTACATGTAATTGAGCTATTGTTGTACCTATGTTCATTATAGTGTTTAACTTAACTAGTTTTCCAAAAAATGCAGTATTATGATTTTTGTAGTCCTATTGTCATGTCTATGATTTGTTTCAGGCTGATAAAATTATGATAAAATCATGTCCCAACCCCTGGTTCTAAAATTCGTGACCCTCTAGGGCCATTTGGAATTATCTGGAAGTTGACTAGTTGGGCAATCCTAGATAGCGCACTTGACTTTATGGCCTCCAAACCCTGTCAATTTGAGTCTAAATATTTGTATATTTTCTATAGCAGGGTGGGACAGTCCATTTATCCCATCCCGGGTCTGATTACTTCCAGTGAGCACTAGAATCCTTGGGTTTCCATAGAAGTCCTTGGGGAATGTGTATTGATAACCTTGGCTCTGCCAAGGAAATATTCTCATGTGTGAAGCACCCATAAATGTGCCATTGTCGAATTATTGGCCTTTTTTTCCTATTATTTGCAGCCTTATCAGGTCCTCAGATCCATCTTGGAAGAAATTTGGGAGATTCTAGTGATTGATGGGTCTGTCCTTCTAAGATCTAGTCAAACTAGCTAGTTATTGTTCCAAGTTATCCATTGTTTTTGTTTAATTTTACAAATATTGAGCTAATGTGCATGTGATCTGGTTAGGTACATTACACAAATGATTCTTGTTGGTAATGACTACATCAAATCAGAATCCAAAAGTTAAATTGTGCTCAACTATGATTACCAACAAGAAACAACTATGTTTTATTTTATAAACTCTAAAACAAATGGTAGAATCAACAAATTCATTTACCCATTCATCAACTAGTTTATTTATAATGAAATAACATATTTAATAAAATGAAATAAATTCCAACAATAACATAATCACCAAATGGATTATCTATTTAAAATTAAATAACATAATTTAGAAAATGAAATAAATTCCTAACACCAAAATAATAAAGTTTAAGGCAAGCTTCTTCACTAGTATTATAAAACTAATAGATGCAAGTGATGTGCTTAAACCATTGTATTTATATAACAAGAGTTGTGTGCAGCTTAGTCCCTGCCTTATAACATAGAAACAAAAATCAATATTAAATAATAATAAAACAAAATAATTTTTTAATAAAATGATTCACAAATTCAATATAATTTAATCATAATGACTAAGCTAAACTCTTGTTTTAATACAAAAATAATAAATCAAATGAATGAATTGACAAATAAACATCTAACATTGATCAATTTAAAAGTTCACGTATCATAAATCAAATCATATCGACTTAAGTTATCACTATAGCTATAAAAAGAAGACTTATTTTACAATGGTATGAGATAGGATTCCTATGACTGTGTTGAAAATTACTATGCATTTTTGTATCACTGTATCAAAGTATACAATTGACTTATATTTCTACTTATGAAAATGGGTGTTATCCATGTTTATGCATGATTGAAATTCATTAATGGATGCTTATTTAATTCTATTGCATTTTATTAATTCCATTCACACATTCATATAAAATATGTTGGGTTGTTACTTGCCTAAATAGAAAGAGGGTTCCATTTCTATGAAAAAAAATCATAGGAGAAAGTGACATGACAATTTTCTTGGCATTTTACAAATGCATTGGCTCCAACCTTCTAAGCTTGTACAGTGTTAATTACAAACAATGTAGTAAAGTAGAAGATAATTGATGAAAATAAGACTAAGATCATGACTAAATGATATAGACAAATTTAATGGAAACAAAAGTAAACTCACATTCATCTATTTAAAAGTGCACATATCAAAAAATTTAATTAACAAATTAGTAAATTATAATTTTTTTTCTATTTTAAACATTTAATGGATTCTATCAAAAAAAACTTTAATAAACAAATGAATGAATTTTAAACATTTAATGAGTTATAAAACCAATGTGAATTTATAAATAAATTCCATCCACGTTAAATATTATTGTAATAAATTATTTAAGTTGAGGATATATATTTTTGAATTTGAGAATAATAATAAGTTTTTAATTTTTAATTTTTAACGTTTTTAATTTGTACAATATTTTTTTAATTAAACATATATTTTTGTTCATTTAATTTTTTAATTTATATTTTATAGTATTTTAAAAAATTATATAAACTCAATAATGATAAATTTATCTCCTATCAATTTATAAATTAAATCTCATATCAAATCTACAATTATATAAATTGTTTTCCATTAATTTAGAAATCCATAAATTAATTGAGAAATTAAATCTAATTGTTTACAATTATATAAATGGCTTTCCATTAATTTATAAATCTAAATTAATTTAGAAATTAAATATTGATTAGATAATATATATATATATAAATATATTTACAATGTTAAATTATGAATAAACATAGTATTATTTAAAACAATGAGTAGAAGATACATATCATTTTATAGGCAAAACAAAAATCAAGAAGAAGATAAAATTAACAATGGAAAGTATTTGTTCAAAAACATCCTCTATATATATCAAAGCATTTTTAATAACAAGACCCACGAGGTGGCAATGTCCCCTATATTATTACAGTGGAAAAGGATGCTTATCTTGGAGAGAAATGTTTGAGTTCAAACTTCAAACCTTAAGATGGGTATAAATTCCTTAATTTCCATAAAAACATAACTCCAGGAGCTAATTCAAAACACTAGGAAGAATGCGGTTACCAGGAGTTTTGAAGGTGAGAGACACAAATAATGTTTTAAATGAAACCAAGATAACGCAATCCACGTTGCAAGAGAAAATGAAAGATACACTGAATCAGATACAAATCACTCTTTATATGAATATTTAACACAAGTACTCCAGATTGATAATAAGCAAATAAAATATGTGATAAAGGACCAGTGCCTTATGGAGTCAAAAAAATGTCTGAGTGATTGAGTTGTTCGATACAAGTGTTCGAGAAAAAGGTTCTTGAGATCGTTTTGCAGCTTATCTTGGTAAATTAAAGATTTTAGTGGTCTTGATTATTAAGGCTAAGAACAAAGGTATCAAAAGGAGTGGAACCTTAACCAAGAAAAACACTGGAAACCTTTTAGATGATAGGTCGGGAGCACCCAGATTCAGAGAACAAGTGTTCTTATGGCTTGACCGCCCTCGAGTCTGACAGTGGATTCCCGGCACCACCTGTTTCAGGAAGAACTCAGTGATTCTGTCTTGGTTGGGGTTTTGGGCAAAGTTTTAATTAATGTTATCACCTATGAAATTAACAAGTCTTCCACCTTTCTGAGTACTAGCCCAACCATTTCTGGTTGGCAGAGCATACGGGTGTAGGACAAAAAAGACCAAGATAAATTAATTAAAAGGGAAGTATGGGTTGAAAAGTTTTATTATTAGAGCACTCGTTCAACTCTCCAACAGAGAGTGCTCTTGACTTGATCTTATGACCACAGTTCAAGAGACTTGCTAATTTAAAATGCCTAATGCAAGGAAAGATGCACTCTCTAACAATGCTCTCCGATAGAGAGTGCTCTTGACTTGGATTTGGCCAAGTTCAAGAGGCTTTGTTCATTTTAAGAAGCAAGAAGCAGTTGTAATGACGAGATACTGAAATTTTGTAAAAATAAAATCATATGACAGCTCAAATCAATGGAAATACTGCTAACATACTACTTGCAAAATAAAATGAGATAACGGCAAGATCTAGTATTCTACCAAGCAAAAATTTACACTACAGGTGGGATCAACCTCCGAACAAGGTCAACCACTAGAAGCCACCAGTCTTGGAAACCTTCCAGCTAGCTGGATGTCCACAAGAAGCTGATGGGGGAACGAGAAGCTACCACAAAGTTATGTGGCCTTTGGGATGCAATCCCAAAGTTAGCTCTTCTATGGTCAAGGCTTGGAAGAGAAGCGACAAAATAAAAACAAATTATTCTAAAACAAGAATTGAAAAGATCTAAGCTAAGCAAACCCAACACTCTTCCCCAAATGGGCAAGAAGACCAAAAAGTGGAGCCTCCTCCACTTGAAAATTTTATTAAATGGTTACAAGTGCCTTTGGGGATGAAGCCCTTGAAAGGTCTTTTGAGAGAAAAAGAACTACTTGTGAAAACAATACTTTGTGAGCCCTTAATGTCTAATTACAAAAAGGAGAGTATACAAGGTTTGTCATTTTGGTTCAAGTCTTCTCCTTATATGCACTTTGCTCTTCTTTTGAGTATTGATCTTATCAAGCTTTTCTCCTCCTTCAAAAAAAGATCTGCACAAGCTCAAACTCACTTCAACAGTGTACCCATTAGATGTTAGTCAAAATCCGACTTTGAAACTAAATACAAAGACTAAGATCTAACCTATATGCAAAGATTTTTTCCAATGCAAACTATTGAGATTTATGACATGAGATTTAAGGCCCTAATGCTACTTTTCAAAGCATAAACTAGAAACTACTAAGTAAAATCTCGAGAGATCTAATCTATTGCAAAGAAAAACAAGATCTATACTACGAAATAAATCTAACACTAACCAAAGTTTAAACTCATTTTTGTTTTGTTTTTTTTGTGTAGGTGGACGAAAAGAGGAAGGGAAGGCAAGGAGGAGAGGAGCAAAATGGGAGAAGGGAGGAGAAATGGAAGGAGGAAGGGATGGACGAGAGGAGGAAGCTATAAGAAGAAGTGGGATGAGAGCAAGGTGAAGGGACAAGCCAAGTGGGACGAGAGCTAGAATGATAGGAAAACAAGAGGGGCAAAGCCAAACAAGCCACAAACCAAAGGCAAGCTAAGCTATAATCTCAAACCTGGAGAAGAGTAGGGCTTTGGATTTTGGGTAGAACAAGTAACCGATTGAAAATTTGTTTGAAGATGCTTGATGGAAAAAACACAAGACTCCTTGTTTCTTGATTTTTTAAAGCAAGACTTCTTTGATAACCTGCAGAATGAAGATGCAAACCAAGCAAGAACCCTTGCACTTGGGAGAATACCTGAAAAGCCACACACTTAAGAGAAAAGCATAGATTTATAATATTTGTGCTAAATTGTTAGCCCTCTAAATCATAAGAATCAATGCTTAAGAATCAAAAGTACATAGACAAAACATGATATCACCTCATACAAGATGAAGCATGGCACACCAAGAGCTTCCACATTGACCTCCAAAGTCTCACTTTATTCAAATACTTAAACAAATTACAAATTTCTCTAGAGTTTTGACGCTTAAAGATCCATGAGTGAATGAGGATAAAGGAGCCTCATTATATAGCAAAGGCTAACAGCTAGAAACCTAAGTCGAATTGGCATGATGGAAGCCAATGGTCACCTAACACAAATCGAATTTCAATCATATCAGCTCTCAACCAATCAAAATATCAATTGAATGAGTCTCCACCTAACACAAGTCGAGTTTGGAGATGATGTGGATGGGGAGGTGGCCTCCACCTTGGCAAGGCGCCCCCCATCTCACTTTGGATACATCACCACGCTAATAAGCAAGTGCCATGTGTAGAAATCGCCCCTCCAAGGAGATTGACGTGAGCTTGAGGTAGGTGCTTGGAGTTTTAAACATACTTTTGATTGCAATCAAGGTAGGTGGGAGTGGAAGGTGGCCTCCACTTAGGCAAGGCGCCCCCACTCCATTCAATGCAACTCCATACCAACCAAAAAACCAATTAATACGACCTCCACATCACTAATTCGATTTTGCATGCATGGAGGGCGAATTCACTTGAGGAACTTTGACTTGTGTTGACTGTATAGTTGACTGAAGCTGCTTGGAGGTGATTGGAATCTTCATAAATGCTGAGTGCCATGTCATTTATCCTTTTACTTTATTCCATTTGGATTATTTTGGAGAGATTTGGATTATCTCCAAAATAATCATTTTTATTATTTTAATTAATAATTTCTCTGTAAATGGCTTTTCAGAGAAAATATTAATTATGAGGCCTAAATGACATCTGAAACTTGGATCTAGCTGGTCCATAGGTCATGTGCGATTTTTGGCTTATGAAATGAGCCATCAATCACTGAATTCGGACCCCGGACGACTGACATATTACAAATTATTATTTCTCTATTTAAACTATAGAGAAATTTATTAAATTTAAAAAATAATTAAAAACCCAAATTCGACGGACCCGATAAAAAAAAATTTGAAATTTTTTCTGAGGGTTTTATGGACCTAGGACATGACCGACACCTATTCTAATAGTGTCTAGTAGGCTTATATACATCAGTTGGCCTCTAATAACCCCCCATGGCTAAAATTTTCAAAATCGGGCATTCCAGCTTTGGAGGAGCGGGAGAAAACCTCATCGATTATACATCGCCTTAAGCAAAGTATAATTGACAAGGGAAAAAACTCCCTGGAATACCTTAGTTGCTTAATCCAATCATGGGGAACCGAGACACTCAGATCCTACTTGCACACTTTATTACAAACCCCCATGGGGCCATGGTCATGTCGACTAAAAAAACAAAACAGGCTAACCAAAACTGGCTAGCCACAAATGTTGAATCATCTGATACACTGGAGTCAAACACTCATCATGTTTGTCAAATGGCGGCTCTTCAGAAAATCCAACTATGGTACAAATAAGTTGGTAACAGAGCCCGTGTAAAGATTTTTGGATACAATGAACCAATCTCTCCCACCGGCTCAAACGGGTAAATCCATCCAATGTGGGTTCCATACCACTGGCTATTGTCGGTTGTAGTATAACCCTTATTTGGAAATGTTGTGGGCTACATGTACCAACACAATAGTAAAAATTATTTTAAAGAATAAATATTAATAAAAAATGATCTGCAAAAGACAATGGTAGCTCTGAGCAAAGCCATGAACATGAAAACTCACCTGCTTTGCACTCAGCTCAAACTTGAATTTGTTTCTTCCATCATAATTATGTTTGATGGCCTTCTGGAACAGTTCCTCAAACAACGGTAAACAGTCTCAATAGATATGAAAGTGAACCTACAGGAAAAGCACATGGGCATTAATCATATGGTATACCATCTCCAGCTGTAAGACATGCCATTCAGGGATGATTTTAAGGACCCATACTTATTTAAAAGTGTATGAACCTTGGCGAATCTTACCAATTCTTAAAATGTCAACTATAAAATATTTGGCGATATATTTCTAAAATTATTTCAATTTCTAAGGATTTTATATAGTTTATATAATAATTTGGCGATTTTTAGACTGAAAAAAGTTTAACCCATTAAAATTGAGCGAAATGGGGCTTCAAAAAATGCAAATTGGCGAATCTTTTTTTGGAAAAAAACATGGAAAAATCCCCTGGGCTAAATTTCGCCCCTAAAATTATCCTTGATGCCATTTACACAAAAATGAATGCTAGAGAGGGGTAGACAAATAGGTTTAGTTGTAGCGAAATAGATCTGCCATTTAAAAGTGCACTTGTCACTTACAACAGGGAATATAATCAGAGGCAATGATAGAGCATGACACGAAGATAGAAAATCATTTACCTAAGTAGGAAAAGATCTCTTGGATCCTCTAAAGCCATTTTGTTCTAGCTCAATCCCTAGAACATAATACCAAGCTTGATCCCTACTAACTCATAATACGTAACTCAACAACAACAAAATATAGAATAGTGCATGAACTTCCCGGTTGAAAAAAAGTATATAACGCAGTGCATGAGCAGATGCGGGGATTATACAGTATTGTCCCTCAGTCTTCTTCTATGGATCCAGAGGCACTTCCACTTATACAATAGAAATCTGTAGACAAAAGAAGGATACAACATAGATGTAACTTCTGAAACTTGTTACTTACATAGCAATCTCGTTGACTTTTATGGATAACAAATGAGGTTCACTTGGAAAAGGATTTTAGTTGACTCTACGATATTGTATCGATGTAGATTTCCCTAGGACACTACTTGTTGTGGTGTCCATGCCAACTGCAAGCAACAATATAGAGTATTCTTTAACCTATAACTGCGGAATCGTTGTCAATGCTCTAAACTTTGTATGCTCTTCAGCTTCACATATCCCCGCCCACACTTCTTCAAAAATACCAGTGCTTCCATATTTGGCAGTGCTGTCTAACTCAGAGCGCCCCCCACAAATACATAAAACATGGTTATTGGCTTGACATTAGGTTCATAACATGGTTTTAAACTTTTTCATAGAGAATCACCTGGCCGCTTTGGAGGAGCATGGATTGAATACTACTGAAAAACCGATATTTGGCATGATCCAAAGTTTCCCAACTCACACTCAAACTTTGTTTCTATACACACAATCAAGTAAACAATTGGTCAAAATTTACAAACTCATTCCTTTATAATTATAAATGAAATTACAGCAAGCCTACTTTACCTTCCAACATGAAAGTATTTCACAACTTCCAACTGAGCAAAGAATTAAAAAAAAAAACTGAACAAAGTTTATAGCATCGCTTTACTATTGAACAAATACAGATGATTGAGTACGTGGATTTTTAATTCATATTAGAGAAAAAAAATGAAAAAATAGATTCAGAAGGAATCTACCATAATTCCGTTTATTCCCTTTTACTATAGCTTTTGCACAATTGTGACCATGGTACCTACAAAGTATAAATTTTACACAATTGTGACCATGGTACCTACAAAGTATACCTGTTTTATTAGAGAGAGACAGACAACATCGCAAGGAGAATGAATTAAATATAACTATTTGTGAAGAGCAAAAACAGAATACATGTCTTCGAATACCATTTATGTGGGCATTCATTTGTGAAGAGCAAAATCAGAATACATGTCTTTCAATACCATTTATGTGGGCATTCAATGATGCAGAGCAATGTTTCAAGTTTACTTTGAATGTCGAGACAAAGCACTAACCATGTGTTAATTCCCAAAAATGTCTAGGAAAACGACTTTATGCAAACTTTTGCACATTGCTTTCCAAAAACCTCAGTGCCATAGACGTTCCCAGTTACAAAGGAACTAAGTGAAGTAATCAACTTCTTCGCACTTCCAATGTCTTCAATTCCAGCATTTGGTTTCTCTATTAGGTGGATCAAAGGAGAGATGCAATTTACCTGCACAGTTCCTTGCTTTTCATCTTCAAACTTTGCCTCCTCCCAAGGCTCGACTCACCTAGCGTAACAATAATTACCCTATAGTATGTTGGCACCTCGGACTTGATTTCAAGGAGGAGGAAAAGCAGAGTTATTTGGTTCGCCTCCCAAAGAACAAATAAAGAAAAACCACAACTTTGGCAGAGTTATCTACACCTTTATGCAAATTCACAGAGTTGTAACAAACACCCTTGTGAACAAAATTATTGCAAAAATTTTGCATTGGTAAAAAGTTGCAGCTAAACATAAATTCCTTTAGAGCAAAGAACCTTAACAAACAATCTTATGAACAAAATTATTGTAAAAATTTTGCATGAGTAAAGAGTTGCAGCTAAACCCAAATTCCTTTAGAGCAAAGAACCTTAACAAATACTCTTAAGAACCAAATAATTGTAAAAATTTTGCATTAGTTAAAAGTTGCAACTAAACATAAATTCCTGTAGAGCAAAAAACCTTGAACCTTAAAATCTTACGTTGAATCGAGGTCCAAGGCACACAGTAGCTTCATTGAAATCTGTACTCTCCATTTTAATGTATATTTAAGATTTCTTCGTAAGTCTCTGTTGAGACCTTCAAAAGGAAATCACCATACAATTCAAATAAATGGTTCAAAATGTTCCCACAAACTGAAATAGAAACGAAAAAAAGAAGCCTTACCTGAAAATGTTAATGAGTGCAAGTCCTAGAGATTATTGGGTTCTTCACTGATTTAATGTTTTGTATGCTTTCTTCCTGAAGTCTTTGTTGAGACTTCAAAATAGAAAGCACCATTCTAAGCAAATATACAGTTCGCAATACACCCACAAACTTAAACATAAACGGAAAGGAGAAGCCATAAATGAAAATATGAATGAATGCAAGTGTAAATCAAGGTTCGATGCACACAATAGCTCCACCGAAATATGTAATCTACATTTTCATGTATGTTTATGTTTATGGTGTCTTTGTAAAGAGAGCACCATACTATGCAAATAAACAGTTCAAATACACCCACAAACTTTAACTAGCTAAGAAAAAATGGAATGACAACACATGGCAACACATGGCTTGATCAAGGAATTTGATATAGCTGGGAGGAATTTTGAGATAACTTCTTGGATAAGAAAAGAAGAAATTACAGCACATTGTCAGATGGGTGATAATGTAGATAGGTGACAATTACTACAAATCTCTCATAGAATGGCAATCCATTAGCCCATAAATATTTCAATCAATTTGATAAGTAATACTACCAGGGTGGACGGTATTTTATTTTATTTTTGATTTTTTAATATTCCTTTCAATGATAAAAAAAAACATCTAATCAAAAGCTCTAGTCCAATAAATATTAAGAAAAAGCTTATTAAAGAAAAAAAAAAAATAGCTTTATTTTAAGTAACCTTAATAAACATGATGTTTTCTAATAGTTATATTTCAAACTAATTGTGAAAAGCGAAACATATGGGTCGTTTCATTACTATAATCCGTCAATGATTACTCTAATGGATCGTTATGTCTATGGTAACGCTCTCCGTTGCCTATTGTAGCGCTCTGAGACCATTTCAGATTGTGACGCCTTCCACCATGCTCACAGCATGGGTGTTTAGATTTCCAATTTCCATTTCCATTTAAATGAATATAGTGTGAGATAATGACGAGGATTAAGATGGGGGCGGTATCACCAGAATTTAATTGGAATCCTGGTATCCGTGCTGAAGAGAGATGATCTTGTTCTGTCAAGCTGGAGAGATTACTGAGCTGAGACGAAATGCTGCAGCAAATCCCGTTTTTGACAGGTTAAGGTATGTTCATTTCTTCAATAAGCCCATGATTAAAAAAATATGGCACACGCATTTTAATGCACTATACTGACATGGACAACCATGTTGTCGTCACTCCAACAGAATTGGAACAACGAGCTTGTGACGACTAACTCCCCGCAGTCTGCAATGGTGGCTTTTCCGACTACAACGCCCTTCAAAATATAAAAATTGTAAATTCGTATCATTGTGTTGTTGTGTTGTTAACTTTTAAGGACCTGGTTGTGTTGTCAGGCAACGGTCTCAACGTTAAGGACCTGGTTATGTTGTCAGGAAAGTAATCCACTACACCTATTATCTTCTATATTAAAAGAGGACTGAATTTAAGTATTGCATCAGGATTTATAAATAGTTCAATACTGGGTGAGTTGGCCACACAATAGGGACGTCTCACTCTAGCTCCTTTAGCAACATGCTTTACAATTTTACAAATATCAGGCCTGAGCTGATGAGCATCACGAGTGGGAAACTTTGTCCACAATGGGATGTGCATAATGCAGCACAACAAGGTGGCTTGCCTCATGTTCGTATTGTAGGCGTGGATGACCCTACATCAGAGTATGTGAGGCCAAGGATTAAATTTAGTTGGTTGAATATTATCAAAGTTCCTTTCGAATTTCATGCTTTGCCTGTGTTTGGGTCTGACGTCCATGTGGAGATGCTTGACATTCTCCCTGAGGAAGCCTCAAAATTTATTGAAATCAGGTTTTAACGATCTGGAACTTAGCCTTCAATTTCGTGATTTCGGCAGTTATTAGTACGCTGTAGATCTCTTTTGAAACGTGGCTCAGTGATCTCATTGAAACTTTGCATGGCATTTATTCTGTGCACTTATGCAGTGATCTTTAATTTGCTGGTGACGCTGTAGATCTCTTTTGAAACGTGGCTCAGTGATCTCATTGAAACTTTGCATGGCATTTATTCTGTGCACTTATGCAGTGATCTTTAATTTGCTGGTGACGTTGATATTGCACTGAATTTCAATCTCTAATCCCTTTGACTTGTTCAGCGATACGATACATTGTAAAATCTCGTCTTTGCTGCAATTTTTAATGATCTTCTCCAGCTATTTGTTGAAACGAACAGATACTCCATGGCACTTTATCTGCACTTTATCTGCAGTAGTTTTTGTGACATCTTTGACAATAAGTGGCAGATTTTAAGGCAACACTACTTCTTTATCGATTTGGAGACAGTGTTGATTTGGAAGACCAATGTAATCTTATGCAGATGTATCTTCATTTCTGAGACTATCAAACCTCAACAACTTAGCAGTAATTTATCAAAATCTGATTTGACTTTATATAAATGTTCCTTCTTTAACAAGCTGACATATCTCCTTTGATATTGGCGATATTATGATCTCTGTGATCTGATTTCTTCTAACCCTTTTCATTACTGGCCCGACAGATTTTGAAGGATAACGTGGACACTCTGTTTTGCAGTCATTGGAAACATACAAAATCCCAAGTCACCTCATATTATTCTTTGTAAAATGTACGATTGATTTCCTTTAAAAATCATGGCATCAAATTTTAATTCAATGGTCAAGGCCGCAGCCATTACAATAAAAATCATGGCATCAAATTTTAATTCAACGGTCAAGAGCACATCCATTACAATAAACCAGTTGGTTGATCTCTTGCCTTAACTATCAAGCCATGTTAAAGTCTTCTTCTCCCATTAAACCATATACCATATCAACAAGGCAAAGGATCGTGTTTGCTACCACTGCTGCCATAGTTGATAGTCTTATGATAATTATCAGCTTAAAGCACGATTTCATTCAGAGGATCTGGCTCTCACCATTTCATTTTGGTTCTTTGAACGCAGTTTTTTGGGTTTGTTTTCACTATTTTCATCCATCTTTAACAAATAATTTTCATTGTTTCTATGTATTTCGATTTTTTTTTGGTTTGTTTTGTTGTTTCTATCTACACATGCATCCATTGACAAAACAGGAAAAACAAAGAGGTAACAACAAAATTAGCAAAGAGGTTTATAAATTAAGATTGCAATCCTTTTTGCACTTTGCTTAGGTTAAGGAATAAGTGTTCATTCCAAGGCAGGCTAAAATTTATGTGAACAATCTCATTTCAAAGGTTTAATATTTAAGTAGTCTATACTATTTCGGAGGCTTAAAATTTATATTGCGGAATACTAAGTCTCGTTCTTTCTCTTTTGATTCACATTTTTTGGCAGGTGTTCTTCTCTTTTGGAACTTCTATGGACTTTGTTATTTCTCTTTTGATTCATATTTTTTGGCAGGGAATATGTTGCAAAGCAGCTTTCCCTTTCTCTTGTTAGTATTCATACCTATTAAACTATTATAATATTATTAATAATTTTTTATTATTATTCATATCTATTAGATTATTCTAATATTAATAATTCATTCTTATTTTGCTTTCATTTGTATTGTGTAATTTATTTAACTCTATTTTATTAAATTCATTTTAATTTTGATTTTGATTTTCATAATTTTTATATATATTTATATTTTTATATATTCTTATTTTTGGTTTAATTTCATAATTTTTATTTCTGTTTTTCTATTTTTTAATTTATTTATATTTATACTTTTGGTTTTATTTACCCCTTTACTCATTTGAAGGGTAATCTAACCATTTGACCTCGGTGCCAATTGCACGACATCATGTTTTTATATAAAAAAATTAATTATTTTCAACTTCTTTTTAAAAAATTTAACTATTAGTTGTAGGGACAATCTATCGTAGTCGATTAGTTGTCGTCGATGCGCAATAGTCATCGTCGATGGAGCGTGTTGGAGTCATCGGTCTTCGACGAGTGGTGTTGAGAAGTCATCAACTAGGAATAGGCCTACTAGTCGAAACAAGCCAATCGAATTTAGAGATGGATCATTCGCCCTTCCTTAAGAAGCAATGGTCCCCATTGCTTGCTCATGCAGATGAGGAAAATTCTCAGTCACTTCAGCAGTAGAATACCACTTTTCTTGGGCTGGAAGTTGTCCGGAGTTGGCCACCTAAAACAAGGGGATTGCTTGCATCCTTGTATGGTGTATTCATCGGCCTACGATTGTATCATTAGGTAGAGGCTCTTGAACACCTAGGTGTATATCTTCAGAAATTGTCATCTGCAAGTTACTTTGTTCAAGTAATGGTGCATGATATGGTCGAAATAGATCCACATTGAATACTGGATGTCAACCCAGGCATGAAGGAATGTTGAGCTTAAAGGCATTTTCCCCAATATTCTCAAGAATGGTGTAAGGACCATATTTCAAAGGCTTTAAATTCTTGTATGGAACTGTAAACCTGTCTTTCTTGAGATGTAACCAGACCTAATCCCCAACTTGAAAAGAATGAGGAATACGATGCTTGTCGTGTCGACCCTTAGCTTTTACATTAGCTTGATGTAACATCTCCTACGCTTACTTTTGTATGTCACAAATTTGATCACTGAACTTGAGTGCTTTCTCAACTTCTCGATGTCCATGGTCGGTGTCAACCAAGGCAGTCATCCGGTTGACTAATTCGAGAGGCACCGAGGGCTGAAATCCATAATAAAATTCAAATGGAATCTTTCCTGTAGAGTTGTGTTGTGCTCGATTATAGCTATGTTGGATGTGCGAAAGACTTTCATCCCATGTTCGACGATGCTGGTGATTGTACATGCGGACAAGTTGTTCTACCAAGAGATTCACAAATTTTGTGTTTCCATAGGTCTGGAGATGGAACGTGGCTGACATCGATAGCTATGTGTCGAGTTGTTTCCAGAGCATCTTCCAGAAAGTGCTTTGAAATTTGGAGTCGTGGTCGGAAATGATTGAAGTCGGCAAGCCATAGTGTTTCCAGACATTCTCAATGAAGAGATGAGCAGTATGTTGTGCGGTTATGGTCTTCTTTCAAGGAATAAGGATAGCCATGTTGGAAAATAAATCTAGCATAACCAGGATTGCATCATGCTGGTGTTGGGTAACAGGATATCCAGTCAAACAGCCTAGGGAAATGGACTCCCATGGTCGATTAGGAACTAGAAAGGGTGTATGCAAACCCTGTCGTCGGTTTGGTGGCTTAGTGATGGCACAAACCACGCACGACTTGATATACTTGTCGACATCCGTCTTGAGTGAAGGCCAATAGAAGTAGTTTTGGAGTACGGCGAGTGCCTTTGTTACTCCAAAATTTCCTACAGTTTTGTTGTAGTGTGCGTCCCAAATGAGCTTTTGTCGATGCTCACCTATTGGTACACAAAGTTTTCCAAGCTTGTATAAAAAAATTTCCTTTACGTGGTAGTCGAGAGCAATCGACTAAGGTTTCTGTATTTTTCAGTACACCATCGAGAAATCAACATCTTGTTCATATTGTCGTGGCCAAGTAATGGTGTCGTATCCATGCATACTTAAGATTGTAAGAAATGAAGTAACCAGTGGTCGACTAAGGCAATCAGCTGCTGCATTGGCTTTGCCTTTTCAATGCTTAATTACCAACTAAAACTATTGTAGGTAACTAATCCACTTGACCTGTCTAGTCATCTGTAGCTTAGACTGAGATGGAGCAAACTGTAGGGGCTTATGGTCGGTATGAATCATTGTTTCCTTGCCAAGGACACAGTATCTCGATTGCTTAAGAGCTGGTACAATGGCATAGAGCTCCTTTTCATATGTCCAATACTTCCTAATAGTGTCATTGAAAGTCTCCGAGTGGAATGCGACTGGGTGGTTGGCTTGTGTGATTATGGCACCGATAGCATAGTTGGAGGTTTCGATTTTGACTTCAAATGGATGATGTAAATCGCGTAGCACAAGTACTGGTGCAGTACAGAGTTTGTGCTGGAGCTTCTCAAAAGCTTGTTGTTGTGTTGACATCCACTTGAAGATAGTATTCCCACTTCCTTTAGTTAGCTGAGTCAAAGGACAAGCTATATGAATGAATCCAAGTAGGAATCATCGATAAAGATTTGCCAAACCAAGAAAAATTCTTAGTTCATGAATGTTTTGAGGAATGGGCCAATATTTGAGGATCTGTATCTTGTTTAGGTCGACGTGAATTCCTGCAGAGTCAATAAAATACCCCAAGTATTTAATGCTCTCAATCACAAATGAACACTTTTCCAAATTCAAGTAGATTCGATGTTTTTGGAGGGTGTCGAGGACTTGTTGGAGCTATCGAACATGTTCCTCCCACGATCTACTAAAAATCAGGATGTCATCGAGGTAGACAATAAAAAATTTGCTAACAAAAGGTTGAAGAACATCATCCATGTATCGCATGAAGGTTGCAGTGCATTCGTTAAACCAAAAGGCATGACTAACCATTCAAACAATCCTTCCTTGGTTTTGAAAGCAGTTTTCCATACATCAAAGGGATCGATCGTAATCTACGGATATCCCAACTTGAGATCAAGTTTAGTGAATAATTTAGCACCTTTCAGACAATCAATCAATTTGTCTATTCTTGTTAAAGGGTACCGTTTCTTTACCGAAATATTGTTGAGTTCCCTATAGTTGATGCACATGCGCCAAGTCCCATCTTTCTTCGGAACAAGAAAAACTAGACTTCCACAAGGAGATGAATTGGGTCGAATATGGCCCTTATCGATCAAATCTTGGATCTGATGATAAATCTCTTCATTATCAATAATGGACCTCTTGTAGACAGATGTGTTTGGTAATGAAGAACCAGGAGCAAGTTCAATGGAGTGTTTTACCTGACAGTGTAAAGCTACTCCGTTTGGTTCTTTGTACACATTTTGGTATTCTTCAAGAATGTTTTCGATCCGTTGTTGTTGTCGAGGACTACAGTTGTTGGCGATTCAACTAGTTGCTACAAGCTTCCTAGAATCATGAGGCTTAATCATGATCAGCGCGAATTTCTAAGCATGGTTGATTAAATTTTTAACATGTTTAGCATATACCATCTCAACTGTCGATGCAAGTCATAGCTTTGGTATACAATACCACTGATCCCAAATTTTCACAATCACCTTCTCCGGTCGTGATTGATAACTTCCATGTCGATCCGACAAGTATGGATTTCCAAGCAAAGCATCATCTTCTAAGAGTGGTGCCACATCACATAGTACTTCATATTTGAAAGGCTCAATGAAGTAGGTGAGTTTGCATTGTCGGGTAATTCAAAGTTCCTGTCCATCCTTCATCCAAACGATGTTATAAGGTTGAGGATGCACAGTAGTGACACTTGAATGATGATGCTACAAGTGTTTTGCAAGTTGAAAAAGAAGTACCAATTCAGTGCAGTATTGAGTTTCAGGACAGTTTGTGGCATATGTATTTTGATGGCTCACCATCCAAAGAAGGAGCAGGGACAGGAATTGTACTCATTTTTCCAGGAGGTGAGATAATATCTTTGATGTATAAACTGGAATTTTATACAACCAATAATATCGCCAAGTATGAAGCATTAATTCTTGGTTTAAGGGTTGCAAAAGATTTAAATATTCAACAGCTGGTTGTTTTTGGCATCTCTGAGTTAGTAATTCAACAAATAAAGAATTTTTATCAAGTAAAACAACATCTGTTAAAAATTTATAGGAATGAGGTATGGGATCTTGTGGATAATTTATTTTTAGCTTTTAACATCTTTCATTCCTAGAGATCATAATCAGACAGCAGACTCTTTCGCTTTGGCAACCACTTATTTTAAAATCCCACAAAAAAATCAACTCAGATATCCAATTGAGGTTAGATACAGACCTTCGATTCCAAATAATATTAAGCATTGGAGGGTGTTTCATGATGATCAGGAGATTAAAAAGTTTCTAGAATTGACAGGTGAGTTTTCCACTTCATTAATTGATCAAGATCAAGATGTTGATATTGATGAAAGTGCTTCTTATTCAAAAAATTCAATTGGCAATCATAAAATAATTGAATTAAAGGGAAATTTCATTCCCAAAGGCCTTGTTCCTCTGGAAAGATTGTTTTCAAAAAATGAGACTCTATTGAAGCCCACTATGCAGTCCTCTGAAGATAATATTTTGAGATGTAATATTGGTACTACTGATGAACCTAATATGGTTAAAGTATCCAAGGCACTTTCAGATGTAGAAAAGAACAGTATATCAAAATTTTGAAAGAATTTGTCGATATTTTTGCTTGGTCATACGAAGATCTGAAAACCTATAACAGCAGCATAATTCAACATAAGCTTCCTTTAAATCCTAATACTAATCCTTTCCGAAAAAAAACTTAGAAGAATTAAATCAGCATTTCTACCCATTATTGAAAAAGAGGTTAAAAAACTGTTGGATGCAAAGATTATTATAACTCTTAGATATTCTTCTTGGGTAGAAAATCTAGTGTCGGTAAGTAAGAAAAATGGTGAAATAAGGCTTTGTATATATTTTTGGAATCTAAATAGATCTTCCCCTAAAAAAACTATCCATTGCCTAATATTGATCAGATTTTACAGAAAGTGGTTGGTGCTCAAAGGATATCTATGATTGATGGATTCTCAGGGTACAATTAGATTGATGTGCATTCAAATGATAGAGAAAAAAAAACCTTTACTACTTCTTAGGGAATGTTCATGTATGCCAAAATGTCATTCGGCCTCATGAATGCAGGTACAACCTTTCATAGGGCTATGGATATAGCTTTTGTCGGAGAAAAAGATAATTTCATGGTAATTTATTTAGATGATATCATGGTTTTTTCTAAGTGTGATGAAGCACATCTCAAACACCTTAGTAAAACATTCCTCAAATACAGAAAAATTGGACTGTCTTTGAATCCTAAAATATCTCATTTTGCTATGCAAGAAGGAAATCTTTTGGGCCATATAGTTTCAGCTGATGGAATTAAGATAGATCTTGAATGTGTCAAAGACATCCTGAAGATCAGTATTCCTAGAAATAATAAGGAAATTCAATCTTTTGTTGGGAAGAGTAATTTTTTAAGGTGGTTCATTCCTAATTTTGCAGAGATCATCAAGCAAATAACAACAATGTTGAAAAAAATCAAGAGGTAAAATGGACAACCTAGGCTAGATCATCATTTGAAAAGATAAAGCAAGCTCTCATTGAGGCTCCAGTGTTAGTAAGTCCAGATTTTACAAAATAATTTTTGAATTTTTCTTTCGCTTCTGAAGATACCATAGCGGCAGTTATTTTACAGAAAAATTCAGAAGGCTTAGAGCAACCAATTTATTTCTTTAGTAAAACCTTGATGGATTCTGAACTCAAGTACAGTTTATTGGAAAATCAGGCTTATGCTCTAGTCAAAGCTCTCAAGTTTTTTTGAGAAAACCCTAGTGCCTAGCTACCCTGCGCCCTGACTTGTGCGTCCCCAGCCGCGGGCTCTTGCATCCTGCCATGGATCCGCCGCTGGCCCCTTCTCCTGAGGAGCACAAATGCCTCTTGGAGGCTACCTTCCGTTCCCTGGTCGCCAACACTCCCACCCCCCTGCTCCCTCTGATCAATCGGATTTCATTAAGCGAGCGGCCGCACCTCGCATTCAGATCCTGTCGACGGCTTCAAAGTTAAAAGCCCTGGCATTGAGTGAACGTGGGTTGATTGGACAATTTACTGGAATATGGTCGTCCCCCAAATCAATGGATGCATGGATAAACAAGAACTATATGCCTCTGATCACTGGTGGTCTACAACACTATTTCTGTGGTAAGGGTTACTTCATCTTTCTTTTCGAAAACAAATCTGATAAGGATCTAATTTTTAGAAGCGACCCATATTTTATGGGCCCCCAGGGTTTATATCTTAATAAATGAAGTCTCTCTTTCGATCCCGAAAAAGATGTTCCATCTGGTGTTCCATTCTGGGTCTGGATGCCTCACTTGCCCCTGCATTGTTGGGACGACGAAACTCTCCATGCTATCAAGAACTCGCTAGGAAAATACATTGATAAAGCTAAACCAAAGGGTCCTCTATTTGCTTGTGCCAGAATTTGTGTTGAGGTAGATCTCGAAAAAGGCCTACCCGAGGAAGTTAACCTACAGATGGATGGGTGGGAACACATGCAGAAAGTGGATTACAAACATCTACCTTTTAAATGCAAAAAATGCCATGAATATGGTCATTTTGTTAAAAATTGTCCCAAGAATGTACAAGACAATGTTGAACAGGTTCAGGAGGAAGGCTGGCAACAAGCTAAAAATGGAAAGGCCATTCCCCAAACCAACAAAATCTCACAGGGCCCTCTCGTCAGTAGAACCTTAAAAAACAAGGAGATCACAACCAATAACAGCTTTTAGAACTTGCAATGTGAAGCTGGAATGATTGTCGATGCGGAGGGAATCCCAGAAGAACCAACAAGCGAAGAAACCATGATACCTGATGTTCCAGAAAAATAACCAGTCGAGGAAACCACCACCCCAGGTGGCTCGTGGGATGATAAAGTTAAAAGCAAGTTTGTGTCCTCTTCATCTTCCCTAGATATCTCCTGGGATTCATTTGAGGATGGTGACTTAATACAACACCCAAACACCAGAGGCAGAAAGTCCCAAAGGTATCACAGAGAAGTAGAAACTGAAAGAGAAATAGAGCTAGGGAGACAAAAAATTCTAGAAGACATGAAGATCCTCCAACAATCAAAATCACAAAGTGGTCTGAAAGAAGGTAGGTCCCAAGCAGGACCTAGCCCAACTAAGAAGTAATGTTAACAGTCTCTTGGAACTGCGGGGGTCTCGGTGGACAGAACAAAGTTGAAGCACTAAAAAACATTCTCAAGTCTGAAAAGCCGGATCTCTTATTACTCCAAGAGACTAAAATGAAGAGCGCTGAGACTCTAGCTATCTCAGGCTCCATCTGGAAAGACAGCCACGGAATCGCTATCAATACTTGTGGAGCATCGGGAGGTATTGCAACCCTGATATCTTCCAACTTTGTACTCCTCTCTTCACTAGAAAACAGTCACTGGCTCCTCACTGAAATTAGATCGAAAGACAACAATAACTCCATATACGTCTGCAATGTGTATGGACCCCTACATCATAGGGATAAACTCAATTTTTGGAAATATATCAACAATCTCAAAGACAGCATGCGCGGAGAAACTTTTATCATAGCAAGAGACTTTAATGTCACTAAGAACCAGCGAGAAAAGCGTGGTGGAAACATAATCTGCGATCCCTTTGGGGAGAAACTTGAGGATCTTATACTCGAGCTGGACCCTATGGATATCCCTCTCAAAAATGCCAAGTACACGTGGAATAACAGGAGATGTGGAGCCGGGAACATTGTTGCTAGGCTGGATCGTTTTCTGGTAAGTTCTTCTTTCTTTAACTCCAATTTTTTAATCATCTCATTCACTCTCCCCTGCACCTCATCCGACCACAAGCCCATTTTCCTTTCTATCTCAACTCCTGAAAACTTGGGCACCATCCTCTTTCGCTTCAATCCACTCTGGATCCATTCCCCTGACTTCCTCAATTTAATATCTCATGCCTGGAACTCAAAATTTTCAGGTTCTCCTAGTTTCATCTAGGAATCAAATCTTAGAGCGGTTAAATTTGAGTTAAAAAAGTGGTCCAAACTCTCCTTCAAAAATCCCCTCAGCTCCAAACTCTCCAATCTGCATCTCAGGATGGAATCACAAGAGGTCACACCCACAATCATCAATGAAGAAAAAGCTCTAGAATTGGATTTCCTCAGAGCTGCCGCATAGGAAGAGGAAATTTGGAGAGTTAAATCAAGACAACTTTGGCTAAAAGGTGGTGACAATAACACCAAATACTTCCACAATCAGGCAAGAGCCCGACGTAGTCAAAATGCTATTATAGAGCTTAAAAACAGTAATGGTGATAGGATCAATGGCCAAGAGAATCTCGAAGCTCTGACTCACAATCACTTCAAATACCTCTTCTCAAACAGTGGTGAAACTTATCCGGTAGCACAGGCTGATCTCTTGGATGGGATCCCCATCCTAGTCTCTGATAGTGCAAATCGCGAGTTGGCCAAACCAATCCTAGAATACGGAATTGAGCAAGCCATCTGGTCTTTCCAAATGGACAAAGCCCCTGGACCAGACGGTGTCACTATAAACTTCTATCGGGCCACCCGGGAGATTATTAAAGATGACTTAAAAAGCATGTTGAACTGGACTAGAAAAAAAAAGATAAAATTGGTGGAGCTACCAATTCCTCATTCCTCGCTCTCATTCCCAAAGAGAAATCCCCTAACTCCATGAACCGTTTCAAGCCCATCTCCCTCTGTAACACTTCCTATAAAATCCTTGCCAAAATCCTTGCTACTAGAATGAAAAGAGTCACGGCGAAACTAATATCTCACTCCCAAGGAGGTTTTATTGTTGGCCGTCAAATCTTGGACAATATAGTCATCGTTCAGGAAGCAATTCATACTAGCATGGAAAAAAATCATCAAGGCATGGCCATCAAGCTTTATATGGCAAACGCCTTTGATAGAGTAAATCACAACTTTATCTACGCCATCATGGAAAAATTTGGCTTCTCCAGTCATTTTATCCGTTGGATCAGAGCCTGCGTTAACTCTCTCAGAGTAGTTGATTGGCATGGACTAATATGTAAAATCAAAAACAAGATCAGCACGTGGGGCTCTCGCTAATTGAACCCTGCGGGGAAGTTGATCCTCATCAACTCTATTCTCGTGGCCTACCCCTTATACTCCTGCTCCATCTCCCTCGTCCCAAAAACAATCATGATTGAAATCTCCAAAGCACTCCGCAACTTCCTATGGCAGGGGGGAAAACCAATGGCACAAAGAAATTTCATCTGATCAATTGGGAAACAATTTGCAGGCCTAAATTTTATGGAGGGGCTGGGGTCAAAGATCTTTCCTTAATGAACCTTGCCCTCGGTGCCAAAATTCTGTGGAGGCTCATCTCTAGAAAGAACGCCTGGTGGAAAGAAATCTTAAATAAAAAATAAATGCAGGGCAGTAGGGCCAGATGCGTGGAGCACATTGATCAAGATAAGAAAGGAATGGCTATATGGAACTTGTGCAAAAAATCAGCTTTCATCATTCAAAAAAATCTCTCCTGGATCCCTAGCAACGGTAAAAAAATAAACATTTGGAAGGACAAGTATGGCAACTGTAACCCTGTGAAAATATCTGATCTCAAAGAATTGAGATATTGGATGGAGCAGGCTAATATCCAAACCCTCATTGAGTTATCCAGCTGGTCCACACAAGGCAATTGGTTGGGCTGTATTCAGCCTGATCTCCCTGAACACTTGCAGTATGATTACAAGATCCTTCTTTCCTGCCTTCATGGTGCCATCCCCGCCCACATCTCGGTGAAGGACACTCGCTACTGGGGAAATCGGGGGGTCTACTCCGTAAAAGATGGTTACTCCTATCTGAATAGCCTAAATAATAGTTGCAGCAAAGATGAGAAATGGAAGAGTATGGGACAAGGATGGTCTTCTGAAAGTGAACATCTTCAACTAGATTTTAGCCCACAGAAAAATACTCACATCGGATAATCTCAAAAAGAGGGGAATCGCAGGGCCGGCTAGATGCATCCTTTGCAAAAATGCAGAAGAGACAGTCAACCATCTCTTCTTGGAATGCAAGTTCTCACAAGAAGTGTGGCACAGAGCTCTCCGGGACATTCAACCCAATCTCACTCTCTTAACCAACTGGGATGATCTCTTTGCAAAGTGGCATCTTTATTATAATGGCTCCTTCTCTAAAAAACCAAACTTCAAAAGAGCCTAGCTTGCCTTTCCCAAATTCCTATGCTGGAAAATTTGGACAGCCAAAAATCAAGAAATTTTCAAAGGCACAAGGGCAATTCCGGGGAAGATTGTTACCTCTGCTAAGACCCTGTGGACTGATACCCTCAGAAACAGAAGTATGAAAAACTTATGCAATGAGCCTCTTAGGGTGGAAGAGAAAATTTGGGTTTCCGAGCACCTGATCCCACCCAGTCCCTCTCCCCCTTCCTATATCAAGCTTAAAAAGGCCCAGACCTGGCATATCAGAATGGATTCAAAAGAGTTTCAAATCTGGATCCAAACTTTGGATAGTCACATCCTCTTCTTTGATGGTGCCTCTAAAGGAAATCCTGGGTTGGCAGGCACGGGGGAAGTTCTTATGGACTCTGATGGAAACAAAATGAATGACTATGCCTGGGGGATCGGCAAGAAGACTAACAATGCAGTTGAGTGGCTTGCATTGATAAAAGGATTGGAAATTGCAAGGAGCAAAAAATTCAGCGATCTTGTGGTTTTTGGGGACTCTATGTTGGTTATAAAGGAAGCTAGAAGCTTTGCTAATAACCGCCAAAAATCTACCTCCCCCCTTCACCATCACTTCATATTCTCAGCTAATGGTTTCCACTCTATCTCCTTTCTTCATATCCTAAGACACAACAACCAAATTGCTGATGGTTTGGCTAACATCGGGGCAAGTTTGAATTGCGGTCATGCTATCTCAAATGGCCATCATAAGTTTGATGTTTGGGTGCCATAGACTCCTCCTTCTAAACCCTCCCCAATCTTGGTTACTTCCCCCTTATCCCTCCTTCCCTCACCCTTCAAGGGTCGCATTTACTCCTCAAATCTTCTTTGGATCCTAGCTCACATCCTCCATGTCTTTTCACCATTTTCGATCGTAGCCTCTAACCCCTCCCACCTGTCCCGCATGCGCTACCCTTAACTGTGGGCTCTTCCAAAGGCCCCCTCCCAACTATTTCATGCAGGGTGGCGGCCTTTGCAACCTGCGTTCCTCTGTGGGTTTGTTTCCATCATTCTCATGTGAATTCTTCTGCTGGTTCCCTTATTGTGCCATGGCGGATCTTTTCCATTCTCTGCACTATAAAGATTGTAGAATGGGACAATCTGGCTCTGGCAGAGGTAAGAAACGCTACCTCAATGAAATTCTGCAAAGTAACGAAGGCAATGAAAGACGAGGGGCCCCTATCCTGGCTTGCAGCAATCCTCGTCAATCTAAAGAACAGGGTAATGGAAGGAGATGGGTACCTCTAGACACAAGCATTGGCATGGGTAACAGAGGTGCTATGCACTGTCTCGGTAGTGGTTTCGACTGTGGTACTGGAAGCCAGAAGCTTCCAAAAACTCTGAAACTTGGACATGAAGCCCCGCATCTCTCGGCGCGTAGCAACCCTGAAGGCTATGGCAATAAAAATTTGAACCACAGTTTGGGTTTCCAGGGAAACCTGGTTTCTCCAGACTCTCCCCATGGGCAAGCTAGTCCCTCCCCTGAAGCTCATGCACAGCTGCAAGACCTGGAATCCCAAGTCCATTGGCT
Source organism: Larix kaempferi (assembly GCA_027924585.1). Classification (NCBI taxonomy): domain Eukaryota; kingdom Viridiplantae; phylum Streptophyta; class Pinopsida; order Pinales; family Pinaceae; genus Larix; species Larix kaempferi. Next base: position 25,359,723 of record BSBM01000305.1, read on the forward strand.
TCGTGGCGATTCAATGGATATGAAGAAGGAAATTTTGAACCTAGCCACCTTTGTGCAGATCTCTAACTTTGAAATAAGGAACAACACCGGAAAGGAGAAAGACCACTTCGAAAAGTTGATGGGTAAGCATGATACATTTTATAGCTATCTTCGAATTCTGGAAGCAAAAGTGGATTGTATAAGGAAGCACCAGGATTAACAATAGAAGCAGTCCCTCTGTTATTTTGAATGTGGATGAAGACAATGCAGCCCTAGCATCTGACAGCAAGGAGAAAGTCCGTCACCAAGCTAACTGATATGGCTCATGCTTTTCTAGGTGACTGTGTAACTCTTTTTGTTTATCTTATGCACCTCTGAATCTATGTAATGGGTTTTTGCTCTGTTTTAGGTCATGTTTTAGAATTTTCTGCATCTTTTTGTAATAGGCTTAATGCCTTTTTTGAACTTCAGAGGCTGGACAGTGAGATGTTTTCTTTGGCAACTCTGGTTTTATGGGAACAGCCTCCCCGGCTCTATGTAATACTTTCTCCTTTTAATACAAAGCTAGTTAACCGTTTGTGTAAAAAAAAAAAAAAGATCTCAAGTTTTTCAAAATTTATTTGTTGCATTCAAAAAATTTAGCATATGTTCCTAACGCAGCAGTTAAGGAAATTTTAGTACAACCTGATAGTGAAGGGAAAAGAGGGTGTTGGATAGCTAAGATTATGGAGTATGATATTGAAATCAGGCCTACTAAACTGGTGAAAAGACATGGTTTGGCTAGAATTCTTGCAGATTCAAATTGTGAATCATTAGGCCTTCATTTGGTAACAAATCGGTCAGCGCGGGAGTAATTGCAGATAGAACAAAATAAAGAGCACATTTATGACAGATATGTTGAGTCTCCTTGGTATGGTGATAGTTTATTTTCTGTTGTATTTACAATGCCCCCACAATTTAAATAAAAAAGAATGTAGGTCATTCAAACTTAAAACTATGAAATATTGTTTGGTTGACCAAATGTTGTATTGGAGAGATCCTGGAGGGATACTTCTTAGGTGTTTGGATAAGTCTGAAATTGATTGGGTCAAAACAGAATTACATGAAGGTGCATGTGGGAGTCATAAATATTGGAAAGCTACAGCCTTCAAGATCCTGCGAGCAGGCTATTATTGGCCTACCTTGTTCTCATATGTATATGCCCAAGTTAAAGCTTGTATGCAGTGTCAAAAATTTTGTTGGTAAAAAAAAGAAAAGCTTCAATCTTTGCCTTTAAATCCCATTGCAATAAATGCCCCATTTCAGCAATGGGGGTTAGATTTCATAGGTGAGATTAACCCTCCTTCTAGTGGGAAACATAAATGGATCTTAATAGCCACTGATTTCCCACTAGAAAGGAAACTGATAAAGTCATTATAAAATTTCTCCAGGAAAACATTTGAGTAGATTTGGTTGTCCGAGGAAATTAGTGACCGATCGTGCTCAGGATTTTAAGTCTATGGCTATGATTGATTTCTTCAAAAGAAATGGTATCATACCCAAGCATTCCACACCCTATTACCCTCAAGGAAATGGGTTGGAATAATCTACAAATAGGAATATCAGTAATAGTATTAAGAAGATGTTATTTCAAGAAAAGAGGTCTCGGGACACAATGCTGAAATATGCTCTTTGGGAAGATCAGATAACTACTAAAAAGGCTATTGGTACATCTCCCTTTCAACTTGGTTATGGAACTGATACTATTTTTCCTATTCAGTTGGGAATTCCAGTAATGAAGTTTATACAAGATAGTGAGGCGGAGCCAAATGAAATTCATAGAAGAATTTTTCTGCTAATTTAATTACAGTAGGAAAGGGAAGCATTGGCAGGAAAGGCACAGGCCTACAAAAATAAGGTAAAGGAAAGGTTTGACAGAAGAGTTAAAGAATACACTTTCTTTCTCGGTGATATGGTACTCAGGTGGGAAGCACACAAGGATGAAAAAGGTAAGCATGGGAAATTTGATAACCTGTGGTTGGGACCTTTCAAAATTGCAAAAATTCTGGGAAACAATACTTTTGTGCTGCAAAAATTGGAAGGTGAAGAACTTGTTGGCCCAGTCAATGGGCGCTTCTTAAAACATTTTTATACTTACTAAAGATATTGGTGTCCTAATTCATTGTATATATTGGTGAGTTGTGGTTTTTATTGAATAAGACTCTAGCCCAATGGATTTGTATATAATTTTACTTCCCAGTTGGTGTCAGAGTAGTTTCAGTTTCAATTCCAGGAGGCAACTAGCCTATGTATTCTTGGAGCCTCACAAGGAGGACTCCATCCCCCAGCCGGAGCCATATGTTAGTACTGGAGTTGTACTTAGGTTTTTTATCATGTCTTTTTACTCTTTTATTTTATTACATCAATTCTTCTCTATATTTTAACTATATGTTTTTCCTCTACTCATATTTCCTAGTAGTTCTTTTACCTTACCTTATGCATTTCCTAGTTAATGGATTTAATTTGGCTCATACTTGTTGAAATCTTTCCTTAAGTCTTCAATATGTGATTTTACATGATTGTTAACTCATTTTATGGAGATTTATTAATATTTTTCTAGCATATGTTACTTGACACATTCCGACAATGTAATAGATGGAGGTTATAGAGACTGGCGTTGCCGGAATGCCAAATCATGAGAACTAGTGGCCTAATGCTTGGCTTGTGATCATGCAATAGATTTAAATGAAATATTTTGCTCGTGATTTATATCAGAAGTGATTCTCCATCTGTAAAATTCATGATTAAGTCCGATAGAATGAATTTAATATGTCATGGTTTATTATTTAACTTTTCCCTAGTTTTATGATTTCACTGGCTAAGACAGTTAGAGACATCTGTTCTTAGTTGGGTTCGAGCTCGTTCCAGATATTTGTGGTTTAATAGGTGTCCGACAGCTGGAAGTATGAAGAAAAGTGGTAAAATTTGCAGATTCGAGCTAGTTAACATGAAATGGGCAAAGGAATTTCCCAAATGCGCCAAGATTTTTATGGATGCAGGTTGGTATTCTTTCTTTGAGAGAATTACAGGCTATAGTGTTGAAGTCACTCGGTATTTTGCTCAAAATTATATGGGTTCATCCATCAAATTCCAGACTTTAAATTTTGAATTGGCCAAGGGATCAGTTGCACTTGTAATGAGATTACATGTCGAAGGGGATCATTGGTTCAAGAAACATCCATTTGAAGTAGATTTGAACTTGTATTTACTGCTTGGATATGAGTCTTTGGATTGGAATAAAGGTATACATTTAAGAAATGTAAAACAGGAATGGAGAGATGTTCTGGGTGTCATACAACACTATGTCACCTATGATGGTAGGTTCACCACAATTTATAGGTATCATCTCATAAGTCTCCTTCATGTGCATGGACAGTCTAAATTGAATTTACCCTATTATCTATTTAAGAGCCTTGTAAAGATGGATACTAGAGTTAAGAGTCATCTTGATCACATAAACCGGTCAATTTTCCATCATGGGTTAGTTAAGTTGTTGGTTGTAACCGAGCTCAGAAAGCATAATCGTTCCTGGCATCATTTTCTTTTTTGGCCAGGTTTTAAACCAGAAGAAGTTAAAACATCAAATGATTCGGAGGTTGAGGTTAATAAAGAAGATACAGCGAATTCAATTCATAAGAAGACAGTCTCATTTAGTGAACGAAGAACTCGGGGGGAACATGGCACCTCTAGGTCTCATAGGGGATATAAGAGAAAATCTAAACAGGAAACAAAGCATACTGAAAAAGGGCCTTATATGGAGAATGAACCTATTGCAAAGGCAGATGAGGGAAATGATTTAAATAAAGAGGTTCTAGAATTTAGTAATGAAGTTACTTCTATCCCTCAGACACCCAAAATAAAAAGGAGAAAGAAAGCTTTGAAGAAAAATAAAAATTTATGCCAAAAAAATCATCTCTCGACCCTGAAATTCAAGTTACTTCTCCTTTGAACACAGAATGAACTAAGTGGAATAACAAGACTAGGCCTACAAATAAACTTAGAATGAATGTCAAGGCTATTATGGACCCTAAGTTCAAGAAGAATGAGGTAACCAGTATTGGGGATTCTTCCAGTGAAGAAGATCCTAAAATCAAAGGTATGGAACAGACATTAGCTCAAACTCTAGAGAACATTGAAAAAAGTCTGAAAATTTTTCCAGAGATGTCTAAGGGAAATAGAAGAGATAAGGGTAAGTGCAAGGTTCAAAATTTTGAAATCAATATGAGCTCAAAACCTGTCATTGTGGAAACTCAAGCAGAAGATACTGATGTACAGAAATTAGAGCAATTATTTAAAGTTCAACAAGTTTCAATTGATAAGGACCAAGTTAAAATTACTTCAAATCTTAATGAAGAAATCCCTATACATCAAGCACAAGTAGAAACAGATTCAGAAATTAAGGTTCTTAAGAAAACATTGCAACACTATAAGTCTCAAAATGAAATCCTCAACGACTCCAATGATAAGTTGATGCAAGCAAATAGAAGGTTAAGGAAGGATTTGAATGAAATTAATTCCAATTACCAAGAACTAGCAGAGGCTGCACAAGAAGCTGTAAAAACAACGAAAATGGTACAACAGAAAAATGAAGAATTGGTCAAGCAAAACAGGGAGCTTCAAGAAAGAATTCAAGCAATGGAAATAGAACAAGCTAAATTACAAAGAATATCTCAAGCATTGGATGGACTTACCATGTTGGTTGATGCAGCTAGGAGTATTTGACAAATCATCTTCAACAAATTCCACTAATATATGCATATGTGGCAGATATATCCAGATGACAAATTTTGCATGTAAATAGTCATTGTAATATTTCTTTTCTATTTTCAGTTAGTTCGATCCCTCCAAAAGTGGATCTGAAACTGATTTAGTTTGAAGTTGAACTATTAATGTAAAGAATAGAATGTAAGTAAGGGTTGATTTTTTGGGGGAAAAGGTCAGAAGATATTATGTTTGGTCACCTTGTTTACGATTTTGTTTTCTGATAAAGTATTTATCTTTAAATGCTCCTGAGTTGGTGTGCTTTTACTATATCTCTTGTCCAGAAAGTGTTTATGTTCATAAATATTTATACCTGATATTTGGATATAGTATATCCGTCATGTATTAGGTTTTAAATCTGGTTTATCTTGTTATTGATTTCATGTTCACACAGTCTCTGACGTTGTTTACTTATTATATCATCACCTGTTGTTGATTAGTTTTCTTTATATTTCTTTACCCCGATCCTCATCCTTTCCCTTATACCTTATAAAATGCAACCACTTCTTAATTTCAAATCCTATTTATTTGAGATGCCTAAGCTTTGTATTTCTCTAGTCTAGGTACAAACTCCAGTGCAAACACCTTAAAAGGATTAACTTTGTCAAAGGCATTTCTTGCCGAATTGCTAACTGAAGTCGAGCCAAATGAACTAGTGAGGCGAGAAATAATCTCATTGAAATGCTCGTACATTTCAGTTCGTTGTCGAGCAAGTGCTTGCTCAATGAGTTGCTTTGTCTCTTCAGTTGCATGTTTATTGTCTGCTTCTTTTGCCATCTTTGGTTGAGTGTTGCGAGATGGTAGATACTCAGAAGTCAAAGGTAATATTTGTCTGGATTGTTGGGTTTGTGAGCGTGTCTGAACATGCATAAGTCAGGTAAATTCAGCAAGAGGTGTCTCCACAAAACTTACGCTAGATCAAGCTCTGATACCAATGATCCGCGTTGTCTGGGAGTTCAATGGGGTACAACAGGTTCGACTGAGTGAGACGAGGTCTGTTATGGCAGAAGCAACTTAACTAAGTTGACAATCCAGAAAAAGAAAACAATCAGCAATATCCACAGACAAAATGCAAGAATTTGGATCAAAAAAATTTATATTATTTATTCTGTGTTCCTCCTCTTTTATGTTACAATAATGTACAAACTTATATAGATTGTTGAGAACGCTTCAGCTGCCTTCCCGTTACATTCAGTTACAACGAAGTTGTAGCGGTCTGAGAAGTGCAACCATCACAGTCGACTGGAAGATAGAGGGACAATCTGTCATAGTCAGTCAGTTGTCGTCGGTGTGCAATAGTCATTATCGATGGAGTGTGTTGGAGTTGTCAGTCTTCGATGAGTGGTGTTGAGAAGTTGTCAACTAGGACTAGGCCTACTAGTCGAAACAAGCCAATTGACTTCATAGATGGATCATGCACCATTGAAGGTCCATGTTTTTCAATGAAGTGCACCAATGTAATGGTTTATTTAGTTTAATTTTATGGTGGTTCACTTCTAGAATCATGATGCATAAGTGAGGTACTTATTATAAATTTACAGGATGCACTAACTGGTCAGGTGAGAGTCAAACCAATTGAATGCACTGTGTGGTTATTTTATTTTTTTCAAAAAAACATGAAAAAGTTTATGAGAAATTTCAATTTTGATCCACTAAAAATGTAAATGAGGAGGTAGAAGCAATTTAACTATTATCTTATAGGGAAAGAAGGCATGGTTTCCATAGAGATAAATAAAATAAAATAAAATAAAAATTGAAGCATTTTCCCAAACATTGAAAACAACCAGTCAAGCATACATCTCTTGGAATGAGGAAACAGTTTCGTACTGGAGGGATGTCAATGGAAGAGAGTAAGCATTGATGTTTCTTTCATTGGAAGCACTGGAGGACAAGTAAAAATGAAATATTTGGTCAATTATTTTTACTTTTATTTTACCCTACTTTGGTGTGATTGACAAGAAAATGTATTGATGCATTTAATTTTAAGAGCACCATTGTACGGTGAATCTTAGTTTGGGAGAACCAGGGCATATCGTTTAAAATAAACACACCTTTAAGTTTTTTTCAACTTTTAATATAAAAACCTATATTTTATAACAAAATGTTTAAACATTTTCCAATGCACATATATGTGATAAACTCATCGATTATGTTTTTGGATTTTTTAATAAATAAATGTATTTTATAATTAAATGTAAAGTCCATCGTTGGCATGGTTAATACATAATGCACAACGAGGTGTATCACATAGGTGCGCACCAATTGGTAATGCATTTATCTTTATTGTGCATTGGGGCATCCAAATTTACAGAAACAAACCGGAGAGGTGTTTAGAATTTTATAATATAAAAATCTATATAATAGTACATTGCGTTCATTTCCAATGCACTTTTTATCTGAAGCACATTGGGGTGTGTGTCCAATATGGTGCCACACAACTATGCCTCATATGTGATGGTACACTAGTGCGTCAATATTTATTTATTTGATTTTTTTCCAGGTAAACTATCTTGAGGAAAACGTCCATGCATTTCTCCTCATTCAAGGATGGTATCTAGGGTAAACTCTAGATTATTTAGGGCACAAGGGCAAGTCAATAATAGGGTTTGAAGCCCTTAAAACAATATACTCATTATGAGCTCAACATTTCACTTATGGAAATAAAACCTAGGTGGGGAGGATAATACTCCATCCCACAACCACTCATAGAACCAATTGACGCCAAGGAATCAATATTTATGTAAATATACCATGAAGTTTATTTGAAGTTTTTAATATAAAATATATATATTTTATAACGAAATTTCATGTCCATAGTCGGTGTTCTTTATATTTCAAATGCACTAGGTCATATGTCCTATATATATATAAGAATGAAGTGTCATGTTCATTGTTTGGTGCTCTAGATATATAAAATGTACTAGTGGGGATGTATGGATGTGCACCAATGTGTCTTTGTTAATTTGATGTGTTTTCCTTATAGTGTTCTCCATATTTTGCTTCCTACATCCATCATTTCATTCTCTTCCACATCTGTCTCTTGAATAAGGAGGACTAGGGTTTCTTCTAATCTAATGAGATCCTTTATTGCTTCTACTTTCCTTTTACTACCTAGTCCCCTACAATTCCAAGAGACAACCTTAATTATTTACCTAATGAGGGAGTGTTACTATCACCTCTTGTATCTAGTGGCTTGTACATTCTTGGGATTTTAATAGAGATCATTTTTACTCCTAATCCATATGAGATCTCACTTATTGTTTAGAGGTGGAGATTTTTTCTTTCATTGCTAGTTCTTCTCTTTTTTTCTTTAGCAGCTTCCTTCCTGGCTTCTTTGGTAGTTGTTCCTCTTCTAATGCTTCTTCCTCTTATCACATTTGTTGATGGGATTTTTTCTTGGTTTCCATTCCAATGCAAAAAACAATGCTTTTATCCACATTGTTCTAACAGATATCTGAGGAAAGATGTTGACAAGAACGCTTTGAATTTCAAGAAAAAGGGTTATCCCAAAAGACTAGGGTTTCTCTTTTTCCTTATTTTTTGAGATATGTTGGTCCACAAGAAGTTGTTCCTTCTTTCCCTTTTTTATAGAATATGATTTTATTCATTAAATTTATTGGATCTCATTGTTCTAGGCTAACTCTTGCAAATCTACTTGTGGTAGTGCTACAATTTTATTTGAGGTAGAGATTGCATTATCAAGTGGGCCTACGATTTTGACTCCAAGAGCTGAGGAATACCCTATATTCTTGTTCCTTGAATATTTTTTAGTTGTTTGTTGTTAATATTCCTTTGATGGAGAGGTTTGAGTTGTCAAATCTTGCATGCAATCCTTTGAAAAATGTCCAATTTCATGGCAAATCTTGCACTTAAATGGGATTTGATCATAATCTGGCTTTTGAATATGCTTTTAGCTATCCAAAGAAAGATCAATGGCATTAGGGAGACCCTTGTTGTTACATCGTATTTTGCCACCTTGTGAGCATTTATACTCCTTGGCCTACCTTACACATTTATAGACTCAAAACCATACTTTTGGTTCTTCTTGAACCCCTTTTTCCCTATTTTTCCTCATGTACGTGAGCTACTTCAATACACATCACGTATACGTAGGCTAAATCACTACAGACCGCGCACATCGATTTTTGGTAAATAAAAGTAAAAACTCTATTTTTCGCTCCAAAAAGCGGCCATTGTGACCTTTGTCCCTCCATGTATCTTGAAACGACTCAATTCGACCTTTCACTTGCCTTTTGGAGGGTTATATATTGAGCTATTGTGGTGCATGGAAGGAGGAGAAAGAGAAGAGCATTGAAACTCTATCAAAAAATTTCCTTGCTTGAGTCTACATCCATTGATCCTAGTTGTTGTGAACCATTTATGTTCACCTCCCAAACTCTTTCATATCTTGTGAAGGATTCATTCTTTTACTCGTGAGTTTTCCATTGTATGGGGGATTGAAGTGGTGGAGGCACAAGTGGAGGGACCTAGTTCTTGGTTCATATGAGTTGCCGACAGGAGGTTGTATCTTGTACTTCTTGTTCATATTAATAGAAATACTCATTTTCTCGTCCATTTATATTGTGAATGATTGTTTATTATCATTGGGTGCATTTGCTTATATATATCATGTATTATGCTATTGTATATGCTAACATCTTTCATATATCATATGCACTTGTTTGCATTTATTGTTGATACTAAGCTGCAGGTTCAAGTGTTGTGATTCGAAAGCTCAACGGAATTCTTCATCGAACGTCCGGATTGAGGTAGGATCTCTATGTTGTTTATACGCATTTAAATTTATATAGCATATGTTGGGAAGTGATTTGGTTTCTCGGGTCCATCTGTCTGTTGTGATCTACCCCAAGCCATAGGAATTTTTTCTCCATAACAGAACTGGCGACTCTGCTTGGAAGAAGCCTCCATTTGGGGTTTTTGGGCAAATTTTCCTTGTTTTGGTTCTCTGTTCTTTCAGGTTTTTGTGTCAATGGTAGGTTGTTAGGTTCCTTATAGAAAAATCCTGAGTTTTCTTGGCCTTTACACTCATTTTTTGGTCACCTATCCTGCCATGTACGCAAGTTTGTTGTGGTTTACCCGTGTGTACACGCCACTATTAGTTAACTAGCCCATGTACGTACGTTATTGTTCATTGAACAGTTGCGTATAGATCCGGTTTAACCTTGTTTATGGTGTTGGTTGATGTTGGGTGAGTTCTGGGTGTTCCTGAGTCTTTTTGTGCCTATGTACTAACTGCCTCCTGCCCTTTTAGTGACTCGAAGCTCCTCTTTCTTTGTTTTTTTATAAATTGGTTTTTAACCATTTTTCTTTTTTTATAGCTCATTGGCTTGGCTGAGTCTTGCTTTTTGGGGTTTGTTGGGTTAATTGCGCTGCATTCTCTGCATTCTTTTCTGAAAAGTATTGATTCTAATTGCATTTTCATTTATTTATTTTGAAAATACAAAAACAAATTGCTTTTTTGTAATTGCATTTTGCATTGGAGTGCTTGTGACTTCATTAGGGTTTGATTGGGCATGAAATGTTGTAGAGAGATTGCATTTTATTTATGAAAAGAAACTTTGATTTGATTGTCATTTAGTGGCATGTATATTTTCATTGGTAGATGAGTTTAGTGTTTTTCGAGTGTGCATATCATTGAGTCATTTCATACCATTAGTTTCACCACAGTTTCACGACCATATTCCTTTGAGTAATCATAACTAATAAAATTAACGCTTAATTAAAATTGATTAAAACATTTTTATTTTCTAGGGTGCACCAACAAGTATAGGTTGTAGAGTCTTGGAATAGAACCTTTGAGAGTAAACGATCCAAGACTATCAAACACACATTATGTGTCTGACCAGGGAGTGGTGAAACCCATTGTATACATCAGTGTTCTCAGGACACTCTACTCATGCCAAAGTTAAGCACGAGTTCACAGAAGGTTAGTTGCGGAGATATCCCTCCAATACTTGCTGAACGTGGGAGATATCCAGGATTTGTTCGTATCTGGAGACTCTTGGGGGTTTTGACCCTTTTGAGTTTCGAGCTTAGCTACCCTGTTGATGTATATGTAACTTCGGAATGTATTTCATCTATATATTATTATACTCCTATAGAGATGTATTATTCCTCTATACGGAAGTGTCTTCATTTGTATTGACAAGTGTTGCAAGTGTCTTAACTTGTTGATGGGTTATTAGACCACCTATTGAGGGGTCGGCTCGGATTAATGTAACCTGGGGTTATTAGGCTGAGTTAGACAAGTCATACCCATAGGTTTATTGGACAAGACAGGACAAGTATAAATAGAGATCGGGAGATCTCTATTTGATCATCTCAGTATTGACTTCTACACTATTCGAAAAGTGGTGCACATGTGAGGAAGAGGATCACCTGCTAGTAGAAGATCTATCTCTAGTACTTTGGTTGTACTTTGGCTGTATCATTGCTCTTTCTATCTCTGAGGAAGTTGTGGGGTTTTTCACCTTTATGGTTTTCCCCAGTGAAACTCTTTGTGTCCATTGTCTTATGTGATTGCTTGATATGCTTGATACATTCTTGATATGATTGATATGTTGTACATGTTATTCTCTCAGTAAAGATACTAGAGTATGCTGAATTAATGCTCAAAATCTAACATGGTATCAGAGCTTCCCTGAGAAGAAGACATTGTGCAGTGGCAGAAACTAGGGTTTCTTGCTTATTGGGTTTCTCTCCACAGATTTTGGAAAAGAGGTAAGGTAGATTGACTCTACTCATCAAGGAGAATCTATCTGTCCAATCAGAATTCAATTCTGAGCACTTTCAGTTTTGGCCCTAAAAATTAGGGTTTCCACAAAAATAGGAATGTCTGAAATCTGAAGGCATAGCTGGACGCTCCTTGGAAAAATCGAAGTTTAGAGCTTTGGATCGAGATTTTTGGTTGGGTAAATCTCTGGGAAACTCAAACCCTAATTCAGGGTCCTCCCTAGTGAATCCTGGAGATTGAAAAGCATTTATGAAGGGTGAAACTTTGTAGTTCTGAAATTCTGAGTATACCAGGCTGATCAGCTTATCAAGGTTCATATTTCTATCCTTTCAAAAATTTGAAATTCACATTTTGAATTTTTAGGGTTTCTCCAACAAACCCTAATCCAGGACAAGATCCAATTTTCAGCAAGACAAGTGGTAAGACCTAAAACCTTTCTATTTCCATTTGAAGTACTCTTTAAGATGTCTCACCACACCAAGCTTGAGGATAAGCTTGAAGGGGCTGATAAATTTTGAGCATGGAAGTATAGGATTGGGTTAATCCTGGAAGAAAATGAGTTGGACATTTATATAAAGGAAGTGGTCCCTATCCCAAAAGAAGAAGAGGCTAAGGCTCTTCACAAGAAGAACTTGGTCAAGGCAAAGAGGATCATTGTTGATTCTATCAAAGGTCATCTCATAACCCATGTGTCTTCCCTAAAGACACCAAAGGAGATGTTTGATTCCCTGACCAAGCTATTTGAAGGGAAGAACATAAATCGAAAGATGACCTTGAGGGATCAATTGAAGAATATCAAGATCCAGAATGCGGAGACTATGCAGTCTTATTTCTCAAGGGTCTCCCAGATAAAAGAAAAACTTGAAACTGTGGGAGAAGACATAGAAAGTGGAGAAGTGGTAATGACCACTCTTAATGGCCTTCCTAGGGCATGGGATTCCTTCATCCAAGGAATTTGTGCTAGGAAGAAGCTTATCACATTCAGTAGACTGTGGGAAGAATGCTCACAGGAAGAAGCTTGAATTATAGCTTGAGAAGAGAAAATGGGGAATGAAGATCAAGCTCTCACAACAAACACCAGAAAGGATAATATCAAAAGGGAGCACTCTCATCACAAGAAAAGTAAACACTATCACCACAGACAGAAGGAAAGCTTTGGAAGATCTATGAAAGATCTTTCTCATATTTGGTGCTATACCTGTGATGAAAGGGGACACATTTCCATAAATTGCCCCAAAAACAAAAGAAAGAACAACAAGAAAAGACATCATGCTCATGCTGCTGAGGACAATGAACCTCCCAGGAAGAGGGCTAGAGAAGATAGTGAAGATTCTTCTAGTGATGAAGAATATGTTTTGATTTCTGCTCTCACCGGAAGGATTACTCATGGAAGTAATGATTGGCTTATAGATAGTGGGGCTTCTAAACACATGACAGGATTCAAGGAATCCTTTATGAACCTATCTGAACATGAATCACCCCACAAGGTGAAACTTGGGGATGACTACCAGTATCCAATAAAAGGGAGTGGTGAAGCCTCCTATAAACTAGACTCTGGAAAGTCTATGAAGATGAAAGATGTACTATATGTTCCAGGTCTCAAGAATAATCTACTCTCCATATCTGCATTGGATGTAAAAGGCATGAGGTTTGCATTTGTAGATGGCCAAGTCCTAATGTGGCGAAAGGGTAAGACCATTGATGATGCAGTGGTGATTGGAGAGCAAGAGAGAGGATTATACAAATTGAAGGGCCAACCAGAACAATCCATGGTCCATGATTCAGTAGAGCCAAGTGAACTTTAGCATAGAAGGCTTGCACCAATTGCAAGCAAAGGAGTAGAAGGTCTTCCTGAAATCCAGACAAAACATGAAGGCATTTGCAAAGGCTGTACAAAGTGAAAGAACACAAAGAAGACATTTCCAAGCAGTGAAAGCAAGGCAAAAAGAATCTTGGAAATCATCCACTATGATGTATGCGGTCCGATGTCATCCAGTTCTCTGAGTGGGTATGTATACTATGTTTCTTTCATTGATGATTTCTCTAGGAAGACTTGGGTGTACTTATTGAAGAACAAAGATGAAGTGTTTGACAAATTCAAGGAATTCAAAGCATTGATAGAAAACCAAACTGACATGAAGATCAAGATCTTCAGATCCGACAATGGCGGAGAATTCACTTCAGGTGACTTCAAGAAGCTATGCAGTGATTCAGGGATTAAGAGGGAGTTGACTACTCCTTACAATCCACAATAGAATGGGGTTTCCGAAAGGAAGAACAGAACAATCATGGAAGCAGCTAGGGCAATGCTCCATGACCAAGATCTACCCATGCACTTATGGGATGAAGCAGCAAGGACAGCGGTATATGTGCAAAACAAAACACCCCATAAGATACTTGACAACAAAACACTAGAAGAAGTGTTCACTGGTAAGAAACCAGAAGTTAGCCATCTCAAAATATTTGGTTGTCTAGTATACACTCACATCCCAAAAGAAAAGAGAACAAAACTAAATCCTTCAGGAAAGAAGCGCATATTCGTGGGTTATAGTGAAAGCTCGAAGGCTTACAGAATCTACTTCCCAGGATTCAAGAAGATTGATATCAATAGAGATGTAACATTTGATGAAAGCTCAGCATACATCAAATCGAGGAAAACACCAGTTTAAGATAATGAAGAACCCAAAATATCCAGAACTCAAGACACCACCATGAATGAAGCAGTTCCTGAAGAAGATCGTGAAATGGAAGATCCACAACAACCTGTAGATCCACCCCATGAGAAGGAATCTCACAAGAGGAAACCAGCATGGGCTAGAGAGCTCATCCAAGATGCAAAAAGGTTTGGCATTCCATAAGAGGAACATAGAGAAAGGAAAAGAACAAGATCACATACTAGCTATGTTGCTTTACTCTGTGACATAATGAACAAAGAACCTTCTAGTTATGAAGAAGCAGCAGAAAAGAAGGAATGGAAGGATGCCATGATCGAGGAGTACCAGTCGATCATGAAGAATGATGTTTGGGATGTGGTCCCAAGACCATATGGGAAATTTGTGGTGACTTCCAAGTGGATCTATAAGATCAAGCATGTTGCATACGGTAGCATAGAAAAGTATAAAGCTAGGTTTGTAGCTCGTGGCTTCTCCCAGAAAGAAGGAATTGATTATGAAGAGACCTTTGCTCCTGTGGCCAGATACACTTCCATCAGATCAGTACTTTCTCTGGCTACAATGATGAACCGGAAGGTACACTAGATGGATGTCAAGACATCCTTCTTGAATGGTGTAGTTGAAGATGAAGTGTATGTGGAGCAGCCACTCGGGTTTGAGACACATGACCGAGAGACACATGTGTGCAAACTGAAGAAAGCCCTGTATGGTTTGAAATAGGCACCCAAGACTTGGTATGGTAGGATATATGGATTCCTATCCAGTTTGGGATTTACCAAAAGTAAAGCGGATTCCAACCTTTACTACAAGGTTGAGGAAGGAAATCCTGTGGTTCTACTATTGTATGTGGATGACATGTTTGTAACAGGTGAGGATAGTTTGATTGCCGATACGAAGAGGAAGCTTGCTACCGAGTTCGAGATGAAGGACTTGGGTATGATGCACTACTTTCTTGGTATGGAGGTGTGGCAGAGTGCAGATGGAATATTCCTTGGACAAGGGAAGTATGTAGTAGAGATCCTGAAGAGGTTCGGGATGATGGACTGCAAAGCCATGGCCACACCTATGGCATCGAACCTGAAGCTTATGTGTGATGCTTCTTCTGATCTGGTTGATGCTACGATGTATTGTCAGATGATTGGGTCCTTGAAGTACCTGACGAATACGAGGCCAGATATCTGCTTTACGGTGAACACCATGAGCTAGTACTTGACAGATCCGAGACATGTTCACCTGATAGCGGAAAAGCATATTCTGAGGTATCTAAAGGGTACAGTTGACTATGGGCTCAAGTATGAGGCAAATCAAAAGTTTAACCTAGAGGGTTATGTTGATTCGGATTGGGCAGGCAGTGCCATTGATCGGAAGAGCACTTCGGGGTGTTGCTTCAGTATGGGATCCAGTATGATCTCTTGGTTTAGCAGGAAGTAGTCCTGTGTGGCACTGAGTACAGTCGAAGCAGAGTATGTCGTAGCTTATTCGGCCAGTTGTGAGGCAGTATGGCTTAGGAAGCTATTGTCTGATTTGTTTGATCTCCAGCTGAGTGCTACTTGTATATATTGCAACAACCAGAGTTGTGTGAAGTTGTCAAAGAACCCTGTGTTCCATGACAAGTCAAAGCACATTGAGATCAAGTATCACTATATCAGGGATATGGTGCAGAGAGCAGCAATGAAGCTCCTGTATGTTGCGACGAACGAGTAGATAGCCGATGTGTTGACCAATCCACTTTCCAGAGTGAAGTTTGAATAATTCATGTTAGTTTTTTAGAATTTACTTCAATCTGATCTAGGATCTTAACTGAGAGAACAACATGTACAGCATATCTACAGCATATCAATCATGACCACAATAATGCAAGCACACAAGAGACATAGAGTTTACTTGGGGAAAACCATAAAGGTGAAAAACCCCAATAACTTCCTCGGAGGTAGATAGAGCAATCATACAACCCAAGCATAAGAGATAGACATCTCCTAGTAACAGCTTCTCCTCCTCCACAAGTGAGCCACTCTCCAAAGAGTGTGTGTGAGAATATAATTATGAAATAGAGTGCCTCCCTCACTCTATTTATACTTGACTTGACTTGCCTAATAACCTTTACTAGGTCGGCCTTAACTTAACCACATAACATAATGTTGACTGGGACGACACCCAATAGGGTGGTTTAATAACCCTTTGACCCACATGGCTGACCCCCAATAGGGTGGTCTAATAACCATTCGACCCACATGACTTATACAGGGCCGACCCCAACAAGGTGGTCTAATAACCCATCAAGTATAAGTTACGACACTTACAATATAAATGACGACACTTCCGTATAAAGGAATAATACCATCTCTATAGGAGTACAATATACATATATGAAATACATTCCGAAGTTACATATACATCAACACTTCAGAAGGAGACTTGGTGTAATTCATATCTAGATGCCTTCCAAGGGTAAGCGATGAGTCCAGAGACACAGATGCACATGAGCCATTCCGACATGGTTGAAGTTTGTCTTACCATGGTCGTTGATGTAAGTGTTGGGGCCATTCGAGCATGGTTGAGGTGTGTCTTCCCATGGATGCGATATAAGTGTTGGGGCCATTCGAGCATGGTTGAGGTGTGTCTTCCCTTGGCTGCGTTATAAGTGTTGGGCCATTCAAGCATGGTTGAGGTGTGTCTTCCCATGGATACGATATAAGTGTTGTTCCATTCCTAGCATGGTTGAGGTGTGTCTTCCCATGGCTATGGATATAAGTGCGGTGCCATTCTCGCATGGTTGAGGTGTGTCTTCCCATGGCGTAGATATAAGGGCTGAGCCTTTCACGGATGGTTGAGGTGTGTCTTCCCATGCCGGTGAGTGTAAGTGTTGTGTGATGTGCATCTAGGTTGTGCTCCATGGATGATGACGATGATCTGAAGACGATGATGTGACAGTAGGGTACACAGGTTTTTGCAGAGGCATGTAATCAATCCTGAGATGCTCTTGTAGGTTTTGCAGAGGAAATGTAATCAGTCCTAGGAGATCTTGCAGCCTTTGCAAAGGCAGTGTAATCAGTCCTGAGGTGTACCTACTTGATGGCTTGCTCGCATAAATGATGAATACCTACATGGAGGCTAGGCCTACATCCAGCATGAAAAAGGGTTGGCTCTGTAGATGTTGATGATATACATCCAGCATGAAAAAGGGATGGCTCTGTAGATGATGAAGACCTACAGGTGGCAGGCCTACATCTAATATGAAAAAGGACTGGCTCTGTAGAACTTCCTATGACGAGTAGATTGGAGATTGATTGAGATAGCAACAATGATGATGATTCGATGATGATGATTCGATGACGATGATCCAATGATGATGATCCAGAGAAGAATACTTGTGCCTATAGATCTGTGTCGAGAAATACCTTCCTAGTTAAGAGGGAGTGTTGATGTATATGTAACTTCGGAATGTATTTCATCTATGTATTATTATACTCCTATAGAGATGTATTATTCCTCTATACGGAAGTGTCGTCATTTGTATTGACAAGTGTCGCAAGTGTCGTAACTTGCTGATGGGTTATTAAACCACCTATTGAGGGGTCAGCCTGGATTAATGTAACCTGGGGTTATTAGGCTGAGTTAGACAAGTCGGCCCCATAGGTTTATTGGACAAGACAGGACAAGTATAAATAGAGATCAGGAGATCTCTATTTGATCATCTTAGAATTGACTTCTACACTACTCGGAAAGTGGCACACATGTGAGGAGGAGGATCACCTACTAGTAGAAGATCTATCTCTAGTACTTTGGTTGTACTTTGGTTGTACTTTGGTTGTATCATTACTCTTTCTATCTCTGAGGAAGTTGTGGGGTTTTTCACCTTTATGGTTTTCCCCAGTGAAACTCTTTGTGTCCATTGTCTTATGTGATTGCTCGATATGCTTGATACATGCTTGATATGATTGATATGTTGTACATGTTATTCTCTCAGTAAAGATCCTAGAGTATGCTGAATTAATGCTCAAAATCTAACACCCTGCCCATACGACGGATCCCACCTGCGACTATTCTCCTAAGCATTGGTTATACGTGGTGGCCATAGTTTCTTTACGTAGGTATCACATAGGGAATTTGCAGCGGTTATTCTATGAGTGTCCTGAGTCAGATAGGGGTTGGACAGCACAGTTGTGTTCTCACATTGAAGTCTGAGGGCCCTTATAATTGATTATGTTACCTCCAGTTATAGTTTGGGAGTCTCAGAACTATGCTAGGAGAGACATACTGGCTATAGTGTCGGGAGGTCCCTTGAGCCAGTCCCTTGTTGTGTGCATTTTGGCTGTAGTTTCTTTTAGGTGTGTGCTCTGTGACGATTTAGTGGGCCATTAAGAGATGCTTATTTGTTGAATTTTTGAATTCATCATGGATCAAGATCCGTATCCTCACCGATCTCATCAGTTGGCTGGTTTACCAGCTAGCGATCTGTCATAGTCTCTTCGCAAGAGACGTCGGAGGACTATCTCTAGTCCTTTATTCACATCTTACGAGCTTCAAAGAGCTCCCATTATGAGTTCCGCATCTGGCATGTTGGGAGTCCCCGCGACTCTGTCCGCTGGCATGAAGAGAACTTCTCCTCCTCACGTATACTCTCCGAGGACTGATCGGGAGGGAGGTTCATCACACATCACTCCTCATGGATTTGGGAGATCCCATCCCACTAGTAGGAATTCATTTGATAATGCATGGTCATAAGGTATTCTGTATGGTTCATCTATGGGTGTGTCAGGTTTTGGTTCTACATCCGTCTCTACAACCTCAGACCCTTTTTCATTAGGTATTCTCAGTTTTATGCCGAATATTACTTCCACCATGTCTGGTAGTCACGCTAGCTCTAGCATTGGGATTGGGGGCACTACACCCCCTTTTACTACTTATCAGTTCTGGAGTGGTCACATCCCTCCATATTTTCCGAATGTTGGAGGATGGGCTCCTCCTTCGTCATCCCCTAGTGTTAGTGTGAATCCTCTTTCGAGTGGATGTTTCACAGTAGGCATCGGATATACAACTTATAACCCATCTGTTAACCCGTATGCCTCTATGCATGCGCCTATGCCCACGAACGCTTATATGATTCAGAATCCTCCCCCTAGTTCCTCGATTCCCTAGGGTGGGAACATAACGTTTTCTTATGTCCCTCACTCGGTTGTTTCTTCCGCGTCAAGTGGTTATACGATACCCCATTCTTATGGAGGCAACTTTTATAATTATTCATCCGATTTCGACCCTTATTCCAATCCCCCCTATGGAGCCCATTCCATGCACATGCATGTGTATCCTCATATAGGTCAATTTGGAGGAGCATATTATCCTTCTGGACAGGGTCATGGGTTCTATCGGAGTTCTTCAGCACCTTAGGTGTCGACCTCAATGTATATGGTCTCATCCTTGGTTTCGCAAAGTCAGTGTCTTTTGGGAGCTTGTAATCAAGCTTCGCAGCCTCAGCTCTCGTTCCTTGCTAGGTTAAACTTGCCCGATATTTATAAGCTCATGAATGATCTGGTATGTCATGAATATACATGGCCCCCAGTCCCCATCAAGCTCCCTTCCGATGTTCCAAAGTTTGAAGGGAAGAAGGGTGAGGATCTAGGTGATCACGTCACCACATTCCATCTATGGTGCTCCTCGAATTCCTTAAACCACAATTCTATCTGTTTGAGGCTATTTCAATGCACCCTTACAGGGTTTTCCATGAAGTGGTATCTCGAGTTTCCTGGGGGCACATAAAAGAGCTTCAACGATTTGGATTTGGTTTTTCTATATCACTTTCATTTGTCAGTTCGTTACGACACTGGTACCGAAATTTTTCCCACCTTCTGCTAGGATAAAGCCACGCATATCTCTGATGACATTCAAGAGTGGCGTCGACGGAAGAGGTTAGTGAAAGCCAACATTCCTCTGGAGTTTCTTCTGGAATGGTTCCTCAAGTATTTGCTCCCCTATATTTGGAAGGACGTTTCATTGTCCAGAATTATGACTGAAGAACAAGCCATCTTTAAATCCCAGCAGTTAGACCTAGTCTATGCTCAGTCTGGGATTTTGTATGATATTATACCTGACGCACCACGATCAAGACATGAGCCCAAGCCCATTCCTGGACCGCATGTCGATGACATTGTTGGTTCTGCAAGTACTCATTCTATAGATATGGTTACGAATCAGATGAAAAATCTATCTATTAAACAGTCTACCCCTGGACAGGCTTCTGCCTTGTCCATTTCAACCCTATCGTCCGATGTACATTCTATACAATCGGCGAACCCATCCAGTAACCAACAACCTGGTGGGAAAAAGAAGGGGAAGAATAACCGTAGGGGTGGGAATAATAAGAATAAGAAAGAGAACGTTAACCCGCCTTGGGATGGCGTAAATGCTAGTGAGGAACGCAAGCCCAGACGTAAGGTGAATTTTCCTTGTAAAATTTGCTCGAAGGATCACCTTACACATTTGTGTCCTTGTATGGAAGAAGCATCAAAGCACATCGCACAGAGCCCAGCTGTGCTGATAAATACCCTTCCTCATCATCAGAATATGGCTTCTGGTGCTTCCGTCGCCGGTCATGGGACTATTGAAACTTCGACTTCTTCTTCCCATGACGGCGGTTTTGGATGTGTGAACATGGTCAAATCCGAGGTTTGTGTTGCTACTCTCTCAAGTGATTATGGAGCTCCACAACCTTCTTTGGGGAATGAGCCCCCTCCACCCGAGACTCCATGGCATATCGAGAAGCCCAACTCTATGCTGCAGTTACCGAAAGGTGTCCTCAACCGCTCGACACATAATCCTAATGCCCGAGCTACCCATAACTACTCGATTGTAGAATATCTAGGCCAAACCCCGTGTGCTATGTTGGCTCTCGAGGTTCTTCAGGCTTGTCCTTCGCAAAGGAACGCCCTTCTATGTGCTTTGGGAGTCCAATATCTTTGTATCCCAAATGTCATCAAGTTTGACACTACTGACGTTCAACCTCGGTTTCCAAGTCCATGTTAGGTGTTTAGAGATGATCGTTAAGCGTATATTGGTTGACGAAGGTGCTTCCACTTCAGTGATTTCTTTAGCTTGTTGGAAGGATCTCGGTTCTCCTCCATTGTCGAATTCTATGACCATGATTACTACATTCGATGGTCATTATTTCAGGCTGCATGGTATTATCCCCTCCCTTGAAGTCCACTTGGGGGGGATGTTCATGCCTATAGAGGTTGAGGTGGTCAATGCTCCCCTTGACTATAACCTCTTACTGGGTCGGAATTGGATATATGCTATGAAAGCGATCGTGTCCTCTATTTTTAGAGTCATCTGCTTTCCCCACGCAGGCAAGATTGTGACGGTCAATCAGCTAGCCTTTACTAGTTCCAGTCCCGTAGCATCGCCAAGAACTATAGTTCCTCAGATCGAAAATTCTCAGTCAACAACTGAGAATGTTGGTGTAGGCTTGTATTCCTCCTTGATGGGATCTTTTGACTTTTATGCACCAATCTCCTTCATAGGAACCATCTCTGATGATGCTCCTTCATCGTTGAATCATGTACCGTTCCAGACATCGTACTTTAGCGATCCCTGGAATCTACCTTCCACGAGTTCCCCATCAGGAGACTCTTTGCACATCATAATGGTTGTGCCCTTATTTGCATATGAGCTTTCTTATCGTGATATTCAACAAGTCACTACAGATCCATATCTCTCTTCTTCAGGGACAGAGGAAGAAGATACCGTTATGGTTCCGGCGTGGGCAGTCAACTCGTCTTGTTCACATGAATGCCTTGATAGTAATTTACCTTCGGATGAATCCATTATCGAGGCCATGAACGAAAATGACAAGACTTGGGAGGACCTCCATCATAGATCTTATTTCCTTCCCAACCTTGATCTTATTGAGCAAGATGAGTTTCGATCGACTCTAGCCAAGAAAGTTGGTCACCCTATGGAGTCCATCTTACCAGTTGAATGTGAAATCCCTTCTTTGAAGCTAACTATTGAACTCCTGCATGATACTTCAGATGTAAAGCAACACTTAGTCCACATCGAGCAGCTTGATGAGCAACGTTGGGATGTCGTCATGGAAATAGATGCCAACAAACATCGTGTCAAGTCTTAGTATGATAGGTCTGGCCATCCCCGGCAATATGCTGAAGGTGACTTGGTTCTTCTTTATGACCAAGCTAAGGAACCCCTCGGGGCAAGCAAGTTGAACCCGATGTGGCACGGTCCTTACATTGTGAGGCGTGTCCTTGAGAAAGGAGCCTATGAGTTAGAATATTATGAGGGGAATGCCCTGAAGGAGACTAGAAATGGGCTCTATCTCAAATCGTATTATGCTTGAGCTAATACTTTGTATATTATTATATAGTTTCTGTACATAGTTTAGCTTTCCTTTTATAGTTTAGATTGGTTTTTACTAATATATCATTGTGAGGTATCTTTTTGGGAAGGTTTTTTGCATTGGGAGTGAATTTTGAACCTTTTCGCACCTTCCGCATGTATTTTCTACACCCGTCATATAGTTTAGGATATCATTACGCCTGCATTATTGCATCGACCTTATGACCATATTCATAAACCTTAGGTGTGACCCCTCTTTTCAACTGACACGGAACCTTCATGCTGCTTTAGAAGTTTCGTTATTTGGCGGTAGGGCCTGTCTAACCATGGGTGCCCTAGTCAGATCATTTTTATGTCTTATGAAACCCATGCAGTTGTTCCTCCTTAGGATCAAGAATCCTTTGTAGTCCCGCCATGACATTGCGATGAAGACTCATACTCTGCTTTATCCTTATTCTGGCCATCTCCCATAAGGACTCCCCGTTTATGTCAAGTTGTGAATGCATTGCATTATCTTGCTTGCCTTTGAGCCTTGTGTCGGCTCCCGCTTTCTCAGTCATTAGCCATGTGCCTGAGCACTTTTCCTTATGAGCCAAGCAGAGATATTATTTATCTTTCGCAGCTTGATGACCCTTACCTGGAGGGAATACCCCCCCCCCCCCCCGAATGTTCACATCCTACACATGCTTCCTTGCATTGAGCATAGGTATGTTCAATTGCCTGGAACTAGTTTTATTTCCCATGACACTCGTTCCCTCACTGTTGTATCATAAGCAATTTTATTCTTTTTCAAGCTTTAGAATATGAAAAAGACAAAAAAATCATATAATTTAAAAATCCGGACAGGAAAATTTTACTACCTTCTATTGGAAGTTGTTGTGTCGCCTTTGAACAGAGCATCCATCTCCACTCCATGTATCATGAGTCGGGATACTAGTATGACCTTAGGAAGCCGTACTCGTTTCTCAGATATTACTCCACCAGCTGGTTAAGCTTCCATTCATTATGGAGCCTTTGTTGATGCCTCATGCATCACAAAGTATTATCAGTACATAGTGCTTGAGTCTATTTATCTGCTCATGCTCTTGTTCAAAGGAAGTATTGAAACCAGAGTCGGCCACTCCTCGGATCTCTTGACTATTGCATGCCAACCATCCCTTATGAGTCCAGTTCGATCACATATGGTGTTCAACCTGTTCGTCCGAGTTCTTCCAAATCTTTCAGCTTAGCTGCTACCTCATGCTCGTTGATGGGGGATCCATTAATGCCTTCCTTCGAGCGAATCTCATTCCATCTACTCCAAATCATTTATTCTGGAATCGAGATTTACAGTCCTTTGAGTACCTTGAGACTTGCAGTCATTACTGGTAGGTCCTCTCGCCATTGATAGTTGGGAATTCATTAATGTCCCCTGATCTATGGATTCGTCAAGTGTTCGACCTCAACACCTTTATTCACACTTGGTGAATGTACTCAGTGCCTTGGTACCCATTTTCATCATTGGTGGGTTATCTCGCGTCTATTAACGGTATACATCAATGACGGGTAATCAGACGATGTCACATTAGGTTCAACATCAATACCCTTATTCACTTGATGGTACATGCACCGTAGATGGTTTGTGTAGAAGACCCCAGACTTCAGTAGCATTCAGTGTATGTTGCTTGTGATCGTGATTGTACCTATGCGAGATTATTCTCATACATCAACATTTTGTACCATCAGTCTACATCAGATGTTTCCTCTTCAGCAGGAGACCATATCTTACTGTATTTGGGTCATGGCTATGACTATTCATGACATGTATTTACTATGTACTTCCTATTCATGGCCATTGTATAAGATTGTTATGTATTGTACCGATATGTACACAGAGATATCATTGTATTATGACAAGTGGGCTACTCCTTCCATTTGTGTCTCCATCACTCCACTTCTGAGATTCATAATGTGTTTTGGCCATCGTAGTACCTTCTCTGACCTCACACATTAGGGGCCATCTGTTACACCGTATTTTGGCACCTTGTGAGCATTTATACTCCTTGGCCTCCCTTACCTATTTATAGACTTAAAACCATACTTGTGGTTCTCCTTGAACCCCTTTTTCCCTATTTTTCCTCTTGTACGCGAGCTACTTCAATACACCTCGCGTATACGCAGGATGAATCACTACAGACCGCGTACATCGACTTTTGGTAAATAAAAGTAAAAACTCTATTTTTCACTCCGAAAAGTGACCATTGTGACCTTTGGCCCTCCATGTATCTTGAAACGACTCGATTCGACCTTTCACTTTCCTTTTGGAGGGTTATATATTAAGCTATTGTGGTACATGGAAGGAGGAGAAAGAGAAGAGCATTTAAACTCTATCGAAATTTTTCCTTGCTTGAGTCTACATCCATTGATCCTAGTTGTTGTGAACCATTTATGTTCACCTCCCTAACTCTTTCATATCTTGTGAAGGATTCATTCTTTTACTCGTGATTTTTCCATTGTATGGGGGATTGAAGTGGTGGAGGAACAAGTGGAGGGACCTAGTTCTTGGTTCAGATGAGTTTCCAACAGGAGGTTGTATCTTGTACTTCTTGTTCATATTAATAGAAATACTCATTTTCTCGTCCATTTATATTGTGATTGATTGTTTATTATCATTGGGTACATTTGCTTATATATATCATGGATTATGCTATTGTATATGCTAACATCTTTCATATATCATATGAACTTGTTTGCGTTTATTGTTGAGACTAAGCTGCAAGTTCAAGTATTGTGATTCGAAAGCTCAACGGAATTCTTCATCGAACGTCCAGATTCAGGTAGGCTCTCTATGTTGTTTATCCGCATTTACATTTATATAGCATATGTTGGGAAGTGAGTTGGTTTCTTGGGTTCATCTATCTATTGTGGTCTACCCCAAGCCATAGGAATTTTTTCTCTGTATACTTCCACACAGGTCTAGGCACATGCAAACATTCCTCCCTTTAGCTCTAATACATCAATGTATTTACCCAATGCATTTCCTATTGAAACTAGCATTTCATCCTCCTAACAATGGAGGGGTAGATGAGGTAATCATACCAAAACATGGAGAATTTACAACACTTTTATCTCTAGATCAAAATCTAATTACCACTTGTTCAAAGACATTCGTCATGGCCCAAAGAAATATGGCCCACTTTTGAATATAAGAGCTTTGTCTTCCTTGTTCTCAAATATAAATGTGAAGAAACCTTAGTCGTAGAAGTAATGAGTGGGGTTTCCTTTGATTAATACTTTTAAATTTTTTGCTAGCCATACCTTCAAGGAGATAGGGGTGGGAACAAACTAGTAAATTGATCGATTAGTCCTCCACTCTGTGAAGGCCATCTTTTTAAGGTGAGTAGTTACTAAAGGAAGATTCACATCAATGATATTTTCAATTTTTTTGACAAAACAAGAAGTGGTAATATTGGGTTTTTTCAAGCTCAATATCGAATTGAGCAAAGCCTAAAAAGAAGTAGCCTATAGAAATGGGGGAGGAGGATCCCCCCCCCAGTGCCATTATGGCGAAGAAAATAGAGGCAAGATATGAATCCAAAAGAACAATGCACACTCAAGCTATCATCACATAGACAATTGTTAACGAGAGAAAATGTGGATGAGATGCTAATTTCAAATTGTGTTTGTAGCCATAACAGATAGTGTTTGGTATTAAGGATGCCATTTCTTATGCTTTTAATCAATGTAACACTAATCAAATTTTTTTGGTGATGATAGATCTCTAGGTGTTGTAGGATTCATAATGGTTCAGGTAGTTGATGGTCACCTTGATGATGTACTATATTTTGTTCCTAGACGCTCTTGCAACCTTCTTTTTGTCTATCAAATCACTCATTTTCGTGAAGGAAAAACTATGGAGTTTTGACCTCACCAAGTTGTAATAAATAACTGAAAGGATCCTCAAGATATTGTAGCATCAAGAACAATTAAATATATAACCAGGTTGTACAAATTTCAAAAATATGGGTCATATTCCCTCCCTTAAATTTTTATTGATCATAGTGATGACATGAGTGGTTTGGCCACCTCAATTACTGCTCATTGCAACAACTATGTAAAAATATATGGTCACTAGTCTTCCTCTCATTTATTGCAAGGATGGACATGTTTTCTAAGGTTGTGTTCTCAATAAACATCATCGGAATTATTTTGACAAATGTGCCTCTTGGCATGCCTTGGATCCCTTGTAGTTTGTGCATAGTGATTTGTGTGGTCCACTTTCTTCTGCTTCTTTCTTAGGGTGCAAGTACTTCTTAACCTTCATTAATGGCTTCTCCAAAATATTTTGTATTTATTTCTTAAAAATTAAGAGAGAAATTTTTGACATGTTGCTAGCTTACAAGGCCTTTATAGAAAAAAAAATAAACATCAACTTCATGAGTTAAGAATAGATAATGGTGGCAAATATTAATAACAAATTTGCATCTTACTGCACTGCATATGAGATTCATATAAAATATATTGTTCCATACACACCACAACAAAATGGTGTTGTTGAGAGAAAGAATCACACATTAAAAGAAATGGAAACATGCATGATCCAATCTAAAGGATTAAGTCCTCATTTTGGGCAGAAGCTATTACTTGTGCAAATTACATAGTTAATTACCCTCCCAGAAAGGCTTTAAAATATCTAACACAAGAAGAAGCACGGAGTAACATCAAACCATATGTAAGCCATTTTTGTGTGTTTGGAAATGAAACAGTGGTGCACAATCTTAATGAGAAAAGGAAAGCATTACAGTCTAAAGGTCCAAAGTGCATTTTTATCAATTATTCAAAGGATGTAAAAGGTTATATATTTCTTGTACCTAATACAATGGAATTCATTATTAGAAGAGTTGTTAAATTTTATGAAGTTCTCTAATCCTACTTGCTTGAATTAATGGCTATGCCATATTTGGCCTACAAGTCATCCTTGGAACATGTGTCATTTACTTCTTCTTCTTCTAATCCTTTTGATTCTATTCTAGATCACTCTTCTTATTCATATAGTGAGGATGAAAACAACACTTTGCCTACTAAACCTTGTCCTGTAGATGAGTCTACTGAACCTAAACCTACACCATCTTCTCAGCTTCCTTGATGGGTCTGCACAACAAGGGAATTCATTGGTGATCTAGTTGATATCCTTCTTTTCAATGTCGAACATATTCACAATTCTAGGGAGACTCTTCACTTTTGGCTCAAGATCTAGAAAATATAGATCCATAAATATTTACAAAATCTTCTAGGCATACAACATGGGATGCAATGATGAATATAGGATTTCTTTCCTTGATGGAAAATGGAACTTGGGATCTAGTCCCTCTTTTGAAAGGAGGAAAAATTTTCAAGTGGAAATGGGTTTACAGGACTAAGTATGTCACAAATGGTATTATTAATAAACACAAGGCCTTATTAGTATCCAACGGATTTTCCCAAATAGAAGGTATTGAATATAATGAAACATTTTCCCTCATTGACACAATGAATTCCATCCACCTTGTTATTGCTCTTGCAACTTCATATCACTGGGATTTCCCTCAAATGGATGTCAAATCCACCTTCTTGCATGTGGATTTTTAAGAAAAAAATGTATATGTAACAACCTCCTAGTTTTATTGAGAGTGACTCTAGCCTTGTTTGTCACCTTAAGAAATACCTTTACGGCATCAAGTAAGCTCCTTGGGATTGGTATGAAAATATGGACCAATTCCTTCTTGAATTTGACTTTTCTAGATGCCACTCTAACCATAATTTTTATACCAAGAAAGTATGTTACCATGTTATCATACTTGTACTTTATGTTCATGATATTATACTCACTAGTAATGATCCCCATCTCATAACCCATGTGAAAAAAAGCCTTAAGAATAACTTTGAATTGACACACTTAGGACACTTGCACTATTTTATTGGCCTCCAAGTTTTTCAAACCCAAGAAGTAATTTATCTTCCCAACTTAAGTATGCATGTGACCTTTTTTGTCGCTTTCATGTGGATGGTTATAAGCCAAACCTAACTCCCTTTAAGCATGGAGTTAAACTTTCTACCTTTTGCACATCACCCAAAGTGGAATCCAAATTTCTACCATTAGTTAGTTGCTAGC
This sequence comes from Larix kaempferi, assembly GCA_027924585.1. Classification (NCBI taxonomy): domain Eukaryota; kingdom Viridiplantae; phylum Streptophyta; class Pinopsida; order Pinales; family Pinaceae; genus Larix; species Larix kaempferi. The sequence continues at coordinate 25,388,407 of BSBM01000305.1, forward strand.
CTTTTGTATTTAACTCATACTTTCCATGGCATCTCCTTTATTGTTTGCCTTGTTTCCTAGTACATGCAATAAATCCATTAAAACCATTGGAAAGTAGAAAAGTCAACATTTAAATATATATAGGGAACAATTCACTTTCACATACAATACAGTTCAGGGAGCACTCCTTAGTTAATAGGTTTTATATATTTGGATTGGGTTGGTGACCCTAATGATCGGAAGTCTAGTACAGGATATGTTTTCAACCTTAGTTCTAGACTTGTCACTGGGGATTGTAAGAATCAAATTACCCTTGATCTTTCTTTAGAGGAAGCTGAGTATCGAGCAACAATTCATGCAAATCAAGAAGCCATGTGGCTTTGATAGATCCTTTCAAAGTTTGGATTTTAGCAGTACCATTCGACCACACTCTGGTATGACAATTACAATGCCATTTAACATCATCAAAACAAACACATTGCACTACACATGCACTTCATCAAAAAGATTTCTTAGGATTGTATACTTGAAGTGCTCTATTATTAAACATATGATCACGCTATTCACATTTTGATGAAGTCCCTTGCAACAATAAAGTTCCTACAACTCCAGTCTATGTTAAGTGTTCAAGAAGTTGTCATTAAGGGATATGATTTATTGCCTCCTTTGTTCTCCTTTTGCCACTATGTAAATCCTTTATTTGTATCCCAAGTTGTTCTTAAGGGGGAATGTTGGGATATTTAGACACTAGGAGTTAGATTTAAGTGTTTTTTTAGTGTGATGTTGTACTTTACTAATATGACGGTCACAATCATGTCCTACACATGACTCATTTTACAATTCAAACAACTCATCTATATTGATGACACTTTATCAGTGCCACAATTGGTCCATGGTATCTATTTAAAGAGCATGGATGGTCATTTGTTAATGATTGATTGCGAGAGATATTCAAGTAATCTATATTGTCATACCAAAATATTGCCTTAAGTGGCCATGTTGGCTAGGGCCATGGACTATTTCCCTATTTGTGGGTTTTAACCTCGTACACATCAATGTACTCATCTTTGATATGTGTGTAAGCATTTTTTTTAAGGTGATCAACTTGTGTGACGATACTATGGCTTCCTAACACTAAGTATGGATGAATGTATATATAAATAGATTTTGTCAAATTTTGTAATCAAATAGGTAAGTTGTCACACAGTTTCATTAATATTTTTTGAAAGTGCCACATGCACGTGAAGAATGTATTTTATATTTTTCTCTGAATAGAAAATGCAATTTTCTCCTCGAAAAAAAAACGGATTCTTAAATATATTAGAAAGCATGATTCCAACTATGAGTAGGTAGTTAAGATTTTACTATTATTTTAATATTTCTTAGATGGCCTCAAAGAACCAAGTTTTTATATATAAAAGATCCTGACATGTTATATCGGGTAGGCATGTAAATGGAAGCTTATATTCATTATTTTGATATTTGTCTCTTTTCTTCTTATGCATTTTTACTTGTTTATTCTTCATTGCTAAAATATTAGTATTTCCACTAGCTGATCTAAAATTGATCCTAATAAGATTAATGGTTTGTAAATCTTAATACGCAAAAGCAATTCGATAATTAATGAACATTAAATTAAAATGAAAACAAAAAACAATGCAACCTTGTGAAGATAAATGCAAGAAAAGAAGAAGGAGAAAAAAAATAAATGATAATAAAAAAATATGAGAGAAGAGAGCTAGGAATGGGAAATGAAAGGTCAAGTCTTTCGGCCTTCCCATTACCCCTCATTTTTGCCTATATCTTCTTGTAAATTGTACTCACAAAGTGCTTTTAACTGGCCAAGAGGTGAGGATGCACAAGAGCCTCACCGTGTAAATTGTTGAATGACCATAGAGCCATGAGCTGGATTATAACATGTGATTGTTGAAATGAAGACTAAGCAACCATTTGAAGCTGGTTTTTTCATTTGGATTTCCAGGGTAAATCCTTGTGTCAATTTTATTTGTTGTGGGAATCTCTTACTATATTATGGTTTCCCTTGCTCGATATTGCTTCTTGTTGATTGTTTTGATAACCTAACAACTATTCACCCCAGACCATCCATCTAATGGTGTTTGAAGAGATCAATGTCTGCAATGAGAGAGTTGTTGCATTTTCTATATTTCCATCTCTTTGTAGGTAACAATTCATGCCTCTTTGAGTCTATTGGGCTTGTAATTAGAGTTGAAAAATCTTCCTAGTAGTAATTGACTATTGTCTAAGGGTGGATTGAGTCTCCCATCCTCATTTTTTTTGCATTGGGTACAACCTATATCCATCCTCTTTAATTTAATCCAATATTGAAGATGATAATGGTGCTACTTCATTAATATATCCACTATAAAGCATGGCTATTCCATTATTGTCCCTTTAAAAACTACTTCAAATTGCATGCCATTTTATTTGTGAAGGAAAAACGTTTTGGAGAAGTAGGACTGCTCCAACAAGTGCTAGGATTAATTGCACGATAATAAATGGGTTGTTCACTCTTTATTAATGAAATTTATATTGTTGGTAGTTACTTGGATGCTTCTAGATTTTCCTTACTTGTTGAGTTAGAGGAAATGAATGGTGTTGGTTGTCACATTTAATTCCATATTTAGTTAATAAACATATTTGTTGTAATAATGTTTTATATCCTTTGCTACTCGTGGAATGCTTGGGAAACTATATGCACTCCATGGTTATATATCTCATGCATTCCAATAGAATCCTACCTAACAACAGAACTTGCACCTTGTTCACAAAGGATGCCAGAAGTTTGTATTTTCTATTCCTTTCACATATCTTTGCCAAAGAACAAATCAAACCCGATCCTTTATTAGTGACATGTAATTGTTGGACTGAATTTGCATATATATATATATATATATGAGAGTTAATACCACATAAAATTGGCATTAAAGGAGAATCTATGTTCTATATATGTGTTGTAACAATTCATGTCTTTATTGGTGAAGTGATGTGCTCAATGTTGGGTTATATGGTAAGCATAAACAACATTGAGGAATAATCCATTTACTACATTTTGAATGTGAAAATGGTAGTGTTGGGTAACACTACCTTTGAATGTAGCGTTCTTGTTTTTTATTAATTGTTGTTTGTGCTATATGTATAAGCAAAAATGGTAGTTGGTAAGACATAAAAGAGAGAATGCAGTATATATCATGCATCGATCTTGGCTCCCAATTATAAAGTGATAATGAGTGTTGGGTAGAGCATTCAAAAGACATAGTACAACCTAGATAATTTGTAATCCATCTGAGGGAGTCAATTTGTGCTTTCAATCAATTGAATTTCAGGTAAGCAACAATGTTTGTTGATTGGCATATTGTAGATTTGAGGTTTGTTTTTCTTATAGCATGGGCATGGTGCAATTGTTTTCCAGATGTTAGTGTCTTCTTTGGAATTGCAAAGCTAATAACAAAACCATCCTTAAATGCATGTTGAACAATAGTCAACAAAGAACTTTAAAGGAGAAGTTGCACTCATATTTGCATTGAGCACAATAGACTCATAATCCATTATGAAGATCGAGCTCTTTGCATAAAACTGAGAATAGAGAAAAGGATTCATTTCCATAAAGGATATGTGTTGGTGAAGTGAGTGGACATTGCTACTATGTCCTTCATGTGGCATATTACAGAAGGGCGACAATGAGAAATGTGTAAAGACTCAGCTTGCACCAACACTTAAAAGAAGTGTCAAGCCAATCAACCAAAACAACAACAAGAAGACCAATAGGTATGCAACGTGTAAAACATCCCTTATTTGTCACTATTGTAGGAAGAAAGGTTATAACACTACCAACTATTGGCATTATGAGGCATGCTCATTTTGTGGAAAGAATGACCATGTTGAGGCCTCTTACCGGGATAAGCAAACCACATGCCACAATCCTGCATGTTTTTAAAGAAAGATTAACAAGAAGACTCCCCCCAAGGAAATGATAAACTCATAAACAAAAGGAGAACAACAGCATGTCAACTCATCCATGTAGTGCCGATAATTTTCCCCACAGATGCAAGTTGAGTGGACACTGGGAAGTAAAGTGTTGGAAGCTTCATCTAGATCTCTAGCCAAAAAACCACATAGTCAAGAGAAGAGTGTGGAAAGTGAAGCCTAAAGGAGATGAAGAGATCACTACATGTCCAACCCAAGGAGTAGAATATATCTAGAGAGTTGTAGCAGCACAAGAAGTCAACACCATCAATGAGAAGGACATCAAGTCGGTGCCGACTACAAATCCAATCTTAATTCAATTGTTGCCTTCCATATTATAACAAAAAAAAATTCCCTTCTTGGTGATGTGTTGGATATTGGTGCATAGAGGTCAATGACCTTAGGGGTTCCTTGGAACTCCATGAAAACCGATGAAGAAAACACCTACAACCATACATTTGGAAGATTTGGCAATTGTTTTGGGTAGAATAAGGTGTTGTGATTGCACACACATGTTGTCATTCAAATTAACATTGCTATAAAGATGGAGTGATGGTAAATCATGTGCAATTACTAGAAAAATGTTCCCATGTTGGAAGTAAACGATCCTAGCAAAAGAGGGTAGACCACACTTCCTTTCTTTGGATTTGTTGCATGAAGGCATATGATTTTTGGGATCCCACTAAGCAAGAGAAGACCAAAATTTTCCTTGCCATTTGTTGGCTACCAAGATAAACCATATCCAATTTTGATAATAAAAGAGACTTGTATGTCGAAGACATGAATGAGTTCTTATTGAAGAGTTCAAATCTAAAGATCACTCAAAGCATATAATCAACGAGTAGAAGTTTACACTTTGGGAACAATTGAGCCAAAAACTAGATCTAGAGCCATAAATAAAACCATAGCTAGTATCTAGAGCCATGTGCCAAATCTAGATCCATAGCTAGAACCTTAGCTACAATAAGTTAGATCTGGGGCCAGATCCAAAGCAATAGCCAAGATCCCAAGTTGAGAAAAATGTTCTATAGAAGTAAACATAAAGCATATTGATTGAAAGTTGGTTTCCTTCTAAGATTTCGGAGACCAAAAATCCTCTCAATGGGGAAGTGTGATCTGAAATGGATCCAAACAAGACAAATGGTTTGTAAATCTCAGTCTGCAAAAGCAATTTGACAATTAATTAAGCTTAAATTAAAAAGAAAAGAAAAAACAATGCAACTTAATGAAGTTAAATAAACTAGTTGGGAATCGGTAATGAAAGGTCAAGTCTTTTGGCCTTCTCATTACCCCCCATCTCTTCTCATACCTTATTGTAAATTGCACTCACAAAGGTATTTTTGTTGGCCAAGAGGTGAGGATGCTCATGAGCTGCATTGTAACTTGAGATGGTTAAAATGAAGACTAAGCAACCATTCGAAATTAGTTTTCATGTTTGGGTTTCTAGGGTAAAATATTTCTATCAATTATTTGATTGAATTAATTTGCTATGAGAATATCTTGTTGTATTATGATTAACCTTGCTTGAAATTACTTATATATTATATTTTCATAACCTAACAATATTCATCCCATACCATCCATCTAATGGTGTTTGAAGAGATCAATGACTTCAATTAGAAAATTGTTGCACTCTCTTAGGTAGATTCTATTTCCATCTCTTTGTAAGTAGAAATTCACTCCTTTTTTAGTCCATTGGGTTTGCAATTAGAGTTGTATAACAACCTTCTTAACAATGATTGACAATTTTCCAATGGTGGATTGAGTCTCCTATCCTCAAATTTATGCATTAGGTGCAACCTACAATAATCTCCTTCGGTTTAATTCAAGCATGAAGATGACAATGGTGTTATTTCATTAATCTATCCACTATAATGCATGGCTATGGAATTACCTTCCCTTTATAAGCCACTTCAAACTACGTGCTATTTTATATGTGAATGAAAAATGTTTTAGAGTCATGGGACTACACCAATAAGTGTTGGGATTAATTGCATGTCAATAAATGGATTGTTCGTTCTTTATTAATGAAGCTTATATTGTTGGATGTTTCTTGGATGCATCTATAATGTCCTTGCTTGTTGGGTTAAGGAAATGAAGGGCTATGATGAAAGAGTTGTTGGCCATCACATTTAATTCCATATTGAGTTACTACAAATATTTGTTGGAATACTATTTCAGTTCTTTTGCTAACCATGGAATGATGGGGAGACCATACACACTTCATGTTTGGGATATTTGTATCATGCCTTCCAATGTAATCATGCCCAACAACATAATCTACAATTTGTGCACACATGAGACAGATAGTTCCCATTCTAAAATAAAAGCTAGAAAACACCACGAGTTTGAATTTCTCTCACATCTTTTCGCGGACAAACAAAATCAAACTTATTCCTTTATTAATGACATGTAGTTGTTGGCCCAAAATTGCATATATATATATATATATATATATGTGTGAGAGAATCAATACCATTAGACTCTATTTTATATATGTATTGAAGCGATTCATGTCTTTGTTGGTAAATTGATGTGGTCAATCTTGGGTTATTTAGTAAGCATAGAAAACATTGAGGAATAATTCATTTATTGCATTGATGAAAAGTCCGTTTACTAGTCTCTCCCATAGAATTGTATGTATTGGAATCATCCCAATAGTGGCCTACAATAAAATCGCGTGGAAGTACAATGTTGAAACTTCTCATAGATTAAATCTCAAGACAAACTAGGCTCTGCCAGTGATTATATGTATTGGAACCATTCCAATAACGACATAACGACATAACAAATAACATCATGTGGAAGTCCATAGTTAAAACTTCTTCTTAATCAAAATGTATTGGAACCATTCCAATAACGACATAATAAATAACATCACGTGGAAGTCCATAGTTAAAATTTCTTCTTAATCAAAACTCAAGACATGGTTTGAGATTCTTCTAAAATATTTTTCATGGTGAAAGTTTTCCTTTCTAGATTCCCTTTTTCATTAACAATATATTTTTAAAAAAGCAATGGTTAATTGTGACTAACTTGCACCTTTGCATCTTATGAACAAAACTCAAGGCATAGGTTGGAGATTTTTTAACTAAACTTCTTTGGTCAATTTTCAAATACATTCTCAACATTTATATGTTTAGATTGTGACAATTGAAAAAGTGGAAGTTAACAATGTGGGTGTATTTTGTAGTGCACACAATGCTATGTTTTTATAACAAATCATTGATTACAAAAATTTGTATGTATAGTTAATAAAGAGATGGAGGGAGTAATATAACCATAACAACAATTTAATTTATATAGTTTAATAACAATTTAATTTATATAGTTTAATAGTTTCTAAAAAATAAAAATATTTTATTGATTTTAATACAAATGTATACTTTCACCTTTGGGAGGGAGGGTGAACCCTTGTACATTTGTGTAGCGCAAATACATACCTTCACCTTACCATTCACACTCTCTCATTGGTGAAGGTGGATGGTGAGAGGGCGAGGATGTGTATTTGCACACTTTTATAATTATAAGTAAAAAAATAGTACAAATTCGTGATCCATCTTTTCTAAACTTTTATCACATTGGTTGTTAAATAACAATTCATCTTCTAATTGTTAACAATCTTGGTTTGATGGTTAAGTAGGGATGGTGTTATTCTCCCCACCAAAGTTCAAATTTCAAGAGATAAGTTCCATACTTCGTGATTTATTTCACTCGTGCAAGTGGGCTATTCTAAATGGTTGAGGTTATGTGTAAGTACAATGCAAATTTGGTGGAATAGATACCCCAACTTATAACCACTTAGTCAAAAGTTTGTTTATTCATGTTCATTGAATATTGTAAACCAATTACACTTCATTTTGATTCTCTTACTTCAACGCTAAGCTTACTTGCCCATCATAACGACATAAAATTGATTAAAAAAATCACCTGCTTATTATAAGCATACACTTCTTAAATGCATATCTACTCTTATATGTGGATGACTTATTTGTAACAGTAGATGACAGATTGATTGCAAATACTAAGAGGAATCTTGATGCCGAGTTCGATATGAAAGATTTGGGAATGATGCATTATTTCCTAGGCATGGAGGTGTGGCAGAGTGCAGATGGGATCTTCCTTGGTCAAGGGAAGTACACAGTAGATATCCTGAAGAGATTCAAGATGATGGATTGCAAGGCCATGGACACACCTATGGCATCGAACCTGAAGCTTCTATGTGATGCTTCATCTGAGTCAGTTGATGTCTCTATGTATCGTCAAATGATTGGGTCCTTGATGTACCTGACGAACACGAGACCAGATATTTTCTTTGCGGTGAACACATTGAGCCAGTTCCTGACGGATCCAAGGAGTGTTCACCTGGTTGCTGTAAAGCATGTTCTGAGGTACCTGAAGGGTATAGTGGATTATGGGCTCAAGTATGAAGCGAATCAAAAGTTTAACCTGCAAGGTTATGTTGATTCAGATTGGGTTGGCAGTGTTGCAGATAGGAAGAGCACATATGGATGCTACTTCAGTATGGGATCAGGTGTGATCTCTTGGTTCAGCAGGAAGCAGTCCTGCATAGCACTGAGTACAGTTGTGGCAGAGTATGTTGCAGCCTGTTCAGCTAGTTGTGAGGCAGTATGGCTATGGAAGCTACTGTCTGAGTTATTTGATCTCCCGTTGGATGCTACTGGTATCTTTTGTGATAACCAGAGTTGTGTGAAGCTGTCCAAGAACCCAGTGTTTCATGACAAGTCGAAACACATAGAGATCAAATATCACTATATCAGGGATATGGTGTAGAGAGGAGTTGTGAAGCTCCTATATGTTGCGACGGACGAGCAGATTGCAGATGTACTGACGAAGCTACTAGCCAGGGTGAAGTTTGAATACTTCAGGGAGAGGCTTGGTGTTCTTCAGATTGATGACACTTCGAGGAAGAAGTGATGGACACATTTGCAGAATCCATTCCAAGCATGCTGGAAGGAGGATCCTTCACATGGCTGTGGATGTAAGCACTAGATGATGAGCATCAGGACGATGCTCCAGTTACTGCTCTGTATATGCATCAGGAGGATGATGGATATGATCAGTTGGATCATTTATATGTATATGTATGTACGCATCATGTTGGATGCTGGATATGATCAGTTGGATCATTTATATATATATGTATGTATGCATCATGTTGGATGCTGGATATGATCAGTAGGATCATTTGTATATGTTTTGTATATGCATCATGTTGGATGCTTGGACCATGTATCTGTATATGTATCAGGAGGATACTGTGTATGATCAGGTAGATCATGTATGTTGATATGTATCAGGTATGATCAGGTGGATCATGTTTTTGTATTTGTATCAAGTGGATACATTGTATGATCAGGTGGATCATGTATGATGATATGTATCAGGTAGATACTTGTTATGCATCAGGTAGATGCATTGTATGATCAGGATGATCATGGATGACGAGCTTCAGGATGTTGCTCCAGATGACATGCAGCAGGATGTTGCAGTGATGATGATCAGGATGATCATGTATACATCAGGATGATGTATGGTGAGTATCAGGTTGATACTCTGTGGCCATGGATCAGGTTGTGCAGATGAGCATATAATTTGGCCCTGGGAGATTTGCAGATACTCTTTCGAGGTTTTTCCTATGGCATATAATAGCGCCCTAGGATATCTGGAAAATGCTCTTTTGAGGTTTTGCTTGGGAGGACATATAATAGCGCCCTGGGAGGTTTGCAGATACTCTTTCGAGGTTTTTCCTATGGCATATAATAGCGCCCTGGGATATCTGGCAAACGCTCTTTCGAGGTTTTGTCCTATGGCATATAATAGCGCCCTGGGAGATCCGATAGGTTGAGCTGTGTGCTCGTAATAAGTCCTGAGATGCTCTTGCAAGGTTTTGCCATGACCAAATGTAATATCGCCCTAGGAGATCCGATAGGTTGGGATGTGTTCCCGTAATAAGTCCTGGGATGCTCTTGCAAGGTTTTATGGTGACCACAAATAATAGCTCCCTGGGAGATCCGATAGGTTGAGCTGTGTGCTCGTAATCAGTCCTGGGATTCTCTTTTGAGGTTTTGTGGTAGGGTCACATGTAATAGCTCCCTCGGAGATCCGATAGGTTGGGCTGTGTGCCCGTAATAAGTCCTGGGATGCTCTTGCAAGGTTTTGTGACGCACGTAATAAGTCCTGAGGATTCCACAGTATGGCCAGTGATGACGAAGACCTACAGGTGGTGGGCCTACATCCAGTATGAAAAAGGACTGGATCTGTAGAACTTCCTATGACGAGTATATTCAGAGATTGATTGAGATAGCAGCAGTAGTGACGATGATGATGACTCAATGATGATTATCTAGTGACAATGATCCAGAGAAGATGACTTGTGCTAGAAGACCTGTGTCGAGAAATACCTTCCTAGTTAAGAGGGAGTGTTGATGTATATGTAACTTCGGAATGTATTTCACATATATGTATATTGTACCATGTGGGTCAAAGGGTTATTAGACCACCCTATTGGGTGTCAGCCCAGTCAGTATTGTGTTATGTGGTTAAGTTAAGGCCGACCTAGTAAAGGTTATTAGGCAAGTCAAGTCTAGTATAAATAGAGATCAGGAGATCTCTATTTCATCATTCGATTCACTCACTCACACTTTGGAGAGTGGTGCACTTGTGGAGGAGGAGGCTCTGCTGCTAGGAGAAGACTGTCTCTTGTATTCTGGTTGTATCATTTCTCTATCTATCTCTGAGGAAGTTATTGGGGTTTTTCACCTTTATGGTTTTCCCCAAGTAAACTCTGTGTCTCTTGTGTGCTTGCATTATTGTGTCCATGATTAATATGTTATAGATATGCTGTACATGTTGTTCTCTCAGTTAAGATCCTAGATCAAATTGAAGTAAATTCTGAAAATTTAACAAGAACGGGTCCTAAGGGGTCTTCTTGAGCCAACTCCCCACATAATTCCTCTACCACCAAATTCAAATTCAGATCACATCCAACAATGAGATTATCAGCTTTGAAACAACCCTGAGAGAGTAGTGATGTCCAGAATTCTAGTTTGTCTTCATAAGGTCCATAAATATTACGAATTAAGAAACACATATCCAATTTGGCACTAAATACTTTCACTCCCATCACAAACCTTCCAGCAAAAGAGTATTCAACCTGCAACTGCTTCGAGTACCCCGAGATCAAATCCCCAGAATGAATTGTTGTGTCGAGAGCCAAACAAGACATTTGAGGGGAAACCTTTTCCAAACTACCAACTACAACCGAGCTCAATATCGTCGTCTCCTACAAAAGCATACTGTCTAGCTTATCTACTTCTACCAAATGCTTGAGGGAATGAATTTTTTCTTTCCCTCCTAAACCATGCACATTTATAGAGATAAGATTCATTGAGGAAACTCTGATGTAGTATGTCCTGCTCTAAGAACCCCAAATATTTTTAGCTGACATCCTTGAGAAGATTCATGTTTGGATTTTTATTTTGCATGATACATCTCCGATTTTCTCCCAACTTTGCATGGAATTCAACTGGGAGATTCCTCCAGCTCTATTCCTCCTATAGTTTTAGATCCTTTCATTCTTGACTTAAGGAAATAGGGACCTTTGTTGTAGATTTTTCTCCCGCGGACAGGTGAGCACGCTCTTGAACCATTTACCTTGGTTCAAGACAGACCGTAGGATAGAACTAGTGATTTTCCAACTAGATCTTACTATCTAGACACTAGATCTATATGTCCACTTTCATGCAATTATGTAAGAAGAGAGAGAGAGGGGAAGGTGGCATACCTTAGACAAGAGAGATCCTTTGGTGCAGATAGTCCTCGGCTATTGAAGACCTGATAATCCTTAATCTAATTCCAACTCCACTTATCCAATCATCCTACACACAAATAAACATCCAAACCTTTCTCACAAACCTCTTAACATATAAAAGATGCATAAAAATGAATATATAAACATAGATCCAAGCTAGCATAAACAAGATCTAATCTATATTACACAAGAAATAACATATCCAATATATATGTGTTATGAATTATACACATATATATAATAAATAACCATAACCATCCATGAACAACATTATCGGAGGGGGGGAAGATCACATGTCTATATTGAGTGATAATAAGAGACATACATCATAGATTACCTTGTGTTGATGATGCATATCTCTTCCAATATTCTTGATCCGAGAACTTCCTAGGTTGGAGATAATAGGTTGATCACAATGGCTGATAGAATCAGGATGATTTTACTAGCATAACATTATATATCAAGACTCTCCCTTTCCTTATGGAATGGAATCAATAAATAGGTGAGTGAAGGATGAATGGAGGATGAATCTAGACTCCAAATGATGGATGGGCTTGAGCTGGTGTATGAGTTCCCATGCTAAGTGAATTGGAGACAAGTCATGCACATGATCCACTCAAAATGATGCCCAAAACTCAAGGATAGGTGTACCATTTCCCCCCCCCACAAGACATGTAGGGAGTGATAGTGTCACCCCCCTACAAGCATGCATGGATGGATGGCATACTGATCATTGCCCCCTAGAAGCATATAGAGGTAAATGGTGGACAAAAAGTAGGAAAAATGAGGCCATAGAAAGGTACAAAGTTAAGTGTCTCAACTAGTTAATGAAGTGGGGTCTCCAATGAGCCTCTAGGGTGGTAAATAAGGGTATAAAAGATGCCCCCTAAAGTGTGAGGTCAGAAGAGAAGTCGATGGACGAAACAATTTACATATAAAAGATGTCAGGGAAATTTCATGGATACAAGAAACTGGAGATAACCCGCAAAACATCAACCAGGTATGTATATATAGTCCCCAAGGCGGGCATACCATGCTCGGTAAAAGTGGGAAAAATCATGGTCACCAATAAAGTATACTAGAAACCCATGAATGATGTGTGATATCATGGCCACAAGAAATTCAAAGTGGATCCATGACATGACAAATAACATAGCCACCGAAAAATACAGTTTGGATATATGTGAACCAATGAGATCATAGCCACCAACCACTACAGTGTGGATCTATGTCGCAATATACAATATACATGTCAAGAGGACAAATAGAACCAATGATATTGCACAAATGGTCCTCATACAATGTTGTAACTGGTGATATACCTCCAATGCAACTTGGGAGGGGAAACAAGGCTGAGTGATGTAACTCCTAAACCCAAGGTCTTCGTCTCAAACCCCAATGGTGTGATTCTTCAACATGTGAATAAGTGTGTTGATGTCAAACATGTGAGAATCCATCTTATTACTGATCGATGGTATGTACCGTTAACAAACGCGAGGGAGTCCACCGATGATGATAATGGATCCCAAGACACCTAGTACATTCTAGCGAGTGTGAATATATGAGAGGATGTTGAAAACCGATATAATCACTCAATTAAGAGTCAAGATGTTTACCCCTTCTCAAATGCAAGCAATCCTTCCACTAACGACTGCAAGCTCCAAGGTACTAAGGCTTCTAGACTCAGTTCCTAGATGATGAGTTGGCATCAATAGGAAGGAATCCGTCGAAGGAAGGATTTAATGTATCCCCCATCAATCAACACAAAATGAACATCGAGAGATGTGACAAAGATGTATGATCACCAAGTATGACAAACTGACTCAAGGATGGCCGACACAAAAGGTCAGTTGGATACAACAATGGCTAAATCATGGTAACTTCCCTTGAACATATATCACAACAATTGAGTGAATAAGCAACAAAGACTCAAGAATACCATATAGACCATAGTGCATGACACATGAGGCATCGAGTCACACTCCATAGTGATTGGAAGAGTAACCAATCAGAGAAGTACTGTGACACGAGGAAATGGTGTTGTTCTGAGGCAAGGATATAACCCAACTGTAAGACAAAGATGTAAACAGGTGCCATGTTTAAGGGTTTCGTACAACATGCTACCACTTCTATGAGATAGACAATAAATTTATCCCCCCCCTTTTCTCTTTTTGAATTACCTTTTTCATGTTTTAACGAGATCGAACAAGAGATAGAAGTATGCTCGATGATAACTTTTTCATAGGAGTTTAACAAGTTCGAATAAGTAAACTTTCGGCACTTTATTCCTTATTTAACGAGCTTGAAGAAGAGATAGAAAGATGCTTGATAAGCTACTATCCCGTGGATTTTTGTCGAGCCCAGGGTAGTTAATTCTCGCCGGTGTTTTCATATTTAGATAGTCTGAAAAACTTAAAGAAGACTCTAAGGTGCACTTTTTTGTAGATTTAGTCCCCACCGTCCGAAAAAGCATAAAATGATACGATGAAGAACTCTTATAGCCAAAGTTGACTAAAGTATTCCTTTTTCTTAATTAATCCATGCATCTTGAAAAAAGGGTAAACTTATACCGGATGGATGTTCTTTCAAAACCTTTTTAATGAGTGTGAAAGAAACAAGCTTACTTGACAATCTTTTCAATGTTAAGGAGTCAGAAAAGAGCTTAAAGAGGACTCCATATGCACCTTCTCCGTGGAAGTTTGACGAGTTCAAAAAATTAAACTCGAGACCTTTATGTTTTTAACGAGATCGAAGGAGAGATGGAAGAATGCTCGTAAGAATATCTTGTACATGGAATTTTAACAAGCCTAGACAAGTGAACCGCAGATCCATCTTATTTTTTAAGGAGCTTAAAGAAGAGAGAGAAACATGCTCCATAAGGTGCCTTTTCATTTAGTTTTAACGATCCTGAAATAACGGATAAAATAATACTCGATAGGGGCCCACAAGAGTCACCATCTGTTACACCTAAAATCTTGCCACCATTAGATTCAGTGTATACATCCCTTAAGTTCCATTTGACTAAGCCATTTACCTGGAAGGGACATCATTGTGCTTCTGTTAGGTTTTGAGAGGTCATCGCAGGCTGCACTCATGCAACCTGCGACGTCGCACCTTGCTCCATTACAGGATGCGACGAAGTCAGTTAATGGAAAAAATAGCTTCTTCGAGCTCATTCTCGAAGGTTGCTAACTTGGATCCCTGTACCTGACCTGTTGGGGGAGCTGGCCTTCGGTCCCTAACCTATTGGGAGGATCCCCTATCTCTCTCCTACCATATCTCAACCTACCCTATCCATATCCTATCCACTTAGTCCTATATAAGTGAAGCTCTACCCCTCTCCAAAGGGAGGAAGTCTATAGTGTCTACATGCTGGTGAAATCACTCTTGAGAGATCTCTACTCATTTATTGGGAGACTCATACTTCCTTGGGAGGATATGGCAAATGGCTTGGATGGAGAAGGGCTACAGCGTTAAGCCTTGGTTGTAGTTCTATGTCTCTACTATGTATTGCCCTATTTACAGTAATACAAATGCTTTCCACCAATATTGTTAATGTGTGATGATATTGAGTAGTTTACCTGCTTAAATGTGTACTTAGATCTCTTATTGTATAGATTCTCTTTACACGTTTCATGTTGTTCTTAGTGTCTTAATAGGTCTTGCAGCTGAGATTTGACGACCGTTGGACGTGGAGCAACATTCAGGAGAAATGATTGCGAAGTAAAAGGTAATACATCTAGCACTTGATCCTTAAGTAGATCTAGGAAACCCATTTTTAGTCTGTTCTATTTGTTCTAGACTCATGTTGAGCTAGGGAGATCCAGCTCGCGTCCGCTCGAGTGGATTGTCCGTCAAACAAATCTGGAGACCATACTGGGGAAGACATTGCTTTTTAGTTGTCAATTTGAATGATATTTTCAGTTGATTTCTTGCCAAGCCTTTTTATTTGTCATATGCTTCTTAGGTTGGTTTCACCATCAGATCTTCACTTTGAAGACTCTGATCAACTTCCTTTGGATCTGCATTCCCATTCCCAAACCTGTTTATTGCTCATTACTTGGAGATTTGACTCATCTTTGAACTTAGATCTCGCCTGTCGCACCTGGGTGATATACACAAAGCGACACTGTGTCATTCTTGGTCTCTGTTCTTTGTTTGTTGGCTTATCATCGCAACCCTGTCACTGTCCTTCTGCGACACCGTCGCACTCCCCGCATTGGTGAACTACGACGTCGCACTGTGTACAAGCACAGAGTGCGTCGATCTACCATTTTTTCCATACAGGCACCTTTTCTCCCCTTTTGTTTTGAGTGTGGTTTGTATGCAAACTCCCTCTGCACTGTATGATCCAGTCAATGATCCCTTTTGCTTTATGTATTTGAAGTTGTTTGGTTTTGTTGGAGTTGTTTTGGGTTCCATCTTGGACAAGTCTGATATTTTGGTAGTGGTGGACATGTTGGTCTCCCCCACCTTCATCCACTCACCCTTGCATTCCCTCCTCTCCTATCCTGATCTAATCAAGTGTGTTGGATCAGTTCCAGACCTTACTTGCATTCATTTTTGTGAGCCTTGTTTGCTTTAGTGTTGCTTGTTACTGTTTGACTTTGAGTGTTTGAATGTGTTTTCAGTTCATTAAGTGCTCGCTTTCTCTTGAGACTTTCTGAGTTGTTAGAGTACTACAAGTGATCTTTTCATTTCGAAAATCCATGTTTAAAAGCATAGTTGTTGTCAAATTATTGTTTTGATGCATCCATTGAAAGATTAAGGGTACTTTGTTTCCGTCATCTTCGAAATCATTAGAAGAATTGTTCATGCATTGGAATGTTTCATTTACAAATCTTTTGGAAAAATTGAAGAAGGATTGTATTGTTTACGTTTTTCATGAATTATGAATCATTCATCTTCTTGAGAAACTCGGATAGATTTCAAGTTTTGCAAAAGTACTTCTATGCTTGAAAAGTCACATTGTATCTTTTGATTTTGTATGCTTTTAGGCAATCATAGCAAAAGTGAAAAGCTTGCATACTCTGCTTAGGATCTCTCTCTTTTCATTACTCAACATTGTTTCTAAAAAGACAAAAGAAAAGGAAAAACATGTTTGATTTGGCTCAGTAGTGTTGTGAAATTTTTTATGTTTCGTTGAAAAAGGAAAAGAATGTTTCAATATCATTTTTCGTATATTTGGGATTGTGTTGCATTGCATTGCTTTGGTAAAATTGTTGGAAAGAAAAGAAGATTTCTCCTTCCCATAGGTAGCATTCATCGAAAGAAAAGCATACTTTTTGCAAGTAGTTAGGGCTTGCATTATGTTTCTGATTATGTACTCACCTCATGCATTCACCTAACCATCCAGATAAAATTAACGGTAGAACTAGGGTAAAATATTTAGAAACTTGTGTGTAAGTTAGAGACGTGTTCCAGCGTCGTTAAGCATGGTAGCTGTCGTTATTTTCCAGCACTGTATCCCAGGGGTATTGTATTCTTCCACGTACTTATCGGTATATCGAGCTCCGTCACGTACCCACCAAGTCACCTTGAGTACTTGGCGTATATCGAAGGGTGTATCACGTACTCGGTAGTATATCGAAAGGTCTCTTGCCAAACGGTTGTGCATTAGACAACACCACTACGGATTTGAGCTCCCACGTACCTTGCGTATATCGAGAGACACCCTTGGGATGCCTGAAACCAACTGAGTTAACCTTTTGGCCATCTTGGCGGAGCAATACACCGAGAAAAACACTTGAGGAGCTACTATGCACGTACCATCCAGGTAATCAGGTATGCAGGCAAGGGTACGGTCCCAATCCTCCTTATCGTGTCATATTGTTGGACCCTACTGTATATCGCGAGTTGCGAAGCCTTGACAATCCTGTGAGGTTCTAGGCTGTTGAATCCACTCTTATAACATAAGTTTGCTTGTGGCCTTAGTTTGTGTAGGGTTTTGTCTGGTCTGATTTTCTTTTAGCTTGCCTTAGGAGAAAATTTTGTTTCAGTCCCTCTGGCTGACTTTCCTTGGAGAAGGTCCCATAGAATTCAAAACTTGCCACCCGAATATCCCCTTAATCATGAGGTAGTTTCGAGGGTAAGAATGGATCCACATGCCAAGGTTGGGTCACATGAAGTGGAAAACCCCACTTTGAATGTTGGAGGACTTTTGTTTCCTCATACTCCTCCATATTCACCTGCCTGTCATCCCCCATAAGGTGAAGAAGCACAACTCCCCACTTCACAAGACTTGTTTCCCGTTGCTTTGGGAGAGCCTGGGTCATTGGAATGGATAAATCAACCCTAAGACGACCCCACAGCCGCCGTTGGTCCATCAACAGCTTATTGGACATCTTCTACCGGTCACCCAGTGGCCCATTTTGTCATTGCACCCCCACCCAGTCAGGCTAGTCCCGACGACCGCTTGACACCTTATCGCGAGCAACTGGCTCGTTTACGTGCCATGGGTGAGGAGTTTCGAATTCAGAACTTTCAAATAAGATTCGACGATCGACCGATCCCAAGTCGCTCTTTATCTTTCGAGTCACCAGAATCATCCATGCAACACGTGACCACTTCTCGAACTGGTCAACTTGCACATGCATCTCCTAGACAGGAGACCAGTTCAGTACTTCCTACTGCCCAACCTGTTGAACAGCAACAGTCCAACACACCTGTGACCACCACGGTTATGTTACCTGTTCCTCCCCCACCCCAAACTTCAAGAGGAGGATACTCCTTACCCCTTACCTTTTTTACAAGTAACGTTAACCCTACGGTGAATAACCAACAACCAGTGTTGGGTCAACCTTTACCTAGTGATCACCAAGCTGTTGCTGGGGGGAAACCCCCATCTCTTAACCATAATACCACAGTTGGAGTTCCCATCGGACCTACCGTTGGTAATTCGCTACCTCCTGGACGTTCCACTACGGGGCTATCCCATGCCGGAGGACCGTCCAACGTAATTCAACCTCCATCGAGTCAAGTGTATCCAGGTCATCCTAACCCTCTGCTGGGTCAACTCAATCCCAGAAATGCACTCTACGGGGTACCCTACCCTGGTAATTCCTTAAACTCTATGGGGACAGAAAAATGTTTTAAAACATGGACCCCCACTTACATGCCCTCAAGTCCCTCCACCTCCCATTGGTCCACCCCCGCCTCCCATTGAAGGCGGCGGGCCCCCACATAACTCTGGAGGAGGCGGACCTCTACCTTATGGCGGAGGACCACCTCATTTCGATAATCATGGCCCACCTCCCCCTGGAGGAGGTGGCGGAGGACCACCACCACCACCTCTTGATAGTGGTGGTGGTGGAGGACCATCTTATCCTGGTCGCGGTGGTGGTGGTCCACCACCCTACTATGGTGGAGGCAGTGGAGGAGGTCCTTACCCATCTGGCAGCGGCAGTGGTGGACCACCACCTCCTCCTGGCGGAGGTGGTGGGGGCCCATTCTATTATGGAAACGGTGGAGGACCACCACCGCCCCCTGGCGGCAGCAATGGAGGCCCATCCTACCCTAACGGTGGTGGCGGACAACCACCATTTGGAGGTGACCCACCCCCTCCCAGCGGCAGAGGCAGGCCACCAACTTATGGTCATGGGCCACCCTATTATGGTAATGGACCACCTCACTATGGCGGAGGACCTTATTTTGGTTCGGGCGGCACATACCCCTATGGCCAGTTTCCTCTTGGAACACCTTATGGTCATACTGGTCCTTACACGCCTTATCCGTACTATCAGTACGCGCAGCCTAATCCGTAGATGCCCTTTTTGGCTACTTAGGACCAACCTGACCTATCTCGTTTAACCAACGACCCCATTTACCATGGAACTAATTGGCCACCTATTCTGGTGAAACTTCCGTCTGATATCCCGAAATTTGATGGCAAGCCGGGTGAAGATCCTAAAAACCACGTGATGACATACCATTTATGGTGTTCATCTAACTCCTTAATAGACGACTCGATCCGTCTTAGATTATTTCAAAGGACTCTCACCGGTTCGGCTGCCAAGTGGTATATTTAATTACCACCCCACTCTTTTCCTGATTTTGGTTCTCTTGCCATGAATTTTTTGACTCATTTCCAGCTGCCTATATGGTATGAAATTGGTACCGAGCTTTTAACCTCACTCCGTCAGAATACTGCCACTCACATTTCAAATCATATACATGAGTGGCGAAGGAGACGTCGACTCATTAAATATCCAATTCCATATCAACTCCTAACATACTGGTTTACGAAGTCCCTCATCCCTACCATAGCACGAGATGTTGCCATGGGAGTTGTTGTCACTGAAGAACAAGCCATCGCTCGCGCCCATGTGCTAGATTTAGTTTATACTCAATCCAGCACATTGTTTGATATTCTTCCCGACGCACCTCGTGACGCTAATGAACCTACAAAACCACCCAAGGGACCCCAAGCTGATGGCATCATTGGATCCCTTCACACCCAGCCTCCTCATCAAACTGTTGGTTCTTCGAACCCCCAAGGTTCGTCCCCATCACCGACACAGGATGGTCTCAGCACCACCAAATCATCCACCCCTGTTATCACTGAAGTGGTGAATTCTGTTTCATCAGCTTCACCTCAGAAGTCTGGTGGTAAGAAGAAAAACAAGGGGAAACCTAAGAAATATTCCACCCAACAGGAACAAAAGTGCACCCCTGATGATACCAAATAGAAAAGGAAGTTAAAGTTTCCTTGTCTACTATGTGGTGATGATCATTTTTCCAAGGAGTGCCCCCATAGAGATGAAGTTCAAAAGTTTCTTAAGGGCAAACCCACACCCGCAGTTCTCAACGATCCCTTCCCTGCTCAAAATCAGCAGTCGATCGCTCACACTTCTTCTTCCCAAGGAGAAGCATCTACCATCGCACATGTTCTCATGGTACGTAATGAGACTATCTACTTGAACACTCATTCTCGCTCGTATGACCCCGTTCCAGCCAAAGAACCCGGCGGAAGTAATACTGAAAAAGCTTCCACTTCGATGCTCGATGTCACCGTACCGGCTGCCCCTCTCACCATTGAGAAGCCTTCCCTCGAGTCAATGTTGCATCCACCCAAGAGCACGATTAGAAATCAGTTTTTAATCCCAACGCTCGGGCTGCTCAAAACTACAACATTGTAGAGGACCTAGCACAAGCTCCTTGTGCTATGTCAACGCTCGAAGTCTTGCAAAACTATCCAAATCAACGCAAGACTCTCCTCGCTGCCACCGGTGCAGTTGACCCAGATTCATCGAATACCATCATGTTCCGGCTAGAATACTTCAAACCAAGGCTCTCCCATCAGTTGGCATTTCAAGTTGCCACCAACATTGTTGGGAAGATTATCCATCGTACCCTTTTGGACGAAGGAGCCTCTACATCAGTCATGTCGATCGCATGTTGGAGAGCCATAGGTTCTCCCAAGTTGAATCGTTCTCCTACCACTTTGAGAGCCTTTGACGGACGTGGCTTTCAACCTCATGGGATGTTACAAGCTTTACCAGTAGAGCTGGGGGGCAAGATTGTAACCCTTAACGTGGAAGTGGTCGCTGCCCCATTAGATTACAACATTCTGCTTTGTTGTAATTGGTTTTATGCCATGACCACGGTTGCATCGTCTGTCTTCCGCGTAGTACAATTCCCCCATCAGGGTCGAATTGTCACAGTTGACCAACTGGATTTCTGCACACCTACCACCACTACTCACCCAGGCAATAACGTTCCTTCAATTGACAGTCTTCGCAAAAGTATGAGAGTGTGGGGTTGGCCTCCTTAAGGATTCATCCCTTATGGGTGTCTTTCCTATTTCGGATCCCCCAAATCATGTTGCCATGGTGAACATGATCTCCTCGCAGTCATCATCTATCTCCAACTCCATTGATTCTTGGCTTGTACCTGATGAAGCCACCACACACCTGATTGGAGACCACATGCCTCTGTCACACGCTGAACTTATGTACGAGGCTATCCATTCAGCCCCGAAAGATCACTTAGCTGTGACCTCCACCCCTATTTCTCTGCAGTGGACATCATCCGGTCCCTTCCTACAGACTTTTCATTCTAATGAGTCCATCGTGGAAATCATGAGTGTGGATGATCCTCCGTGGGAAGACCTCCATCATCATTCATCTTCCCTTCCCATTTTGGCTACTGTAGAGAACAACATTCGCACCATCTCTACACCTGATGTCCTTTCTGGCTCTCAGTATTTGATACTCGTGTGTCAAACGAATTCTAAAGGCAACTTAGCCAACATTGAGCCTACCACGTTGATCGACATCTCGGTTAAACCTGGTGTAGTGGAACACATTCAGTTAGGCCAGACGTGTTCCCCTGAAGAAGTCGTCATCGCTACGACCTTGTTCAAGCGATTTCGAGATGTATTTGCTTGGACTTACGAGGAGATGCCCGGGATAGACCCTCCATTGTTTTGCACGATATCAAAACCTATCCCGACATCAAACCTGTCCGCCAAAAGTTGCGACCTATACACCCCTGGAAGACTGCGGCAATCAAGGCAAAAATTGAGAAACTCTTGAAGGCTGGTTTCATTTACCCTGTCCCATTGACATAATGGGTCTCAAACATCGTCCCTGTGAACAAAAAGCCGGTAACCATCCGTGTCTGCATCAATTATCGGGATCTCAACAAAGCTTGTCCCAAGGACAACTACCCGACTCCCTTCATCGAACAGATCATCGACAATTGTGCTGGAAGTGTCATTTTTTCATTTATGGATGGCTTTTTTGGATACAACCAAATTGAGATCCACCCTGCTGATCAACACAAGACTGCTTTCATCTGCCCTTGGGGAACGTTTGCATACTACAAACTTCCTTTTGGCCTTAAAAACGCTGGCACCACATTCCAGTGGGCCATGTCGTACACTTTCCATGATGTGAAGGACTTTGTGGAACCTTACTTGGACAATCTCCCTGCCCATTCGAAGCAGCGTGAGTTCCACTTTGATCATCTGATGGTTGTTTTCCTCAGATGCAGGCGGTATAACATCTTCCTAAACCCTCACAAAATTATTTTTTGTGTCGATTCCGGGTGCCTCTTAGGCTTTATCGTCTCCAAAGATGGGATCCGTATTGATCCCTCAAAGGTGGAATCCATCGTCGCTCTCCCCCCTCCAACCAATATTACGGAACTTCAGAGTTTGCAAGGCAGAGCAACTTACTTACGGCGCTCTGTTTGCAATTTCGCACAAAAGACGCAGGGTTACATGAGATTTATGAAAAAGGACGTCCCATTCATTTGGGATGACCAGGTTCAACGATCCTTTGATAGTTTGAAGCATGCCATCACGCATGCCCCTGTAATCCAACCGCCGAATTACTATCGAGATTACATCCTATATCTCGCTGCTTCCGGCACCACTATCTCCATGGTTTTGGTTCAGGAAGACCAGGACGCCCAGGAACATGTGATATACTATGCTATTAAAGGTCTCATTGACGCTGAAACTCGCTATTCACATGTTGAGAAGCTCGCTCTCACGGCAGTCATCACCATGCAGAAGTTTCGACATTACATTTTGCTTCGCACCACCACCATCATTGTCGACTCGAACCCCATGTACCACGTTCTGACACGTCAGGTGCTTGGGGGCAAGTACTCACACTGGATCGTGATCTTGTAAGAATTCAATCTTCTTTTCGAAAAAGCTAAGTTTAAAAAGTCTTTGGTGTTTGCTGAGGTTATTTGCGACCTCCCCCGTACTGATGTAGAGTCTGAGCCCAATGACTCCTTTCCATATGAGTCATTGTTTCTTATCAGTACGTCTGATCCGTGGTATGGAGATCTCACATCGTATCTTCAAACCCAACGTTTCAACCCCGAACTGTCTCGTGACGACCGTCGTCGTATACGCCACCACGCAAAGTATTATCTGATCATCAGTAATACCTTGTACCGTCGTGGTATCGACTCTATCCTTCGACGTTGTCTGACTCATGAAGAGGCTGAACACGTTCTGAATGACTGCCATGCAGGGGCATGTGGCGGTCACCTCTCTGGGATGGCTACAGCCTAGAAGATTTTGCGTGCAGGATATTTTTGGCCGACTATCTTTAAAGATTGTATTGAGGCCGTAAAAAAATGTCCTCCATGTCAGCATTTTCATACTAAGAAGCACACCCACCCTGCCCCGTTACACTCGGTTATTTCCATTGGCCCCTTTTCTAAATGGGGCATTGATTTCATGCACTGTAAGCCTACCTCGGTCGGGGGGCATAGTTACGTTATTGTAGATGTGGACTACTTTACAAAGTGGGCCGAGGCAATTCCTACATACACGAATGACGGCAAGACCACCGCACTCTTCATGTTCAACCATGCAATAGCGCAGTTTGGAGTTCCTCAAGCAATAGTTACCGACCATGGTTCCCACTTCATGAACCATGTGGTTGACGAGCTGAGCGATAGATTGGGTTTTTGCCATGAAAACTCAACACCGTACTACCCACAGTCGAATGGACAGGTCAAGGCCATTAACAAGGTCTTGAAAACTATGGTCCAACGAATGGTAGGCATTCATAAGGCCAATTGGCACAACATGCTCTTCTCCGCACTTTGGGATTATAGGACTTCCGTTAAAACCGCCACTGGATTCACTCCTTTCCAACTAGTGTATGGATTGGAGGCGGTCCTTCCTATAGAGTGCGAGATTCCATCTCTCAAGATCTCCATTGAACTTCTCCCGAACACTACTACCGAGGAAGAACGCTTCCTCTACCTAGCTAAACTCGACGACACTCGCCGAGATGCCGCTCTTGCCAACGTGGCCCATAAGAAATGCATCAAAGCGCAGTACGAAAAGTCAGTAGAACCCCGCATTTTTAACGAAGGGGATTTGGTCCTTACTTATGATCAAAAGCATGATAAGCTGGGGGCAGGCAAGTTTGAATCCATGTGGCATGGACCTTACATAGTGAAATGCGTTCTAGAGAAGGGATATTACAAGCTTGAAGATTATGATGGAATATCTTTGGGTGAACCCCGCAATGCTTGAGTCTTTCACGCATGAGTATTTTTGTATATACTGTACATGGCGTGCGTGTGTGTTTTCTGCACGGTGTGACGCTTTGATTTCTTGCATGTTTTAGGTCTTGCTTCGTTTCTTATACCATGTTTTGTCTGCGTGTGTAGATGGCAACGTGCTACGGATTCACTGACGGCGCCAGCCAGCATACCCATAACCTTGCTTCGGCAGCCTGGGTACTCTATTCACCTACTGGCGAGCTTATTAGCTCAGGGGGAATGTGTCTAGGTTTCGTGACTAACAATGCTGCAGAATATCAAGCAATCATTGGAACCCTAACTGATTCCATTTCTTTGGGTATGGACCACGTTGTCATCCATTTGGACTCTCAACTAGTGGTCTCTCATCTTAACCGAGTTTACGCCATCCGCGATCCCTTTTTGCTCCGTCTCTATCAACAAGTCCGTATTCTGGAAAGGTCCTTTGAGTCCATTCAGTACCTGCACATTCCACGAGACGTTAACATAGTTGTTGACTCTATGGACAACTTCATCTTAGATTGGTACATTGCACACACATAAGCATATTTCATGAACTGTTAAATGTAAACATAACATGTAAATAATTCATTTCATAAGCAAACACATAAGCAAGACCACATCATTCACTCATTTGAAACACATAATGTATAAATCACCGAAATGTCTGTATATATATATATTCTCAAAAGGTAGTGATGGTACAAAAGTCTGAAGCACCACGGTTTCAGTGAGTCTCTACAAAATCTGAAGCCTCGCAGCTTTCAGTAGTACAAAAATATGAGGCCTCTAATCTCTCAGTACACACACAGTAACGACATGTGGCCTATCTCCTGGCCCGTACAACCCTAGGTGGTCTAACAGCTAGAGCTTGCTGAGTGTGGAAACAGTCTACTGCTCTCGCAACCTTGCGGAGCAGCGCGTTGAAGCGCACAGTCGCTCCAACCGTGTGTACCTGCATGAGCCACGGCACCTCATCTACCGTCGGCTCAGGAACGTCTAGTGTTAACCCACTCAGGTTGGCATAGACTCTGTCCATCTCCGTGATGGCAGCATGCACAGATGGACCCACAACTGCTCCCTCTCCTCTCTCTCTCCTAGAAAGAAGAGAGGTCCCCATTGGTCGTACAGGCCCCACATCTACACACACATGTTGATCACCTGTCAGCACTATATCAAAAAAATCATAAATGCACAAAACTTAAAAAGTACAAGGGTCATTTGTTCTTACCTAGGTCTCCCCATGCTGCTCCTTCTGGCAGTGGCAAGTCAGGATCATATCTGAAGTCCGTACCACCGTATGGAAAGTCTTCCGCCATCAGTAACTGGCCCTCCATCCAAGTGAAAAACTCAAGAGGGTATCCAATAATGGGACCCCCACCATGTCGGGCCATCACATCGGTCCACCTAGCCATGTGAGGATCCCTGAGGTCCCTATCCTCTAGTGGTACCTGAGGACGTAAAAGGGAAACCCGTTCTAGTAAGAACGAGATCACTATCGATCCATAGCCAAACTATTTGATCTCTCCCCGCCGACACTTTGTCAGCTGAGCTCATATGTTTGCGAGGACTCCCTCGCACCAGTTAAAGATATTCGGAGACATACAGTCCTCCGCATAAAGCATCTGTGCCCTGGTGGCTAAGTGAGGAGCTTGACTCCCCTCCATCCTCGTAATGGTGAATAATATGGCACGTAATGGACGCCCTTGTACATCTTTAATGGGAATATTCCCACTAGATGCACGGGTGTTGGGACTACAATGTTGCCGGATCATATCTTCCACAGTCCGATCACTCCCACATGATCCAGTAAGTAGCACATTGTCCCCTCTTCGGGACAATCCGGTCAGAAAGCAGATGTCCTCGACATCTATGGTAAGCTCGTGCTCACCGATCACGAAGTATTGCTGGGCCGCATCCCAGCATCAAAGCATATGAGTCAATAGTGAATTTGGGATCTCATCCCCTGCATGCGAAAGAACTTGAGGAGCCCACAGTCCCTCAGTGCTTCCACACAACGTGGATCGTTTGTAGCTTGATCATAATCTAATTCATTCTCCATTTCCCGCCATTCCAAAACCATTTTGGATGCTTGCAACCTGTCAATAGGAGGTTTTTAATAATGTTAGAACTTGCTTCAACCACTAGAAGTCCTTCTTTTGAGTTTTGTTTGAGTCTGGGGATGGACGTCGCCGTCGTCGCACCCCGTTTTTGCAAACAAAGCGACATCGTCGCAATCCTGATATGCGACCTTTGCGACGACCCAGTCTCGTCGCAGTTCCCAAAAGTGCAGACTGCAATGAGCTGAGGGCGCAATGGCCCTTCCCAAATCAAGCTAAAACCCAAAAAATGACTGAAATTCAAAAATGTAAACCACTACAATTATGCTGGATGAATTTTAGGGTTACCTGCTCCTGACGGCGAGTGAAATGGATGATCGTAGCTCCCGGAATCAACAAGTGAAGTTTTGGCTCCAAATGGCACTACTCCTCCCAAATTTGGCAAATAGAACAATGGTGACTATATTTGGTTTTTATTTCTATTTATAAACAAAATGGAATATTCCTTTTTCAAATATTTGATGCCATTATGTCATTTGCTATAGTTTGGATCAATTTTATTATTTTTGAACATTCGGTTGACTATTTGACCTAGTTTCCGAGTGTGCAGGAGTTGTGAAGTGTCTTTCTACACCATTTTTACATTGAACAGTCATCTCAGGTATGAACACCCCTTGTGATTTTTTGTCGTTAGATTACAATTAATGAGCTTACTCTTTTTTCTTTCTCGTGCTCTTGAAACTATGAGAATACGTTACCGAGTTACGATTTATCGCTTTTTCGAGCTCGTTAAACTTCTACGGAAAAGGAACCCTCGGAGTCTATCTTTAAGCTCTTTTCAGGCTCTCTAAATACAAAAATATTGCCAAATGAACTTGTCGCGTTCACGCTTGTAAAAGAATTTGAATGGTCATCTTCTTGGTGATAGTTTACCCCTTTTTCGGACCAGGGGGCACTAGTTACGAAAAAGGTATACTGCAGCCAATCATGACTGGACCGCGTTGTTTTACCCTTTTTTAGGCGATGAGGCTAACTTTACGAAAAATGACCATTGGAGTCTTCTTTAGTTCTTTTCAGACTCTCTAAACATGAAATGACGATCGAGTTTACCTTCTATGGACTCGTTAAAATCTTACATTGAAGGGCCCACCATGGGACGAACCCCTCCTATCCCAGGTTCGGAAAATATTTGGGATTGGACTCATCTATAAGATGAGCTATACCGAGCATCTGGTTACCCTCATCAAGCTCGTAAAAAACACATGAGGCACTCATCGTTCATGATGGGGAAAAATGAAAGATTTTGTATTACACCTTTATCAATGGCAGTACCTAGTCGTTCTTGAACATGGCAC
This sequence comes from Larix kaempferi, assembly GCA_027924585.1. NCBI lineage: Eukaryota > Viridiplantae > Streptophyta > Pinopsida > Pinales > Pinaceae > Larix > Larix kaempferi. The sequence continues at coordinate 25,416,639 of BSBM01000305.1, forward strand.
TCATCTGCATTTGCATACAGTACTTGGATCATCTGTTTGTCCTCGAGTTCCGCTTACTTCCTGAGTCTTGTTACTCCTTTGATTCATTCAAAGAAAGATTCCATCATCAGTTGCATTAGGAATTTGTGTCATACTCATCATGTCAATACTGCCAAGTCATGCCATGCCCATGTTCAAGAATATTTTTCACTATTCATGTATTTTGCAGTCAGTACACCTTCAATCATGTCGGTCTACTCTGAGTCAGTCCCACGTATGATTGTACCATCCAATCTACTCTACACATCCTTTGTCGTGTTTCGTGTCGATGATGGGGGATTCATCATGGCCCTCCTTCGACATATTCATCCTTGTCGACTTCAACACATCATCCAAGGATTGAATCTAGAAACCAACCAAGTAACTTGGCCCTGCATGCCTCAATGGCAGGTTACCTCGCTTTCGACATGAGTTTACATCATTGACTCTTAATCGAAAGATTTCATCTTGTGTTCGACTTCAACTCATTAATTCACGCTCGATGATATGTACTGTGATACCTTGGGGATCATTGACATTAATGATGATTTCCCTCGCACTTGTTAACGGTATACATCAATGACCAGTAATCAAGTGGTCTCTACTATGTTCGATGTCAAGACATTTGTAATCACATGGATAGATTCGTATCATTGCGGGTTCAACTTGAAGACCCTGGGGAGTCATATGTTACCCAGGTTGCGATGGAGTTTGTATTGAGTCATGTTACACGGATACACATTTGTATTGGTCGTGGCTATGTTACCATCTCATCATGGATCTACGCTTGTGTCCAGTAGCCATGATTGTGTTCAGTCGGTCATTACTACCATGGATCTGCATTGTATTGGTCGGAAACTATGTTGTACATCATATGAGATTATCAGTTTAGATTCAGTTGTACTGCAGCAGCGTCCTTCATCCGACAAGTCCATTTTTCCATTCTTTCTATCAAAGCATTTCACCTGTCCAATCTTTAAACAACTTCATGCTTTGGGGGGCATTCTGTTACACCTAAAATCTTACCACCATTAGATTCAGTGTATACATCCCTGAAGTTCCATTTGACTAAGTCATTTATCTATAAGGGACATCATTGTGCTTCTGTTAGGTTTTGAGAGGTCGTCGCAGGCTGCACTCATGCAACCTGCAACGTCGCACCTTGCTCCATTACAGGGTGCGACGAAGTCAGTTAATGGCAAAAATAGCTTCTTCGAGCTCATTCTCGAAGGTTGCTAACTTGGATCCCTATCCCTGACCTGTTGGGGGAGCTGGCCTTCGGTTCCTAACCTATTGGGAGGATCCCCTATCTCTCTCCTACCATATCTCAACCTACCCTATCCATATCCAATCCACTTAGTCCTATATAAGTGAAGCTCTACCCCTCTCCAAAGGGAGGAAGTCTATAGTGTCTACATGCTGGTGAAACCACTCTTGAGAGATCTCTACTCATCTATTGGGAGACTCATACTTCCTTGGGAGGATATGGCAAATGGCTTGGATGGAGAAGGGCTGCAGCGTTAAGCCTTGGTTGTAGTTCTATGTCTCTACTATGTATTTCCCTATTTACAGTAATACAAATGCTTTCCACCAATATTGTTAATGTGTGATGATATTGAGTAGTTTACCTGCTTAACTGTTTACTTAGATCTCTTATTGTATAGATTCTATTTACTCATTTCGTGTTGTTCTTTGTGTCTTAATAGGTCTTGCAGCTGAGATCTGATGACCGTTGGACGTGGAGCAACATTCAGGAGAAAGGATTGCGAAGTAAAAGGTAAGACATCTAGCACTTGATCCTTAAGTAGATCTAGGAAACCCATTTGTAGTCTGTTCTATTTGTTCTAGACTCATGTTGAGCTAGGGAGATCCAGCTCGCGTCCGCTCGAGTGGATTGTCCGTCAAACACCATCATAATCAGCTAACTCATATCCTTCCTGGTGTAGCACACGTTTAACTTTGTAGGGTTGGTTCCATAAGGGTTGGGTAGTCGCAACGAGGGTGTGCATAAGGTTTCTCACCTTTTCTTAATTGGGAAGAAGAGACACACTATGGTACTCCTCCTCCCAAGGCTTTTCATGAGTAGCCATAACTTCCATAAGGATCTCATCCAAAGGTGAGACATAATCAGAAAATTCATGAGAATTAGTGAAGAATCATACAAAGAGAGAAAGAGACGAGGATCAACAACTAGGTGAGGATACGAATGAGGATCGGGATCTACAACTGGGTGAGGATCAAGATCAACAACTGGGTGTAGATCTGAATCAACATCAAGATCAACAACTTAGTGAGGATCACGATATTGGAGAATTTCCTCCATCTTTTCTAGCTCTGGAAGGAAAGAGGAATGATGGTGCATATCCTCCCAAGGCTTGTCACACAAAGCCATGAATTCCATAATGGCTTCATCAAAAGTTAAAATGTCTAACATAAAGTCATGTGAATAAGATGGGGAAGTGGCCCCATAAGGCACAACATAAGGATCGAGATCAACAATTGGGTGAAGATGATGATCATAGTCAACGAGATTGGACTGAATAACTTGGTAAGCAGTTTCGACCGCCGATAGAGGCATAGAATCTCCCAACAAATCTTCTTCTGTAATGTTTGGTATAACCCAAGGATCAGACGAACCAAGGGGATCATTAAAAATGGAAGAGATCATACAAATGGGAGCTTCTTGTTTTGAGGCGTTGGGTGCTGGAAAAGGGAAAGTATCCACCAATGAGGAATCTTTAAACAAATCAACACCCACACTCTCATAACTCTTCGTGGAATCACCTACGAAGGGAACATTACCACTAGGAGTGAGTCATAAGTTAGGCATGTAGTAAGCAAGTTGGTTTATAGTGACGATATTCCCTTGATGGGGGAAGCAAAGAAGTTGAAATACCAATAATATTACCGCTTTCATGGCATAAAACGAACTATGCCCCAATAACAAATTATAGTCAAGAGGTGCATCAACAACTTCAACATCTACCGTGATTGTTTCCCCCCCAAGCTAAATAGGCAAGGCATGAATGATTCCATGTGGTGTAAAAGTATGACCATCAAAGGATTTCAAAGAAGTAGAGGATTGGACAAGCTTAGGAGATCCCATCGCACGCCAACATGAGATGGACATAACACAAGTAGAGGATCCCTCATCAATAACGATACAAAAAATGTTTTTCCCCCGTACAATGACTTGTATCTGAAAGGACATCTAGTGAGAGAGCCTTGGATGGCTATGTTCCATGTCAAAAAAACCAAACTAGATTTTGTGGGGTCCAACCCCCCCAATGGCCGACAACAATGATTTTCGTTGCGTGGGACAACTATACAACACTTCAAGAGAAGACATGGCGGAAGGGGCTTGAGCTAAATCTTGAACAATACTATAGTGATGAGCAGCTCGAGCATTGAGATTATGTGTTGCTTGATGAAGTACCCCTTTAGGAGGGCGAATGACTATTTCAAGAGTAGGATTCTCTATTTGAAGAGGGACATTTGGTTGGGATGGATAAGCTGAGTCCTTTTTAAGGGAGTTGGTCTTATGTTTCTCATAATTTTGGTTCTGAGTTGTAAGGGCGATTGTTTCCTCTAATAAAAACACGTTTGACAGTCCATCCCCTTGGGGAGGATGACCTCCATTTCCCCCTTGCGGAGGTGGAGGATTTCCAGCAACCATTTGTTGGTGTTGTTGATGAGGGAAAGGGTGAGTTAACACGGTAGGAGGTGGGGTTGAGACTTTATGAGAGATGAACGAATTGAGTTCTCTTAAGCGTGGACATAGATTAGTGATATGATTGCCCTCGCAAATTTTGCAAGGGGATTTTGGTTTCCTTTCCTTCTTGTTTCCCCCAACATTAGGGGGTGGTACTTGCTGTGTTCCAAACTCATTAGAAGGGTTTTTGGCCTTGTTTTTTTTCTTTTTACCTCCATATTTTTTAGATTTATTTGGTTGATATTGGACCGTGTTTACCTCGGAGGTTTGAGTTGGAACAGTAGATGGTTTGGTAGTAGACGTAGTTGAAGTGGGTGGATTGGAAATGGAAAGCTGGTTAAGTTTCCCACTTAACTGGTTTACTGGAACAGTAGAGAGAGAAATAACAACACCATCGGCATGTGGTCCAGGTGTAGGTCTATATGGATCCGTTGATGGTCGAGGATCATGCGGGATTATGTTGTATAAAGTGCTCGAATATGGATATATCAAATCCAAATGTTGGGCATTACGTATAGCTTGCTCCTCAGTTACTGGCCCAACCATGGAAACATCATGAGCAATGGGAGGTAAAAGTGACTTCGTAAACATATCGGCTAATAGCTTATTAAGAATGGCGACTTTTACAAGCCCATGCCTTCGTCTCCATTCATGAATATGTCAGAAATATGGGTGTCATTGTTTTGACGCAAGATGTCAAAAGATTTGTTTTTGTTTCATAGCGGATAGGTAATTGAAAGTGGGTTAAGAAATCCATTCCTAGCATATTGAAGTTAGAATATGAGGCGGTTGGAAATTCAATGTACCACTTGGATGCACTCTTGTTTAGGGTTCGAGGGTAAAGACGTGATTTAACACTATCATCCAACATAGAGTTGGAGACACACCACAAATGATACGTGGCAACATGAGTGGATGGGTCTTCTCCAATTTTACTGTCAAACTTAGGTATATCTGCAAGGATCTTGTGTGGAATTGCTAGCCATAAGGAGTTGTGCAAAATGGGGTCATTGGTTAACCTTGACAAATCCGATAAATACAAAGTAGATAGAAAGGGTTGTTGTGTGTTGGAAAATGGATTATGTGTCAAAGGTAATTGGGCATTGAGGCCCATTGGACCATAAGGTCCCCCCATATATTGGCTTCCATAAGCGTACGAACTTGGGAAAGCATGAATTCCCCCAGGAAATTGATTCCCCTGTAAGAAGGATAGCCCCCAGTAAATTGACTGCCCCCATAAGGTTGATTTCCCCAAACGAAGGGATTGTTCCTGTAGATAGAACAACCCCGAGGTGAATGACTACCACTAGGATAGGGAATTCCTCCAACATAGGTGTTTCCCCCAGGGAAAGGGAATCCACTAAAAGTATTAGTGCCCCTAGTAGATGGGAAACTACTAGAAACATTACCACTTGTATGGAAAGGTAAACTGTCAGACATAGGTGTGTTTCCAGTAAAGGGAGTAGTACTAGGAACACTTGACCCTTCCATGGGTTGAGTGCTTCCAAAAAGTTGCCCCCATTGAGAGGGAGGAAGGTTGCTTGCCCCTGTAGAAGGGTTCCACCCAAAAGGAAATCCAACATTTGGGATGATAGGGATTCCTGTAGACATGCTAATGATGGCTTGGGAACTACCGCTAGTATTAAATGTAGGAGTATCCCCCCCCCGAAAAAGTAAAGGTTGCCCCCATTGAGAGGGAGGAAGGTTGCTTGCCCCTATAGAAGGGTTCCACCCAAAAGGAAATCCAACATTTGGGATGATAGGGATTCCTGTAGACATGCTAATGATGGCTTGGGAACTACCGCTAGTATTAAATGTAGGAGTATCCACCACCCCCCCCCGAAAAAGTAAAGGTTGAGGAGAATTGTGGCGACAATCCACTAGATGGTGGAGTATTGGAATGACCAATGGGTGAAACAATAGGTATGGTTGATGTTACCCAAAGGAAAAGTAGATGTGTTGGGTGTAGTAGATAGAGCGTTTACCCCACTAGTAGATGGTTGTGGAGAATTAACTCAAATTTCTCCTCCACTACCAAGGGAAGATGGGATGGGTTGTTCCATAGCTGAAGATAATGTGGTCCCATACATCATATGTCTGAACAATGAAAAGGGCTCACCAGGTAAAGTTCGAACTTGCTCAAGTATGGGGCTGAAAGGATTAGTCAAAGGTGGGTTAAAGTGTGGAACAACACTCTTGTCTAAACTTCAACTTCAAAATGGGTGGTATGAATTGAACCACTTTCAGATTTTACGGTATCTTTTACCTCTTTTGGAGAGGTGACTTTCCTTTGAATAGATGGAGGTTCCTCCTTGGCAGGAGAGAGGACCCTAATACGCCGAGATTGACGAATCACTAGATTGGCCACGGTGAATAATTGAATTATACAAAAAAAAAATAACAACCCTAATGCCAATTGTAAGAGAACACACAACATACCCCTAGAAAAATATAGTCTATCAACAGGCAAACCAATTGGCTCAAAGGCCTCTTCCTAAGGTGGGTATCAATCCACCAGGGAAGAGGCAAGAAACAATTACGATAACCCCTCTTACTCCCTCGAATCCAAGGTTCAAGTGCCCATAGAGCACCCCCCAAGGTAGATAAAGGAAGATGATATATTGTCTATCTCAGGTACCATAAGCACTTCCCACTTGCAGTCACCGACGTAGATAACTACGAAAAGCAACTATCGCTACCACTTCACAAAATGATGACTGAACAGAACATTCGTAAGTCAAGTTCAAACGTGTGGGAAGGGAACATGCGATATATGTTGAAGACCTAAATCCTGGCCAAGAGGTGTCACCTCGAGGACTTAACCAAGATCCTTACACGCAAGAACCCACTAAGTACACTAAGAGGGGATATCTCTCAAATGAACCTAGGTTGACCTCATTCTTGACTCATGTGTTAGATGAGCTTTCTAGGAAAGAGTCTCTCGCTACTAATGGATTTTTTCTCTTTAGTGACTCTAGTTGCTTTATATGGCCTTGGAGAGTGTCCTCTCCAATCCTAATCCAAGGCGCTACTCTCTAAGCTAATGTTGGCTTGCTAGACCAAAAAGAAAAATGTCTAATACGTTTTAATTAAACGCTTTTCTTTTATGGCTATTGATTACTCAATCAGGTATATGAAGAGAGACTTGGTGATGTGAAAGACTCTAGACCCAAAAGATAGAAAATATGCAAGAATGGCAATGCACTTTTTTTCCATTCGATGAACTTCTATCTATGGAAGAGAAGAGATTTCTTTTCCTTTTTCAATCAACCCAACACATTCAACCTAAAAAGATCCCAACAAGAATATGCAGACACTCCAAAATCAAATTTGATCACAAACAATCCTTTTATGTAACTAAACCGAAAGGAAGCACACTAAATAAGAATCTATGCACATGAAAACATAAAAATCCCTTTGTTTTTCCTTTTTGTTTATAATTATGAAACAAAATAACAACAAGAATATGCATGCAACAGGAAGCTTCAGATATTCAAACTTAGCAAGACAAAATAATGAAGTTGTCTAGACATTCTACAATATCCCCTGGACGGCGAAATCGTCAGCTCCCTGGGCCATCTCTCCGACGGGGCCCAGCCCATCTTGTCATCCTCCAAACTCGACAGGCGTACGGTCAAAGGATGTGTAATGCATACCGACGAGCGTGCGGCTGATGCCCGGCAACTGCTATGCCCATTGATATAGTGCAGCGGGTATGCCCATCGGTATAGTGCTCCCCATCTTCTGGCATGAGTATGCATCCATGGATATCCGTGGAGCCCATTCGGATGGATGAATGGTTCCACAGATGCAATTTAAATTTTGAATTTTGCAAACGTGCGGGGATTTAAATTTAAACATTCACGCGCTCCATAAGATTTTGATTTGAATAAACCCCGCACGCTCCATGGGTTTTCGATTTGAATAGACCTGGCAGGAGAGATCCAATCCTATTGCACACAAAGGAGGAGCACCAAGAGACTATATTTTCGAATGTATGTGTGAACGGGCTATTTTTAAAGGTTTTCTCAGAGGCTACAGTCATAGTTTGTATCTAACAAGTTTCCAGATTTGGAGCCGCTGCAGCAACCATGTTTGCCTCTGCCTGTACCTCCTCGGTTTGACCAAACATCTCTTTTCCAATCGTTGCCCAGTTTCAAACAGGGGTTTCGCTCAGGTGTGTGAGAATTCATTTTTATTGTAAATGTTTCAGATGTGCATGTTGTAGTTCTGCCCTCTGACTCCATGCATAAAGAAATGGGCGATTGTGTATCTGTTTCCTTGAATACCGGCTTTGTGGAGATCTAATCAATGCCCGAGCTTAACAAAAGCATAGATTCAAACACATGCATTTCAACATTCCTTACCAATTTTTGTAGAATATGGCATACTGTAACGAAATCCCAATCCATTGCATCTCTGGTGATATGGGCTATGACTAACTAACCACTGGTTTCATTATTTGTTATATCTCTTTTATTGTCATAATCCAATCTGCAACAATTATGAATTATTTTCATAAAATTAGTAATGCCCATTATTACTGATTGTGTCTATTTTTTATTGGCAGGTTTTATTTGATAACATTACTCTCAACATAACTACAAGAAAGCGTGTAGCCATGATCATCGATGGGATTTCGATTTGAATAGACCTAGGAGGAGAGGTCCAATCCTATTGCACACGAAGGAGGAGCACCAAGAGACTGTAAACATTTGGTGTTATACAAGAGATTTTGGATGACAAGCTTAAAAACGACACTGCTATATGTGTTGTTTGCCTAAGCAAGTTTGCAATGGATGAGGAGGTACTGCTACTCAGTAATTGTTGTCATGTTTACCATGAAATTTGTTTGAAGAAATGGCTTGATGTCCAATAGAAGAGCTTCCCTCTCTGTAGATCTCCTTTAACTACAGATTGAAAGAGAAATATGTCAACATGTTGTATTTGTATTGAATAAAAGTTGTGTAATAATTTTTGTTTGTATGAATGCACGTCAATATTTGATCATGAAGTAGTAGTCTCTTTGGATGTAGTTTAAGATTGAACTCGCGTAAAGTGCAGAGCTGTAACCCCACAAACCTTTTTTTCAAACCTCGGAGAGTTCTTTTTTCTCCGACAGAAAATTGATGAACTCATAAGCTATCTGATTTTTACTCGGAAAAAATCCATATTGATGAACTCATCAGTTATGAGTTTTTACTCGGATGCAAAAGCCATAAATAAAATAGATGTAGGAATATTTAACTTATTAAGAGTTCTTGTAAAAAGTGATTATTATATTATGATTCAGGTTCCTGCTAACCGGAGAATCAAACATTCCAATGAGTGGAAAGTGATTTTGAATAGTAATAAATATATTTTTCTTTATCTACATCAAAGTCTTACAAATGGATTTGAAAAATAACAGAAATTACTTTAATTTCACAATTGAAAGTGGAAAGTGGAGATATGTAGATTTACCCATGCATTTAAATGAAAAAATTAATAAATTAAAAGAAAATTGAATATACATTTATGTTATTCTTAAAAAGTTAATAATAATAAAAATTATTTATTTAAAATTTAATTTAAAAAAAAATTAAATGATATTTTCAATTGTTCACCAAATTTTTTTAAAAATAAAAATACTATAAATTTTTTATATTTTCAGACTTTTTAGATATATTGACAATTAATTACCTTATATAATACAAATTCTTTGTACACAATGTGCTATGTAGAAAGTAATTAAATTTCAAGGAATCTTTTAGCATAAAATAATTAAATTTCAAATTTCAAGTAATTTATGTTTTAATCATTTTTTATCTTTAATGTTTATCAAAACAGTCTTCACTAGTATGAAACCCATAATTAGTAAAGAGGTATAACATCCCTAACCTTCGTCACTATATAATGAACCACAACAATGATGGTCTTTCGGTTTTGAGTGTTGATTTGGTAGTTAGTGTTGATTAGGTGACTAGTGTTAAGAGAGAATTATTCTAAAATTGTTTCATACACAATATGTCTTACTAAGCAAGTATTTATATTCATTCTACAATCAATCATATGTTATATTACATAAATATTTATACTCATTCTATAATCAATCATATGTGAAATTTATAAGTTATTATGGATTAAACCTCATAACCAATGTTAGATAACATAAAAAAGAAGAACATATTTATTTATATTTATTATTGATTGCTTATTATTACCCTCACACCTACATAATTTGACCCATAAAATATGGATAAAAAATAAACACATTCATCTCATAATTAATCAACCATTTAAAACAACACAAAAATAAACGCATTCATCTCATAACCAATAATTCTATACTTCGACAATTTTTGCATTTTCCTAGATTTGGAGCAATCTGTCTGAAACACTATTTTGGCAGACCCATAACTTCCTCCTCAGACATTCTCAATACAATATGAGACCATGGACAGGTAGACAACTCAACAAGTTACAACATGACCATATGGTGCGGGCCTTTACTTTAACCTATGAATTATGGCGGGCATTTTCCTAAGGCCACTTAGGCAGTTTTACTACCCTAGTGCAAAAATAACTTGAAACCCTGTTTTGGAAGGCCTTTAAATTTGTCATCAAACACCCTCTTTGAGAACTGAGACCATGGTAAGATAGCCTCTTCACCAAGATATAGCATGATAGTTTCAGATAATTTTTATCATGCACAACCATGGACTTACTGATACCATGGTAATGTATATTCTTCGATGATATTTGTTAGTTAACTTGAAATCCAATGCATAAATTGTTTTTGTTAATGTTTGAATTGCATGTTTACTACATCAGGAACCAGATTTGTCGATTGCAAACCTCGCATCAATGGTTGATGCAGCAGTCAATGTTTCATCTGCAATGGAAACAAGTCATGCAGAGGTATGTAACTATTTCAACATGATCTTCACATAGTTTATTATTGTTGTCTATTGTGTATTCATGCATGTCTAACTATTTCATCATTTGGTGATTGTAGCCACCAGCAGCAGGAATAGTTCCCGACCCCCCTGGTTCGACCATGGTTGCGACCATCCTGGATGTTCAACCAACAGCTCCATTTGATACCATGGTAATGTATATCCTTCGATGATATTTGTTGGTTAACTTGAAATTCAGTGCATAAATTGGTTTTGTTAATGTTTGATTTGCATGTTTAATGCATCAGGATCCGGAGTTGTCTATTGCAAACCCCCCAGGGGTCGTTGATGTAGCAATCAATGCTGCATCTGCAATAACAACAAGCCACACAGAGGTACAAATATTTCAACATGATCTAGACATAGTTTATTATTGTTGTCTATTGTTTATTCATGCATGTCTAACTATTTCAACATTTGGTGATTGTAGCCACCAGTAGCAGGAGCAGTTCCTGGCCCCCCCTGGTTTGACCATGTTGTGACCATCCTGGATGTTCGACCAACATCTCCATCTGCTACACAAGGAACACAATCCCCTTTGTCGCAGTCTCTCGTTGAGGTGAGATGTCCATTAGTGACCAAGTGTTTCATGCAATTTCCATGCACATGTTGATAATTGTTGATTTAATTTAGATATGGTCTTTTATTTGCAGAGATCGATTCCGGAGAGGAGGAGATTGGTGATCGGACCATCAGAGCTGCCAATTCGTCCAGCAGAGTGGGTGAGTGTTTGTTATAAATCAGTGAGCCATAAATTAATTTTTTTAATTCCTATCTTGAGATAATGTATTAGTACATAGTTAGTTGAATTTAACAATTGATATTTAATTTGTAGGATCCAGAGATGCACACTGATCCTAGAGATGTGCCTAGAGGATCAACGTCGGGAAAGAACAAGAGGAAGCTTGAGTTTTGATGTGTCTTATGGGATATATGTACGTTTGGATACATCTACATGTGGCTTGGATAGTTTTGGATACATGTACTTTTGGATATATATGTACTTTTGGAGACATGTACATTGAGATTTCACTTATAAATGAATGATACATTTCACTTTGTATTTGTTCTTTGGTTTCCACATGGTGTATTGTGAATATTTCCAATGGCGTGCTTGTGCTCTGTTCAAAAAATCGCACGATAACCTGTTTTTTGTTTAGACAGGGTAAAGTAGCTGTCAGATAGGGACAGTCCACTATTTATACAGTTACAAAACACGCATGCATTATATAAAGGTAAAACGCGCACACGATATGGAGAAGAAAAACACGCACGCGATATTGCTAAGCATAATAAATAGGTTAGGTGCACGACTAAGGCAACGAATAAAATCAAAAGAAAATAAATGTTTTGTATGGTTACATACAAAACAAATGTTTTTACTGTTCCCTTCTTTTCATGCATATATATAAATGTTTCTCGCTATACCCCCCTAACTCTCTCCCAATAATCCCTAGATACCCCCTATCTATTTCTAAATATCTATCCTTCATTCTCTCTACATACCTCCCTATATGTTTCTTTCTCTCCCTTAATCCATCCACGTCCCTACCACCCCACTCTCCATCTCTCCACCTTCTCTTTATCTTCGCCATTATCCCTCCCTATAGCACTCTCTCTCTTCTTCTCCCTTAATCACTAACCCTCTGTGCCTTTATCCCTCCCCCTCCCCTCTCTCTCTTACCTTGTATACCTCCCTATCTATCTCTCTAGATATGTCCCTGGATCTCTCTATCTCTCTCTAGATCTGTCCCTCACTCCCTTTACCTCCCTCCCTCTATGTCGCTTTCTCTCCCTTAAACTATCTTCATCCCTACCACCCCATTGATTCCTCCTTCCCTATCACACACACACACACACACACACATTCCCTCTACATCCCTCCCTCTATGTTGTTTTCTCACCTTTACTCCATCCCTGTCCTTACCACCCCATTGATCCCTCCTGCCCTATTAAACACACACACGTTCACAACCTAACACTTTCTTTATCGCTCACCACTCCCTCTAGTCTGTATGTCCCCCACCATCTCTCTCTCTCTCTCTCTCCCACACACACACACACACACATTGTGTCCCTTTCCCCTCTCAAATTCATCCCCTTCATCCATCTCTATATTCACCTTTATCCCTCCATCCCTCCCTCTCTCATCGTCTCTCCCCTTCTCGCCTTCTATCTCTCCCTGCTGTTATCTTTTCCTTAACCTATCCCCTTCTCTCTCACTCTCTCACTCTCTCACTCTCTCTCTCTCTCTCCACCTTCTCTTTATCTTTGCAATTATCCCTCCCTATAGCACTCTCTCCCTTCGTTCTCCCTTAATCACTAACCCTTTGTGCCTTTATCCCCCCCCCCCTGCCCTCTCTCTCTCACCTTGTATCCCTCCCTCCCTATATATTTATCTAGATCTATCCCTCATTCCCTTTACCTCCCTCCCTCTATGTCTCTTTCTCTCCCTTACACCATCTTTGTCCTTGCCACCCCATTGATTCCTCCTTCCCTATCACACACACACACACATAACCTCCCACTTTCTTTGTCGTTCACACCTCTCTCTAGTCTCTACCTCCCCAACCATCAGTCTCTCTCTCTCTCTCTCCCTCTCTCTCTCTCTCACACACACACACACACACACACACACATTATGTCCCTTTCCCTTCTCAAACCCATTCCCCCTCCATCCATATCTATCTCCACCTTTCTCCCTCCATCCCTCACCCTACCTTCTCTCCCTCCCTCTCTCACCGTCTCTCTCTCTCTCTCACCTTCTATCCCTCCCTCCTGTTATCTTTCCCTCAATCTATCCCCATATCTCCATCACTCCCTCTCTCTCACACACTTTATGTCCCTTTGTTGTCCTCTCATTCTCTCTCTCTCTCTCTCTCTCTCTCTCTCTCTCTCTCTCCACCACTCCCTCCATGTCTCCCACCAACACTTTTTATCCCTCCCTTCCTATCTCTTTATTTCGTTCTATCCCCATCTATATCTCACTCCCTCTAAATCCATTCCTCCTCATTGTCCCTCTCCCTCCCTCGCTCTATGTCTACCCCCACCCCCTTGTATTCTCTTTTTCTCTCTCACATCCCCCTTGTCACTCAAGTCTCACTTTCAACTTCTAACCCTATACCTCTTCAAAACCTCTTCTACTCCTAATAGTGCTATCAATCCCCACTGCCCTTCACCCTTGTATCCCATCATGTTCCCATTCCCTTCATCTCTCCCCACTCAATCTTCCAACTTCCTTTTAAGCCCTTGACCCTTTCCCACCCCTATTAAATATTTACCACATATTCCCTTGACCCTTCTCCACCCCTTATCAAATATTAACCAAAAATACCCCTCCATCCCTCCCTCTCTCACCGTCTTTCCCCTTCTCATCTTTTATCTCTCCCTGTTGTTATCTTTACCTTAACCTATCCCCTTCCTCTCACTCTCTCACTCTCTCACTCCACCTTCTCTTTATCTTCACAATTATCCAGGTCCCTATAGCACTCTCTCCCTTCATTCGCCCTTAATCACTAACCCTATGTGCCTTTAGCCCTCCCCCTACCCTCTTTCTCTCACCTTGTATCCCTCCCTCCCTATCTCTTTCTCTAGATATGTCCCTGGATCTGTCCCTCACTCCCTTTACCTCCCTCCCTCTATGTTGCTTTCTCTCCCTTACACCATCTTCGTCCCTGCCACCCCACTGATTCCTCCTTCCCTATTACACACACACACACACACAACCTCCCACTTTCTTTGTCTCTCACACCTCCCTCTAGTCTCTCTCTCCCCAACAATCAATCTCTCTCTCTCTCTCTCTCTCACACACACACACACACACACACACACACACATTATGTCCCTTTCCCTTCTCAAACCCATCCCCCCTCCATCCATATATATCTCCACCTTTCTCCCTCCATCCCTCACCCTACCTTCTCTCCCTCCCTCTCTCTATGCCTCTCTCTCTCTCTCACCTTCTATCCCTCCCTCATGTTATCTTTCCCTCAACCTATCCCCATCTCTTCATCACTCCCTCTCTCACTCACTTTATGTTCCTTCCCCCTCCTCCCTCTCTCTCTCTCTATCTCTATCTCTCTCTCTCTCTCTCCACCACTCCCTACATGTCTCCCACCAACACTTTTTATCCCTCCCTTCCTATCTCTTTATTTCGTTATATCCCCATCTATCTCTCACTCCCTCTAAATCCATTCCTCCCCATTGTCCCTCTCCCTCCCTCACTCAATGTATCTCCCCTCCTTGTATTCTTTCTTTCTTTCTCACATCCCCCCTACCTCCATCCATCCCCCCTTGTCACTCAAGTCTCACTTTCAACTTCTAACCCTATACCTCTTTAGAACCTCTTCTACTCCTAATAGTGCTCTCAAGCTCCACTTCCCTTCACCCCTATATCCCATCATGTTCCCATTCCCTTCATCTCTCCCCACTCAAGCTTCCAACATCCTTCTAATCCCTTGACCCTTTCCCACCCCTATTAAATATTAACCATAAATTCCCTTGACCCTTTCCCACCCCTATTAAATATTAACCATAAATTCCCTTGACCCTTCCCCACCCATTCTCAAATATTAACCAAAAATGCCCTTGAGTCTTCCCCACCCCCTCTCAAGTATTAAACGTAGATTTTATGATTTAAATAACAATAGCATGTTTTTGCACTACAAAACACACACGCATTATGTTGTTATATATCGCGTTCGCGTTATGAAATTCTAAAAGCGCGGGAATATTTTTTGAATTTAAACAGAACACGCTTGTGTTTGTTAGAGCCTAAATCAAGCCAACTCACTTGCTCGCATGTCAACCATAATCCTATGTGTATGCTTTGGATTTAGATTGGTGTGCTCCTCAACAATTCATAAATGTAATAACTAAATAATGTGAGAGTTAAAGACCTGATTTGGATAAACTCTCAAATTATTTGGCCAAAAGCCAAATCAACAGAAAGCCCAAGAAGGGGCTCTGATACCAATGTAACACTGTATCCGGATAAAGAAGAGATCCGTCTTCAAAAATTATACATATTGAATAATAATAGAATGTGATGAATAATATTACATTAAGGGCCTCTTTTATATATTGTTAGGCACCTTTTGAGAGGAGTCATGTCCTCTTAGAATAATTATAATTATAATTATTATTAATTAATTGTTAGTTTATATTTATTTATTATTTTATTTATGTTTGTGACACACATTTAGTCAAAGGTGATGGATTTCACTACACTACAAACCAATGTCATTAAGATGGATAAGAAGACTTGGGTGTCGACCTAGGTTGGGTATTGCATTGTTAATACGTTATTAAACACCCCACATCAATATTTGATTGAATAAGTTTATGATTGATACAAAGTGTAGAAACCATACACTACATGCATTACCTCTACTATAAGGATTATCCACTATGTTGGTCATTAACTAAGGTTAGTTCACAATTTGGGTGTTCACGGATGAAAATTAACCAAGAGTACCATACTAATTTTCCATAAAATAATAATGTCATTTTAATATACAATCTATATGAAATCACATGTCCAACTCATCAGCAATAATATAAAGTAACCAAATGTGTTTTCCACGTATGGAAGATAAGACATAAAGGTAATGCGTCTCAATACATCTTCTCCTCCATAAGGCCAATGGCATCATTGGAATCACTATCTTAAAATAAATAGGGATGTAGTTGTATCATCTAATCGGATAAATCCCATATATCATCAACCTAGTACATTCTATCACCACTATACCCAAATCATCCAACTCAATGGCATATTTTTCTACAATTATGTTTCATGTGACTATTCTAAGTTCATATACCTCTGAGTACCTGGGTTCAAACATAACAATGAGGGAGCTCCCATTGTTGTTGTAGATTGATCTAGGAAACCAAACTTCCCCAATGTCAATTGTTTCTCACTTAGTCAACTTCTAATTTTAGTTCCCCCAATACACCAACACAACCTTGACCAAAAAAAAAATTACAACATATTAGTAAGATGGAATAAAAAGCCTAGAAAGGAAAAGGGGTCTCACTCTCACACTAGCATATGGATATGTGTTGGCAAGGATCACTCGTGCTGACTATTTCCCACTCATGCATCCCTAGTCTTTTCCACCCTCCTTCCTCACATCATTATTAATAATAATCTACCCCCCTCTCAACGAGGTGGACTAACTTATTGTTTTATGGAGTTGTGAATACTATGTTGTCTTAAGGATTGAATCACATAGTATTTCTTAAAATGTTGTCTTATTCAAGACATAAGTATGAGAAACATGAAATTAATTATCTAAAATATTTTCATGCAACCTCTAGTCAATTTGACAAGCATCACTAAATTGCTCAAACAAATCACCAGTGAATTCTTAACTGAGGCCAACAACTCCGTTCACAAGAACATTTTTAGAAACTTGTTTATTATCCAAATGAAAAGGCCTTATGTGGACTCAACCATCGAGAAATTTAATTTGATTATTTTTTTATGGTAACAACCCATCACAAGCTAAACATAATTATAGTCATAGTTGATTGTACTCTCATATATAATCTTCCTTATAAGGTTGAAAATGGGTTCCTTTAATTACCACTAGAACATGCAAGTAAATAATCATTGAAATTTCCTTAGTGATCTCTTTTCCATCATCTATTACTCATGTTTAAATACCCTTATTTTTCCTTGACTTCTTCTATTCAAGGTACCCTTATCTAATAGTGTATTTTGTATTATTTGATAAGTTTCATGAGAGACCCCCTAATATGGTAGAGGAAAGTAGAGCTTTGTTAAGTATTATCATTGCATGTATTGATGCATCATGTATTTACTAGGTACCAATGTTGAGCTCCTCTTATAAGGGTTATAATGCAATGGCATCTTTCCTATTTAGGTTTTATATACAATTCACGGCTACAAATATTCTTTATTAAAGTGTAACTTACAATAATTGTTTTTATGGCACTTAACTATGATTATTAATCCTTCCAACAACCATAATTATGATTCACACCTCAATGGACAGTCTTTGGGCCACTGAACAAGATTTTGTGTACTTCCCTCCTAAAAGTGAGATTATAGTTCATAATATTTAATTCATCAAACCCCCTTAGGTTGACCAAAATTCATAGGCATCTAGTCTATGCAATTATTAAGTTAGTATTTTGGTGATTAACCCATACTAAGTATACAATCCTCGCTTCAATACCCAATATTATTGACAATGGGATCAATTATTGAAGGAAACACCATGAATGTATAATTTTCTTAAATTCTTCAATACTAGGGATAAAATGATAATTTTATTTCTCATTTGTTAAAAACCCATGCTAGCTATGATATACAACAATTTAAAAAAAGATTAGGTGCACCAATCCATTATACCTATCCAATGGAATTAGCTTTCAAGATAACAATTCTTCAATGTGTTTCCATTCCATCATCAATCATTCAACTTGTAATAACCCAGCCTATTCAGCTAACAACACTTTTAAACTTACAATCTTCATAATATTTAAGTTTTACCTTAATCAGTTATCTAGAGATTGGTTACAACATTTTTATTTACCTTTTCCCGCATTCACATTCTTTTATGTTAGCCACATTATAACATTTATATAATTATATCTACCCATTCATTGTATTCATTTAAGTCAACTAATAAATTATCTTAAGACCCCTTCCTGTCAAGCAACTACTATATAAGGTTTATTTGTTAACTTAAAATTTGAAATTTGAAAAACCTATAATGAACTAACCCTCTAAAGATTTAGATTGTTGAGTTAATAACTACATCGTCGGATATAGTATTGCACAATTTTATTAAATTACTATATTCACTTTCTATATTTTTATAATATAATTCATATTGAAGACATTGTTATATGAAAACTAATTATTTATTGATTTGATCTATGCAGATTGACTTTGATGCTACGGTATACATATACATACTTCAACAACATTTCACGTTTCATAGACTAGAAGTTTACTATAGCGACATGCCAAGGTTCAATTAGAGTACGTATTATGCAGTGAAGCAGTTTTAATAGATTTCTTATGAATCACCATATTTTTGCCACATTTTTGGATCATTATGTAGTCTCCTCATGTATCACGCAGAATTTTTCTAATTCTATGAATGCGTTCAATGGTTAAATCTACTCTATGCTGAGACAAAAGTGTCCACCTGTAGACATTGAAAGTTGAGATAGACAGTATTTTCAAAGGCATCAAATTCCATTTCGAATTCATGGCTACACGCTTTCTTGTAGTTATGTTGAGAGTAATGTTATCAAATAAAACCTGCCAATAAAAAATAGACGCAATCAGTAATAATGGACATTACTAAAATCATGAAAATAACTCATAATTGTTGCAGATTATGACAATAAAAGAGATATAACAAATAATGAAACTAAAAAATAGACGCAATCAGTAATAACGGGCATTACTAAAATTATGAAAATAATTCATAATTGTTGCAGATTGGATTATGACAATAAAAGAGATATAACAAATAATGAAACCAGTGGTTAGTTAGCCATAGCCCATATCACCAGAGATGTAATGGATTGGGATTTCGTTACATTATGCCATATTCTACAAAAATTGGTAAGGAATGTTGAAATGCATGTGTTTGAATCTATGCTTTTGTTAAGCTCGGGCATTGATTAGATCTCCACAAAGCCGGTATTCAAGGAAACAGATACACAATCGCCCATTTCTTTATGCACGGAGTCAGAGGGCAGGACTACAACATGCACATCTGAAACATTTACAATAAAAATGAATTCTCACACACCTAAGCGAAACCCCTGTTTGAAATTGGGCAACGATTGGAAAAGAGATGTTTGGTCAAACCGAGGAGGTACAGGTAGAGGCAAACATCGTTGCTGCAGCGGCTCCAAATCTGGAAACTTGTTAGATACAAACTATGACTGTAGCCTCTGAGAAAACCTTTAAAAATAACCCGCTCACACATACATTCGAAAATATAGTCTCTTGGTGCTCCTCCTTCGTGTGCAATAGGATTGGATCTCTCCTCCAAGGTCTATTCAAATCGAAATCCCATGGAGCGCGCGGGGTTTATTCAAATCGAAATCTTATGCAGCGCGTGAATGTTTAAATTTAAATCCCCGCGCGTTTGCAAAATTCAAAATTTAAATTGCATCCATGGAACCATTCATCCATCCGAATGGGCTCCACGGATATCCATGGATGCATACTCATGCTAGAAGATGGGGAGCACTATATCGATGGGCATAGCAGTTGCCGGACATTGGCCGCACGCTCGTCGGTATGCATTACACATCCTTTGACCGTACCCCTGTCGAGTTTGGAGGATGACAAGATGGGCTGGGCCCGGTTGGGGAGATTGCCGGAGAGATGGCCCAGGGAGCTGACAATTTCGCCGTCCGGGCGAAATTGTAGAATGTCTAGACAAATCCCAAAATAATGATCAATAGAACAACTAGAGACACACTAGAGACCACTGAAACTCATTGTAACATCCCATGCTTGGCATACAATGTGTGACAAAGAATGACCAAAGATATATCCCTGCTATAACACTGACTTAAACAAAGTTTTAGGAACAACAACAAATGTTAAAATAGTCCTCTAATATCACCACCAAACTAGAGGGATTGAATTAGAGACCCAAGCACTAATTCACGAGCTATCAAACACACTCAAAGAAAAAGGAGTGAAAGCAATCAAAACCACTCAAATACTTCAGAAGGAGACTATTTGAGGGTTGCAAATAAAGTTATGAGACTCAAGACATGGTTTTGAGAACCAACCACAAAGAAATCTGAGCAAAAACATATCAAAACTCCTCAAACAAGCCAAAATAGAGCACCATCGCTCTGTTAAACACTAGAGGGGAGGGATGGAAAAGGGAGCATTGCTCCCCTATAATCCTGCAGGGAGGGATGGCCTCACCCTGGTTCCCAAATAGAGGGGGCGATGGGGCAACAAAAGGGGAAAAAATGAGCTCAAGCTAAGATCTGAGAAGTCCTAGAGGTGGAATAGGTCCAATAATTATGCAAGAAGACTCTTGTAATCAAATCAAAGACTCAAGAAGACCAAGAAACCAAGAAATCAAGGAATTCAAAGGAAAAAACTAGGGAAAGTATAACCAATCTTCCCTAGCGGAGTCATCAGTTCTGTTGTAGAGTTTTCTCTTGAGGACAGGTGAGCACCCTCTTGAATCCTTTCCCTTGGTTCAAGATAGACCGTAGGATAAACCTATGTGATTTTCCCACTAGATCTGACTATCTAGACACTAGATCTACACATCCACTTTTATGCAATTATGTAAGAAGAGAGAGATACGAAGGTGACATACCATAGACAAGAGAGATCCTTTGGTGCAAATAGTCCTCAACTATTGCAAACCTAATAATCCTTACTCTAACTCCAAATCCACTTATCCAATCATCCTACACACAAAGAAACATCCAAACCTTTATCACAAACCTTTTAACATATAAAATATGCATAAAAATGAACATATAAACATAGATCTAATAGCATAAACAAGATGTAATTTGTATTACACAAGAAATAATAGATCCAATATATATGTGTTATGAATTGTACAAATCTATAACAAATAACCATAATCATCCATGAACAACATGATAGGAGGGGGGAAAGATCACATGTCTATATTGAGTGATAACAAGAGACATACATCATAGATTACCTTGTGTTGATGATGCATATCTCTTCCAATATTCTTGATCCAAGACCTTCCTAGGTTGCAGATAATAGGTTGATCACAATGGCTGAGAGTATCAGGATGATTTTACCATCATAACAATACATATTAAGAGTCTCCCTTCCCTCATGAAATGACCTCAATAAATAGGTGAGGGGAGGATGAATCTAGATTCCATGTGATGGATGGGAACGAGCTAGTGCGTGAGTTCCCATGCTAGGTGAATTGGAGCTAAGTCATGCACATGATCCACTCGAAATGATGCCCAAAACTCAAGGATAGGTGGACCATCGCCCCTCCCCCCAGGACATGTAGGGAGTGATGGTGTCACCCCCCTGCAAGCATGCAGGGAGGAATGGCAGACAGATCATCGCCCCCCTAGAAGCATACATAGGGTGATGATGGCCAAAATGTGGACAAAATGAGGCCAGAGAAAGGTACAAAGATAAGTGTCTCAGCTATGTATTGAAGTGGGGTCTTCAATGGGCCTCTAGGATGGTAAATAAGGGTATAACAGATGCCCCCTAAAGTGTGATGTCATAAGAGGAGATGATGGACACAAAACTTTACAAATAAAATATGTCAGGGAAAGGTCATGGATACAAGAAATTGGAGAGAACCTACAAAAAATAAACTAGGTATGTATATATCATCCCCGAAGCGGGAATACCATGGCATAAAAGCATGGACGCCAATAAAGTATACTGTAGATCCAATATATTTGTGTTATGAATTATACATATCTATAAACAATAACCATATTCATCCATGAACAACATGATAGGAGGAGGGAAATGTCGCATGTCTATATTGAGTGATAACAAGAGACATACATCATATATTACCTTGTGTTGATGATGCAAATATTTTCCAATATTCTTGATCCAAGACCTTCCTAGGTTGCAGATAATAGGTTGATCATAATGGTTGAGGGAATCAGGATGATTTTACTAGCATAATAATACATATCAAGAGTCTCCCTTTTCTCATGAAATGGCCTCAATAAATAGGTGAGTGGAGGATGAATGGAGGATGAATCTAGACCCTAGGTGATGGCTGGGCTTGAGTTGGTGTGTGAGTTCCCATGCTAGGTGAATTGGAGCCAATTCATGCACATGATCCACTTGAAATGATGCCCAAAACTTAAGGATAGGTGGACCATCGCCCCCCCCCCCCAAGACATGCAGGGAGTGATGATGTCACCCCCTCTGCAAGCATGTAGAGAGGGATGACATACTGACCATCGCCCCCTAGAAGCATACATAGGGAGATGGTGGACAAAAGTGGTCAAAACGAGGCCAGAGAAAGGTACAAAGGTAAGTGTCTCAGTTAGGTAATGAAGTGGGGTCTCCAATGAGCCTATAGGGTGGTAAATAAGGGTATAACAAGCTCACAATCCAGAATGGATCCCTTCAGTAGTCCCGAGAGAATCCTATGAGATCGACTTCAAGGATGAGTCACTACCTAGTCCAATTACCATATTCTTTTCAATGAACCCTTTTGAATGGGGGTCCAATTCCGGAGAGACATTGGACGTTCCAGAACCACCTCCCTTTTCAGTATGAACTGTGGACAAAACAGGGCAGCTTGTTCCCAGATTTTTACTTGGAATTATAATCTTCACACCACTAGACTGCCAAAGATATGCAATATGCTCCAATTGGTTGTCGGTTATGCTGCATCCATCAATTAACTTTTGAAATAAATCTTTATTCTTAACCGGAACTGTAGCCTTGGTGGGAAGAATTTCATCGCGTAAAACTTCTTCTTCCTTAACCTTCTTCTCTGCCACCTTTCACTTGGCACCATGCATAACGCTTGAATGATTCAGGTATTGGGAAATGCTTTCGTCACCCACCGACACATCTTTGTGTTTCCAAAATTGCTTTATGAATTTTGAGGAATAGTCCGCGACCACATTCCCATTCAAATGACACCGGGCACATCTAAAGGGAATGTTTAAGTAATCCAAGTGCTGAGAAAATATGTATTCCCTACCACAAGATGAATGGATTCAAACATGCCCTGACGTGCATCAACCTCAACTGGGATTTTTGCTACCGAACTTTGTTGAAAGTTGAAAAGGTTTGCATCTACAATGATGAATTTCTCGATTACATCTCCTATGGCCTTGAAGCCATCATGCGACCAAAATTCAAGAGGAAAACACGTCAATTTCACTCAGATCGAGAAAGATGCAAGCGAGTAGTTTTTAGGATAAAAAAGAGAATGCTAGGGTTTCAACGCTAGAGAAGTTGTTCCATTCAACAATACTATGTGGAGCATGCTATCCACTTCCTCCTGGATCTTAAATTCAAAACCTAGGCATCCATGGGCCAGGAACAATATATATGGTTGCTCATCTACCTCCTTCCCCCAAGCTTCCTTCACCCAATTGTGCACTACTTATTCTGAGAAGCGTCGTCCACAAAACTTGCCAATCAAAATTTTAGTAGCACAGTGCAAAATATCCATAGCTGAAATATCTCTACCCACCACAAGTTCAGGTTCTGAACCCTTGTTCACAAGCACTTTCTTGTTCTTCCTAGCAAAATCCACAATTTGTTACCTTTAAGAGAAAGCCTCCAATTCCTCCAGCAATAGGCCTCTTTTAATAAATCCGCCACCTTTTAGGGTTGAACAAGGAAAATAATCCTCATTGAAATCACTTGCTATCCTAGGACTGGTATAAACATTAGAGTAGACAACCCAGGTCGGATTTGCATGCATGTCATTATGGTTTGATATGGGGTTATGTAATATCAGTATCCGAATATTCTCAAGGATTACTCAAGTGAATAATCAACCAATTGAAAATAACTCCATTTGGAAAGAATAAATAATATTGAATATGAATTGATGAGATATTACAACTCTAGGATTTGATATATATACTTCCTTTACTAATGGTCATGTGTTTTTGAAAAGATACTTCTTATAAGTCATTGGAAAGAATGACTTATCAATTATTCTTGCTAGTAACATCTTCTCGTGATCTTCTAAACTTGTAATAGTTGTATCCAGATATTCTCAAGGATTACTCAAGTGAATAATCAACCAATAGAAAATAAATCCATTTGGAAAGAATAAATAATATTGAATATGAATTGATGAGATATTTCAATTTTAGGGTTTGATATATATACCTCCCTTTACTAATGGTCATGTCTTTTTGAAAAGATACTTCTTTTTCATAACACTTCTTTAATAATTAATTATTGTTATATATATATATATTGTTTTATGTTATATTTTTTATCTAACATTTCCTTCCTCTTAGAGATGATTTGTCCTCAAAGCATGATTATGGAAGACTTTTATCCCTTGTTCTTTCTCGTAGCGCTTTCTCGTGATATTTTGTGTTGGTAGTTGTGATGCTTGACGAAATGAGACGATACATTCTTTTAAACATTGAATGAAAATGTTGTGTCATTTGTGAAGTGGTCCATCCGAGATCTACCTTCAATGGAGTTGCTTGTTGATCGATTCTTCGGGATGTAGAACTTCTCATTTTCTACTTCTATACAAGTTGTCAATTTTGTCTTTGTACTCTTTCAATGCGATAGTTGATTTGTCTGTAAGAAAAGTACTTTTTATTTTCCTCTTGATTTTGTCGTCGGTCATAATGACTCTTTAGAAGATGATAAGGTATTCGAGTCACTTGTGGAATGTTTATAGAAACCTCAACTTTTTGTCCTTCTGGTGATTTACGGGTTGATAATAATTCAATTAAGTGTGTATTTGCTCCTCTTTTGGTGTTTTAATTTGAGCATATGATGATTTTGCTATTGGGTCAGTCATCGTATCTTTGTCGACAATTTTTTTTTTATGATTTAACTCTTATACATATTCTTATCATGCTTTAGTTTTCTAATTTGTATGAGTAATTCTTGATTGTGTCTCCTTAAGCGTAAGATTTCTTCCTTATAATCTGAACTGTTGACTTCATTTTGACCATCTTTATTCTCTTTCTCTCTTTTTCTTAACGTTTTTATTTCCACTAGTAATTCTTGATTAACCTTCTTCATGGAGGAATTTTCTTCATCTTTTCCTATTAATTTTTGTTGGAGATCATGAATCTTCTCTTCTAACTCTTGATTGCAATGTATTTTATCCTCCGTCTTCTTGATTTGAAGCAACAATTTCCGATTGTGATCTCTTAGACGAGAGATATCTTCATTTCATTCTTGTATGTCCATGTCAAATTTGTTTCTTGCGGTTTCAAATTCCTTAGTTTGTTTGGTGGACTCCTGAATATGGTCTTTCAATTTGGAATTTTGTATATTTATCAAATCATTAAGATACTTCTCTTTGTCATTTTCAAATTGTAATTTTGTATTGCTTTCCTGGTAATATCGTAGTTCAACTTCTAATTTCTCTATTTGTGATTGTAATTGAGAATGTCCTTGATATTCTTCCATAGTAAAATATTTGCTACAAATCAGACATGAGCGATTGTAATTTTTTAAAAATGACATATACTCAATCTCTAATTCGCAATGAGGGCACTTAGTCCAAAATTTGGACTTGTATATGGAATCCATAATTCACTACTCACTTCTTCAATAATCTCTTCAATGACTTCCTTTAATATTTTTTTTAATAATAATTGTAATAAATACAATTATTAAATAATAATAATAATAATAATTACTATTATTAAAAGTTAATAATAATAATAATAATATTAAATATAATATAATAATTATTATGATAATAATAATTATTAATAATTATAATATGCTTCTATGCTTTTTATTATTTTTCACTCACACTTAGTTGATTGTTTTATAAAACCACGTGTGGTTTTATAAAACACTGTGTTGTTTTTTTCTATTCTTTTTTTTTGGATTTTTTTTTCTTTTTTTTTCCTTGGAAAAAGGCATAATTTCATTAAAGGATAATCAAATTACATATTGTATAAGAGCTTCAGTGAGCTCTTTCAGATATAAATCTTTCCAGCTTCGAGTATCAAAAAATAAGCAGTAATAAAAGTTTTGATCTCTAAGGATCTCGAATATTTACAACCATAGGTAGTAAAAAAATGTGCTATAAAGAGTAACCAGTGTCTTGTAAAAAAAATATAAGTAGAGATAGAGCCACTAAAAAATGATGAAGATTCTGTAGATCGGGACCCTCGATGAAGGGCCTGTGATAGTACTCATGGAAGGTGTCATTGTGATGTTCTCCAATCCTCCATTGACCAAGTGGAAGTGTCAGCCCCTGTTTGGATAGGAGATCCACATCCACGTTCCTTTCCCTGTAGACATGTTTACAAGTGAAATTGTCAAACAATCTAGTAATTCTCAATGTGTCTTCCAGAATTGAGCTCAAGGCCAAATGGTGGCAGCGTTGAATTTTGTTGATCCAATTTATGATGATCAAGGAGTCTCCAAAAAATTGGAGATGTGTGCACTGTGATTCCAAGGCAAAAAGGAGCAAGAGTATTAAGGAAAAAATATCTGTGTAGTTGTTGGTGTCGCTGCCCAGTCCCATGTGGATCTTGTAGTAGTGTGTGGCAGTGAGGTATAGTATAGCCCCCCCTGCATATGTTGTTTTGTGACGCACCGTCGAAGTAGGCCCAGGGAATAGAGGGGATGATGATTTCAACAGTTGGTACCCGGGGAATGGGAGTGGATTTTTCCCGTGGAAAATGTGAGAGGATCGATAGGCAATGGCTAATCAAATGGAAGGGGTGGAGTTTTTTTCACAGAAAATTAGTTGATTCCGTGCAAGCCAAATTCCCCAGATAACGATCAAGGGAAGAGCTCTGATGTATGAGGTGTCTAGGGAGTCATAGCATCGTTGCCAAGCCTCTTCAATATTTTGTCCCCTCCACTGGTCAGCTGCAGTGTGATAGGTTTTCAACTCAGACCAGATATTTACAGTGAATAAACATTCGAGAAAGAGGTGTGGGATGGTTTCGTCTGCCTGTTTGTAGAGAATACACCATCCCGGACCTTCAATATGTTTGTTCTTGATACGGTCCCAGGTGGGGATACGATTTGCAATTGTACACCACATAAATATTTTTGACTTTGATGGGCAGTTTGTTTTCCAGATAGATTGCCACCACCATTGTTTTTCTACATGTTGTTGTTTGAGTTCCATTAAGAATTTATATCCCAATTTTGGGGCATATTTGCCATTTGAGGTCGACGTCCACAAGAGTTCATCAACGTTATCAGAGATATGAGCATGTGAGAGACGTAGAGCGTGGAGATAGATCTCCCAATGAATGTGAAGTTCAACCGATAGATTTAGGTCCGTTGCTGATAGCCAGCCCTGTTGCCAAATGTTCGTTGTTAAAGGATCTGCAACTTGTGAGAGGTGGAAAAACCCATTCTGTTGTAGAAGATGAATGAGTGGAGCAGGAAAGAGATGTCGATTTTGACAGCCAATCCATGGATCCGAACCAATGTGAATCTGAGACCCAGTACCAACTTTGCAAGCGAGACCCTGAGGGATGAGAGGTAGTGATTCCATCACCGCTTTCCAGATGACAGACATCCCAACCCTATCTTTTGTTGGGTTTCAGATCCAATTGATAAGTGTTGTAGGGGCAATATATTTCTGTAAGATGACCTCTGTCCACAGATTAGTAGTATTGATAATTCTCCATCCAACCTTTGTAGCTAAAGAGGTAGCGAAGGTATGTATGTGTTTGAGACCCCATCCCCCCAATGATTTCGGCAAAGCAATGCGATTCCACTTGACCCAAGGAGTTGTAGATGTTTCTGAATGTCCAGACCAGAGGAACCAAACAAATAGTTTCCTAGCCTTTTCTTTGATGCTCTTGGGTATCCAAGCCAGTGACATCCAGTACATAGGGATGGCCTCCAAAACAGATTTGACAAGGACCAGGCGTCCAGCTCTAGAGAGCCATCTATGACTCCAGATCATTAATCGTTTTTCCAATTTTTCAATAAGCCAATTCCAGTCACTCTTCTGGTAGCCGTTTGGTTTCAAATGAAATCCCATATATTTGAGGCCTTTGTCTAAGAGCAAGATGTCAAAAGGGAAGAGAGTGATATACCTTTGATGTTTAGCAGTGATCAATCCGTAGAGGGAGATGGTGGATTTGTGAACATTTATGACCATCCCAGTGGCATCTTGAAAGAGTGTAAGGATATTGTTGAGGAGTTCCGCATCCCCAATAGTACCATCACAAAACATAAGTATGTCGTCTACGAACAATAGCTGTGAAAGTCGAAGAGTGTTGGTAATGTGTAAACCATGGAAAGAGCCCTGTCGAATTGCATCTGTGATAGCACGACTGAGTCCTTCAACCACCAGAAGGAAAATTAGTGGGGATAAGGCGCAGGCCTGACATAGACCTCTTTCGGCGCAAAATAAATGCGAAGGAGAATCGTTGATGAGAATTACAAAGGAGGCAGTACTAATGCAGCTCATTGTCCATTTGATGAATGTGTAGTCAAAACCAAGGTGTGTCATAAGAAGACGAAGATAGAGCTAGATGACTCTGTCAAATTCCTTCGAGAGGTCAATTTTGATAACAACACCCTTGATGCCCTTTAACGTTTGTGAGTGTAGTCCTTCCTAAGCAACCCCGATAGCTTCATGAATCTAACGACCCTCCAGAAAACCAAATTGCTCTTTGGAAATGAAACCAGAGAGTACTGATTTGAGTCTCTTTGCCATAATCTTAGCCACAACCTTATAAGTGATGTTGCAGAGTGAGATGGGGTGGTATTCATCCATAGTGGTCGGTTTATCAGATTTTGGGAGTAGGGCTATGAATGTGGCATTCAGTGGGGGATGTATATGCCTCCCACATTTGGATTCTTCAGCTAGATGGAGTAGATCAACTCCAATAGTGTCAAAATATTCAATATAGAATTCAATGGTCCATCCATCCGGGCCATGGATCTTGTCCTTTTGGAATCTTTGTAGAGTAGCCTTGAGTTCCTCCTTAGTGATCTCTTCCATGAGATTATGATTATACTCTTCAGTGACTGCTCCAGGGAAGAATTGTGAGAGTCTGATGACTTCAGCTTTGTTGTCTCTTTGACCATTCGAGAAGAGTGATTTGAAGTGTGATGAGCCCAGTGTGGCCAGATATTCAAAAGAGGAGAAGGTCTCTCCTTGTTCATTCATAAGGTCCCAGATAGTGTTTTGTGCCTTTCGGCCCTTAGCATAAGCATGAAAGAATTTTGTGTTTTTGTCTCCACCTTCGAGCTAGATGGCTCTGCTTTTGAGCGGCCAAACTTCTTCTCGCTCAGAGAGTAGTTTGTTTCTCTAGCTTTCTAGAGATCTGAGAAGTGTAGTGGATTCCGGAGAGGCAAAACCACCCCCAACCTGACTTTGAATTGTAGCCAAATCCAATTCAACCCGGGTCAGCTCCAAAGCCTCCCTTTCTCGCTTTTTGTGTGCCCAATCTTTCAAAAGGGTTTTAACCGAGGAGAGATTCTTGACAAAGTGTGGGGCAACATGTAAACCCTCTCCATGCTGGAAAGGAATCCAGTTTTTTTTTATGATATTTGCAACCTCCTCCTCTTTAAGCTAGACAACACACAATTTGTAGGGACTGGGCGGTTTGGTTGAGTTTCCTTGAATCTCAAAGCAGATGGGATGATGATCCAAGATGCCCCCTGAGTCGACCCATTGTCGCATCTGGAGAGGTTGTCTCACCAAAGCCTCATCAATTAAAAAACAGTCCAGTATCTTAGATATACATCCCTCCCCGGTTCTATGGTTATTCCATGTCGGTTTCAAAATGGGTGGTTGATAGTCGATGAGGTGAGTGTCTTTCAACAGAAGGTCGAAGTAATCCGCAAGGGCATCGGCCCTTTCTAGGGGCCCCTAGATCTCATGGGTGCCAAGTGTGAAATTCAAATCTCCACCAATGATAATGTCACCCCCAGTGAACATGGTGTTCCGCCAAAAAGAATTCTAGTAGGTCTCACGATCCACATAGGGCCCATATATGTTGATGATCTTGAATTTCCTGTTTAAGCCAACATGGAATAGTTCTACACCCAAGCTTGAGGTGAAGCCCCAGGTGTTGTGTACTGTTTTTGTGGATTTCTTCCATCCAGTGGCGAGTCCCCCGGATAGTCCACGTGCGCTAATGGCAGCAAAATCGAAGGCAGAGAAAGTAGTAGTGAGGAGTGCCAGAACATCTGATTCTGACCCAATAGTTTCTTGTAGCAAAAAGATGTCAAGTTGTTGGAGAGAAATCAACTACTTTAGGGAAAGTTTTTTGGGTTTCCTTGCCAAACCCCTGCAGTTAAGAGATAGGATTTTCATGGGGGAACCCCATAATGGGCATGCACCGCTCTAAGCGCCCCAATGATGGTTTTTTGTTTTCCCTTCGCAAGGTCCAAGATGGCCTGTTGTTGGGCCGAGGCGAAATGAGAGGGTAGGCCACGACCACAGAAGTGTATTCGGGGTAGTGGGTTTGGGCCCAAATCGGAGCCCATGGGGAGGGTGTTCAGGATAGGGATGTCACGTGAGCGAAGGTGAAAACGGATGGGGGAGTGTGCAGTGCACACAGGGAGAGGGAGAGCCATAAAACAATCCATGGGATTGGGGGTAGGGATGGTGGATGAGGCAGTAGGGGGAGGATCCAGTGGAGGTACAGGGGTGGAAGGACCAAGAAAAGTGTGTGAATCCAGATTTAGAGAGCAAAAAGTAGAAACAACAGAGGAGAAAATAGAGGTAGGGTTTTCAATCATACTCAGGATAGATGTAGAAGTAGAGATCGCAGGGTAGTCCATCATGGAAGCCGGTTCAATTCCTTCTGTGGCCCGTGGTGACGATTGTGTGAATGGAGCAGTTATGTCCGTAGATGCTTGGCGAACCCCAGCAAAGTCTCCACGGTTTGTGTTCAGCTGATGTTCACCAATAGAAGGGTCACGCCTGCCTTCTTTCATAGTGCCTTCCCCCATCCCAGGGTTCAATCCATCCATCCGTTTGCGTGTGTTGTCCAGTTTCAACTGGAAATTGAGACGACAATGTTTATCAAGATGCCATATACCATGGCATCTGTGACATTGGAAGGGTATACCCTCGTAATCCAATTTTTGTACCCGTTGCGCAAGGCCCCAGGTAAAGTTGATATGGGGATGGAGTCCCTCACGGACATTGATAGATACTAGAATATGAGCCACCGAGAAGAGCCGAGTATGTTGGAAGGACATATTAGCATCAATGTAGGCACCCAGTGCATTACCGATGTCATGAAAGGAATTCGTGTTCCATAACTCCCAAGGTAAACCTGGAAGTCGGACCCAGATAGGGATTACATCAAATTTTTCTGTATCCGCATCGAACATCGGGGTCCAGCTTTTAAATAGAATTGGAGTGTTTCCCAGGCTCCAATGTGCAGAGAGGACTACATCCTCATGTGTTTTGAACTTGAAAAGAAACCATCCTCTAGAAAGGACCATGATTGCAGGCTTGTAGTCGAAAAAATGATGCCAGTTTTCAGAAACCTACCTGTCCAAGACCTCCGAGCGTGGGTACTTCCCACAAGCACGAACAACAAGAGTTGTCTCCGCCATGTGAAGGGAGTTTGCAACATAAACGTTTTTGCCACAAATCACATTGATGGAGTCCCTTGCACTCTTTAAGAAATTTCCTTTCTATTTACGAGAGGGTGAGACCTCCTGATGTCTCAAAGGGGATGTATGTGTGCCCATACCAGGGGCAATGACGCAGGGGTCGGTGGGGGTTATGCCAGAGTGTGGTGGTGAGCAAAAAATGGAGTCTATGAAGTCATCAAGGATCTACGAAATTGGATCTTCAGCAGAAAAGGAGATGGAGGTCTGTTCAGGGTTTTCACGAAAAGGCCAACCACAGACCCCATAATCAGTAAAGGGGGAATTTTTCGGTGTCCATGCATCCGACAGGGGTTCGAAATGAATAATCGTGGAAACAATAGGTATCGTGACTCCCAGAGCACAGCTAGTGGGAATGTCGAAAAGGGTGAAGGGAGGACCCCCAAGCCCCGGATCTAGTTGACAGGAAGAGACAAAACCACCGGGGGAGAAACCGCCCTTCGAAAAAGACAGGTGGTTTGAGAAAAAAGGTGCATCCATCGATAACGCCCCTCTAGCTGTCAAGTAACCGTTGGAGCAGTCACCATTATTCCGCAGAGAGAGTAAATCCGACGAGGAAACCGCTGCGGTACCATTTTGGGAGTGCTGTGGTAAAATGTCAAGAGAAAGATAGAAAATGGATTTACCTTTAGTTGGATATGATGTATAATCCATCGCATCCGCATTGTGGTAGTCCGTGTAGTCACCAGTGGTGTGGCGTGGGTTGTTCGTCGGGTTCCGTGCAGCCTCCATCGTGTGATCCAGTTAGGTTTTGCAGGGTGCAACCCCTTCGGGCTGCAAAAATCTAAAAGAAACCCTCATCTGTTCATCCTTCGAAGTGTACAATATATGAAGATATTATACATATAAAGTTCTCTTTTCTTTTTGTGTCTCCCACGAGTAATTTATTGTTTTCTTCTTCTTTTATAAAAAACTAGGTATGGTTTTCTTTTAAAACCACTTGTTGTTTTTTTATTTTTATTCTTTTCACTTTTATTCTTCTTCTTCTTCTTTTTTATCTAATGTTTTGGTCAAATGCCACACTTTTAGGGAAGCCCTAGGATAATGGCTAAAAGCCAAATTACACAAAGTGTAAATAATGACCAAGGGCCGGATCGCTCTGATACCAATGTAATATCTGTATCCGGAATTTTTTAAGGATTACTCAAGTGAATAAATCAGCCAATAGAAAATAACTCCATTTGGAAAGAAAGAATAATAATATTGAATATGAATTGATGAGATATTAGAACTTTATGGTTCGATATATATATATATATATATATATATATATATATATATATATATCTCACCCTTTACTAATGGTCACGTCTTTTCGAAAAGATCTTTTTCATAAAACTTCTTTAATAATTAATTATTGTTATTATTATTATTATTTATATTTATATATATTGTTTTATGTTATATTTTTTATATAACATGTTCATACCTTCAATGCCGACTGCCCTCACCCCTTTCTGAGCAATATTGTCATCCTCCTCGTTGAAATTGCTTGCCATCCTAAGACTAGGATAATCATGGGAGCAAGTGACTCGGGGCAAATTTGCATGCAAGTCATTAAAGTCTAAGAAGGGGTTCGTACCTTCGAAACCAGCTCCCTCAACCCCTTCTGAGCAATGACGAAGCCTCCCAATCCCCTAAATGAGAGCTTGTAAATGGGCTTAAAACTAAATGTTGAAGGCTTTACCTTCTCAAAGTCAAAGTCAAAGTTGAAGGCTTTACCTACTCTGGAAATGAACTGAAGCATGAGGAGAAGCTATCATCTGACAGTGGCACCTGCCTCCTCACTTGGGTGTCAAAATATAAACTACCAACTACCATGCACACCTTCCAAGAACTAGATGTGCCCGCATAACCAAACTGAATCAAATTTTGTGAACTAATTAGCTACTCATTCGTGCAAAAAATTCTGGAATCATGCCTAGAATCGTCAGAATAATCTACCAACTTCTCGCAGATTTCCTCCATGTCTGCTAGCAAAGATCTCTTCATCAGTAAAACCAAACCCCAACCTAGTTTCAACAAAACCCTAGCCGCCATCCCTCCAATGTACAATAAACAATTACTATAATGTAGATTCTATCTCTCTCTCTCTCTCTCTCTCTATAATATGTTTTTATTATAAGTATAAACTTCTTAAATACCATACCTATTAAATTTGTGATGAAACAAGTGATCAGTAACATTTAAGACTTAATATAACATGTTCTTACATATTTTCTAGTTAAAAAAGTTTATAAGTGTCACTTAAAAATTTACTTATGTATATATGTTGTATATTTTTTTTTGAAATTTTGAGTATGTTCATATCACTTTTTTAAAAATGAATATGAATAGTAATTTTTTTTTGTAAGTAAGAAATTATATTAATAAAAAAACTTAGAATGTATAATAATAATTATAGTCGATATAGGTCCAAGCATCCAAAACAATGTGGCTTGGGCTTATATAGCTTATTCCTTCATAGTTTAGAGTTTTTACACAAATAATAACAACAAAAAACCTCTAAATTTTCACCCTGCCACTATAGGCCCGAAGACTGAACCAATAAAAGATAGATCTTAAAAAAAACAAAACTAACAAGCTACACAATTTTCTACCCAGTTGAAGCATCATTCTTTTGCTCCTCCTGGAGGCTTGCGTTAATAAAGTTGATATTAAATGTTCTTCACATTTTGTTGAGTTCTAGAGTTTTATATAAGTGAATGCTTATATGTTAAATAGAGTTTATCTATACATGTTTATTGATGTTATATTGTTGAAACATCACTTTTATATATATATATAAAATAAAATTTCAAGACTTTGATGTGTAAGTTAATT
This sequence comes from Larix kaempferi, assembly GCA_027924585.1. Taxonomy (NCBI): domain Eukaryota; kingdom Viridiplantae; phylum Streptophyta; class Pinopsida; order Pinales; family Pinaceae; genus Larix; species Larix kaempferi. The sequence goes on from BSBM01000305.1 coordinate 25,451,437, forward strand.
TGTTGGTGGTTTGTAAGGGGTTAGACTTCCATTCTTTTCAAATGCTTCTGGGTCTTGGGGCATTAACCTGTTTCCTTATATTTAAAGAAAACACACTCTTATTTAATTAGAAGTAGTTTAAAGTCATACTTGAAGACCAAATGTGATTTTAACTTATATAATATCCAAAAAACAAATATTTTTTATAATCATTACTAAAACTACCTCATTTTGAGATCATATACTTTTTAATAACATCTAACTTTAACTTTATTTTTCATAAATATTAAAACTGCAATTCTAACATCTTATCCAAAAAAAATTAATACACACATACTAAAACAATAATTATCATTCTATATTCAAATTGCAATTCAACATCTTATCCAAAAATTAATACAAACATATACTAAAACAATAATTATTCTATTTTTGAATAGTAAAAACCATATATAACATATATAAAAGGACGCGGTAACAAACAATCACGATAACAAATACATGTGAAAAGTTTGATTCTGCGGAGAGAATTGTTGACATTTGTTCTAACGAACATGGTAGCAATGAATAGAGATCCTTATGCCACGGAGTTTAAGGTGTCTTTGAGCCAGCTTTATGCCAACTCGAAGTTAAATATCATCATTAAAAATGCCATGTTTTATGGATATCTAAGAATTGTATCTTGCAGAGATACACACAGAGCCCAATAGTTTCAAGATGACACTACAATCATTAAAAACCAAATAAAACAACCCCACCACCGAAGCAGCAGCAGGCTTGAACGTACGTGGTTCCTTTTTCAGAACCCAACCCTTTATTTAATTGTAAGTGTTTACCTGTCATAACAATACATACGTTCCTCAGATCTTCTCCTTCGGTTCAATCAATTGAATCCCGGCCATTCATTCATTAGTGGGCTGACCCGTGACTTACAATTCAACGCCTGCGTTTTCCCGAGACCGTGGACTTGGTCTGCCTCCCCACATCTCTCCTGGGTTTTCCGAAGCCTTCAATGCAGCGAAATCCGTGCCACCAAGGTTATAATATGGGAGGCCCAGATATTTGCTAGTCGTGGTAAAATCAGAAGGAAGAGTTTGCTCTTATTTCTTCCATTTTTTATTCTGTAAATAGGGAACGCACAGAGGAAGATGCAGCAGGATCAATGCAGAAAAGTAAGTTTATTAGCGTTCGAAATTTAGTCTTTTGCTTGCAAGTTCTATTTTCAGGTTCAAATGAAATACTGGTCTGTAGTGATTCATCTGTTCAATTATTGTGCGTGGGCGGAGTAGAAAGGATAAAATTATAGGATGCCTGTGCGTTGAGGAAATTCAGTTCCATAATGACTTGAGGCATACTTCTCAAGAAAATTCTCTCTCTTAGACACCCATAATCACGAATATTTGCAAGGGTCATGCCATATTTGCCCATAACACTGAAAGGGTGTGCAAGGCATTTGGCTTACAGGCCTGCAAGACATGAAGATTGACATAAGGATAAACAAACACATAGCCACACAGTCTCCCCTTTCTTCTTCCCAACTCATAATGTGGGCCCAGGGGGCATGCATCATGTGGATCCACAAGGGCTATTCCATATGGATCCACAATACCAAAAAGGTGTACAAGGCACAAGTCATACTCCGACTTTGGGAAGCTTGCTTTGGTGTCAAGTCCGGGGTTGATGCGATAGCATTCTTCCTCATTCTTGTGCTAACAATGTTTAGAGGTTTTTGTGCACTATATGGTTGCCCATTGCTTGCGGTTGTTGTCTTTCTGGAATGTAAACTCACTAAACTGCAGTGGCACATCCCTTGTTGAGGATTTTGTTCCACATTAATCTGACTACTACCACCTGGCACCACCATTACTGTACCTGTGGGCAGGCCTAGAAGACATGAAGATTGGCGCAAGAGTAAACACACATACTAGCACACATGCACATTTTCTTCTCTCAGACTTACCCTTTGGGTTTATAAGGCATGAATCATGTGGATCCACAAAGGTCATGGCATAGGCATGAGCCCGTATCCACAAAGGTCATGGCATAGGGCCCAAGATATTGAAAGGGTATGCAAGGCATGAGCCCTATGGGCCCGTAAGACATGAAGATTGGCACAACATTAAACACACTCATACACCCTTTCTTCTCTTGGGCTCATTCTATGTGTCTAGAAGGCATGAATCATATGGATCCACAAGTGTCATTTCATATGGGCCTGTTGCCACCGGATTAGCACACCTAGTTAACGCAGCAAAAAATCTATGCTGCTGCTTGGTGTGCCCTTGGGGGCAAGTCTCGAGTCAAGGCTGTCACCTGATCTTGACTTCTCCGTTTAGGCAAAACTCCCAACGAAGCCAAGGGGGGTAGTTTCTATGGAAAGTTTCTAGGGTATTTAGAGTTTCCGGTGAAATGGTTAAAAGTGTTTATATTTTAGGAGTTTTTTGAGTGTTGATTAGAAGGGTTCCAAAGTAGATTTGCACAAATAAATTAAAGCTTGTTTTCACTAGCAAAATTAAAATGACTGCCAAATAGATGCACGATACTGATATGATATTAAGCAAATGAAAAAGTATGATAACCAGTGCCTTATGGAGTCAAAATATCAAATAAGTAGAGCTGCTGAAAATGAAAATGTAGTGCAAATGTCTTTTGGTTACTTTTAAATTATTATGGTTTGAATCTTGTTAGGGAAAAGGGGAACTCCCGAGATACCGTGAGGTACAGGGAGGAATGTCCAGAAATTAAGGTTTGGTGGCTCCTCACGAGAATGTGTGGGTTGGAATGGAGTTTCTAAGGCGGTGTTCAACACTATACCAAACTAGGGTATAGCCTAACTGTGCCTTGAGGTCGCCTCCCAGTTGGTCCCACTTCCTCTGAAGAATTCTCCAACACAAATATTAATTCGAAGTGCTGGATTTTCACTTATGTTGACGGGTAGTTACTTTTATTAAATGAGTATTAGTTTAGATGTGAAAAATTAATAAGTGGCCACAACCATTTCTGGTTTCCCATAGGCCCAAGCAAAGTGTCCGCAAGGGGAAAGAGCATACTCCAGTTATAAACCAAATGTAAATTCCGGTTTTGAACAATTGTATTGTGGAACAAATTGAAGTACAAAACTTAAGTGAAAGCAAAAGGCACAAACCTATGTGTCACTTTCTGATCATCCACCACTAATCGGCAAAGCCTTTGTGTGGTGGCGAGAGCATACTTCGTGGCAATGAGGTAGTGTTATTTCTACTTTACGCTTGCGAAAATTTAAAATGAACTAAAAGCTTAGAAAAATGTTGTCAAAGTATACACCCTGTGTTGCCAGCTAAGTTGTACTTAGTTGGATTATCAAGCGAGCGAGCAGAGTTGAACATGTTACATGTTCATTTTTGATGATTTGATGTCTAGCCGGCCTTTTAAAGGCCCCATTTTTTAATTTTTTCCACATGTCCATGGCCCTGTGGGGTTTGTAATAAAATGTACTAGCATGGTGTTTTGTAAAGGACTTGATTCCCTAGGACTTTTTGGCTAAGTTGGGTATTCCAAGGAGTTTTTTCACCTATTAATTATGTCTTGCATTAGTGCATAACATAATTTTTGGGTTTTTCTCCTGCTCCTCCAAAGCTGGAATGCCTGGGGACGTTAACGGGCCTTAGGGGATTGTTAAAGTCCATGGGTCAATGTATATGAATATGCTAGATATTGTTTTTGAGTCATATGGACATGTGTTAAGTCCACATAGGTAGTTTTTTAATTTTCGGCGAAAAGTATTTTTTCCATAAATGAACCATTTTTTAATGGTTTCATTAAAAAATATTGTAAGTGGAATTAAAATGTCATCCAGGGTTTTTTTTTTTTTTCTTCCTTAGGGGTGCTCGTTTTCCAACTCAGAGCATCCCCTTAACCCCTATACTCACTTTTTATAATGTTTGGGTCATTAATTTTTCACTTATGCTCAAAAAAGTAAAAAAAAGTGAAAAATGGAGAGAAAAATGCAAAAAAGTAAAAAATCATAAAAAATTAACTTCCAAATTTATGGGATTGGAAGTTAGAATTATTTCAGCTATGTTTTAGGAGTTGTAAGAGTTGATTTTGGAAAGATTCCAGGCAGTTATATTAATGGGATTACTTCCCCACTTGAGGGGGGCATATTTCCCAAAATTGGCCCCCTTCAATCATGGAATTAGCAGCTATGTTTATGGGCTGTCCCATGGCTGATTTTTAGCTGATTTGGGGCTGATTTTGGCAGTTCATTACATGGGAGTGGGCAGCCCCATTTTCTCTACGAGAAATGCCACTCATTCCACCCATTTCTCTCCATCTTTGGCTATTTAAACATGGCTTCTCACTCCATTTTCTCTAGTTGGAGTTTGGGAGTTAGAGCTAGCACTTGTAATTCGATTTTGTACTTGTCATTTTGCTTAATGAATAAAGAGACTTTGGAGGTCAAGCTTGGTGTAGTGCTTTTGATGAGTGGGTGAATGTCATGGTTTTCATTGAGGTAACATGTATTTGAGCTATTTGTTTTTTTTTGCATCTAAATCTAGCTTTGGGAAGGATCAGTATTGATTTATAAGGAGGATTAGATAATTTGTTTATTATTTAGTCTTTTATCTATACACGTGTAGAGATCTGATTTAAATGTGTCATTTGTTTATGAGCATTTCCTTTTGATTTCTCATATGTATATTTCTAGATTTGATCATTTGGTTTCAAGTTGATGTGATTTGCAGGTTATTTCAAGTGGATGAGTGGAGGATCTTGTTTATTTCCTTTATTTTTCTAACATCTTTTTGTAGACACAGCTCCTCAGTTCTCCACCAAGAAGGTTCCAAAGCTTCTTCAAGGAAAAAATTGATAAATTGATAAAAACTCTCCATATCTCCTTCTCTTCTACTTCATACTTTCACCTTGGTTACTGGTTACTTTTTGAAAGAGTAATAGTGGTTTGCAATCTGAACTTTACATTCTGATTTATTACTCTAAATGTTTGATCTATTCCATTTACAAAGTGTTTATCTTTAATAGATTAGATCTTTTCATTTATCTAGCATTTTATTTTTCTCAACTTGTAAAAAATTGTCAAATCTTTAATAGTTTTGAAGAGTAGTGTTAGATCTGATTTAAAAGTTCATTTGGATGTTATAAGAGCTAATAATTTGCAGCTCACTGAGTTTGCAAAGATCCTAAGGTGAAGCTTGTTTCACTTAGTTAATTTTTTGCATTTTTACTTAGTTTTTCAATTAGAAATTTTTTGGGTTTTTAGTAGGTGACCCAAACACACTCTTAAAGTGTTTTGGGCCATCTTCTACTAATAATTGCTTGCTGGTTTGCAGCAGATGATGATCAGACAATGGGAGATGCTAGCCCAAAATTGAATATCTGGGCCATCTGAAGCACCCAAAGCTAAAATTTTTCAAAATCGGATATCTTTTCTCTCTATTTTTTGCAAGCCACTAAGTCATAAAAATACTGGGGCACTTCTATTGTATTGCAAAAGTATATCAAACGAGAGCAAGTGGGTTAACCAAGCGCCCACACTCCATCCCCCCAGGGGGAAGAACCATGTCGACTCAATTTTCGTGGTTTGCAAATTTTTTAGTTTAGATTTCATTTTCCGTATTTAATAAAATTAAATATGGTTAAAATTTACCTTGTTGGTCCGTTCCACTAGCAGGCCGCAAGTTCACTTAGGACATAGATTTTTATCATTTTTTTACAAATTCAAATGCCTCCTTGCTTTCCCGAAGTAGGGTTTCAGAACAAGGGCTTGCCCGAGTACTAGCCTGAAAAGAGACTCTTGGGGTTTTAAAAGATAAAATTTTGGTTCATAAATTTTTTTAAAATTTCCAAGGTCTTTTCCCGTATGCTCTGTGGCCAACTTGCAGTTCAGTCTGATCATGTTGGTATGCATCAGAAAGGGGAAGATGACTAGTAATAGGATCTAACACCACCCCGATAAACAAACCTTTTTGTGAAAATCCGGCACAACGCGAGTATTTTGTTGTTGTGGGCAAATTTTTCAGAGGACTTGGGACAAATCTGGGTAGTGACCTCTTGGAAACCGTTAGGCTTGTCCTCGTTGGTACAGCATCTGAACACCTCCTTGAGACTCCGATCCAGCCCAAGTCTGAGTGAGAAGCCACACATCAAAATTCCAGAAATGTTTCCCCGTACCTTTGCGTATATTGGGAACCCACCAACCCTAATAAAAAGATCACTACCACATTAAATTTAAAACATTCAATTTAAAATAAACCAAGAACACTTGCACAACATTTACTTTTTTAGTTCATGCATATTTTTCGACTCCATTCAGGCACTGGTTTATATTGTTATATTCATGTTATTGATGAATGTTGTGTATGATGATAATGTTGAATATTTGCAATGAAATGTTGATGAATGATGCTTTGCTTTATATGTATAAATGTATGCTGCATTAGCTTGGTTTCAAAAAATATTTCTAACGACACCATAGTTTTGTTTTCATTTTTAGGGTCCACCCCCCTTGGCTTCGCTAGGAAAGCCTAGACGGAGGAGTCGAGTCTCAGGTGACAACACTTGACTCTGACTTGCCCCCAAGACCACACCAGCAGCTTGAAGACTTCTGCTGCGTTTTCCCGGGTGGCAACATTTTGGCGCCGTTGCCGGGGATAAGTCTTTTTATTCCCGGAATACGACTTTTGAGTTTTCCTTTTTGTTTTTGCTTTGTTTGATGAATCTTTAGATTAGATTTTTAATTTTTCATCTGGCGACTCCACGAACCTTTTTTCCTTTTATAAAAGTTCAAAGAAAAGCAAAAATAAAATTCTTTGTGAGATAATTTCATATGCATATTTTTATTCTCACATGGCGACTCCATTGAATGGATAAAACCCTTGTTTCTTATATAGTTTGTTGAGACTGTTTGTGTGTAGATGAGCCGGATGCATTACAGTAAAATCTATAAAGCTCACCTTTTGACAACTCCACTGATTCAATACCAGATATATTCCATGGTCATTTCAAATGCAGGCTATTGATCTTTAAAAATGGATAATAAAGAGTCTAGTGAGAAAATTTTCGATGCTCATCCTCCCATTAACTTCTCAGGCATCCCTAGTTTCCCTAATTATCATAATGGTGAAGATGTATCTGATTATCTGTCGGTCTTTTGGGGAGATGATGATGATGTAGAAACTCGACATGTCATGTCTTTTCTTAAAGTTGTGGCTAACTTCAAAGTTTTATATGAAGATAACATAATGGAGATGTTTGTTAGTACATTACAGGGATCCGTTTATCAATGGTATTCTAAAGAGCTTCCAAATAAATGTATTAACTCTCTTTCGAGCCTCCTTAGAATATTTATAAGGCAATGGCATAATAGAGGAACTAGTATGGAAGACTTGGACAGGATCCTTAGAGGGTACTTTATCTTGTTCATACCTTGGATTGAGTATCATAAGGAAGACCCCAACTTTCCTCGTATCATCATGACAGATAATGATAAATATTGGGAGGTGCCTCTAAGTTATATCAATCGTGTTGATCTCCCTGTAGCACAGTATGGATTTAAAGAAGAGATTCAGCATGACCCTATCGAAGAGTTCCATGAAGCACCCCCAGTTGAAGATTTTGTGGAAAACCATCCTCTTGTCACCATAACTAAAAACATAGAAGATATGGAGTGTTTTCAAATCTATGAAGATGATTATATATGTATTCCCGATTTACCTAAAGATGAAGCCATTATAGAAGTTGACAAAGAAATTCATGAAGGGTCTTCAATTGAAGATTTTTCAGAAGAGCTTCCTCAATTTGCCATTGAAGATTTGGGATTTCAGGATTACTTCAGTGAAAATGGTGATGTTTGTACTTCAGATTCTCTTCAGGAAGCGACCACTGCAGAAGCCTCTAAAGAAACTTGTGATGAAATTTGTATGGTTTATGATGACACTCCTCCTTTTTCTCCACATATTGTTGAAGTCTTGGACAACTTTATACCTTGTAATATATTTCAAACCAAACCTTCTAAGGATGACTATTATGAACATGAGAATGAGTATAGCCAGGGATGTGGTGCCAACGATGAAGACTCTCTCATATCTGACATAGATGGGAATGATGATTGTTTGACTTCTATTGAAAATCCAATTTATGAGACTTTTGAAAATCTTGTTGAGAATCCCATCTATGATATAGCCAGTAAAGGGAGTGTTGATTTTGAGACCGTGGGGAATTTTGATACTTCTCATGATCAATCAGAGCCATTAATGAGTATTAGTATTGAGGATTTGGATCAACAGTATAACGAAGAGTTGGATATGATGCAATCAATGAAATGTCAGTTTCAGCCTTCATCAGCTCATTCAGAAGTTCCTTATGATTTGGAGCAGATTGGGGCTTATACTTTCACAGAAATGAACTATCAGAAGAGCCCTTCAGATCAATATGGTGAGGTAGTTGGTCTGCTTTATCATTCCGAGTTTTTTCTCAACCCTATCCAATCATGGGTAGAAGAGGCCTGCATGAGAACTTACCATTGGGGGGAGCACTTCAAAGATCTATCATATGCCTATGATCACCCATCCAATCCTCCAATCCAAAATTATCATGCAGGTTTGCATTTCTAAATAAGGTATCCTTGTTTTGGCTAATAACCAAACACAAGGTGAAAAGTTTTTATATTGATAAAATGTTAAGATGGTTGCATTGGATTTATCGTTTTACTTAGCATCTATTTGTTATGCTTAGAGTAGGAAAATAAGCTCATCAAGTGAGCATTTACTTTTAACATTTCTTTTTCAATACTTTCTTTTTATGTACTTAGAATTTTTCATTAGTCAATTTTTAGTTTTTGAATAGTGCAACTTATGGTTCATTTGCCTCTTATAAGAACTTGTGCTACTGAAAGGTTTTTTTGTCAAGTTGAGATGTTTTTACAGGTCATAGAAACCGGAGATTTTGGTGTTCTCGTATGCTCTCCTTGCGTGAAGACCAGATCGAGCACACGTCTCGCAGTTGGAGCCAGATGTTGCCAGCTAAGTTGTACTTAGTTGGATTCTCAAGCGAGCGGGTAGAGTTGAACATGTTACATGTTCATTTTTGATGATTTGATGTCAAGTCGACCTTTTAAAGGCCCCCTCTTTTAATTTTTTCCACATGTCCATGGCCCTGCGGGGTTTGTAATAAAATGTACTAGCATGGTGTTTTGTAAAGGACTTGGTTCCCTAGGATTTTTTGGCTAAGTCAGATATTCCAAGGAGTTTTTTCACTTGTTAATTATGTCTTGCATTAGTGCATAACATAATTTTTGGGTTTTTTTCCTGCTTCTCCAAAGCTGGAATGCCTAGGGACGTTAACGGGCCTTAGGGGATTGTTAAAGTCCATGGGTCAATGTATATGAATATGTTAGACATTGTTTTTGAGTCATATGGACATGTGCTAAGTCCACCTAGGTAGTTTTTTAATTTTCGGCGAAAAGTATTTTTTCCATAAATGAACCATTTTTTAATGGTTTCATTAAAAAATATTGTAAGTGGAATTAAAATGTCATCCAGGGTTTTTTTTTTTCTTCCTTAGGGGTGCTCGTTTTCCAACTTAGAGCACCCCCTTAACCCCTATACTCACTTTTTATAATGTTTGGGTCATTAATTTTTCACTTATGCTCAAAAAAGTAAAAAAAAGTGAAAAATGGAAAGAAAAATGCAAAAAAGTAAAAAATCATAAAAAATGAACTTCCAAATTTTATGGGATTGGAAGTCAGAATTATTTCAGCCATGTTTTAGGAGTTGTAAGAGTTGATTTTGGAAATATTCCGGGCAGCTATATTAATGGGATTATTTCCCCACTTGAGGGGGGCATATTTTCCAAAATTGGCCCCCTTCAATCATGGAATTAGCAGCTATGTTTATGGGCTGTCCCATGGCTGATTTTTAGCTGATTTGGGGCTGATTTCGGCAGTTCATTACATGGGAGTGGGCAGCCCCATTTTCTCCACGAGTTATGCCACTCATTCCACCCATTTCTCTCCATCTTTGGCTATTTAAACATGGCTTCTCACTCCATTTTCTCTAGTTGGAGTTTGGGAGTTAGAGCTAGCACTTGTAATTCGATTTTGTACTTGTCATTTTGCTTAATGAATAAAGAGACTTTGGAGGTCAAGCTTGGTGTAGTGCTTTTGATGAGTGGGTGAATGTCATGGTTTTCATTGAGGTAACATGTATTTGAGCTACTTGTTTTCTTTTGCATCTAAATCTAGCTTTGGGAATGATCATTATTGATTTATAAGGAGGATTAGATAATTTGTTTATTATTTAGTCTTTTATCTATACAAGTGTAGAGATCTGATTTAAATGTGTCATTTGTTTATAAGCATTTCTTTTTGATTTCTCATATGTATATTTCTAGATTTGATCATTTGGTTTCAAGTTGATGTGATTTGCAGGTTATTTCAAGTGGATGAGTGGAGGATCTTGTTTGTTTCCTTTATTTTTATAACATCTTTTTGCAGACGTAGCCTCTCAGTTCTCCACCAAGAAGGCTCCAAGGCTTCTTCAAGGAAAAAATTGATAAATTGATAAAAACTCGCCATATCTCCTTTTCTTCTACTTCATACTTTCACCTTGGTTACTGGTTACTTTTTGAAAGAGTAATAGTGGTTTGCAATCTGAACTTTACATTCTTATTTATTACTCTAAATGTCTGATCTATTCCATTTACAAAGTGTTCATCTTTAATAGATTAGATCTTTTCATTTATCTAGCATTTTACTTTTCTCAACTTGTAAAAAATTGTCAAATCTTTAAAAGTTTTGAAGAGTAGTGTTAGATCTGATTTAAAAGTTCATTTGGATGTTATAAGAGCTAATAATTTGCAGCTCACTGAGTTTGCAAAGATTCTAAGGTGAGGCTTGTCTTACTTAGTTAATTTTTTGCATTTTTACTTAGTTTTTCACTTAGAAATTTTTGGTTTTTAGTAGGTGACCCAAACACACTCTTAAAAGTGTTTTGGGCCATCTTCTACTAATAATTGCTTGCTGGTTTGCAGCAGATGATGGTCAGACAAGGGGAGATGCTGGCCCAAAATTGAATATCTGGGCCATCCGAAGCACCCAAAGCTAAAATTTTTCAAAACCGGATATCTTTTCTCTCTATTTTTTGCAAGCCACTAAGTCATAAAAATACTGGGGCACTTCTATTGTATTGTAAAAGTATATCAAACGAGAGCAAGTGGGCTAACCAAGCGCCCACACCCCATCCCCCCAGGGGGGAGAATCGTGTCGACTCAATTTTCGTGGTTTGCAAATTTTTTAATTTAGATTTCATTTTCCGCATTTAATAAAATTAAATAGGGTTAAAATTTACCTTGTTGGTCCGTTCCATTGGCAGGCCGCAAGTTCACTTAAGACATAGATTTTTATCATTTTTTTTTACAAACTCAAACGCCCCCTTGCTTTCCCGAAGTAGGGTTTCAGAACAAGGGCTTGCCCGAGTACTGGCCTAAAAAGAGACTCTTGGAGTTTTAAAAGATAAAATTTTGGTTCATAAAAAATTTTAAAATTTCCAAGGTCTTCTCCCATATGCTCTGTGGCCAACTTGCAGCTCAGTCTGATCATGTTGGTACGCATTAGAAGGGGAAGATGACTAGTAATAGGATCTAACACCACCCCAATAAACAAACCTTTTTGTGAAAATCCGGCACAATGCGAGTATTTTGTTGTCGTGGGCAAATTTTTCAGAGGACTTGGGACAAAACTGGGGAGTGACCTCTTGAAAACCGTTAGGCTTGCCCTCGTTGGTACAGCATCTGAACACCTCCTTGAGACTCCTATCCAGCCCAAGTCTGAGTGAGAAGCCACACATCAAAATTCCGGACATGTTTCCCCGTACCTTTGCGTATATTGGGAACCCACCACCCCTAATAAAAAGATCACTACCACATTAAATTTAAAATAAACCAAGAACACTTGCACAACATTTACTTTTTTAGTTCATGCATCTTTTTTGACTCCATTTAGGCACTGGGTTATAATGTTATATTTCATGTTATTGATGAATGTTGTGTATGATGATAATGTTGAATATTTGCAAATGAAATGTTGATGAATGATGCTTTGCTTTATATGTATAAATGTATGCTGCATTAGCTTGGTTTCAAAAAATATTTATAACTCTTAGATTAGACACCATAGTTTTGTTTTCATTTTTAGGATCCACCCCCCTTGGCTTCTCTAGGAAAGTCTAGATGGAGGAGTCGAGTCTCAGGTGACAGCACTTGACTCTGACTTGCCCCCAAGACCACACAAGCAGCTTGAAGACTTCTGTTGCGTTTTCCCAGGTGTGGAACCAGGCGGCAACACCTTGCAGTTAAAATGTGGGTGTGTGATAGTTGTGTTTGCTAGAAAAAATTATGCACAAAATTGACACGAGTACAAATCCCCCCTGGGGGGATGGGGTGTGGGCGCTGGGTATCCCACTGCTCTCGTTTAAAATTTTACAATAATGCTCAAAAGAATGCCTGTTTAGTCCATGTTTTATGGATCTAAGGGATTACAATAAACTTAGAAGTGAATAGTTGGAAGAAGAGGTCCACGGAAGGTCCTTTTTGGCACTTTCTGGCAGAAAATGGCCAGAGTTTCCTTCTGTAAATCCTTGGACCTGTTAAAAACCAGCAAACATTTCAAGTTAAGTGATGGAAATGAGACTAAAGAAATAAAAATTTTTGAAAGAAAATTGTACTTAGAATTTGTTTTGAAATTTTAAGGTGCAAATACAAAATTTACAATCTAGATCTATTTGATAGATGTGCCTTTTATGAATGTAAAAGTCTAGATATGCTAAAAATGCTTGAGAAATATCAAATCTGAAAATGATTAACTAATTGAAAGCTCAAGATCTAATCTTCTAAGCATGAAACAAAAAAAATTGAGAGAAAGAGAGTTTTGTTGAAGTAGAGATGGATGAGGCTTTCAATCCCAATGCCCTTGTTCTTGCAGATTTGCTTTGGAGATATCTGTAAGCAAATAATGTTAGACAAATAGAAGGTGCCGAAGAAGAAGAAGAAAAACCAATTTCAAACCCTTCTTGTGACTTGTGATCTGCAGCTTGAAACAACAACACTTGCAACAAAAAATGATGAGAACCTAGCGTGTTAGAATAAGAAGAAATTTGAAGAACCTAAGTACATCTGAATACTGTTGGTTACTTCGAGGTCTCTTAGCATCTAAACACAAATAAGTAAGTTAACAACTGTAAATACTTATTTCTACAACATGTAAACTAGATCCATACATAAAATGAAAGCAAGTATTGAAAAAACAAGACACAATATCACCTCATAAGCTTGTAATCCAACACAAAATGCAAGATGGACATCCAAAGTCTTCCAAATGTATTAACAACAACAACAATTATACAAATGAGCAGAGGTTCAATGCATCCATACTAAAAGAGCGGAGCAATGCCTTGCTTTTATAGAGTTACAAGAGTAAAGAGAGAGAGCTTCTAGAGCTTGGAGGGATGTGCATGGGATGGAGGGCGCATCTCTAAAATCGAGGAGTGACTTGGGCATTGAATTGAAATCTTGGAGCGTTGGATTTTGATGAGGTGGCTGCCACCTCATGAGAGGGGATCCCCTCTCACATTGGAACAATCGCCCCTTCCATAAACGTGAACTCGCATGGAGGTGTCGCCCACGTGAGGAGGGGGACGCTTTCTTCAAAATAAAAATTCAATTCGCTATTCCTAAGTTGAATTTTGGCATGTGCCTTTAATCATATGCATGGTCGCCCTCCTTTTTAAACCGTATATGCCACCTTTTCCATAATTTTTAATAATCATTTTTTGATTTTTTTGATTTTTGTACTTGGTGCATTTTGTAGCATGGTTAGCATTTAATGCCGTTTTGTAGCACTCTTAGGAAAAATTGTCAAAAATGACAATTTAGTCCTCCGAAACCCCAGAAAAGTGGGTCCTAGGTTAAAGAGGACGCTTTTCGTGAAAACGAGCATCCCCACGCCAAATTTCGACTCTAGATCAAGCGTGTATTACACTTTGAATTTTTCCAATTAAACCATTAAAAAATGATCTAATTTACTGAAAAAATTATTTTTGCCAGAATGAACTCAAACTCCTAGGGGACCTAGTGCATGTCCATACGACTTATTACTGATGGATAGCATGTAAAAAAAGCATAGACACATATACTTTAATAACCTCCCTAAGATCGACCACCATGCAAAATACTCCAGCTTTGGAGGTATGAGTGAAAAACTTAAGAATTATACGCCACTAAATTGCAACACATAATTCCTAAGGAAAAAACACTCTAGAGTATCCCCTTGATGGAAAACCCTAAAGTAGGTCAAGTCTTTTACAATAGTATCATGCTTAGACCAACTTATTACAATTCCCCCATGGGGGTCTGGACATGCAAAAATTACAAAGGGCCAAAAATTTGGTCTGATGAACTTCTGAACTCTGGCAATGAACAATGTAAGTTGTTCAAGTCTTCGGTGGTTCACAAGTAGTCCATCTAAGTGCAACTTAGTGGACAACATTTGGCCCCAACTATGGGACACGTGATTGATATGATCTTTAGAGCTGGAAATCATGCGAGAATCAAGATCAAGGGGGAGACCCTAGCCAATCTATGAAGACTAGCTAACCCAAAGACTCCTAGGGAAAAGTGTAAAGTTTAAGCAAGGAGATCAAGGGTATAAGACTTTAGATCTAAATAGGTAAGTCGACCCAAGGTGGTTAGGGCTTGGTTGAGAGGCTTAAGTAATGGACAAATGTTTCAATCAAGTGTTTGATTTAGGCCACTTATGAAATTAAACAAGCAGATCTAAGGAAGGGCTAATGCATCACCTAATGACCTGTTATCACACCATAGTAGCAGGGCTACTATGATGTTATCACACCATAGTAGCAGGGCTACTATTCTTGTACAGCAGATATCTGCACATTCCAGAGCTTCCTTTATTCCAGAGCATGGCTATATATTTTGGATCACTCATGATCAGAGCAGTACATTATTCAGATTTTATGACCTTGTGTCAAGGCTGAGCCTTGAGAGTTCAGATTTGATGACTGATGTGACCACTTATCCCATTACAGTTTCAGTTCAGTGCCTAGAGATGTATTTCAGCAGTGTTTCAGATGATGCATGATGATGATTATTATGATGATGTTATGGATATGTTCTCACTGACTGTGGATTATTATCTTGTTGATTTGGTCATGATCATAGCATGTGCTTGGTATATCATTCCTGATGTGGCATACTATTTAAAATGAACTGTAAATCATAAAATGGACAATTGCTTGCACTTTTAGGTCATTTAACAAAACTTACTGGTATTTCACCTTACATAGACATGGTCTTTCCCCGACACCAGTTGTCTGCTAGTGTAGGCTCCATATTCACTTGTCTCCATCCATACATGACCTTCATGTTTGACTTTAAACCCTGACTTGTCTCATTCGACTTTCTGATACTGAGGACTTCCCCATTTTTCTACCTCTGTGTTTGGACCGCATCCCTGTTTATTCAGTGTCTCGGCTCTGAGTTGGTGACAGAACTTGCCTTTGGTGAGTTGGATTGTAGGCCTAAATCATTCTGGTCGGTTGTCCCGATGTTTGGCATTGGCTCGAACTCCCCCTAGTCACTTGAGATGTTGTTGGCTAAAACTGAAAGCTCATGTTCTACCTATGGAAACTAAAAAATTCGCCCATGGAAACAAAAAAAAGGGGCAAGAGCAATGAAAAGCTAAAAATACTCCTCGAAGAGTATAAGAAAGGTCCAAAAAGCAATGGTTCTTAAAAGTCATATCTAAACAATTGCTGACCTTATAAATATGTGAAAAACATGCCCTGGATGCAAGCTGCAACTAGTTGTGCTTCTCAGCACATCTGAAATCCGAAGGGTTATGTAGGCCAAAAAGGCCATGGAATTAAATTTGAATGATCCTAATGAACCTGGATCAACTGGATGTAGACATGATGACTAAGTTGAATAAGCACTCTAAACAACTTATCCATTTGTGAGACACAGCCATTCCCCGTGTTCTTTTGTCCAGCACAGAGTTTGTAGCTTCCCCCTTCTCCTAGTCCAAAGTATTTTTGAGTTAAGTTAGACAAGTCAAACCCTTGGCCCAACCTTGCTCCTAGCCTTCATCCTTCATTAGCAGTTTGACCATGTCCAATGGGTAAGTTTGTCATTTGAACTATTGTGCAAGGAATTTTATATAACCACGGAATATGTTAACTTGATTAATGCCACTGAATGGAATTTATACTTTGAGCTTAGCTGTGGGAATGATTAGAGAAACATTGTCTTAGTCTACTGATGTGATTTATCCTTGATTATATATATTCTTGGGATCCGTGATGATGTGGACCATGTATGATGATTATTGATGATGATTTATGAGTCCACATGTTTGATGATGATATCATATGATGGACATATGATGCAGATGATGTTTGATCCAGTTCAGCAGGTTTATTATTATTTCAGATCAACAGATTATACATTGTCCATATATGGTGGACCCTACAGCTGGCCCATTAGGGCAACCCATGATGTATGAGTACTCATTCCTAGTGGATTTGGGTCTTCTGGATCCATTAAGACACTTATCTTTCAGTTCCGGGCACTTCTGACAGTGATTGATGCAGTTTTACACTTGTTGACCAGATTTGGGGCTGATTTCCCAGCCTGAGCAGCAGGGGCCCCGAGAGGCCAGTTCACCTAGGGCGTTGATGATGGAGGGGGTGGTCCAGCCACTTGTTATTACCATTTATCCCCCCTCCCGGAGAGCCTGGTGGGCTCAGATGGACAGCGCTAGCACCCTAGGGGGCAGTTTTGGCACTTTCACAGTTCCCGAGGCAGTTAAAAAATGGGATAAAGTGGTCACTGAGGAAATCGATTTGGGCAATTGAGGCAAGGTTTTGGCATTTGGTTTTCACAGAGGTCTTCCAGGGTGGCATCACTACCTTCCAGCCAGTTTTCACCATGTGGGTATGCCCGGATTGATCACAGGAGGACATTTACTGCTTGACTGTCATGGATTCTGAGGACAGTTTTGGTCATTTTTATTATATTGGACATATTTTATTATTTTTATTGTGCCTTGGGGATAAGCTAGTAAGGATTAAAACCTCCTAGCCCCACCATGAGCTTATATTGTTATGTCCTAGTCACCATGAGGTGGATTTTGATGCTTATATTTTCTCTTGTGTATGACGTCACCCCTTATTGTACCTTTTCAGTGGGGGCGCTATCATTATGTGGGTGATCCATGTGATAGGTTGTTATGATTTATTATTAGCCATTGATTAGATCTTGAGATCTTTTAATCTTAGCCACTCATGTAAAAAGTGGTTAGGATTGTACTCTCTCCCCATCCTATTTAAGGAGGGAGCCTCTCATTGTAAAATTCATCTAGAGATTTTTGGCTCTTGGCTCTTGGAATAAAATTTCTATCTTTTGGAGTACATGCTTGGATTGGAGTGGATGTTGGTTGTTTCGATTGTAAATGCTATTGTCCATTGCACTGGAGGATCTATTGTAGCTATCTTGCATATTTGCCATACTTTATTTGTAGGTTGAGAGGGCGACTTTGACAAGTGCGAATTGGTGGGGAGGCTTGCCCTTCAAGCTTGGAAGAAGTCGTTTTGGGTTTGACAGGGAGTAGTTTTGCCTTTGTGTCAACTATTCTATGTTCTTCTCTCTCTTGCTTGTATCTACCTTCAATTTGTTAAACTGATTGATGCTTTGCTCCTTGGCTTGACAGGTTAGAAGGAATCACATGTGGCTTGGAAAAATCGATTTGGCAAGAGGGCTTCAACAATTCTCCATTTGATCTTTGGCAAAGTAATCCTCGTCTCAACTAGCATTCATCTCTTCATCCAGGTATGTTCCAAGAGGTATGATCTTCTCTTCCTTGAATCTTCCATAATTTCTAGATCACAAAAACCCTAATCAAATTAAAACCCTTGTTTCTTAGATCTACTTAGATCTAGCCCTCATTTTGAAAAGATATTGAAAACCCACCTCTATAGCATCCACCCCTAGTTGGATCTATAGTTTGGTGGTGATTGGCTAAGAATTGACCCACTTTTCAAGGCAAAAAGCCTTCCTTGACCCAAATCGCACTTCCTAGAGAGAGGCTTGTTGGGCTAGATCTAGCACATGGGTAGGTGAGATCTCACTTGATTTGGAATCTAGACACTTGATAACCTAAACCCATATCCTTACTTTGGTGAAAACTACCTTGTGGACATCTCTCCATGTTTTAAGGGGTTGAAACCCCCTTTTTTCTTGGTACCTTAAAACTTAGATCTACTAAGATCTAGCCATTGGATTCACTTGAAACTTTGAAGATACATAGATTGGGGTACTAACATCCCGGATCTACATTTTGGTGGCCATTGGACTTGATTTGGTCCACCAAAACCCATCTTTTGCCCTTCCTTGAGCAAGTCGCACCCCCTTGAAGTTTTGAGTTGGTCCACTTCTAGGAAGTGGGTGTTGGAGATTTTCGTGGATTTGGAATGCCCATGACTTGAAACCTAGGTCTCTACTGTCCTTTCGTCAAGATTCGCCTTGGGGATTGCATTCCTTGTTTTAAGGGATTGTGGTCCACTTTTGGTCATCTTTTAAAAACCTAGATCTAGTAAGATCCAACCATTGGATCACACCCAATCCACTTGACTTGGCTTCTAGGTGTCCCGATCTACACTTTGACATCCTTCTTGACTCCATTAGCCCATCCAACAAGGCACTAGTCCTTCTCCAAGCAAGGCGCACTCCTTGGGATTAGTGTCAAACCCTAGATCTAGTACATGGGTAATCCTAAAACCAACTCCAACTTATAAATCTAGCCCAGATCTAACCTATAGTACCATCCTCACACCTAACTTCACCTTGTGGGTCCATCTAGAACCATTTCACACTTCCCAAGAAACTAGACCCACTTGTGCAAACACATGGTACTATACCTAGTAATCATACCCCATCATGTGGCCTAAACCATACATAGGTTGAAATACTAACTATCCATTACACCACCATCAACCATTCCTTAACTCTTAGGTCCACTTAGCCTTGCATTGGTTTCCGTAACTCATCCTTTACCTACCCTTAGAAACCTTTGTTTGTGTCCAATCAACTGTGATTGGGGTATAGGGTCTCCCCCTTGGTCTAGTTACACCTTGACCTAAAGCGAAGAGTGCCTCGGTTGACGTGACTCCCACATTGCATTGGGAACCGTGGCATCTCTTGGGTCACCTCTTTAGTTGCCTGTCTCCTCTACCGTCCCGGATGGGATACCTCTAGGGGCAACTACAAGTTGTGTGATAACATGACCCAAGTGGGGCACAACCCTCAAAATGAGGAATGGGGCCCACAAGGTGAAAATCAATAGGGTGAAGCACTAGGGGTAGGTTTTAGGACTGATCTATCCAATGATGCAAAAATCTCACCTACCCACGTACTAGAACTAGCAAAAGGCCACCCTCTTTGGGATGCAACCTCCCTTGGAGAGACCAAGTGCCTTGGGAAATGGGTCAAATGGAGTCCAAACCTCACCAAATTATAGTTAGGGATTGTCGTGAAGGTTATTAAGGTGGGTCTTAAATTATGTCTCCAAAAGCATGCTAGATCTAGATAGATCTAATGCCAAGAAAAGATACCCAAGTGGGGCCCACCCTTAAAAAGTGGAAAATGGTCCAAATTGGGCCCATAAGGTCAAGATCAAGATTAAATGGCATTAGGGGGATGTGCTATAGCATGGATCTATGGATTTGAGAAGGAAAGAGCAATACCCATGAACTAGATCTAGGGAAAGACCACTCACCCAAATAGTGTGACTTCCTCAGGAGAGGCCTAGTGCCTTAGTTCAAGGGGCAAATGGAGTCGGATGGCCACCAAATTATAGATCAGATATGTTGTGTTGATTTTAGAGGTGGGTTTTAATTATTAAGCCCCAATAATTGCTAGATCCAAGTAGATATAAAAAAATAGAAAAAGAGGGTTTTGAATTTTAAGGGTTTGATGACCAATAGGATAGAGAACAAGCGAAATGGATACGTACCTTATAGATCTCACCTCAAAAGCTTGCGGCTACCTTGCACATAGATGATCCTTGCATTTAGTGACAATTCCAAGCTAGATCCAAGTGATTCCAAGCATAAACGTCCAATCCGTAGGAGGGAAAACGTCCCAATCAACTTCTTAATCAAACTACCATAAGTTAGATTTGATCCACAAATCAATGAGATCTAAGCATGTCATATCAAAAGAGAAATCAATGGACAAAGCACAATTGAAAAACTCCCTCAAGATGAAGACGTCTTTCCCAAAGAGGGATGCGAGCAACCCCAACAATCTTCCTTCAAAGCAATTCGCACTCCTAGCTTCAATCAATTCGGCCTCCCTTAGTTGTTGTCGAAATCACCTGTAAAAGCAAATATGTCTAAAAGGAAAAGATGCATGATCATGTACAAGAGCAACTCAATCAAAGCCAAGAAGATGATCTCCAAAAATAATATTTTATTCCCAGTTTTCCAGATCGCAAAGGTGCCTTTACAATGAGGGTGTCTCCTCCTTAAATAGGATGAGGAAGACCAAAACCCTAAACCACTTTTGAAAACTAGTGGTTGAGATCAAAAGATACAATAATATAATCAATGGCTAAGATGAGCCAACATAACATAAGACATGGATCACTCAAAAAGAGGGTGACGTCATGGCTAAAAGAACCCTAGGGGGGATGACACACTCCATGGGGGTGGCTAATAACATGTGAGCCACAACATAGTGACAAGGACAAGTGACTAGGAGCACATGGTGGGGCTAGGAGATATTATTCCCCTTCACTAGCATGACCCCATGGCACAATAACTTGATATATGACTATGACATGTCCAAGTAATACAAATGATCAAATCATGCCCCCATCATCAGAGAGAGAAATGCAATAAAAGACCTCCTATAGCCCATGTGGACCCCACTGGCTGCTGCAAACTGATCTGGAAGGAGGGGGATACACCATGGATGACCTCTGAGCATACCAAGTGACAAAACCTTGCCTCAATTGCCCAAATCGAATTCCTCTATGACCTTTTTATTCCATTTTTTATCCCCCTGAAAAACCATGAAACTGCCCAAAACTGACTGCCAGGTGCCTACACTGTAAAACTGAGTGTACCATCATCTCCAGAATGGGGGTAGTACGGTAAAAACAAGTGGCGGGACCACACCCTTCCTCTGTAGCGCCCTAGGCAACGACTTGCCTCCAATGTTCCTGCTGGACAGGCCACATTAGCATGGCCAAACTGGTCAATAGGTGGAAAACTGCTAAAATCATGCCAAGGAGTGCCCAAAACTGAAAGATAAGTGTCTCAATGGATCCAGAAGACCCAAATCCACTAGATATGAGTACTCATACACCTCATGACAACGTATAGGATCATCTGTAGGGTCCACCATACCCGGACAAGTAAAAATATGATGATCTGGAAATAATAATAAACATGAAAAACTGCATCAATCATCATCTGAAACCTGTGCCCAACATATGGAATTATCAATAGGTATATGTAGGAGCATGGATCAACATCATACAATATAAATGGTCCATCTCATCACGGATCCCAATGTTGACCTTGGTCAAACTGATCAAAATATGACTATGGCCAAGAGGGCCATGCTGCTGCAAGTGCAAATAGTTAAGACATGCTCTCTAAATCATTTTCATAGTAAGACTTAGAAACATTAAGCATTATTTCACTGGCAGTTAAATAATAATAATAGGTTATTTAATAATTTATCTTCAAAAAGAACCTCAAGAACATACTCGTTTGTAAACATGATCAATCTGCTAGCAGAGGGTGATGGCTAAGGAAACAAGGCTAGGCCATAGGGTGTGACTTGACTGACTTGACATAGTGATACTTTGGATAAGGGAAAAGGTGTTACATACTTAAGCATGTGTCAGACCAAGATACACAGGGAATGGCGGTGTCTCACAAATGGATGAGTTGTTCAGTGAAGTGTTTATTCAACCTTGGCAGAAATGTCTACTACTAGAACCATCACTTGTGGCTCTAGGGGACACTTTTATTTAGCTGTCCTTTACTCCATCTCAAATCATAACCTGTAGGCTCAATGAGGTATATTTCCATATAAGGTCAGCAGTCTTTAGATTTAGCATTTGTTTAGCCACTGCTTTTTAGGACCTTTCATTTCATTGAATTTCATGGCCAACAATCATTAGATATAACATACATTTATCCATTTCTTTTTTAGGCCTAGTACAACCCCTCTGGGATTTCACATGCACTAATAAGCACAACTAATCGCAGCTTGCATCCGGGGTGCATTTACATTTCATAGCATTTCATAGCCCTTTTCATCGGGCTTCCATTAGTTTCCAAGGTAGTACATTCTGTTTCAGGTTTTAGCCAACAACAACTCAAGCAACTAGGGGGTAATTCCGTGCAAAACCACACATCGGGGCAACCGACTAGAATGATAATGGCATAAAATCCAACTCACCAAAGGCAAGTTCTGTTGCCAACTTAGAGCCAAGACACAAAACTAACATGGATGCAAGTCTAACACAGAGGCAAAAGCGGGGAGGTCCTCCATATCACAAGTCAAGGAGTAAGTCAGGGCAAAGATCCAAAAGTAAGGGAAGAATAAACAGATGGACATTAAAGGAAATTTGACGTCTAAAATGGGCCTCCTAAGGAAAATAATAAAATAATAGTTAAAATAATAAAATAATATTTATTAATTTTGGAGGAAGAAAGAAAAAAACTACTTGTTTTGTTCATATTTTAAACATATCTCCCCGCGTTTTCACTCAAATTTCGAGTGGGAGCACTCGTTGGATGCAGAATTTAATTCCACATCCAACGAGTACCCACACTGCATACTTTTGACAGACCCCGCTGCCCAAAAACAAGAAATACCTGAAAAAACGTCATGATGATGTTTCCGCATCCAACGAGTGCTCCTGCTCGAAATTTGAGTGAAAACGCAGGGATATATGTTGAAAATACGTACAAAAAAAGTAGTTTTTTTATGACAAATATCTCAAGTCAACCATTATGGTTGACTCATTTTATTGAAATTCTATTGGTTCTTAAATTCCAACTCATCAAGAAATTGTGGTTGTCTCGTTTTCTTATATGATGGCTCGTTTTTTTATAAGGCCCATTTTATACCTCAAATTTCCTCTAATGTGGAGACAAGTGGAGATGGTGCCTAAGCTAGCAAGTCAAGGAGACATTAAATGATCATGTTCACATTCATATGAAGGTAAAGACCAACAAGTATACCACAAGAGTTTCCAAATGTCAGTAATACAACCAATACATATAGTCCATAACAACCAATTCCATTTTAACATTAATATACTGCCAGATCATAATTGCCATATACCAAGTCATTGCTATCAAAATGACCTAAACAACAAGGCAATAACATCAATGCACATCACATATATAATGGGTCATATATCAACATCTGCAATCTTAACCAACTATAACCACTGAGAACACTATAATGAAAACTACACTGCATCTGTATGGAACGAAGGTCATATCGGTCATCAAATTTGAGGTCTTAAGTCTGAGCGTTGGCACAAGGTCTACACACTGTCTGATATAAGGATGCTCTGATGTGTAAGTGATCAATAATAATGCTGCTCATCATAATTGATCTCACTAAATAAGTGTAAAGGCAAAGCTCTGAAAAGTGCAGATATCTGCTCTGCTGACATGGTAGCCCAGCTACTATGGTGTGATAACACTGCTCTGACAAACTGTTATGACACACCATTCCCAAGGCTTCCTCATTCCCCTGAGTTAACATCTTTGCAAGGCCTTGTCCCTTAATGAGTTTAGTGGGTCTAATCTCTAAGTCATATTCTTGTATTTTTGACACCCACTTCCCTCTTATCCCTAAGCAATCTTGATGGGATAATATGTCTTTTACTGCTGCACATAACCAATTATCTTAGAATAGCCGACATATGTTCTGATGTGTTTAAGGGATTTTATTTTTACTAATGCATAGGCTTGCTTTTCCATTAGGGTATATTTTAACTCAGAGTTTTGTAATGCTTTGCTCATGAATGTGATGGGTTCATCGAAACCTTCATTATTCTTTTGTAGCAGCACCCCCGCAATCGTATCCTCTAATGCAAATGAGAAAATTTGAAAATCTTTTGTATAATCAGGGCTGACCAAAACCGGTGCTTTCGCTATGCTGTCCTTGATGCATTTAAATGCCTTTCTACCTTCATCTGACCATATAAACTTAGCATCTTTCTTTAAGAGTTTCTGTAATGGTTTCATTAATTCTGCTAAGTTCGGATTGAACCTCCTTATGAAGTTAATATGACCGTTGAATGACTGGTGGGCTTTCAAATCTTTTGGCAAAGGTACTCTCTTTATGGCCTCTACTCTTTCAGGGTCCCCTTTAACTGCATCTTTAGTTATTATGTGGCCTAACAGTTTGCCTTCATCAATACCTAGTATTGATTTAGCTGGGTTGAGTGAAGAAGTATTTGTCGTAGAATCAATCACTGAGAAGGATCCAATGCACTATCTAGCGATGTCTTTTGGGGAGTGTCAATGGTTGATAGGACTTGGATCGGTGATCCTGGGAGGCATACGAAAGCCACATGTAGATTTTCTCCTAGCATTTAAGGTTGAAGAAAAGAATCTCATGATATTGCTTTGGCTTAGCCTAGGTTGTTGATATGATCCGTGTAGAGACAAGCACCCTTTGCTCCCATGGGAAAGACTCAACTGACCCTAGAGTGATACTGTTATCACACAACTTGTAGTTGCCCCTAGTGGTATCCCATCCGGGATGGTAGAGGAGATGGGAAACTAAAGAGGTGACCCAAGAGATGCCACGGTTCCCAATGCAAGGTGGGAGTCATGTCAACCGAGGCACTCTTCACTTTAGATCTAGATAAATCAAGACCTAGGGGGAGACCCTATAACCAATCAAAGATGATTGGACCCAAACAAAGGTTCCTAGGGATGAGTAAATGGTAAGTTACGGAAACCAATGCAAGGTAAAGTGGACCTAGAAATTAAAGTATGGTTGAAGGTGGTAGCCATTTCTACCAATCCTGAAATGCCTCGGAAAGCGTGAAACTGCCCCAAACTATCTCCTGGAGTGCCTGCGCTGTCAAGGTGAGGGCACCAGTGTGTTCAGGAGGGGGGTAATATGGTAAAAACAAGTGGCTGGACCACCCCCTCTAAGCACAACGCCCTAGGTCAACCAGATAAAAATCACATATGTTCTGACAGGACCTCTGACAGACCAAAACTGCACTGGGATAGCCTGCTGAGGCTCAATCATCACTGTAAGTGCTCGGAGCTGAAAACAAACTGTCTCATTGGACTTAGAAGGTCCAAATCCATCCAAGATGTGTACTCATACACCATATGAGTCTCTGCATGATCAATATATATATCCAATATACCGGAACAGGGCCAATAATAATAATCTGTAAATGATCAAATACTGCTGTAAACCATGAATCATCATCATAACCCTGTAGCTGCTGCATAGAATCATCATATACATGTACATAGACCATATATCATCTATCCATATCATCATAAGGTCCAACCATCTCATGTCCTATGGTTGACCTTGGTCAAACTAGGTTTGACCAAGTCAACATGACCCAATATAACTCAGACCATCATCGAAAGCTGCTGCAAAGTGTCAAAGGTTAATGCATGCTCTACAACTTATTCAAATAACAATTATAACACAAAGTAATCATTACAGGCGATCTAAATCCAAACATATAATGTCATTAATTATTATTATTACTCAGACTAGACTTTCAAGATCATACTCACTTCATAGTTGTGATCAATTTGCTAGTGAAGGGTGAGGGCTAAAATAACTGGCTAGGCTAAGGGATGACTTGATTGACTTAACTTTGTGACACTTTCGCAAAGGGAAAGGGAATACACACCATAGTATATACTGAATGAGCAACAACACAGGGAATGGCGGTGTCTCACAAATGGATGAGTTGTTCAAAGAGGGTTTATTCACCTTTAACAGATGCGCACAATCCATAATACAAATAAGGCCAGCATTTGTTTTGATATAGCATTTAAGTTCCATTGCTTTTTGGGCCTGAAGTTTCCATAGCCTTGGTCTATGTGTGTTTATAAACACATTGCATAGATTTACATTTATTTTAGGCTTTCTGCCGCAGGTGTGTTTTTAAGGCACTTGTTTACCTGAGCACTTCTAGGTGTGTCATGGACAGCTTGTTTACCTAGGTATTTACATTTCCAAAAGATATAACATTTTATTTTCATGGCCATTTTCATTTGGCATGCCTTTCATTCATGTGTGTTTAGAAACACATTGCATGAATGGGCTTTTCATACAAGATATAGCATTTCATTTTTTCCAGACTTTGTATTCATGGCAGCACTAAAAGTTTCAGGTTTAGCCAACACAACTTTAGTGACTAGGGGGAATTCACAAGGAACTCCAACTCACCATAGGCAAGTTTTGTCACCAACTCAGAGCCGAGACACAATAAATAGGGAAGCTCATCCAATACAGAGGCTACAGTGGGGAAAAGATCCTCCATGTCACTAGTCAAGTAGTAAGTCAGGGTGATAAACTAAAAGGTAGGCAATGGATGGATGAAGACAATGAATAATGGAGCCGACACTAGCAAGCCAAGATATGGTGGAATGATCACCTCTAGTCTCCCTAAGGAGGGTAAAACCAATGAGTATGAATAGTGAACTTTTAAGTCTGAGTAGGGACAATATAATATATATAATAAGATCAACCAGGCTCACATATCTATATGATCGCCAGATCATGACACTAAGTGCTAAGACATGCTATAAGAATAAGTATAAAAGCAATATAACCATAACACAGTGATATACCTGCTGAGTCATATACCTGAATGCTCATCAACCTGTACCATCATCTGTCCTCTGAAATTGTTGCTGTAAATCTGGGCACTACTGATTGCTCTGTACCAATGGTATAATGGCTACATCGGTCATCTCTCTGAGTGTCCTGAGACTCAATCATGGCATGGGGAATATATGCTGCTGTCCACAATCTGATAGTGATCCAATATGGATGCTCATCTCAGCATCTCAAATGTAAGGGAACTCGCTGAATAGTGTACTGGCATCAGAAAAATAATGTATGGTAGCCCGGCTACTATATATGTGATAATAGGAAGTAGGATCACTGTGGAGGCTTAGGAAAGGTGTGATATGATAAGGAAAGATAACACACAGTGATTCTATAATTATGCATGATTCCGGGATAACACACAGTGATACACCATATAGATCTCTGCACGATCATAATAAATATCCAACATATCCGACAGACCAAATAATAATAATCTGTAAAATTGCTGAAAAGCACAAATCATCATCATAAGCCTGAAACCACTTCATAGAACCACTTGGTGACCTGTACCAGACCATATATCATATCTCTGCATCATCTGTGGTCTGTCCACCTCATGTCCCGTGCTTGACTTTGGTCAAACTAGCTTTGACCAAGTCAAAATGACCAATGATATAACTCATGCTATCATCAAACTGCTGCAAGTGTCAAAGGTTAAAACATGCTCTACAATTCATTCAAGTAACAATTATAACAAGAAGTAATCATTTACTGGTGATCTAAAACCAAATATATAAGGCTTTCAATATTTACTATGACTCAGACTAGACTTTCAAGACCATACTCACTTCATAGTTGTGACCAATTTGCTAGTGAAGGGTGAGGGCTAAAAATTTATAAGCTAGGCTAAGGGATGACCACTGACTTGACATTGTGACACTTTGGAAATGGAAAATGGAATACACACTCTAACATATGATGGACAAGCAGTAACACGGGGGATGGCAGTGTCTCATAGATGGGTAAGTTGTTTAAAGAGTGCTTATTCAACTTAAGCACCATGTCTACTTTTATAAAAGATGATCCAAGTTCATTAGGATCCATTGATTTCACTTCATGGCCTTTTTGGCCTACATAACCTTTTAGATCTCAGGTGTGCTAAGAAGCACAACTAATTGCAGCTTGCATCCAGGGCATGTTTGTACATATACATAAGGTCATCAATCTTTTAGATATAGAGTTTAAGAACCATTGCTTTTTAGACCTTTCTTATACTCTTCAAGGAGTATTTATAGCTTTTCATTGCTCTTGCCCTTTACTCACGTGTGTTAAGAAACACATTCCAGAGTTTACAATTTCCATGTGCGAATTTACATAAGTTTCCATAAGTAGTACATGAGCTTTCAGTTTTAGCCAACACATCTTCAGTGACTAGGGGGACTTTGTACTAGTGCCAAACATCGGGACAACCGACCAGAATGATTTAGGACTACAATCCAACTCACCAAAGGTAAGTTCTGTCACCAACCCAAAGCCGAGACACAAGAAACAGGGAAGCGTATCCAACACAGAGGATAAAGTGGGGGAAGGTCCTCCATGCCACTAGTCAAGTAGTACGTCAGGGTAATGAACAAACTGGGAGGTAATGGATGGATGAAGACAGTGAACAATGAGACCAACACTAGCAAGCCAAGGGAATGATCACCTCTATTCTCCCTAGGGAGGGTAAAACCAATGAGTATGGGTAGTGAACTTCTAAGTCTGAGTGGGGACAAATATAATATATGTATAAAGATACAACCAGGTCCACATATCTATATGATCGCCAGATCATGATACTAAATGCTAAGACATGCTACAAGAACGAATATAAAAGCAATATAACCATAACACAAGAATATACCTGTTGAGTCATATACCTGAATGCATATAATCTGAACCAACATCTGTCCTCTGAAACTGCTGCTGTAACTCTGGGCAATACTGACTTCTCTATATAAATGGCTAAATGGCTACATTGGTCATCTCTCTGAGTGTCCTGAAACTCAGTCATGGCATGGGGAACAAAACTGCTGTCCATATAATAATCATGATCCATAATAGATGCTCATCTCAGCATCTCAATGTAAGGGAACTGTTATCACCAAACTTGTAGGTGCCCCTAGAGATAGATCAAAGATGGATGGCAGAAGGAAGGGGCAACTAAAGAGGTGCAACCACGATAGCCTCGACTCCCAGTGGATGGTTGTCACGCCAATCGAGGCAATCTTCACTTTATGTTATCTAGCCCAAGACAACAAAGGGGGAGACCCAGATCTAATCTCGACAGGAAAGATCAAACCAAAACACCAGATCAAATCAAGTATAGGTGAAGTATGTAAGGTGTATGGTAAACCCTAGATCTATGGATAAAGTCACAAGGTAAACGATAAGTTGGATCAAGGGGTTTAAACAGTGTAGATTTGGTCCAACATGTTTATGTGAGTGACTTATGAAGTTTATAATGAGATCAAAGATTAGGGTACCAGTCAATTGTGAGAAAATCCACTGCCTTGGGAACCGTGTCCAATGTAGGGTAGTTAAGGTCCAAATTGGGGTTAACCAATACTAAAGATGAGCTTGATGAATAGATGTGATAGTGTTTAGGTGTTCAAGCATGCAAGACAAAGATCAAACCCTAGCTAACCCAACAATCTAAGAAAGTCGATTTAGCTTGGAGAAGGTTAGTGCCTTGGGAAATGGGCCAAATGGAGTCGGATGTCCACCAAACTATAAATCAGGGATGTTGAGGTGTCAAGCTAGGTGGATCTTGAAAATTAGGCTCATCCAATAGCTAGATCTCAATAGATCTGAGATTGAAATGTGCCACAAAGTGACCCAAGTGGGGCTCAACCCTCAAAATGAGGAATGGGCCCACAAGGTGAAAATCACTAAAGAGGCACAGTAGGGGTAGGTTATCAAATGTGTAGATCAAGGATCAAGTGGGATCTCACCTACTTGGATGCTAGATCATACCAAACTCACCTGTCCAAGAAGTGCGACCTCACTTGGAGAGGCTAATTTGCCTTGGGAAATGGGTCGGATGAAGGCCAATCCACACCAAACTATAGATCCGAATTGCCTTGGATGTAGAGGTGGGTTTTAAATATTATACCCAAAAGCCAAGTAGATCTTGCTAGATCTGAAAAATTGTAAAATGAGGGTTTGTAAATTAAGGGTTTTATCAATGAAGTAGCTATGTCAATGGATTGAAGCCAAGAAAAGAAGAACAAACCTATGGATCTTACCTGGATAACCTTGTAGATGCCTTGATGATGATGATCTATGCAAACCCGATCAATTTGGAGCGATTTGAGGTAGTTTTCTATGAAATTAGTTTGCCCAAGGAAGCCAATGCGCCCTCTCTCCTGCACAATAAACGTCAACAATATCAGATTTATTGCGAACAAGAGATAAGACTAATGCCACAAGAGAAATAATAGAAAGATAGCATAGATCACAATGATATTAATGATAACCCCCTGATATAAGCGAATGCCAAGTGGAGCGAGTTGAAGAAGCCTTGCGAAAATGCCCAAGTGAAGTCGCCCTCTTGTAGACAAAACAAAAGTTTCCAAAAAAGATAGATTTTACCACAAATACCCAAATGCTAGGATGCAATAGACTTTCCAATCACCATCTAAGAACACCAGATGCAAAGGAGACCATGAGAATTTCCACAAGAAAGTTTTCTATATCAAGATTCCAAGAGCCAAAGACCCCCTTTACAATGAGAAGCTCTCTCCTTTAAATAGGAGGGAGAGAGTCCACAATCTAACCACTTTTTGAATGAGTGGCTAAGATTAAAAGATCAAAAGATCTAATCAATGGTTGAGATGAGCTCAACAATACAATACATGGATCACTAATAAAATATAACAATAAGTGGACAAAATCGCCCTAGGAGAGGGGATCCCCCCAAATCATGATGACAAAATAGTAGATCTAGCTTATGGTGGGTCCAAGGGGTAATTTTAGACACACTTGGTCAATCCCCATAGCACAATATCAATAAAACAGTCATCAAAGTACCAAATCATGCCTCTATGGACAAATCGTGAGCCTTAGGAGGCTCCAAAAATCATCAGAAAATGCCATAAGTGATGGATGTGGGTCCCGATGAAGCTGAAACTGCTGGAGAAGGTGTGGAAGACATCCCACTTATCATCACTGATCATCCCATGCCAAAATGTTGCCTCAGTAGCCCAAATCGAATTCCTTTGT
The DNA here is from genome assembly GCA_027924585.1 of Larix kaempferi. Classification (NCBI taxonomy): domain Eukaryota; kingdom Viridiplantae; phylum Streptophyta; class Pinopsida; order Pinales; family Pinaceae; genus Larix; species Larix kaempferi. The sequence continues at coordinate 25,482,610 of BSBM01000305.1, forward strand.
AGCCATTTCTACCATTTCTGGACTGCCTCGGGAAGCGTGAAACTGCCCAAACTGCCTCCTGGAGTGCCTGCGCTGTCAAGGTGAGCTCACCAATGTGTCTGGGAGGGGGGTAATATGGTAATAACAAGTGGCTAGACCACCCCTTCCATGCACAGCACCCTAGGTAAACCAAGCGAATCCCATCACTGCTCCGACAGACCAAAACTGCACTAGGATAGCCTACTGAGGCTCAATCATCACTGTAACTGCCCAGATCTGAAAACAGACTGTCTCATCGGACTCAAAAGGTCCACATCCATTTAAGATGTGTACTCATACACCATATAAACCTTTGCATGGTAAAAAATAAATTCTCATCATATTCGGCAGACCAATTAATAATAATCTGTAAAAAGTGCTAAAAAGCACAAATCATCATCATAAGTCTGAAACCACTGCATAAGCCCACCATGGTGAACTGTACCAGACCATATATCATCTATCTGTAACATCTGAGGTCTGCCACCTCATGTCCTGTGGTTGACTTTTGGTCAAACTAAGGTTTGACCAAGTCAACATGACCAAAATATGACTCAAACTGTCATCAAGCTGCTGCAAGGTGTCAATGGTTAAAGCATGCTTTACAATCCATTCATATAGCTATTAGAACAAGTAGCAATCATTACTGGCGATCTAAAACCAAATATATTATGTCATTAATTATTATTAATTACTCAGACAAGACTTTCAAGGTCATACTCACTTCATAGTTGTGATCAATTTGCTAGTGAAGGGTGAAGGTTAAGAATGACATGGCTAGGTCAAGGGATGACTTACTGGATCAACACTGTGACACTTTGGCAATGGATAAGGGAGTACACACCATAGCATATAGTGGACAAGCAACAACATAGGGGATGGCGGTGTCTCACAAATGGATAAGTTGTTTAAAGAGTGTTTATTCACTTTACACAGGTGCGCACAATCCATAATACAAATGAGTCCAGCAGTATTTTTTATATAGCATTTAAGTTCCATTGCTTTTTGGGCCTAGAGTTTCCATAGCCTTTTATCTATGTGTGTTAAAAAACACATTGCATAGATTTACATTTATTTAGGCTTTTTGTTGTAGGTGTGTTTTTAAGGCACTTGTTTACCTGAGCACTTTTAGGTGTGTCACAAACAGCTTGTTTACCTAGGTATTTTACATTTCACAAAAGATATAACATTTGATATTTCATAGCCACTTTCATTTGGCTTGCCTTTCATTCATGTGTATTTAGAAACACATTGCATGAATGGGCTTTTCATACAAGATATAACATTTCATTTCCAAATTTTGTATTCATGGCAGCACTAAGAGCTTCAGGTTTAGCCAACAACATCTTTAGTGACTAGGGGGAATTCACAAGGAAATCCAACTCACCATCGGTAAGTTTTGTCACCAACTCAAAGTCGAGACACAATAAACAGGGAAGCTTATCCAATATAGAGGCTACAGTGGGGGGAAGGTCCTCCATGCCACTAGTCAAGTAGTAAGTCAAGGTAATGAATCATACTGGGCAAGTCATGGATTGATGAAGACAGTGATTAATGAAACCAACACTAGCAAGCCAAAGTATGGTGGGAATGATCACCTATATTCTCCCTAGGGAGGGTAAAACCAATGAGTATAGGCCAAGAACTTCCAAGTCTGAGTAGGGACAAGTATGATATATATATATAGTATAACTAGGTCCACATATCTATATGATCGCCATATCATGATACTAAGTGCTAAGACATGCTAAGAAAATGGAAATAAAAGCAATATAACCACAACACCATAATATACCTGCTGAGTCATATACCTGAATGCTCATCAATCTGAACCATCTGAACCATCACCTGTCCTTTGAAACTACAGCTGTAACTCTGGGCACTACTGACTGCTCTGTACAAATGGTATAATAGCTACATCGGTCATCTCTTTGAGTATCCTGAGACTCATTCATGGCATGGGGAATATATATGCTGTCCAAAATCTGATAGTGATCCATAGTAGATGCTCATCTCAGCATATCAATATAAGGTAACTGTTATCACACAACTTGTAGTTGCCCCTAGAGGTATCCCATCCGGGACGGTAGAGGAGTTAGGCAACTAAAGAGGTGACCTAAGAGATGCCACGGTTCCCAATGCAATGCGGGAGTCACGTCAACCGAGGCACTCTTCGCTTTAGGTCAAGGTATAGCTAGACCAAGGGGGAGACCCTATACCCCAATCACAGTTGATTGGTCTCAAGCAAAAGGTTTCAAAGGGTGAGTTACGGAAACCAATGCAAGGCTAAGTGGACCTAATGTTTAAGGTATGGTTGAAGGTGGTATCATGGATAGTTAGTGTTTCAACCTATGTATGGTTTAGGCCACTTGATGGGGTATGATTATTAAGTATAGTACCATGTGTTTACACAAGTGGGTCTTGTTGCCTTGGGAAGTGTGAAATGGTTCTAGGTGGGGCCACAAGGTGAAGTTAAGTGTGAAGATGGTACTATAGGCTAGATCTAGGTTAGATCTACAAGTTAGAGTTGGTTCTAGGATTACCCATGTGCTAGATCTAGGGTTTGACACTAATCCCAAGAAGTGCGCCTTGCTTGGAGAAGGACTAGTGCCTTGTTTAGTGGGCTAATGGAGTCAAGAAAGATGTCAAAGTGTAGATCGGGACACCTAGAAGCCAAGTCAAGTGGTTTGGATGAGATCCAATGGTTGGATCTTGCTAGATCTAGGTTTTTAGGTGATAACCAAAAGTGGACCACAATTCCTTAAAACAAGGAATGCAATCCCCAAGGTGGATCGGGACAAAAGAATAGTCTAGACCTAGGTTTCAAGGCATGGGCATTCCAAATCCACCAAAATATCCAACACCCACTTCCTAGAAGTGGTCCAACTCAAAACTCCCAAGGGGTGCGACTTTCTCAAGGAGAGGCAAAAGAGGGGTTTGGTGGACCAAACCAAGTCCAATGGCCACCAAAAAGTAGATCCGGGATGCTAGTACCCCGATCTATGCATGTTCAAAGTTTCAAGTGAATCAAATGGGTAGATCTTAGTAGATCTAAGTTTTAAGTTGCCAATGAGGTCAAAAGGGGGTCTCAACCCCTTAAAACATGGAGAGATGTCCACAAGGTAGTTTTCACCAAAGTAAGGATATGGGTATGTGTAATTAAGTGTCTAGTTGTCAAATCAAGCGGGATCTCACATACCCATGTACTAGATCTAGCCCAACAAGCCTCCCTCAAGGAAGTGCGCTTTAGGTCAAGGAGAGCTTTTTGTCTTAGAAAATGGGTCAATTCTTAGCCAATCACCACCAAACTATAGATCCAACTAGGGGTGGATGCTATAGAGGTGGGTTTTCAATATCTTTTCAAAATGAGGGCTAGATCTAAGTAGATCTAAGAAATACAAAAATTGGGATTTTGATTTAATTAGGGTTTTATGACCAATGGAGATAGAATGGATGAAAGAGGCACATACCTTGTAGATCTTACCTCAATTTGCTTATGGCCACCTTGCAAGTTGATAGCATTCTCCTATGTTTATATTCAAGAGTGAGATCCAAGTGCTCCAACCAAATCTCCCTTCTCCAAGATAGCCAAATCGTCCTCCTCCTACAAGACAAGATCAAAGAAACAAGTCAAGCAAGATGATTATGAAAATGATAGAAAGATGTAATAGAAAGCATCAACTATGTCACAAAGATACAATAATGATACTCCCTGTCACAAGATCAACCCAAGAGAGAATATGTGGATCCCTCCAACAATAACCCTCCAAAAGTCGCCCTCCTCTCTCCAATTCGACTTTCCTGTCAAAAGGTTAGCAAAAACACATAGATCCACAATGATACATAGAAGAGATACTTTATATTCAATATGCAAGAGAATCCACAAGCCAAGAGAGATGTGCTCCACAAAAAATCTTCTATTCCAATATTCCAGAGCTCCAAAGGTGAGCTTTACAATGGGGGGTCTCCTCCTTATATAGGATAATAAAGACCAAAACCCTATACCACTTCATAATACTACATCAAATGAGTGGTTGAGATTATAAGATCTCATCATACAATCAATGGCTAGGATGAATCCATAACATAATATCACATGGATCACTCAACATAACAATAGCGCCCTCACTAAGTGGTACAATGGAGGGTGATGTCATCCCACTAGAGGGGTAAAAAGTACAATAATCCACCTCATGATGACTAGGACATGGTAAAATAAGCACATGGTGGGGCTAGGAGGTATAAATCCTTGCTAGCTCACCCCAAGGCACAATAAAGTAATAAAATATGTCCAATATAATAACAATGACCAAAACTGTCCTCAGAATCCATGACAGTCGAGCAGTAAATGTCCTCCTGTGATCAATCTGGAGATACCCACATGGTGAAAAATGACTGGAAGATAGTGAGATCAACCTGGAAGACCTATGTGAAAACCAAATGCCAAAACCTTGCCTCAATTGCCCAAATCGATTTCCTCAGTGACCACTTTATCCCATTTTTTAACTGCCTCGGGAACTGTGAAAGTGCCAAAACTGCCTCCTAGGGTGCTAGCGCTGTCAATCTGAGCCCACCAGGCTCTCCGGGAGGGGGGATAAATGGTAATAACAAGTGGCTGGACCACCCCCTCCATCATCAGCGCCCTAGGTGAACTGGCCTCTCGGGGCCCCTGCTGCTCAGGCTGGGAAATCAGCCCCAAATCTGGTCAACAAGTGTAGAACTGCATCAATCACTGTCAGAAGTGCCCGGAACTGAATGATAAGTGTCTCAATGGATCCAGAAGACCCAAATCCACTAGAAATGTGTACTCATACTCCATGGGTTGCCCTAATGGGCCAGCTGTAGGGTCCACCATATATGGACAATGTATAATCCGCTGATCTGAAGTGATAATAAACCTGCTGAACTGGATCAAACATCATCTGCATCATATGTCCATCATATGATATCATCATCAAACATGTGGGACCATAAATCATCATCAATAATCATCATACATGGTCCACATCATCACGGATCCCAAGAATATATATAATCAAGGATAAATCACATCAGTAGACTAAGACAATGCTTCTTTAATCATTCCCATAGCTAAGCTCAAAGTATAAATTCCATTCAGTGGCATTAATTATATTAACATATTCCGTTGTTATAATAAATTACTTGCACCATAGTTCAAATGACAAACTCACCCATTGGACATGGTCAAACTGCTAGTGAAGGATGAAGGCTAGGAGCAAGGTTGGGCCAAGGGTTTGACTTGTCTAACTCAACTCAAAAATACTTTGGACTGAGATAAGGGGGGAAGCTACAAACTCTGTGCTTGGACAAAAGAACACGGGGGATGGCTGTGCCTCACAAATGGATAAGTTGTTTAGAGAGTGTTTATTCAACTTAGGCATCATGTCTACATCAAGTTGATCCAGGTTCATTAGGATCATTCAATTTTATTTCCATGGCCTTTTTGGCCTGCATAACCCTTCGGATTTCAGATGTGCTGAGAAGCACAACTAGTTGCAGCTTGCATCCAGGGCATGTTTTTCATATATTCACAAGGTCAGCAATTGTTTAGATATAGCTTTTAAGAATTATTGCTTTTTGGACCTTTCTTATACTCTTCGAGGAGTATTTTTAGCTTTTCATTGCTCTTGCCCTTTTTTGTTTCCATGGGCGAATTTATTAAGTTTCCATAGGTAGAACATGAGCTTTCAGTTTTAGCCAACAACATCTCAAGTGACTAGGGGGAGTTCGAGCCAATGCCAAACATCGGGACAACCGACCAGAATGATTTAGGCCTACAATCCAACTCACCAAAGGCAAGTTCTGTCACCAACTCAGAGCCGAGACACTGAATAAACAGGGATGCGGTCCAAACACAGAGGTAGAAAAATAGGGAAGTCCTCAGTATCAGAAAGTCAAATGAGACAAGTCAGGGTTTAAAGTCAAACAGGAAGGTCATGTATGGATGGAGACAAGTGGATATGGAGCCTACACTAGCAGACAACTGGTGTTGGGAAAGACCATGTCTATGTAAGGTGAAATACCAGTAAGTTTTGTTAGATGACCTAAAAGTGCAAGCAATTGTTCATTTTATGATTTACAGTTCATTTTAAATAGTTTGCCACATCAGGAAGAATATACCAAGCACATGCTATAATCATAACTAAATCAACAAGCTAATAATCCACAGTCAGTGAGAACATATCCATAGATCATACAACATCATCATAATAGCAATCATCATGCATCATCTGAAACACTGCTGAAATACATCTCTAGGCACTGAATCTGAAACTGTAATGGGATAAGTGGTCACATCAGTCATCAAATCTGAACTCTCAAGGCTCAGCCTTGACACAAGGTCATACAATATCTGAATAATGTACTGCTCTGATCATGAGTGATCCAATATATGTAGCCATGCTCTGGAATAAATGAAGCTCTGAAATGTGCAGATATCTGCTGTACAAGAATAGTAGTCCTGCTACTATGGTGTGATAACATCTGGCTCCAGCTGGGACAAGTGCTCTAAGGGAGAGAGCGCTTGAGAACCTCAGAATCTCTGGTCTCGAACACCTCTGCATCAATCTTCAATCCAGCACTGCACCATCCTTGCTTTCAGCTTTTATCTTGCACCTGTTCCTGCTCTCACAAACACTAGAATACCATCATGGAGCATGTATGGGACAAATATAAAATAAAACTGAAAACTAATCTAAAGCATAAACTGAAAATGCGTCAAAATATAAATTTAAACTAACATGGCATATATTATTATCATTTACAATTTTTATTCACTGTGCAGGAGGACAAAAGTACTTCTTTATTCAGGCAATCTCAACTTGCACAGGCAGCCAACAAATATAGAAATGCTAACTACAATTTCTTAAATGTACGCAGGAGAAGAGACAAGCTTAGGAAGGAGCAAGACTCAACTCAGGCAGAAACAAGACAAAGGACGGGACAATACTCGGCACACAGAAAAAAGAAAAACCACACAAATCCTACTGCTCAAGTGAGCTTATTCAATACCTACCTACCCTACTCTAACCAGTGAGCACAAATGTTAGGTAAAATCATAAATCCAGTGCAACCATTCATCAAATAAATTAATGATTCTTCTTTGATTTTTGTTGATGAAACAAGTCAAGATTGGATTAAAAATTATTGAAATTGAGAGCACAATCTTCTTGACTTGTTCAGAAATTGAAGAAGGATTTGAGTGGTGCAACATGAAATAATGCAGAGGAGACGACTGACTAGTGAAGCCATCCTCCATCCAAAAACTGATAGGATCATAAAATTTATGCAAGTTATTGTTTAAAATGGATGGAGGAAAAATACAAGGCATATGATTTAATAAACTACTTTCCTCATTCACTTCACTTGCATATTTAATTCGTTTCCCCTTGGGACTGATGATCAAATAAAAACCAAGTGGGGACAAATCAAGGCTTAAAAGACGAAAAATCAAAACTAGGCCCACTTGATGCTCAAAAATGGAGAAAAGATGAAATTGATCTTTAAACACCTTTTCTAGCCACCAAGAATGATTGATAATTTGACAACAAGCATTATTGTTCCAAGGTGACTGAAAAGGGAAATGAAGTGCTTTTTCTCCAAACGTGTAATCATACATATACTTCCTATTGAAAAATTCCAAGGCAAAAAAATGACTAGAGCACCAACCCAAAGATGATTGAAAGAGTTGGGAAGGGAGGGTGGATTGCAAATATGAAAATTCTCCCAACTGGATAAACAAGTTTGACCTTGGACTTTGACAAAAGAAAGCAGTCTTTACTCTAAAAATGATTTTAACCTTTTGATCAAGTTTAATATTTACAATCTGAGTACACGATTGACCACCACTATCTAACTCTAAGTTACCTTGATTAAAGATAAAAAAAGGAGAATTTAAAGATTCATTATAAGAAGTGGAACAAAGATTAGAGCATCGAGTGTGATTCACTAATTCATCCTCCTCTGTTGATTCATCATTAAATTCACAAGAGGACACTTGATCATTTTCGTTTAATTGATCAGGGATAAAGTCAACAAGTTCATTTAAAGCATCCTGATTGTTTGCATAATGATCATGTGAAAGCACTACTAAAGGGTCTTGGTCAATGTTTCCACTTTCTTCTTCTTCAATAAGGTGATAAGGAATTGAATGATTGTTAATGATAGAATGATTAAGGAAATCTTTTTCTGAAGGGTCCTCATCAAACACAAAATCAGAAATTTCTTCAAGATCAAAAGTTGGGCTACTCAAGGACTGATTTGAAGTGTCATTATTATCATGGTCCTTATCAAAATGATCCTCAACAACACAGTTATTGCTTGATGTCTCTGTTAAGGATTCTTCAACAGTACTACCCCATTTATTCTTTAATAACCCAACAAACATATCATAACCAGTGATGGATCCTGGGGCTAAATTATCAAACCATAATCCGGCATTTCCACCTAATGTCTCACCCAGGGCCCGCATATAAACATCTTCATCATCAGCACCCCTAACTTCCATATAATCCCAAAATCTTTGTAAATGATTTTCAATTGACTCAAAATAATTTCCATAGAAACGAGGCAACCATTCAGAGTAATTATTTGGCATAAGATGAGGTGCCCCATGAATTTCAGAAAAGTCAAAAGGAGATGGCTTAGCTGGATTTCTAATGACTTTGGCCATTCTACTAGGGATTAATTGTGGATGTCTAACTGGAATACTAGAGTCATTTGACGGAATGCTTTGGTTGTAAGGCCTTGGTTGAGATTGAATTTTGTTTGGATTAATTGGGTTAATATTTTTACTTGAAGAATGAAAAGGACGATGAGAGTCATAAGAATTATGTACATAATCACTCTCATATTGGTATGTTGACTGACTTTCATTACTTTCTTCCAACTGCCCTCTATAGCGAGATAGATTCTCATATATTTCATTCATACACCTTGTCATTTGGAAGAAAATGTCTGAATTCATTTATGATTTACAACTTACAAAATTGAAAGATGGGAGTGGGGTCAATCCTCAGCGGAGTCACGAATTGGAGTCGCCAGGTAGATTTTTAAACTCTTCTACCAAGATGTATGTCGTTTAAAGTGCAGGGAGAGAGTGAGACAAAACATATGTTGAACCAAGGTAGGCCCCTACCTCCCCGGCAACGGCGCCAAAAATGTTATCACACAACTTGTAGTTGCCCCTAGAGGTATCCCATCCGGGACGGTAGAGGAGTTAGGCAACTAAAGAGGTGACCTAAGAGATGCCACGGTTCCCAATGCAATGCGGGAGTCACGTCAACCGAGGCACTCTTCGCTTTAGGTCAAGGTATAGCTAGACCAAGGGGGAGACCCTATACCCCAATCACAGTTGATTGGTCTCAAGCAAAAGGTTTCAAAGGGTGAGTTACGGAAACCAATGCAAGGCTAAGTGGACCTAATGTTTAAGGTATGGTTGAAGGTGGTATCATGGATAGTTAGTGTTTCAACCTATGTATGGTTTAGGCCACTTGATGGGGTATGATTATTAAGTATAGTACCATGTGTTTACACAAGTGGGTCTTGTTGCCTTGGGAAGTGTGAAATGGTTCTAGGTGGGGCCACAAGGTGAAGTTAAGTGTGAAGATGGTACTATAGGCTAGATCTAGGTTAGATCTACAAGTTAGAGTTGGTTCTAGGATTACCCATGTGCTAGATCTAGGGTTTGACACTAATCCCAAGAAGTGCGCCTTGCTTGGAGAAGGACTAGTGCCTTGTTTAGTGGGCTAATGGAGTCAAGAAAGATGTCAAAGTGTAGATCGGGACACCTAGAAGCCAAGTCAAGTGGTTTGGATGAGATCCAATGGTTGGATCTTGCTAGATCTAGGTTTTTAGGTGATAACCAAAAGTGGACCACAATTCCTTAAAACAAGGAATGCAATCCCCAAGGTGGATCGGGACAAAAGAATAGTCTAGACCTAGGTTTCAAGGCATGGGCATTCCAAATCCACCAAAATATCCAACACCCACTTCCTAGAAGTGGTCCAACTCAAAACTCCCAAGGGGTGCGACTTTCTCAAGGAGAGGCAAAAGAGGGGTTTGGTGGACCAAACCAAGTCCAATGGCCACCAAAAAGTAGATCCGGGATGCTAGTACCCCGATCTATGCATGTTCAAAGTTTCAAGTGAATCAAATGGGTAGATCTTAGTAGATCTAAGTTTTAAGTTGCCAATGAGGTCAAAAGGGGGTCTCAACCCCTTAAAACATGGAGAGATGTCCACAAGGTAGTTTTCACCAAAGTAAGGATATGGGTATGTGTAATTAAGTGTCTAGTTGTCAAATCAAGCGGGATCTCACATACCCATGTACTAGATCTAGCCCAACAAGCCTCCCTCAAGGAAGTGCGCTTTAGGTCAAGGAGAGCTTTTTGTCTTAGAAAATGGGTCAATTCTTAGCCAATCACCACCAAACTATAGATCCAACTAGGGGTGGATGCTATAGAGGTGGGTTTTCAATATCTTTTCAAAATGAGGGCTAGATCTAAGTAGATCTAAGAAATACAAAAATTGGGATTTTGATTTAATTAGGGTTTTATGACCAATGGAGATAGAATGGATGAAAGAGGCACATACCTTGTAGATCTTACCTCAATTTGCTTATGGCCACCTTGCAAGTTGATAGCATTCTCCTATGTTTATATTCAAGAGTGAGATCCAAGTGCTCCAACCAAATCTCCCTTCTCCAAGATAGCCAAATCGTCCTCCTCCTACAAGACAAGATCAAAGAAACAAGTCAAGCAAGATGATTATGAAAATGATAGAAAGATGTAATAGAAAGCATCAACTATGTCACAAAGATACAATAATGATACTCCCTGTCACAAGATCAACCCAAGAGAGAATATGTGGATCCCTCCAACAATAACCCTCCAAAAGTCGCCCTCCTCTCTCCAATTCGACTTTCCTGTCAAAAGGTTAGCAAAAACACATAGATCCACAATGATACATAGAAGAGATACTTTATATTCAATATGCAAGAGAATCCACAAGCCAAGAGAGATGTGCTCCACAAAAAATCTTCTATTCCAATATTCCAGAGCTCCAAAGGTGAGCTTTACAATGGGGGGTCTCCTCCTTATATAGGATAATAAAGACCAAAACCCTATACCACTTCATAATACTACATCAAATGAGTGGTTGAGATTATAAGATCTCATCATACAATCAATGGCTAGGATGAATCCATAACATAATATCACATGGATCACTCAACATAACAATAGCGCCCTCACTAAGTGGTACAATGGAGGGTGATGTCATCCCACTAGAGGGGTAAAAAGTACAATAATCCACCTCATGATGACTAGGACATGGTAAAATAAGCACATGGTGGGGCTAGGAGGTATAAATCCTTGCTAGCTCACCCCAAGGCACAATAAAGTAATAAAATATGTCCAATATAATAACAATGACCAAAACTGTCCTCAGAATCCATGACAGTCGAGCAGTAAATGTCCTCCTGTGATCAATCTGGAGATACCCACATGGTGAAAAATGACTGGAAGATAGTGAGATCAACCTGGAAGACCTATGTGAAAACCAAATGCCAAAACCTTGCCTCAATTGCCCAAATCGATTTCCTCAGTGACCACTTTATCCCATTTTTTAACTGCCTCGGGAACTGTGAAAGTGCCAAAACTGCCTCCTAGGGTGCTAGCGCTGTCAATCTGAGCCCACCAGGCTCTCCGGGAGGGGGGATAAATGGTAATAACAAGTGGCTGGACCACCCCCTCCATCATCAGCGCCCTAGGTGAACTGGCCTCTCGGGGCCCCTGCTGCTCAGGCTGGGAAATCAGCCCCAAATCTGGTCAACAAGTGTAGAACTGCATCAATCACTGTCAGAAGTGCCCGGAACTGAATGATAAGTGTCTCAATGGATCCAGAAGACCCAAATCCACTAGAAATGTGTACTCATACTCCATGGGTTGCCCTAATGGGCCAGCTGTAGGGTCCACCATATATGGACAATGTATAATCCGCTGATCTGAAGTGATAATAAACCTGCTGAACTGGATCAAACATCATCTGCATCATATGTCCATCATATGATATCATCATCAAACATGTGGGACCATAAATCATCATCAATAATCATCATACATGGTCCACATCATCACGGATCCCAAGAATATATATAATCAAGGATAAATCACATCAGTAGACTAAGACAATGCTTCTTTAATCATTCCCATAGCTAAGCTCAAAGTATAAATTCCATTCAGTGGCATTAATTATATTAACATATTCCGTTGTTATAATAAATTACTTGCACCATAGTTCAAATGACAAACTCACCCATTGGACATGGTCAAACTGCTAGTGAAGGATGAAGGCTAGGAGCAAGGTTGGGCCAAGGGTTTGACTTGTCTAACTCAACTCAAAAATACTTTGGACTGAGATAAGGGGGGAAGCTACAAACTCTGTGCTTGGACAAAAGAACACGGGGGATGGCTGTGCCTCACAAATGGATAAGTTGTTTAGAGAGTGTTTATTCAACTTAGGCATCATGTCTACATCAAGTTGATCCAGGTTCATTAGGATCATTCAATTTTATTTCCATGGCCTTTTTGGCCTGCATAACCCTTCGGATTTCAGATGTGCTGAGAAGCACAACTAGTTGCAGCTTGCATCCAGGGCATGTTTTTCATATATTCACAAGGTCAGCAATTGTTTAGATATAGCTTTTAAGAACTATTGCTTTTTGGACCTTTCTTATACTCTTCGAGGAGTATTTTTAGCTTTTCATTGCTCTTGCCCTTTTTTGTTTCCATGGGCGAATTTATTAAGTTTCCATAGGTAGAACATGAGCTTTCAGTTTTAGCCAACAACATCTCAAGTGACTAGGGGGAGTTCGAGCCAATGCCAAACATCGGGACAACCGACCAGAATGATTTAGGCCTACAATCCAACTCACCAAAGGCAAGTTCTGTCACCAACTCAGAGCCGAGACACTGAATAAACAGGGATGCGGTCCAAACACAGAGGTAGAAAAATAGGGAAGTCCTCAGTATCAGAAAGTCAAATGAGACAAGTCAGGGTTTAAAGTC